>VHKM01000006.1:2857500-4057500 GCA_007210695.1 Neogobius melanostomus | reverse complement strand
GGGGTATTATGCTTTTTTCAATCACATAGCACCAGTCTATAGCATACTACATTGATGACGTAACCTTCTGTTGGTCTGTATATGCAGTAAATTAAAATAACTGCCTTGAATAAAATTGCTCTCTCAAAATGGCTGTACTGAACGTCTTGAAGTAGGCCTCTGTCTCTTTAAGAAGCTTTCCGACACGCCCCTTCAGCACACTGCTGTGGCATCTAAACCACACGACTGTGCGGGGAGGGGCTCTGCTGAGCTGAGGAGCAGTGGTTGGTGGCTTGGCTGGTGACGAAAGGTCCAGAGGCGTCTCCAGGAGGTGGGGCGTTCCTAGGAGGACTGAGGCATAGCTACACCTAAAATGGCTGCCGTCTAAGTTTTTACTGATTACTCAAAAATATGTGAATGAGCCAAGGCAACACTCCAGGCATGTGTTTAATGAGGGAATGACATAATAACTTTAAAGAGCTCAATTCCTTAGTCATCAGAAGTCCCAAGCCTGGATAACTAAAGTTAGGGTTGTGGAAAAAGAGCACCCAACAAAACCTTAAAGGTGCATTATGTCACGTTTTATGCAGTAAAAAGTTGATATTAGTGTGTATTTGAACCTTTGTAATGGGTGGTTAGCATTGCGTCTTTGTTTTTCATTCCAGTTGCCTTTAGGATGCTCCAGAATCAATAGTTCTAAGGGTTTCTGGTAGGATTTCACTGCCGATAGAACTGTCTTGATGGAAATAAGTCATGTAATGTACCTTTAACAAAAAAGGACATTTTATTGTATGCCAGCAAAAGTTTTTATTAATACTTACAATTGACAATGAGAACGAGAGAATGAGAAAACTTTATTAATCCCGTGAAGGGCAGTTCTTTGCAATAGCAACCCGGACATACATACACACAGAGCAAACATTTACAGCTACAGTATGTGCCACAACAGGTTCAGCACGACCAAGTAAAAACACACGCTCTTAGTTTTGAATTTAAAAAGCTTATCGCGGAAGGAATGAATTAGTTTGAATAACGATTTGTTCGGCTCACAGGCAAATAAAAACGCCGGCCTGAGGGCATTAATTAAAACATGATGATAGAATGTGCCTCTGATCTAAGTCTATGATCTGACCAGCCCGACCCCTCCAGAGTGAGGTCAGATCCCTCTGTTGGACACAGATGATTTTGGAACACACATTAACTATTCTGTTCAAGTTGTTTTTGTCTCTCACAGATAGACAACCAAACCAAGAGATGAAAGAAAAGTGAGAAGACTCTCCGTGTAGGAGCAGTAGCAGGCTCTAAGAATCCTCTCACTGACTCCAAAGGAATTAAGTTTGTGCAGTATATAAACTCTCTGCTGACCTTTTTTAGCGTTAGCATCCGTGTTTACATAATTTTAATTGTTGTCCAACACAGTTCCCAAATGTAACTCTCTCTATTGCACCTCTTTGCCGTGTATGTTGCTGGCTTTATGCTCACAGTTTCTTTGCCTAAAGTCTACAATGATTTCTTTTGTTTTGGTATTGTATACTAGTACCCAAGTGGTGCTGTAAATTAGGCATTCGTCCAACAACTGGACAGCAAGACACTTTACACTGTCACAAGAACAGCATTCGATATAAACCCACAGTGTGCCGTTTGCTGCTGTCTTTCAGCCGACACAAGCTTCTCGAAGGCCACTGTTTTTCATTCAGGACGGGTAATTACACTAATTCAACATAACATTTGTGAATAGATTGTATGCCCTTTCAAGAGGAATGCAAAAAGCCACATCTATACCGATATATAACACACTCATCAACCTACACAGACACTCAAAGCTCTTTATATTCATTTCCCTCTTCAAGGACACAGACACGGTTTCATTTTGACACAGCAAACAACCAATCAATGCAACTTATGAAAAGCCATAAAAAAAAAAATCTAACACAGACTAGTTTTTGATTGAACTTTCAAAGTGAACCTTCATATAATTTCTGTGGTTGAGTATCAGCGCAGAGAGGGAACATCTTGCCCATAGCCTTGGGTCCAGATACCAAAGAGAAAAGGAGCTTTAAGGGGCTGGGGGTGAAGCATTCTTATCTGCACGGACACCCGAGGCCAAGTCAGGATCAAGTTGTGCCTGTGGCTGGCTACCGCAGATATAGGAAAAAGTTGGAAAGTTGGGAGCTCGCTGTCCCAATTGACCGTATCCGATCATTTGAAGAATTTCAGCATGCAATGAACTCTCCGGGGTTTTTTCAGGTCTATAAGCCTCATGGCATTTTGCAAAAAGAGTGCGGCATGTACTGCTTAAGTTAGGATTATTCTCTACCAGTGGTGGTTAGAGCACCCAAAAGTTGTGGACATACAAAAAGTGGCCATCATATTTTTGGCATCGCAGTATCTCAATATTTTGCATTTTAAGAGATCGAGGGAAATGTTGAGTAAAGACTGCTCTCATAGCATTTACTTTGTGGAGCACCCTCTGCTGGCAGCAGAACATATGACCCATGGACGGGAAAACAATGTGAAGCCACCTTTTCTATCCAACTGCAAGCACAGGACAGGTTCAGAGATGGTTTGTCGTTTTTTGGATTTATACAACAAACTCCAGGATATAACAATCGGCGCATTCCTGTGTTAGGAAATGAAACAACCAAAGTAACTTCTGAATCTCAGGGAATGAAGTGAAATACTACTCAGATAATGTTTTTGTTGATATTTGGTGAAAACCTTATTAACTGTAGATGTAATTTAGGTTTAGGCAGGATATTGACACATGCATAACTCATTTAAACAATAATAAAAAAAACAATACTCTATGTGGCTTAATCGCTGTATGAAGGTTATAGGGCACGGTACAGTGGTTAGCGCTCGTGCTTCACAGCAAGAAGGTTCCGGGGTCCGATTCCCACCTGGACGGGGCCTTTCTGTGTGGAGTTTGCGTGTGTGCGTGTGCGTGTGCGTGTGTGTGTGTGTGTGTGTGAGTGTGTGTGTGTGAGTGAATGATGGTGGTCAGAGAGACTGTTGACACAGATGTGTGCAGACCCCCAGGGCAAACTGAAACTACATAAGTAGCTTACCATCACCGAGTATGGAATGAATGTAAATTGTCTCATGTAAAGCGCTTTGTGACCATGTCTGTGACATATAGGCAGACAATATAGGCTTTATGTTTGTCTGGAGATGCCTTGCTGGATGATGACAATGGGACGCAACTCGGACACAATGCTGTATCAATTAAAGCAGTACTAAGTAACTTGTTTACCTTAATGAATCCTTTCCGTAGTCCCCCTGGGGGTAATACAAGTGTTAATGGGATGATTGGGGGGTCTTTCATCTCCCCCTGGTGTCTCTGGCCAGAAAACCACAATTGCACTTGACTGGCACCGGGTCGGAGCAGCAATACACACTAATGGAATCACGAAGAAGAAGCTAACAGGCTAACGGGCAAAGTTAACTGTGGGCTAGCGCCACTTAACAGTATTTACAGCCAAGTTTGAGTGGAAAAAAAAATCTCCTTTGTGTAATTGGATGTACAATATCCCTCTCTCCCTTTGTCTTTTCTGTCAGCGTAGTATTTAATCTCAAGGACAATTAATGAGTAAAAACCGCAACATGCTACGACACCTGCAGTGGAGCTTATGGCCTCTAGGGTGCTTGCGTTACTTAGTACTGCTTTAATCTCTCAGCATCAATAGATTTTTGTTTTTAGAAATTGAATAATATAGAGCTAACTTACTTTCATGTTCAATTCATGTAAAGGGTAGAGAGGAAATGACCTGCAATGCCCACCTCTGTAGCCTACTTTCAGTGAAGGATGCAAAATTGCTAAATAGCCTACAAGCTAGCTGCTATCACTGCGAAGAGATGAAAGCCGGGCGAACATTAGCAAGGTGAAAAAGCCATTCCAAGTGACAGTGGAAGAGACATCTATGTGAAGTGTGTGTAACAAGGAGTCAGTGGGAGAAAATGTCACAGAGAAGCGCATGTTAACAGCAGCAGAGCTAACAAAGCGCAGAGCAGTGACAGGCAGTTCAAAGGCAACCGTGAATATATTGTGTGAACGTGCACCTGAACAGAACAACCGTTTGAAGTCAGATCTCAGTGCTCTGATTACATTTGCTTCATATGCTTCATAAATGTAGGCTACAACCAAATGAAGCAAATGAATGCATAGTAAACAGTGCATGGGTTTTAGAGCAAACCAATATGAGTCTCACAGGGTTTGATTCACGGGAAAAGTGGAGTTTCTGATCAAATCTGGCTCAAGATCTGGAGAAAGCAGGCACCAAGAGACAGTGTGTTTATAAGAAAGTTTGCAGCCTTTTAGCAGGTCGTGATACAAGAGATCTTCTTAGTTGAATTCACGCTATGTCTTCATTTCTCTATTTTACTTTGTGCTACTTTCTGGATATTCAAATCCCAATGATAGAATTGGGACCTAAGTTGAATTTAGAAAACTCCTTTTTATGTGGGTCACCAAAATAAGGTCTAATCCCAGTGCTTGTGAATGTTTGCGGTAATTAATAATGAATTTTCTTGTGTGCGTTTGTTTTCCCCAAGAGTTGGATAAAGCAACAGGTGCAGAAGGCACGCAAGCACTTGTATATAACCTATTTATAATTAGCAAAGATGAAACGTGAACAGAATAGCAGAGGAAATAAAAGCTTGTTTCAAAGGCTTGCTCTATCAGAAGTGATGTAAATGGTACATATTTACATGACAAGATATACAGATGTGTCTCTTTGTTTATAATGTTGTTCTGTCGAATTTGCCATTCCTGAATAATAAAATAAATACACCTACATACTAAATAACACAACAAAAGCCCAGTTACAGTGGGAGGAAAAGGTATGTGAACACTTTGGAATTTCTTACATTTCTGCCTATCTTGGTCAGAAAATGTGGTCTGATCTTTATTAAATTCACAAATATTAGTAAACAGTGTCTGCTTAAACTAATACCAACCAAATATGGGCCATAACATGTAAACATTCACGGGACAGGGAGGAATAAGTGAGTACACCCTTGATTCAATAGCTGGTTGACCCTCCTTTGGCAGCAATAACTTCAACCAGACGTTTCCTGTAGTTGCATAAATTTGTCTTATTAGCTCTTGGAGCATCCTGAGCAGGGGGTGTACTTACTTATACCACGCTGTCTGGTGAATGTTTACATGTTATGCCCAATAAAAATATGATAACATGGAATTGTTTGGGTGATGTTAGTTTAAGCAGATACTGTTTACTCATTCTTGTGATTGTTTAAAGATCAGACCACATTTTATGACCAGGGTTTACAGACTTTTCCCTCTCATTGTATATTGTCTGATTATTAGCTTTGAATATAAAAAAAAAGTTGATCAATTCCCTTTCTAAATTAAAAGTATAGTTGTAAATGAAATCGGCAAAACATTTAAAATGTTCGGGTGCAACAGCTTCCCATTATCTTTCTTTATCCTGACCTTGGAACATTGCATAATAAAAGAAAAAGTTCTCCACTCCGAATGTTTGGTGTGTGCCAAAACATCCCCGAAGAAGCAGGACTGAGTCGAAACAAGTTTGTTCCCTCACTGCAACTCGCTGAATAATTGATTGGACTAATTTAAAAGAAAAGCATTGCAATTTCTGTCAGAAATTGCGCCGTTCATTTTTCTCCCCTAATGATGCATAAAAGTGATGTCAAAATAAATGTGCCCTATTATAAAGCGCAGACGGTGCACTGACGCTTGGTGGCTAATGGCTGTGCTGATGGGAGAGGCTGTTTTTAAAAAGAATTAGACACGTTGAAATGAAGCTAAGAGGCGAAGACTGATACTTGTCATTTCGGAGCGCTAGATTAGGGAAATGAATGGGTTGAGAAGTCGGTTAGAGAACTGCAGGGACACCAGCAAGTGACTGTTTTTCTCAACTGTTTAATCTCTTTTTACCTCCGTCTGAACCAAGCACATTTTCTTCAGTTTGGCATTACCCAAATCTTAAAGCTCCTAGAAAACGAGGATGAAATGCAACAAAAAAGGGACAAAAAGCAACAAAAGAGCAACAAAAAAAATGACAAAAACGCAACAAAAGACGACATGCAACATAAATGCGTCAAAAACATGCCGCAAAACAACAACACAATAAAGAAATGACAAAACACGATTGAAAAGTGACAAAAACAAAAAGCAACAGAAAAATAAAAAAAAAACAGACAAAATAAATACGAAAATACAACAAAAAAGTGTGAAAAATGTGACAAAAACGCAGCGACAACGCAACATAAAAGTTACGATCAGTTTTGTAGGTCTTAGCTTTCCAATAAGGCATTATTCTCTGGTCTATAGGCTGTTGGGCTCAATCGAGAAGCATTTGGATAATGCAGAGCTGGAGAAAATGCGCTCGGTTAAGGCGGGGGTTAAGAGGTTAAAGAGGGGGTATTATGCTTTTTTCAATCACATAGCACCAGTCTATAGCATACTACAATGATGACGTAACCTTCTGTTGGTCTGTATGTGCAGTAAATTAAAATAACTGCCTTGAATAAATTGCTCTCTCAAAATGGCTGTACTGAACGTCTTGAAATAGGCCTCTGTCTCTTTAAGAAGCTTTCCGACACGCCCCTTCAGCACACTGCTGTGGCATCTAAACAACACTACTGTGCGGGGAGGGGGCTCTGCTGAGCTGAGGAGCAGTGGTTGGTGGCTTGGCTGGTGACAAAAGGTCCAGAGGCGTCTCCAGGAGGTGTTTTACTGATTACTCAAAAATATGTGAATGAGCCAAGGCAACACTCCAGGTATGTGTTTAATGAGGGAATGATATAATAACATGATATAAAGCTTGAAAAAGTCGATTTTACATAATACCCCCCTTTAAAAGAATCAACAGAGGACAAGAAGACTAGATTCTATAGTGTAGCAGTTAGTGAATCGGTTTTCGATACAAAGTTATCCATCTACTTTGATTTCCTTGTGGCAATTCACAAAGTTTTCAAATTTGCCGTGTATTGCAACACTTGGACATCTTCAAAGAGTGCGGCGTTTACTTTTACAAATCGTTCCCAACACCACCTGTCATGAAGCCACACTGGGAATACTGGGAAACTGAAATTCACAAGACGTCCGAACCAAGCGGACTGGGAAGCTGAAATGGAAGGTTAAATCTGTCCATCCACAGTAGAATCTGTAATAGGACTTAATGAGAACGTACGTGATAATTTTCACTCGATCTTTGTTGTAATATTCTGGCTTAGCCACAAGAGCACACTGATGATGAATATTTGAAGAAGCAGAGACCTTTGCGGCTCAGTGGCATGCAAACCACACTTTTACAGGCACAGGGTGGATTAGTCGTGACAAGCTTCGTGCTCCTGGTTTATTAACTTAACCGTGCAGTTTGGCGGGTTACGGTCGCAGATGGTTAAAAATGTGTGTGCCGTTTCTGAATGCAAGATGTTACTGAATCTGAGTTGTTTCTTCTTTACTCAAGAGCCCCAATCTGTATTCCTTGGAGTTTGCTGCATCATGAAGAACTTCGACACGGATACGGGCTCCAAGCGTGTTCATTCCGGTGCCACCAATTTGCTAACACGTCTTTAGCTGAAAGTGAAAGCTTGTTTTCACTGTTGAAAATGTGAAGAGGAAAAAAACGCTTGTATTATGTTCTATCAATGGGTGAAATGTTACGCAGTGTGGCTTTAAATGTATAATCAATCAATCCTGTGATACCCAAAGAAAGTTTATTAAGCCTCAATACAGCCACTTAAATTTAGATGGGTCATTTGTGATATACATTTAATTAACATATATTTTAGTAATTGGTAACCGCATAAGTTTAAATTGTAGTTTATCTATTATTTCTGTCCCATTACTGCTATTGAATATGTTATTATAGCGATTATTTTGTAGAAAGAACTCAAAGTAAACATTCCTCTCTTGGCTGATGTGTAACTTGAGTCGTTCAAACAGCAAAGTTTGGTCTTATTACAGCAAAGTATTGTTGATATCTTTTTACTTGATTTTTATTTATTTATTTATTTATTTGACAGGGACATTGCACAACAAATGTGTTGTACAGACCAGAGATAGCTACAAGCTAATTTTCATCTGTAGTCCCTGGGCAGAGGCAAAGTGACAGCAGGTTTATACAGTGGCCAATATGCATTCTTACTTAAGTCCATTCACACTATAAAATATAAAATACAGATAAAGCTCCAGCAAAAGGATCACTTCAACAAACATTCAGATGCAATATTTACAGTACACTTGCTATTACAAATATCTACAGTTTATAAAAAAGATTGTACCTTCATACATTTTTGAAAACGCAGCATTAATTAAAGCAGTACTAAGTAACTCTTGCCCCTAGAGGCCATAAGCGCAACTGCAGGTGTCTAGCAAGTTACGATTTTTTTAAACTTATTTACATGTCTTGGAGAGTAAATACTACGCTGACAGAGAAGGTGAAGGGAGAGAGGGGTGTTGTACATCCAGTTATACAATGGGAATATTTTTATTCACTCAAACTTGGTTGTAAATACTGTTTAAAGTTGCGCTAGCCCGCAGTTAGCTTTGCCCGTTAGCCTGTTAGCTTCTTCTCCGTGATTCTATTAGTGTGTATTGCTTGCTCCGCCCCGGTGGCAGTCAAGTTGCAAGCATGGTTTTCTGGCCAGAGACACCAGGGGAGATGAAAGACCCCCCAATCATCCCATTAACACTTTATTGCCTCCAGAGGGACTACGGAAAGGATTTATTAAGGTAAACACGGTACTGCTTTAACTAAGACAGCAGTATCATGTGTTCAGGCTGCGCCGGTGGTCTTTTGATTTCCAGACCAACACTCAGATTATTGCACCACTGCTGCCCCCCAAATGTTGCCCCTCGTGGTAATCTAATTGAGTCAACATCATTAATTAATACACAGTTTCCATCTTCATACAGTGTATCAATAGTAGATTTTATTGTTGGTAGTGAACGCTACCCTTCAGTTTACTTTGAATATATACCATGTATAGCTAACTTGGGAAACCACCAGGGGTTAAAGTGGGCGGGAACGGTCGGGAACGGCGTTCCCCCACCTTCGCATGGCAAAAAGAAAAAGAAAAAAAAGTTCATGATTGCAACTTTGTCATTTTCACGCACATACGAAATTCTGCCTGTGAGATAAATCAATGCAATAAAAGTACTAGGTTGGGCCTACTCAATATGCGTCCCGGGGCCAAAAAATATAATCTGACCTCATTTTCCATAAAAATATATTTTTTTCCGGCATTATCCGCGCCTCATTCGCGTCGCTCCACAGCAAGTTCGCGCCACTTTGCGTAGCAGTGTGCCTCCGGCTCCGGACCATCATCTCCTAGCGCGGGCTCAAATGAAAACATGGCTCTGTTAAACGGTGTAACGCTAAACTGAGAAAACAGGAGGCTTATCGTTGGACGGACCGATAGATTTTATCAAACCGCAGCACAAGGACAGCATGAATCGTGTTTGCTCGGATTATCCCATGCAGAAGCAGGACTCCTCGCGGTCCGCGTCAGGTGCAGCGTGTGGTTCCTGCCTTCACCGGTGCAAAGGGCTTAACCAGCGACTTTAAGGTAAGGACACCAGTTCAGCTGTGGATGTTTGTAAAGCGAACCATAAAGCTGATGGTGCGTGAGTTTTGGAAAACTGCTCTGCACCACCAGCACTCGTGTTTAACCGGTCAACACGCTCGCTCCCTGGGCTCTAACTTTACTAAATAACATCTGAATCATTAATCTGACAGGTGCATTTTTCTTCCTTTCTGCTCTGACTTCATTCAATACGTGTTTGTGGGAATGTACAAGCGCAGAGATGCTCTTTGCAAAGTTAACATGGTAAACGAGGCTGAAGCTGAATATGTGGATGAGCGCGCCATCTCCAAGGAGCACTTCATTTACTGAGTTTTTCGTAAAGTGCGAGGTCTGGACAGAACAGCGTTTGGTCCGCCCTTATTTATTATTTCTATGGTCAGCCCTCTGTCTGCACTGAGGAGGAGTTAGTCATGTTGTTTGAGATGTACTGGTCTCACATGTAGCTCTCTCATTTTGTATTAGGCCTTTGATTTAGTGATTTAGTCCTGCCTTAGTCCTGATATTGCATGTTTTTGCCCTGGCTTAATCCTGGTTTAGTTCTGAGTAGTCCTAGTTTATTATTAGGCTCTTTATTATTCTGTATTAATCTATTGCTGTGTTTTTTGTTTGTTTTTCCTCCAAAGCCTTAAATGCAGGAATATAATATAACTTTTATGTTTAGGCCCAATTCTATTCTGTTCAAGCAGTGATGATAATTACATTTTCATTTATTTATCCCAAAAATATGAATACGTTTGGTGGTGGGAGGCTCACCCCTGACCAGCCTGCAAGAGCCCTGCTGTAAGCATCACTGACTGCCAAGAGGATTTTCTTAAATAAAGAACATAATAACAAGCCAAAATTGTTAATAAGTAATGTTTCAGCACACATGTTCATTTCTTTGGTTGGGCCTTCTTTGAATAAGTGGATCCTGACATTTTTTTGTTTCTATAATCTATTAAGCTCCTCTCTGGGCAGGCATGGTGCTCTGCAGTCCTATCTAAGAAGAACCCAAAAGAGTGGATCTGGCAAAAGCAGAATTAGTTAATTTAGTAAATCACATAGACCTCCAATCATTTATGATTGTTTAAACCTACTTAAGGATATCTAAAAATAATTCAAGGTATTAAAAATATTGGAAAATAAAATAATTACAGTATCAAATACCTTGTATTGTGCAGTATCTGTTCAGAACCCATGACTACATGTCAGTACCTAAGTACATAAAAAATATAAAATGTAGCGCGATTCCTACTGCTTGTTAAAGGTTAGAGTTCCCCACCTCCCAAATCCCACTTTAACCCCTGGAAACCACATTAATTGTTCAAGGATCTCCAATCAGTGACTCCTCAAAGTGTGTATTTCTACAGTATGTACTACACTGAATCACATTAAACTGTACACAATTTATCTTTTGTTCTGAACATATTGAGTGCAAAGTATGGAGGAAATTCATAACAAACATAGAATTGTACAGTTTAAAAACTATTGATATTGCTATCCTATCTTCCTACAGTAACTCCCTAACTCTGTGTGACACTAGGTTTCTGTATCTATTGTGAGCATCCCCAGTATCTCTCAGCATGTGTCTTTAGCCAGCTCTGTGATCCCAGTGAGACCTGAGCCGCAGCGAGACCACTACTCCATCACACACTTATTAAAACTGGCAAGACACAGCCACAGCCTGACAACCAACCAACCCACCAGCCTCCCGCTTAAACCACTCAGGGAGGCCATACATGCCCGAGTGCTGCTCGGCAATGTCACATATCCCAGTAAAACTGGTGATGACGTGGGGAGCGAGCAGACGCAGGCTGGGAGCATCTCTCTCAATGGGGTAGAGTGTGTTCTTAGACACTGGCACCTCTATTCTTTTCCAAGTGGCCAGTGCTGTTCTACTTGGCCATCTGTTCTGCAGGCTTCGGCACACGGTGCACTCAAGCCGCGGGCAACTTCACAAAGTGACAAAAATCCTCAATGAGTGTAGAAAAGGTTTGGAGAGGTAGAGTGCTGGGTGGATTTGGGTGGTTAACTGTTTCAGAAGGGACGAAATATGGTTATCAGTACTGACATTCATTGTAGCACTTCACTTTTCTGCACAGTAACGGCTTGAAAAAAAGATGGAAATAGCATAGTACTACTGTGCCACCAGCATAGACTGTTAAAGGGGTATTACGCAAAATAACTTTTTAGAGCTAACTTTTTGTTTTGTTACAATGTGGAGCTGTGTTTCGGCCCACTCGCACATCTTTGAGTATGCATTGGAGCTCCCTCAGAGGCGATTCTTAGCGCAAGCAGAAGTTTCCAAAAGGCTAAAATAAAAATAAAATGAAATGAAAAGTCACAGAGTAAAACACTCACCATAGCATCACTACAGCCACAGGCTCCGTATGGTCTATTTTATTTTTTCCTTTTGCCCCCCGTCTTTTTACTGAAAAAATGCACAGCAAAGAGAGAGAGGAGGAGGTGAAATTGCTTTAAAATCAAGAAGTAAAACTACTGGATATTTTGTTTAAATTTCCATCCTATTCCATCCTAGAGTAAAGTGTGACCAATTCACAATAAAATAACCATCTTTAGTGCCGCTCAGGAGCAGTGGGTGAAGTACAGTGTCATTTCCAGATTTTTAACCCTCTTCTTATCATCAGGAGTATCATAGTTACATTGCTTTACAAATCTTTCATTTTCTTTTCAAATTCACCATATTGATTTCTTTCTGATATTACAAAAAGAAAAACAGCGATAAAGATGTTTTCTTAGATGTGTTGCTCCTGTGCTTACACATCTGTGTTGTGTGGCACACTGTTTGGGGTGTTGGCTCAAACCTGTTCCTTTTATATTTGGCCCTGACGAAGACCTAGCGGTGGAAACATGTCGGCTTGGCCATTTAAATAAAGGCCCTCTTAACTTCCCTGTGCTGCTGCTCATAATTGTTTGGAGTGCCTGGGTTTGCCGTTTTTGATAATGCTATTTTCAAAACACTAATCAAAGTAAGATATTTATAGGCAGGCAGGAGATTGTGAAGAACAGAATTGACATGATCCAATATAGTGCTTTATTCATGGTACCAGCTGAGGGCATGGTTCTCATAGTAAAGTGTGCAATAAATTCAGGCATTTTACAAGGTGGGAGTGGGTGTGATATCTGTATTGGTTTGTGCTCTGACTGTACCTGCCAATTACCCAATTAGAACGGGCATGCTCCAACCAAAACACAGCTTGGGAAAGACGTTTGCCGAGGGGAAATATTTTTTTAGAGTTAAATTTAGCATGTAGGTGGGAATAAACAAGGAGATGGAATAGGTTTACATGTGGAATAAAATGTAAGACGGAAGACATTGACAAACATGAAGTGTCTGCATTTGGCCAATCTTTCAATGTCACATTACGGTCTTTTCTCGAATATATGACAAAACAAAACAGACAAAAAAAATGGAGCAGAGCAGAAAATACTAAAAACTTAAGCGAAGACAACATCTGGAAACGGCACAGTTTCACGAATGGGAGAAAAGACAAACTAAAGACAGCTGCAGTTGAACACATTACAGCCCAAATCCACACACAAACTCGAGAGCCAGTGATAGCCGGCCATGCCTCCAGGACTCCCATCTGTTAAAGCAGCAGTCCAGGTTGGTTATAATGAGAAATAATGAGCCTTCAGCAAACAACAACAACAGATTGGCTGGAAACAACTTCCACTTTATTATTTTTTTCCTCTGATGGACATGATTATTTCACAGGATTGACTGGTTCCAATTCATAGGGTTACACTTACCGAGAGTGCTATAACGCAACAGGTATCACATGAGCTACAGGCTATTTCACTTTTTCAATCGATTTTTTCCCACTTAGAAAAATGTTGGTGGTGCGTTGGATAAGCTCTTATTTTGTCGTAAGTCATAATCTTTGTTGTGATCGGATTGGAAACATTACATGTAGATTACACAAATTTTGTACCGGTAATAAAAACAATGATTACAAAAAACATGTTTAACTAGGGCTGGGCGATATATCGATATTTCAGATATATCGATATATTTTTAAATGAGATATGGAATTAGACCATATCGTGTATATATGGGGATATTTCAAATTCAGATAAGCTATTAAGAAACAGGTAATCTCAAGCTGATTAAAAAAAAAAACCTGAGCACTTTATTTTGTTATCTCTTTATATATAAATGCTGCCCTCAGAAAAAAATAGACCTATTTATTTTATAGGCTATTTTTATTTAAATGTGCACCTTACAGAGCTTTGTTATACAGTGTTTATGTTTACATTTTATGTGAGTTTTCAATAAAACTACTCGGCTTTGATTTTGACTTAACATTTCATTTCACAGCTCTCACTTTGCGGAAAAAATATCGGGATATATATCGTACATCGATATTCAACCTAAATATATCGGGATATGACTTTTGGTCCATATCGCCCAGCCCTATGTTTAACCTCTTACCCCCCGCCTTAACCAAGCACATTTTCTCCAGTTTGGCTTTACCCACATCTAAGAGCTTCTTGGAAAAAAGCATTGAAAACGATGAAAACGTGTTAAAAAATGTGGCCAAAAATGAAGCGACAACGCAAAAGTTAGGATCAGTTTTGTAGGCCTAAGCTTTCAAATGAGGCATTACACTGTTGCTCTCCAGTCGACGAGCTTTTAGATTAGGATAAACCAGAACTGGAGAAAATGCACTCCGTAAGAGGTTAAAAAGCAGACATTGCATTATCCACAATTTCACTAATAAACGCTGAAGAGTAGAATCTGAATTTGGCATTTGTTCGTTATCCAGAAATACACTGGCATTTGAGGAGCGCAGCAGCTGTCATGACTCCCAGCGATCCTCCTAACAGCGCTGTGTACGTGAGTGCGGTGGGTGGGACTAAGCTGACCCCACATCAAGTCAAGGAATCCAACTGGCCTTGCACAATTTCAAGCTGGAGAAGACAAAAAAAAAAAGGGTAAGAGACGTTAGTAAAGACACCAAAGGAGTATACGCAAGGGTGTTTCTAAGGGACACAAAATAGAGTGTAAATGCACACCTTGTTATAGAAGTCAAGCAGCTCCTGGTGGTTGAACTCCACAAAGACGTTTTCTTGAGCCTGGGGGAGAAGACAAACAAAGTGAATCAAAGCCAAAGCCTCCCGACAACGTTCTCAGCGCAGAGGCAGCAGTCATGTTCGTCAGCCGGCTCCTGGTGCTTTCTATAAAAACCTTCATTAATTATTGCAGCCTGGCCAGCATGTTCCCTCCTCTTATCCATCAGAGGGTTTAAAAATACACCCCGGCCGCGGCTGCTGTCCACCTGCACATGGTGAGAAGAACCCTCCTTTCTCGGTTTGGTTTTAAGAGCAATGCTAAGAAAATAATCTCTATCAAAGTCAGCAAATAACGTCTATGGAGCGTAACAGTGGGTGGTTTCGGTTTGGGAAGAAAATTCCCATTTGTTGATTTGTTGCCTCCATTCAGTTTTTGAAAAATGAAATATTGGAGTTTAAAGTATTATGCTTTTAATGCCAAACACATCTTTATCACAATCTTACACTTGGTTATAAAATGTAATATTGATCTAAAACAGCTAAACCAAAATAATTGTAGCTGTTTTTTGCAAGTGGTTTTACTCCAAAATGAGAGGATTAAGTTTAGCAAGAAATGAGAGTTGAGGAAAGTATTTCCATAATACGTAGTACCTCAGGAGGTACTTTTTGGGAGCTGCCGCCACAGTGCTAACAATAGCCACCGGTAAAGATCCAGAGACTCAAAGCTGTGCTAGTGGCTTGAAGCACAACAGGTATGATTTGATGAGAGAACAGCAACATGGTAAAAAGCTCTAAAAAGGTAGATTTAAAGGTAGATACCCACTCCTTTAAAGGCACAACACAGTGCAATCAGTAACTTGTGATAGGTTTACAGTAGGAAAAATGAGAAAAATAAATAAATAATTACTTCCGGAATAAGCAGTCCCTGAATACTGTTGTGGTCTAAAGAGGGTATAACCTATGATATATTTACAAGACTGAATTCAGTCCATGACCATCATGTTAAAACACTGTCTGTTTCTGCCTTAAAGGGACTAAACAGAGTTTAAAAATGTTAATATATGTATTTTCCTCCCTCACATGTTCCAGCAATGTCCTAATGTGTAGAATGAGCCCAGACCTGTTCACCACAACTGCCTCTAAAATCCTGCACTGTCACTCAAAAGGTGTTAATTCGGGTCCAAATTGCCGTCATGCACGAGCTTAATATAGGGACTGCAGTTACACGTAAGACCTGAGGTGGCAGTAGTGAGTATAAAAATGACTAACTTGCATCTAGTCTCTTTAATGAACAGTCACTGCTGCATTTAGGTGCACAACAATGCATTAATTCAAAGCGCCAAACAATGTTTACATTTTAACAATTTAAAATGTCTCAAATATATTCATAAGTAAAGAACAAATAGTAAACATGCAACTGTACAGGTGAAACTCGGAAAATTAGAATGTTGTTAAAAAGTGCATTCATTTCTGTTATTCAACTTAAACTGTGAAACTAATATATGATAGACTCATTACATGCAAAGTGAGAAATGTATAGCCTTTATTTGTTATAATTTTGATTATTATGGTTCAGCTTGTAAAAACCCCAAATTAAAAATCTCATAAATTAGAATATTATGAAAATGGGCTGTAACCATAATCATCTAAATTAAAACAAAGGCTTGACATATGTCGCTTTGCATGTCATGAGTCAGTATCATATATTAGGTTCACATTTTAAGTTGTATTACAGAAATAAATGAACGTTTGGAGGAAATTCTAATTTTCAGAGTTTCACCTGTATATTCGCCATAGATATCCTTTGCCACTTATTGCAAATGTTGATCTAAACGTAAATATGAATTTGTTGAGCGTATTGTCCACTGAATACCGCATAATGCAATGACAGCCTTAAGCGGTAGAATACAATGTGCACATAAAAACAAAACATCGATATTTGCAACCCTCCTAATACAATACATGGACTTTCAATACCCGAGTTCAATCGCAGCAGTTCTCCATTTCCAGTTTTGAACATGCAGGCTTTGTGTTCTCCTCCTCCGAAGAGACTGGCAGACCCCAAACTGGGACAGAGTACTAAAACACAAGAAATCAAGGCTCTCCACATCCACGCCGCCATCCCTCCATCCGAGGAACAATTATTCTGCCCGGGGATCAAAACAGCCCAGCACTTAATCAGGCTCCATCCTTGAGAAAATAGCTGTAATATGTGGAATGCTTTCTGAATGGGAGAGAGCCAGTGTCAGAGCAAAGTGCACTCAACCCCATGTCAGAAAAGCACTGGGACAAGACATGAAATACAAAAGAATGGGAAGAAGAGTTGGAGAAAGCATACGAGTTGTTTGATAGGGCACAGTATCCCCTCAGAGTAAATGGGGCCCGAGGGACTTGAGGGTAACTTTCTGGATGTTGGACGGTTGACAGCCATGTGTCACAAAGCATTAGTGACATGTATGCTAATTAGAAGTAACAATACAGTTGGAGTTGGAAATGGCTGTTCCTTTTCAAAGCACTGCTCAAAAAATGATGAAACCGATTTATGAAGCAAATACGTTGTTCAATGGAAAATCAAACGGTATGACTCTTAACCCTGTTGCTAAACTGTTAATGTAACAAACATAGCACTGGGAGAGGCCTATGTTTTTGACCTTTGGCTTTATTTGCCACAGTTTTCCGGCTATTCATCGGTTCTTTGACGATTTTATTCGCGATATCCGATTCAAATACAATTGCGATCTATAATATAATCTGCAATAGGGAGTGGTCTCCTCCTGGAGCCCAGAGAGTCATGACTGAATACGGTGATGGTTTGACAAACAGCACAGGAGGCGACGTCGATCCATTCCAGTTCATTTCCTACAAAGCTTGCGCCACAAGGCAAAAATCGCTTGCTCTCCTCCGGCCAAGCAAAAGACGACATGTGCATGTGAAAGTTTGCTCTCATTCGCATAGACGTGTCGTGCGCACATGGGCTGGAGCCTGGCACTACAACCAATGGGTTTGAATTGACAAATCATCGGGCTGAGCGTGCTACATACAGAGCGCTTTCCAAAAATGATCAAAACTAAGGAAAATAACATTTTTAGTTTGTCTGATGTTCTCAGACTTTGTACAAAAAGAAAGTAGATGTAAACAACAAAGTAACAGCATGGGAACACATCTGGTAAGACTTTTACAAATTCCCCAACATTAGAAAGCCAGTTAGAAAAGTTAATTTCCCACCAAATGGACTTAATTCAATACTTCATCCCCCATTTAAACCATTATCCATGATGTGTATTATTCAAACCATGCAAATTCTCATTTCAAAGCTCCACAAATCTGTACAAACTTGTGATCTGTGCTGGAACAGCGCACGATATGTGTTGCTAACGCTGGTTGCTGTCGTTTGTCAACTCCCGTGTGTTGGGCCCATGAGGCTGTGTTTAAGGTTTTTAAAGCTACAATCTGGAACTGTCATTCTGAAGATGTGAGACAGGCCTCAACTCTGACGATGTTCAAATCCATGCCCCAGTTTTGTGTGTTATTAATATTATTTGCTTTTTTAAGTCTTCAAACTACTCATATCCAAACTGAGTTGACTAATGATGAGTAATTAAATATACCTTCTCCCATACCCTTTTATTATTGGGAAGTGTGTTCATAGACAGTACAGCTACTACAATCACCGTGCAAAAAAAACATAATCTAATGTTTGTATTGTTTCACTGAGGTCAGTCGAGGGCAATGACAGTATTTTGAAATGCCATGTCACTCATATGAAAAACCCAACTCCCTAAACTGCAACTAACTCTGGAGCCGGTTCTAAAAGTCTGTTTGTGCTGCTTCTCTTTGTGAGACTGACAGCGTGTTCTGAGAAAGCTTTCGACGAGGCGCAGAGCGACTCAGCCCATTGTTCCTCTGGGTGGACTTTTTACCAGGCACTAACCCAACGCGGCACTGACAGATCTGGGCCAACGCTAATGGGGATGGAAGGCATCATCATCCTCATCATCATCACATGTTTATCACACACAGGCCAGAATTAACAAGGGAAAATAATCATCAATTGACTTGCATCTGCTGCATCCATATGCGGCCTTGTCTTGTGTCGAAATAGGTTATGAGCTCGGGGAAATCAGAAACATGAAAGGGAGTTTGTAAAATCTAGGTATCGATGTAACAGGTCGAGCAATGCTTTGATTACTCATCTTTTACTGGCAGTACATAAGCCACGCCAAAGAGAATTTCCATGCAAAATAGAGAAGTCATGTCAAATGAACTCGCCTGGCATGTGCAAAAAAGTGTTGTTAATCAGTACAATTCAAAATCTGATTCCAATATTTCCACATTACCCTTTACCACAGAACTACACATCAGAAGCATTAAGTGAAATTGTAAAATTAGTATAATAGTATAACTATAACTGCACATCTGATGGTGATTTAAGTCAGTTTACTAGAGCCACTAAAACCATCCCCCTGAGCAAACAAACACAAAGGTCCATTTTTCCACAGTTTTGAATGTGCCATAATTACTTGTAAATGTATAACAATGTTTAAAGGAGACATAAGACATATAAATCAACTTTCGTGAGCTTTATCTGGTTATAGTGGTTTTCCTGTATCGTTAGGGTACTCGGAGTGTTTTTTTCGAGTGATTCACGCATGTCTGAGGAATCCTGCCTTCGTGTATTCTGTGCTCTGAAATGTCCGTTTGCGCTCATCTTATTTTCATTTCAGGAGAATTTAAATGTTTCCACAAGGAAAATGTTTCTTTGGATGTCAAGGAGTAGCAGCATTTTCAAGTTTCCAAGCGATGGCATGAGGCGAGATAAGTCAGAGTTTGTTTGTGCAATGCAAAGCAAGGCAACTTTATTTATGCCATGCATTTCACACACAAGGCAACTCCATACGCCTTGTGGTGACAAAAATGCCCTTATGTCTGCACAGCATTTTACTGACGAATGCTTCAAGAACAAGGACACAGTGGAAAATACGCAGTTTGTATCAAACCTGGCCCAGTGGTGTGGAACTTACATTTGGGTAATGTAATGTGCATAGAGAGGCGAGAAGCTCCAGTAACTATGATAACATAAATAAGTTAAGTCTGACACTAACGGTACATGTCTCATAAACAACACGATTGCTACAAAACTATCCTCATGTCTGCCTTTTGTCAGAAACATGGCAGTGTTTAATTCACCATGATATGTTTTCTTCATGTTCATGGCGACTGGTTGTGTGCAGTGGTTTTTTGTTGTCGGTTTGGTTTGGCTTGTAAGAGACATTATGTTTGGCTGCTGTGTTTTGGTGACGACTATAGTGACGTTTGCTTCAGGGCAGGTCTGAATGAGGCTTTGGAATGACTAGTGTCTATTTTTAAGTCGCTTTAGGTCCAGATTACCAAAATGCCAGAAAAAAACAGCATAACATGTTTTCTTTCATCTTTTCATGTGGATTATTATTTGACTTTGTTGGAGAAAGGGTAGCAGTATTGATAATTGTGCTTGATACACAACACATGCTTTGCTTGGGGCCAAGTCTACACCCTTGTTACACCGAGTTAATTGGTGAACAACATACGCCTTTAATAATTTGTTTGAAATCTTGCAAAGTCACCATGATTAAACTGAATTCTGTGCATAAAAATACAGCTTAGATAAACAAGTTTGACAAAAACACTTGCAGATGCCGTTAGTTGCAAAGCACTTTTGCAGAAATCAGATCTCTCTAG
The DNA here is from genome assembly GCA_007210695.1 of Neogobius melanostomus. NCBI lineage: Eukaryota > Metazoa > Chordata > Actinopteri > Gobiiformes > Gobiidae > Neogobius > Neogobius melanostomus. The sequence continues at coordinate 4,037,211 of VHKM01000006.1, read as the reverse complement.
GGTAGATGGAAGCAGGCCTCCTCACGCTACAATATGACAAATAGGGGTAGATTCATCTGGAATATAGCATTAACAAACATTCCGAGTATACTTTACCAAGTGATTTGTTACCCAGTCAACATGCTCTTTCCAACTCAGCTAAATGCAATGTATACCCCCACATGTTAAAGCCATCCAACACACGAACACCACTTCCCTTTTCCAGAGCCATCTCGCTTCTATTTACATAGCTGTGGTCATTATTCCCAATGCTCAGTATGGATTGGATGGTAATTTCAATTTGAATTGTAAATAGTCTGTTGGGTGTAATAAAGCCAGTTCAGCGTGTGGCAGCAATAGCCAATTGTGGGAGCAATTGGAAAGAAAGTTAACAGGATATTGGATGCATTAATAAAACTGCAATGAGATCACTTAAAGGATACATTTGCAGTTCCCAAGCTCCACTATATCCAACATAATAACTAGCTCAGATAATACAGATGGATATTTATGTTTATAATGGGCTGTTAAAACTGAATGAAATATGAATAGTTTGGAGTAAATATCTTGCTCTATATCGAATAATGTTGGCATTTTCCTTCTGGCTCATTATATGTGCAACATCTATTTCACTATTTGATCAAAACTGGCCACAGCTGACATGCAGTCAAGAACTACAATAATGCAGAGATGTACTAATTTCTCAGTACAAAATCCCCTCCCATCTTAAATACATTAATAAAACAAATAAACATGATACAGGTTCTAGGTTCTGAGTATCTGCTGATTAGAGTGGTCACAGGCCACAAAACAGACTTTTTATACATTCATTGATTGACCTAAATCTTAGCCTGAACCTACACCAGACCAAGCACTATGTCAGGATTGGACCCAGAATCATTCTTAAAAGTTCCATGCTTCTACTGATCTTCTGATCAACTGTCATAATGCTGCTCTATGCATTTCAAACTTAACAACTTAAAGGTTCTTGAGTCATCATCTGTACTCTGTAGTTGACGTGTAGGACGTTTCGCCTCTCATCCAAGACGCTTTGTCTAACTCTCTAATGACCACATACAGACTTTATAAAGACCACTAGGAGGAGTTTACTTTTACTAGTCTCACCTCTTTCTATTCAAAGGCTACTCTCAACCTTTGTAGTTAAGTGTGTTTCAGTCTCAACGACTGATCACTGTCCACCAGGCTTGGGGCAAAGGAGGCTGGTGTACAGAGGAGAAACACTGAATCCAAGTCCACCATTCCTATTCATGGAAGAAATGTATTTCTTTACAAATATTGCTTCTTTGACCCCTCTTTCAAACAATTTGTTTTCTTTCGCTAAAATGTTAGCCTCGTCAAAGGAGTGGTTCATGGTTTTAAGATGGAGGTGGACTGCAGACTGAGGGCCGCTGGAGCTTCTCTGCAGTGTTGGTAAAGCCTTTTCTGCAGTTGTTCTTTCCGCAGCTCTTCTTTTCAATTAATAGAATAAACTGCATTGCTCTGTTTGTGGCTGGGAGTTTTATCTTGGGGATGCACTATTGTTTGTTGTGTTGAAGTAGACCGGGATTCTATCTTGCCAAAATAGTCTCTGAAGTTTCTTAGAAATGCCAACTACAAAGGGCAAAGGCACTTTTTCTTCTTGGCTCTGTAGCCCCTCTGTCCTATACTTTAAGAAACATAAACACATAATTAACAACCTAATCTAAAAGCTCAACTCAAAGCCAAACAATTGAAAGTAGGTTACCAGATTTTGATGGCAATCCACTGCAGTGGAATGAGACGTACCACCGCATGTGGGACTAGATCATAGCAGATACGACTAATTAATACCATAGCATCTAATTTATTTAGTGCTGAACTTGTTCATATTTTACAGCCGTCTGGAAGATCATAAACATATTTTCCCCCAAACCAAGACTAGAGTTTTATTGAAGTTGTGGAACAGAGTGCATTAAGATAAACAAGACAAGCCTTTTACAAAGATTGTAGCATGTCATCTCAAAGAACAAGCTGTACCTGAGCTGTCCATTAACCCTTTTCAACATGATTTGAAAATGATTTGCAGTCTTCAGAGATTTACAGAGACTTCCAGAGCGGAACAATCAGTGTGTCCCATTTTCGATCAAAATGACACGCTAAAGAAGCGTTTTTATCTCGTCATGTGCCATCGCTGTCAGTGATGTCACTTTCAGAAGTCCCCCGTATGAACGGGGCCACAAAGACGCAAGAGCACTCCTCATCAATGATTTGTACATCTGCAACACAAGTATCTGGAGGAGAAACAAGAACTTCAATGACATGGGGAATGGCAAGGGGTAATTTAAATAAAAATGTTCAATAAATAAATCAGAAAATTGTGCAATCGGGAAAACTTTCTGTCAGCAGGGCTAGAATAATTTTGCCTGTCAAGACGCTTGACTTTCTCCATGTAAGATATAGAAGAACTGTCTAACAGGGAAACGAACAGTGACCTGCTCACTTTGAGTGGAGACAGCTGTAGATTACTTCCAATTCAGAGCAGTCAGTGGTAATGGCAATACCAGGACACAAAACTTTAAGTGAACAACAAATTGCATTTAGAGAACCAATCATCATCAACAGGTAGAGTAGCATAGCGACTGCAAACTTTTTAATTCCATTTTTCAATACACGACTTTCCAACTTTGAGCATAAAAACTCAAACTCGCCCTGATTCCACCAAGGAACCAGCAATGCTTAAGTGAAAAATGTAAAAATCTACATATCAAATCTACATATCACGCCGTATCTGCATCGTATCATCAGGGTAGTGTTGAAATGTGCTCGTGAACGGGGCGGCACTCTGCCAGACGTCTTCCTCAAATCAGGCTATGACGTCAACAAGACTTAGTGCCAATCAATCCACAACATCAGGCAGAAACATGTACTTTTCTGACAAGGCGTTTGGGATGAGACAGACAGAGACAGTAGAACTTAGGAAGACAGTTACAGTCCAATACACGTTTTACTATTCAAAAGACCTGTATTATGCTTTATTCTAGTTTTGTAACTACACTGACCACTTAGAAAAAACACCACTCCGGGTATGTTTTTGATGAGGATATCATTTCATAACATGCCAAAGACTCACAAAAAGATGATTTTGTAAAGTATAGGCAGTTTAAATTAGCTTGATACGCTTTCTGCAACTGAAATAGATTACCATCATCATCATCATCATCACTATTATGAAGCTTTGAGTGGAGTTTTCTTTTGACTATCTCTTCAGATTAGTTTGTAAAGGGAACAGGTGGTCTTTTGTATTCTGAAGACAAAACAAAAATCTGTTAATGACATCTTTTGGAATAATTGGACATCTGCAGATTCAGAGTCACATGGGTAGAGCAGTGAGAAATGCAAGAAATTAGTTTTCAAAGTGTTTCGAAAGGATATGTAAGGTGGTGAAACTCTACATGGCAAACCGTCAGTTGTCAAAAAGCACTTCTTAATTAATGAGACATGTTCTCTAGTTCTTAATCCAGGTTTTTGATCACAAGTGCCATGACAGAGGATCAACCTAAACTCAAACTTAAATCAATTCCATAAAGCATGAAATTGTAATAAAAGGCAGTGTCAGACTTCAACTCCAGTCTTTTCGTGTAAATTCAATTGACAGATTCCTTGTTTTATTCTTTGCCCCAGCTGACCTGAACATTTCAAGCACATCTAATGGCTGACAGGCTCACAGTATCCAGTCAGTGCTCCGTCAATAGATAAAGAACCTCTTACCAGCCTGCTGTCCATACTGACAAATTTATCGTGAAGGACGTCCCCGACTGGAAGTGAAGCCTGCCACATCAAAATAGTACCTTTCCGTCAAAATAAGTCATCTCAGAAAGTCCAATCAGCTTGATTTTATTCATAAAGGTTTTACTTGGATTACCCTCAATGAGTAGTCTTGGGGACACTGTGACAGAAAGAGCTCAGGTGACGTAACCAGTCACTGTACCCTGACGACATCATGTTACACAATAGCACTTTTTAATTAATGAGACATGTTCAGCTTCAGCAAAAACAAAGATAAACAAAAAGCACATAAGATATCATGTCAACTTTTATTGGGCTCAATTGCTTTACAACCCGCATTTCATTGTCTTGTCAAAAATATTTGTCTTATAGCGCGCATAGGATGAGATGAACTCTGAATGCCATTTCCGAGCTCTCTGACAGCCGGTCCAATTGCCTGGCCGTTGACTTGAGAACCTGACGTGTGAGACAAAGACAAAATGTGGGAGAGAAGGCACAGGCGGCCGAACTGTCGGATTCTGGCAGGCCCTTATCCCTCCTCCAAACACAGCCTTTCCCTTTCCTGACTGGAACAAGAACACAATCAGTGCTTGTCAATGCATCTTCAGTCCTGTTTTAATTATACATACACATCTCCAGGCCGGTCATTAACCCCTCTGTCAGTCTTCTTCTCGTGTGCATAGCCCTGTCCACGAGCCCTGGCTGGATCCTTGCATGTATGTGTCCTCACTGTTTGTCAGTTTTAGCTCACAGCGCTCTACCCACCTGTCTGGCTGTCTAGGGGCTGCCACTGCCAGCCTACATGTACAAGCCTCCTGCCAGGAGAGCTGCCGGCCCGCCATCTTGGAAATGATTATCCACTTCAGAGTGAGTTCAGAATAGACTGTCACTATGTTTGTGGGAGAAGCTGAAGAATGTGTCATTAGTGAAGAGATTAAGGACAGAATGGCAGGTTGAGCCTCGCCTAAGTAAGAATCCCGATCGTCCAGCCCGGCCACAGTAAGGAGGTCACTAAGGATACGGGTCTTAGCTCCTGTTAGGGAAGACATTATGTTGTCAAAACAAGATATTAGTCTGACAAGAGTTTTTGTTTATCCTATATCCCATGTTTGGCTGGGCGATTTGGCCAAAAAATAAAATCTCACATTTTTTACTTGATTTTTTTTACTACGATTTTAATCTATTTTACTGGAAATAAACTTGAAAGGTTCTCCTGATCTTTCATGTGAAGAAAAGTGCTCAGATTCATAATATTGCCTACAATATTATACTACTACAATACCTATTTAAAATGGTTATTTCTGTTTTAAATATGCCTTGTCTGCTCTCAAAAGGAAAACTTCATAATAAGTCATTGAGTTTTCAAAAGTGTTTTAGTTTTATCATCCTAATGCCTTGAGCTCTGCTGTGATTGACAGCCGTCTCTATGGAGACTCAAGGGGAAAGGGGCGGAGTTAAGCTGTGTGTCTCCACTCCATAGATATTGTATAAGAGATAACGGGTTATCCATTCAGCCCTATTCATACGAGCCTCTACAGTGCTCCAGACTCTGTCAATCATAGATTTAGGCTTCCACTTTTTATTGCTGAAGTACAAAAACTAGTGTGGTTAAATATATGATCCTAGCCCAGCATCACCACATGGGTCATAGCAATTTTTCTTTATAAAAAAATCTACTCTTTGGAGCCAGGCTTTTAAGCAGTCCAAAGGAGGCCCAATAGAAACCTACACAGAAACCCTGTTTACCAAATGTCTTTTGGAGTCGCCCCTGGCCACCAGGGGTGGTATTACAGTAATGTCAGCTCCCGCCATGAGGACCCATTGCTCCACTCAGACCGGGGGAAACTGTTTTAGCGAAGGACAACTGCATCGCGCAATCCCGAAAACACAACATGCAGCTTTTGTAAAGCGAAAGAGATCGTCAGAAAGTCGCTAGGTTCTCCACTGGTGTCATATCTGAAAACAGTCGCTGAGGAGCGGTCTGAAACTCTGCTAAATTGGCCGCATGGCGCACATGGAGTGATGGACGCGATTTAACGATTTAGCCATTTTCCACATCGTCTGTTTTTAAAAGCATGAATTAATCAAATTAATTAGATTTATCGCAGTCTTAGTCCCATGCAGTGCTCAAAAGATCTGTTTCAGAAGACATTTTATACAATATTTTCCATTGTCTACAGTTAAGTGTTTTAACCTTTTGAATCTTTAATTGTATGTATTTTTGAACTGTTTGAAGTTATTCTGAACTTTCCAAACTCAAATCAACTCACAGCATTTCAATTGAGTGGAATAGTGGTAGCGGTGCACTGTTTCAGAGGATCAGAGGAGACAGCGAGAGAGGGCAGCCAGCCAGGTTTCTTCCGAGTGCTACAGTTCCCCCGACCTCCAAGGTCATGCGGGTCAGGTTGACACACAGTGGCAGCGCGGCTCAGCTGCAGCAGCTCAGGACTAACACCTGAACACTATTTCGTTGTACGCTTGTACAATGACAATAAAGCGCTTACTTACTTCTGATGTCTAACATACAGAATATCTCCCATATTCTTCCTATTTCCAGACTTTTCGTTACAGCAGAAATGAAAACTTAGTTTGATAATGTAATAATAGTCTGATCAAAAATCTGACCAAATGACCGATATAAAATGTTTTAAACCATGACCTGCAGAGAGGGGTGGAACTGTTACCCCATAGCATGGCGTGCCTGAGAGGGCCAGTGTTTACGTGTTCCACCAAGTTGTGCTGCAAATCTGTCAGTAGTTTACACAGACACTCTGTCAAAGTCGGCAGCCCTGTCAAACCTGTGCACTTTAATGTCTCTATAAAGACTGCAGAGTTAGCATCAGTGCCACAGGTGTACAGTGCTTTACGCCCTCCATCTGCCTGGATTTCATCAGTTTATCCCTGCTAAAATAAACTGGGGCTGCAATTGAGACACAGATGGGATGGTGTGCAGCTGCAGCGGAGTGGCTTTGGACATTTACTGAGGAAAAGATAGATCACGATATGACATGAGCATCGTAACTAATGATGCCAAACTATAATTATTGCTAATTGCTTGCAGCGGTGAGTGATTCTCTACTTTTTCCTCTATGTGTTCCATTCAAATAACATATGATCTGGCAACCCCTGAAATGATCGCTTGATTGGTTTATAGCTTAGACTTTTGGAAAGAAGCCTCAAACAAACTACTAAAGATACTAAAGGAGTTTTTTGTTTTTTGCGAGTAGTGGAATAAAAATAGTCTAGTTTGTGGAAAAATACATGCAGCCAATCATAAAGCATTTGTACATTGTACATGTACATTGCATGGTATGCTGTATGTCAGCATTACTGTGACAGTGACTCCAGAAACTAACCCTGCGGTTGCAAAATGTGCTTAAAAACTCATAGCTGTGAAGAGTTGGGTCTTTGGAAATGTGTTAGTAAAGTTAGGAATGATTTGGACACAACACAAAATTTACTCGATTCCTATTTCATGGTTTGCAAACAAAAACAAAAAAACAATTAAGGGTAATTCAATCTATTTTACTAATAAACACAAATTCAACTGACTTTCAGCTGCATAGTGAGGTGACTTTAATGCAGAATGAATACAATATATAGTGTATCGATCTGGCCATTCAGATCAAAGTCGCATTGCAAAAGATTGCACATATCGGATTTAGGACAAAATATCCAAGCGGTCGGGTCGCATTGAGAAAGAAAAAAAAAAAATCAGATCTGTGTTGTTCATACGGTCACAAGCGCAATTGCCATTAGGCAAAGGCAAAGCTTTGCCTAATGGCAAAGGCAGGCCCACTCAGGAGCTAGAACAGATCCAACTTCCTCTATGTGAGTGACGCAAGAACAGATGTAGTTACATTGTCCCACCATTAATACATTTGCCGCCATTTAAAGCTCTCCTTTAGCACTCTATTCTCAGTTATGGTTCCAATCCATTTTCTTATGTTGAGAAAAGTTATGACTTTATCACCTTATCATGTATTATTTAGCAACAACAAGTTTATTCTCCCCTTACCTTACTTATGATAGTGAGCAGCCCAGACCCATGTTCTGCAGAGAAACTAATGCACAGAGGTGCATCTCCGGAGTTTGTCAAGTGACTGGCCGTGATGCTCTTTTCGATGTAGCTGATGGTTTCTTGCCCTTCGTCTTTTCCACTGAAAGGATTCGGCTTGGGGACTTTTATTATCTTATGTTAACTTATCTTGCGAGCATTACATCTCGACTTAATCGTGGCATTAGTACGCTTTCACAGAGACAGATACAAGTGTTTTGTTTTTCTTTTCAGTAATTGTGTAAAGACTGGTTTGGTCATGGTCTGAATTACTGTGTAAGTATATTCAAAGTAGAGTGCAAGTTCACGGCACAAAAAGCATTGAGCGTTGGTCAATAACGTCAACAGGAAAACAGGAGTTCTGACCCAAACATGTTTAATCTTCCCATGACCCTTTGAGCTCCCGCTGACAAACAGCCTGGAGAAGCCACTTATTTACCACACACACGCAACTACATACAATACAACTAGGCCCTTAGCCATCCAGCAGTGACATACAGAGTCTCAAAACGTCAAGCACTCACTATAAGCATGTCTCCTACAACAAACAAGAGCTGCCAGGCCCCAAACACTAGAAGCTGCCAATCAGCCATGGTATTTATAACAGAAATGAGTGCAAGCGGAAATATGTGCACGAACACTTCCAGTGAAAGAGCGGATTCAAAAGGTAACACGATTCTTTTCAAAGTACAACACCATAGCTTACAGTATGTCAAGATTCTCTCTAATTTCCCCAGCACGGGACTGCACTGGCCTAGAAATCATCATCACTCGGAATTTCAACTCTCATAACAACCTCCTACATTTCAGCACCCCTTTTTGATTGTGCTCTCATTCTATCTCAGGCCTAAATAGGAGGCATGCAGAGAACAGTGAGGAGTCAAGGGGAGACGCTGGGAAGCTCTGACAACAATCAAACAAGAAAAAATAAGACGAGCACAGCAATGAAGACAAAAAGCTGCAGAGAAGGCAGGGGGTCCGCAGGTTCCACAAAAGCTCCGAAATATCTCCACATTCATTGCGGTAAATGTATAGGCTGAAAGAATGTTTTGTAGAGCGACATATCGCTACATTGATAGCCATCTGCGACCTCCTCCTCTCACTCAGAAGAACCCTGAGGCGGCAGCAGTGTGAAAGCAGCTTTTCGCAGTCTGTCAAGGTGAATGTGTCTCTTTATTGCATTCACATGTTGGATGTAGAATCTGTCTTTTATACATCTTTTATACGCTTTAGAAATGATCTTCAGGTTGATCTTCAGCCAAAATTTGGTAAAGAGCATATATACAGATTAGCCTGTATAGCATGAGCAAAACTACTACTTGGAGAATCAAATTCAGTACTTTTGTATGATGAATGTCCTCAATGTCCTCAGGTACATTTGTTCTCCACAGTTGACCAGTGCTGCCTGGCAACCTGCCTGGAGCCTGTTGTTCACTGATAGGAACCTAAAGTCCCCACATGAGTAATAATATTATATCAGGTATTGATAAACTTTGATATAATTTTGTGTTGAAAATTATAATTAACACACTAAGGTTTTGCACCATTCATGTTCTGCCTAATGTTTCCAGGACCAGACACAGCAGTTTTCTTCTGTGGTTACAGGTGGTCTGCAAACACAGACCAAAGCCACAGCTGCAGCATAAGATGGTTCTTATGAATGAAGGATTTTGTCCATTATCTTACACCTCAACCCTTTAATGTCAGAGTGAGATTTTAACATTGTGCCTCCAATACTTGACTTGTACAACAGAATAAATATACAGTAGATGCATTTTTTGATAACTGTGTGAAAAAATAAATTGTAAAGAGACTAGAGATTTTTTTTATTATTGTCTAAAAATGTGCACCAAAATTATGATTTTCAACTTGAATCAGGGTTGTCACATTGACAATGCTCCTGCTTCACAATCAGCAACATACAAACATTATGCCTTTGGCTTAGATTGGACCCAACGACCTGAACTTACACCAAAAGGTTTAAGACCTCTCTTGGAACAGAAAGAAAATATTCAAGTACCAATAGAGCAGGATTGCCCAAACTCATGTAAACCCGGGATATTCAATGGGGGGTACGAAACCAACTTTCCCCTGAGCTGATGATTAGAGCAGGATGTAACAGCCTAGTCGAATCAAAGCGAATTGGATTGCCCCAAAGTAACTGTGCATGATGCTGCTTCCCCAGAAACTGTCAGGCTGCCAAAAGCAGAATCAACAACACATCATCAAGAGCGACTTCTTTTGTTCAGTAAAGCCGAGCACTGATCAGTGCCGAGTATGTGTGTTGGGCCATGAGACAGAAGACTCCCATCGGAGCAACAGCTTAAAAAGTCTCCATGCAGTCTCTGCTGAAATCAAACCTCTTAGTTTCCACCGAGACTATCTGGAGACTCGCTTTATCTCCAGGGAACGTCCGAGAGACCAGCGGCAACTCGAGTCTCCAACTAGTCTCCAGGCCAGTGAGGTCGCCCCTTTAGCAAGAGATGGGCTGGTGAGGAAAGCATTTCCTTTTTGGGAAAAGGGGGTGTGTCTTTGGGAGCTGTCGCTGCGATGCTAAGAACAGCCACTGGTGAAGATCTTAAGATTACTCACAGGTGCACTGGCAGCTTGAAACACAGCTCCAGGTATGTTTTTGATGACACATTGTACATGGTAAACAGCTCTATAATGGTGATGTGGCATGTTCAACCTAGATGATCGCTATAATCTTTAGCTTCTAAATAAAAGCAGAAAACATTCAATGAAATGGGGACACTACCCGCTGTGCAGCAAAGGCTTGCAACAACAAACCCATTGTGCCAAGAAGAGACATTACCAAGTTGCTTAATACACACACAGCCTTTTATTCAGAATTTTGAACAAACTGCATGCCCTCACAGTGAAATGCTTGTGCACTCTGTTGTCAGACCGCGATGAAGCTTGACATTTATGAGCAGCAGGGGAGCAGCTGGCTAAACAAATGACTGCACGGCCCCGAAGTTCAGAGAGATGATGACTATTTTGCCTATTGGGTCTCGCAAATAGAGCAGGTCACCTATACGCCACAGTCATTGTTCAAGATTTGTTTGTGCGTCCCTCCCTCATTAGAATACACCGCATCCTGTGTTGTGGTCAGATACAATGGGTGCATGACTTCCACCGCAGCACACAGTTGCCACATCCTGCCGCCACTGAATCTTCACATGCTACAGACAACAAAGCCAAGGCTGATAGTCCAACATCTAAAAGAAGTGCTGTATGTGCTGTTGATGGCTTGAAATGGCTCCAAGCATCTGTTAAAGTCATGTATGTCGGTTTTGGCCAGCACACAAACGTTGAAAGTTTGGAGATGTTCCAAGTTTATAAATACAAGGCTACTGTAAGAAAAAAGGTGTTCAGGCCGTAAGTGACATACAGTATAGCACAGCAGAGTGGAGTTTGTTGCCTTGTAACCAAGATCATATGGAAAATGGTTCATGTGGAGGAAAATATTTCTTCCAAACTTCAATATTCTCATTCTTAGTTTCCTTTGTCTCTGAGGTCAGATATAAAAAACACCAAGGGACTAAAATCAATTCTATTCAATATATGTGCTTGTATATTTACCAATGGTGTCCAATTTGCTTGGGACTGCCATGCATACTGTGCAAACATTGGGATGCCTAGCGACTGTTGTCACTTTTATAGACTTGTAACAATGGGGAAAAATGTCAGAAATAAGTAAAAATATATATACTGTATATATGAAAAAGAAAAATCCTTAATATTTACAAACTGTAATGTTAAAGTGATGTATTTACTGGGTTTTATTTTTCTGCTGCACCTTTCTAACAACAATTTCTCACTCCCAAAATACGTTCTTGTTCAGTCGAGTTGCACACATGTAAACACGGGAGAAAAAACCGGAACTTGGGACATAAACATTCATTATTTCCCAGCATCTTAAGCACCACAGCTAGCGGCAGCAGATGCAGATGCAGTTTACTGTATAACCTCTCAGTGGCGGACGCACTTCCCAGTTCTATTGTATTACACTGAAGGCCTGAGTCGCACCGGAGCACATAGCTACTTTATGTATCAACAAAAAGACACTACCGATGACAACTGTTGGACTCAACCAGAGTTCTGACTCTAAAGGCCACATGGAAGCACAGCAAAGGTAATTCTTTCCTTGCAATAACAATGAAAGTAAAAAAAAAAAAAAAACGACATTTTGAGAATCATCCAATTCTCTTCTTCAAAGGGCCAAAGAAAGTCCCATAAGATGTTACATTGGGTGTGGTGTCATACTCCGATACTTACTTGTGATAGTCTCAGTCACTGTTAGTTTGGCACGGTGGCTGGCCAGTACAGATGTTGGCCCGGTGCTGCAAAATGCCCGTCTTGCACGAATGTGGTATAATTGTGGTTATCAAATAAACAAGCCATAGTGATTGCTTGATAGCTTTATTTCATAAGTTTGTTATGGAAGAGGGCTTACTGCCAAAAAACTACTCTTGGTGGTTTGCTGTGTAAAATATAGTGTGCTCGTAATTCTGCAACATTCCAATTTTAGTATGCGTTAGCTGCAACCACTAAGTAACCACTAACTAGTGGGCAGCACGGTGGCGCAACGGTTAGCGTTCATTCTTCACAACTAGAAGGTCCCGGGTGATTCTGACCACCAGCCTGGCTCCACATCATGGAGATGGGTCCCTGGGCGCAGCACTGCCCACTGCTCCCTATGGGTCGTCCAGTGGCATCGAGGGATGGGTTAAATGCAGAGGACAAATTTCGTTGTACAGTTCATGTATAATGAAGGGAATCTTATTTGTATAGCGCTTTTTATATGACACAAGTCACACCCAAAGGGACAACACATGAAAGGGAGGGGGGTTCATTCACTCCATGCTGATGGTGGTAAGCTACATTTGTAGCCAGTTTCCCCTGCGCCAACGGCCCCTCCGACGACCACCAACCACTCACACATAGGCATATGGGTGAAGTGTCTTGCCCAAGGACACAACGACAGTCTGCATCTGCAGGAGCCGGGATTCGAACCCCTGACCTTCCGATCATGAGACGACCCGCTCTACCATCTGCGCCACTGTCGCCCCAAATAAATATATAATGACAAATAAAGCAACAAACAAACAAACAAGACTTGCCCAACTCTGATTAAATTCCACCACCGTTCCACCACACCCAATCCAACATCTGATGGGACTTTACATCTTTGGCCCTTTGAAGAAGAGAATTGGATTCTCAAAACGTCGGGCAACTACAGGTATGTATGAAAATGTCCAGTTGAAATTGTTTGACTTCCATTGATGTATCTACCTGGATGATATCATCTTCATTGGAATTTCCTTGCAATAGTTATGTTTTTAGCAGGTGCAGATCCTCCTCAGTGAGTGTATTTCTAAACTGCTGTGGACGTTTGCAGTGCGTTGCGATTAGCCTATTTATTTATTATGGAATTAAGGTTACTGTACAGAGATGGCCGTACACCATGGCCCAACATGATGAAAGCCATTTATCCGAATGAGTGATACTGACACAGTCAAAGTGACTCACTGCTAACCAACAAACAGGCACTTCGCTTTTTCTCCTCCCTTTTGTGGGAAAGTTCCTTAGGCTTGAGATTAACATTTTCTTTTACACTACTTCGACTACGGTGCTTTTAGACTGTGATTCCCTGATGTTAGTCCCAACCACCGGACTCTGACACCTCCTGTGTCCGTCTCAACATTGAACTAGCACATATATCGGAAGTAAGGAATTGACTTCTCATTGGCTGGTCTGCAGTCGAGAGCTTGTAGTGTTGTCGGATCATCTAATTATTGCAACACTTGAGAGTCCTTTACTGTTATGAACAGACAAAGACACGCTGTGCTAATGTTGCTGAGTCAGTGGAAGCATCATGGCCTCTGGAAAGGGTCAACCATTAGGTCAATTAGATTCTCAATCACTGAAATTGAATGAGGCTGTGTTAAGAACGGAGTGGATTCAGCTGTAACTGCATTTTCCACCTCATACACAAAGCACACACACATTTGTTCAAATGACATTGAAAAGTTCTGAAGTACAGAAGGACTAATTTAATATTCCTAGTATTACTTTTTAAATAAGTACTTAAGTACGTATTTACATTACCTGCAAAAACAATGGGTAATTCGAGTTTTCACTATAAGATTTGTTGATCTGGTATTTCTATTGAGAAGCAATGAAAAGTCAAGATAACTCTAATGCACTTTAATGAGGACAACTTAGAGCTGCGGCAACACATTCGGTCAAAATGCTCATTGTATTAGCATGCAATCAGGATTCTGGAGTTAAAAGCAGCTCCACTGTTCTGGCTTGATGGCGTCCCGCAGCGACATAAAGGGATTTGTGGCATTTTGATCAGTTAATTCATAAAAGCTACAGGAAGAAAACTTCAGAAAACCAAGCGCCTGACTGCCAGCTACTGTTTGCTTAAGAAAAGGTTCTGTCAGGCTTTATTAAGCTGTAGTAAATGACAGCACTGAAGACAATAAGCCCATTGTGCAGCAATGGAAGGCAGTAACATGCTTCAATGTTTAATTTAGTTCAATTCGTGCATTAGCTTTTCTTTTGTTTCTCTATTTCTTTACTTTTACAAAAGTAAACACTAATTACTGTAAAAAAAATATATTTTGAAGTACTACTTTTTTGCTTTAATTTAATATAATTTAAGCAATTGAACAGTCTTTGGACACAATGCTGGACCGCATTAATCTGCAACAGACTTCAGTGAACTGAGTAAGAGTTTTGTGAGTTGGTTTGTTTTATTTGCAGAGAAATGGCTCCAGTGTTCGGACACTGCAGTTTGACACGTTTTCCACTGCAGAGGGGATAGTTGCTCTGACCACACAGCTACTGCTGTTGCGGCAGGCCTGAGAGTAATCCAGTCTCTACTCTCTGAATGTTTTTACACATGGAATCCACAATAAAGCTAACTATGAAAGAGTTATTGCCAGTTGAAATAGCCGCATTAGTTAAGGTTAAGGTATAATTGATTGTCCCCTTAGGGTAATTTGTCCTCTGCATTTGACCCTCCTTCAAAGCCGCTGGGGCAACTTGTAAGGAGCTGTGGGCGACTGCAGTGGGTGACCAGAGTGCAGCGCCGAGGACCCATCTCCAGAGTGGAGCCAGGCTGATGCCAGGAAACCTAGGCAGACATGGGGAGAACATACAACCTCCACACAGAAAGACCCCGACCGGCCTGGGGATCGAACCCGGGACCTTCTAGCTGTGACGCAAGAGCGCTAACCGTTGCGCCACCGTGCTGCCAACTAGTTAGTGGTTAGTTAGTGGTTGCAGGTAACGCATACTAAAATTGGAACGTTGCAGAATTACGAGCACACTATATTTTACACAGCAAAGCACCAAGAGTAGTTCATTTTTTGGCAGTAAGCCCCTCTTCCATGACAAACTTATGAAATAAAGCTATCAAGCAATCATTATGGCTTGTTAATTTGATAACCACAATTATGCCACATTCGTGCAAGACGGACACTTTGCAGCACCGGGCCAACATCTGTACTGGTCAGCCACCTGTGCCAAGCTAACGTGACTGAGACTATCACACTGCCCTGCGCTGAACAGTATTGCATGCGTTTTGTGGTTGCTGTGGCACTTCCATGACAAATGACCTATGAGCACAGTTCCAAGCTTCGCATTATTATTATTAAACCACACAGAACCTCCTCCATGACAGCTCCTGCATGTTTCCCCTTAGAGCTGTGGTCAAAAGCTGCGTGGATAGAAGGCAAAGTCTGCTTCTGATCATCAGCTGAAGTGCGTCACCATGTGCTGCGGTCTCCGTTTATTCAATGTTTCACAGTGCGTCACAAGCAACAAGTGATGGTGAAGAAGTTCACTTCAGGGTTATAGTGTTTATAGGAAAGTTATTAATCCATAATCCAATTCTACATAACAATATATTTTTTCTGCTTTAAAGAGGGGGTATTATGCTTTTTTCAATCACATAGCACCAGTCTATAGCATACTACAATGATGATGTAACCTTCTGTTGGTCTGTATATGCAGTAAATTAAAATAACTGCCTTGAATAAAATTGCTCTCTCAAAATGGCTGTACTGGACGTCTTGAAATAGGCCTCTGTCTCTTTAAGAAGCTTTCCGACACGCCCCCTTCAGCACACTGCTGTGGCATCTAAACAACACTACTGTGCGGGGAGGGGGCTCTGCTGAGCTGAGGAGCAGTGGTTGGTGGCTTGGCTGGTGACGAAAGGTCCAGAGGCGTCTCCAGGAGGTGGGGGCGTTCCTAGGAGGACTGAGGCATAGCTACACCTAAAATGGCTGCCGTCTAAGTTTTTACTGATTACTCAAAATATGTGAATGAGCCAAGGTAACACTCCAGGCATCTGTTTAATGAGGGAATGACATAATAACATGATATAAAGCTTGAAAAGTCAATTTTACATAATACCCCCCTTTAAGTAAACATATGTCTATGTCCCGCTGCAATGTCGTTGCTAGCATTTATTATGCTATTATCAGGTTGGTATAGTAGAATAGAGAAAACAATTGCATTGGAAGATTAGTGGCTCTCAGTCCAAAGTTGGTATAAATAGGACTTTTGCAACAAGAAGGAATGATCCATTTTACTTGTTTGTTTGTCACACTCATAGCTGACTTCACAAGATTTCATGAACCAAGAAAAGTGTTTTTACACATCAGTAACTGTGTGGCGCGCCGTAATTGTAGCGCAATTACTACAGCAGTTTTTGTGTTACCTCACCTACTATAATAACTTCACCATCAAAACCCAGCACTTAGCTTTGAATTGATTTTTGTAAATAAGACACAGAAACTGAAACTTTCTGCAGATCATAGTTTTTCTGCAGGTTAACATAAGCAAGATACACTCCATTTGAATGAGTGCATATTATGCTCTGTCTAATTTATCCAATCTAACTCAAGGTCCTTCTTCAGATCATATTACACAAACAGCTAAAATGCCCAAGGCTGAGCCACTGGCAGAAATAAGAGCGTGACACCCTGTCACCTACAAAACAGTTTGTTCATCTTTAATTGAAACAGGGCCACTGTTTGGAGGACATCGAAATATGGGCATATTTAAAACTCCCAGAACAGACTTGTAGAAGAAATCATGTCTGACAATGATCAGGCTCTAGGCATTTAGGCCGAGCACAAAGACAAGATGACGAGTAGTACACCTATAAGCATATGGTACAGAGTAGACAACACAAAGTCAGACTGATGCCCTTGATGCCTTGGCAGAAAACAGGTTTTGATGAGGTTGTTCACGAGTCATTAAGAGCTGCCTCCCACAAAACAAAATCATTCATTTAATCATGATCATCTTGATCTGACAAACTGGAGTGCTTCATGACTATTTCATCTATATAGGAACTTTTGAAAAGCTGTAACAAAAGCCCCAGACGCACTTTTAAAATCTGAACACAGCCTTTAAAGACATATTTTCATCAAGACCTGCGCCCCTGTAGGGACTTGGATAATGGTAGCAAATGCACATCAATGCCTCCTCCTGCTAAAACTCATTCTGGTCTTCTACACGTATCCGTCTTACTTGTATCTCTGCAACAACTTCCTGCCGTTTTAATACCATTGTGTCATTTTCAAAGTCATTCCGGATAAAAGTCATCTGAGTTTAGACATTCCAGAAAACGTACAGGATACTCTAAGGAACAATTTTGGTCATATAGGTATAACTTTAAAAAGCTGCCTGAACCTAGACTTTTCAAAGCAATATTGTTGTACACTGCTGGGGAATTTCCGAAACACTTTCGAGTAGTTGGTTTTGACCACAATATTAATGAGAGGAAACAAAAGGCGAAACAGTATTGATGCAATAATTATTTCAATTGTTGCTTTGTTACTATTGGTGCTATTTTTGGAGCTAATTTCTATGCAGTTGCAGTTGTTTCACCAAAGTTCAAGAAAAAATAGTTTTCGATGAAGAAAGTCCTCTAATAATGGCCACACTGTACAATATAAGAGCATTTAATATCTGTATAACCATTTTAGGATATGTTTTATTTATCGAATGGTTAAAGGTGACATTTACTTGCATTATAGAATTATAATGTAAAATTGACAATCCCTTTGAGGCTAAACATTAAAGGAAATACTATAAGCTGCACTTGAATAGCGTTACTCAGAAAATGAGATAAAGAGAGGCCTAAATGAGGGGAGGGACTTTGCAGGCGTCTGAAGATGGGTAATTCCATTTCAGAGTAATGTGAGCGTGCTAATCCGTTTCCCCGTCACCCACCTCAGCAGCCCTCATATGTGGTCTGTGGGAGTGGCAGGGCTGGGCTGCCCCAGATACATGCTAAATGAATAAAACCAAAATATCCTTTGATAGGACTCTTTGAAAATACAGCACAGCTCCGAGCAGCATCTGTTCCCACTTTTAATCTGGTTGGGCTGCTTCTCTAAATATGGCAAAGTATTAGTGTAATTTACAGCAGGCACTATGGATATACATACCACATTATCATTACTGAAGCTTATAAGAAGGGGAATAATCACAAAATGAACCGCTAAGATGCGTGTCCAATTGGGAGGCGTAGAAAATCAATTTGAAGTATAACAGCAACATGTGAGAGTTAATGGTTAGGTCTTTGTGCACTTCAGAAGTGGTAATTAAGACGCACTGGTTTATTCTTGGCTTTAGTCTTCTGTTTTATACACGCTAATGCTTTCAATGGATATGGTATGAATATACACGGAACAAAAACTACTAAGATGATGTTCAATATATTGATTTATACCATGGTCTGGGTGAATACTCGATTCTGATTGGCTGGAAGGTGTCCATTAAAAAGTGATAATGTATACGAGTTAAAAAAAACAGTTAAATCACGTTCTATATCACTCCACTGCAGCTGTTTCCATAGTAACAGTAAACAATTGAGATGGAACTAGTTTCAGGTAAAACTGATTAAAAAGGGAAATAACTCCTGCCCAGGACTTAAAAAAATAAGTAAACAGGTCCCAATGAACAGTTTCAGTTTGTCGGACTCCGCGGAAGCAACCGTCCTCCGCTTCGCGTCGGTCGGTTCACGCCTCCACGGAGTCCAGTTATTTCTGATAATGGACACCTCGTCGTGCATTATCCCTTACGTATCGACAATGTACCACAGCTGATCTCCATAGTAACGCAGGACAGTCAGCACCATACGTTTGTTCAGTGATGATGTCATCGCTCCACATCCGAGTCCAATTCACTCAAATGGGATTTAGCTGGTTTTAACCTGCTTTTGAGCCGACCACGAGGCTCTTTTTAAACATCTGATCGCAAAGAAATATTACATTTACTCTGAATTTTCTCGAGTAATACTTTTCTGGCATTCTTTTTTTCATTCACATTGAAGGTTTATTTTAAATAAAAATATCTTTATTTTGCCTGGGGAAATGGTGAGTTATATTATTCTTAGGACTATAATAGTTTTTGGCCTTTTATCTGTTATTTCAGCAAGAGATTCAGATAAAGTTGCGTTTTTTGCTGTGTTTATGGAACTCTCAACAGTTTGGACCCGGAATTAGCTTATTATCGTGTGTGATGTCACACTTAACAAATGTATACTGGAGACAGCTTTCCATAGGCTTAAAGTAGGCAGAAGATGATCAATATATACAGTAAAGTAGTATAGCTATATTTTATAGCAAAAAAAGAGAAAGCAGGCTTGATCAGTGACTTGAAATCAGGTTCAGTTTCACATTATTTGAGAAACATTATCCAGTATGGCGGTGGGACCGTCTATGTCTCAAGAAATCAAACTATTATATTGGCACCCATAGCTGTTTGACCTTATTTCTCATTTACAGTATAGAGAAAATCTTATCACAAGAATATAGTTTTCACCTAATCTTAACCTTTTTCTTTTCTTTTACAAGAGTTCTATATTATCTGAATCTGAATAACAATAAAGAGTTATATTGATATAAGGAAGGTCAAAGTAGGCAACGTGGCTCATTGTACCACAACAACTTTGAAGCACGCAGTACACAGAATGTCACTTGAGACATGAGGCAACGCTGATCAATTATTGAGCTGTCACACATATATAAAAGAAAGTGAAGTGTTTTGATTTTCGGGGCCAATTCCGCACTTTCTTTGCCCAACAATATGCCCTGTGTGGCCCATTTAGCCTGACCGACATCCAGCAGCAGCTCAAAGCTCGGCCGCCTCTCCCCGCGCTCGTCATTACTCTGTTTGTTTATCTACTGCTCAGTGCCCTCAGCGGAGCCTTGTTAGAGGAGGGGGAGAGGCGCGCACAAGGAGGAAGCTTTAAAAGTGGAAATAAGGCATACATTTTGAGGCCGGTCCCTGGACGGAGCGCGGCGAAACTATTTCCATAACGGTTAGCTGATCGGAAGCTATATAGCCGGCACGCCGCCCTCGTTAAAGCAGCCGCTCAGGAGCAGATTAGCGGCTCATTAACATACAGAGAGGAGCGGGGCGAATTAGCGCTCTCCATTTCACAGTCTGAGAGACAGAGTTACAGATAAGTGGTAGGGGGGAAAAGATGGACTCAATTTGGCTTCAGATAAAAATCAGTGTAGGGTTTAAAAACTGGGGGGGTATGTGATTTTTATTATTGCAAATGGGTGGGAAAGTTGCTAATCGCACAGTAAAAAGATATGACAGGATTGGAAAGTGTGTTGCTAATGATAAAACTATAGTATCCCGAGTTTGGGGGTTTAATGGGCCATAGCCAATAAGCCACTTGAATCCAGAGAATCAAAAATGTTCCCAAATGCTACCAACATTAGCGAACCAACAGCAGAGGTTCACAGATGCACAAAGCACCTCTTAGCCCCCACCTGAACTGAGCACATTTTCTCCAGTCTGGCATTACCCAGATCTAAAAGCGTCATGAAAAAAAAGTCCAAATTGCAACGAAAACGATGAAAACGCAACGAAAAACTGACGAAAACATGACTATAAAGAGCAGTAATAAAAGAGCAGCAAAAACAAAAGAAAAGAAAAGAAAAGACAAATGACAAAAACGCTTCAAAAATGTGACCACAAAGGGGCGACAATGCAACAAAAAAGTTATGATCAGTTTTAGTTTAGTTTATTCATTTATTTCAACAGGGACAATGTGCATTCATTAAAGATGCTTTGCACCAGATTTAGCTCGAGCTAGTTTCCATCTGCAGTCCCTGAGCAGGTGAGTTACAAAATGTACAATATAAAATATATTTAACCACTCAAATACAAATATTCATTCATTCACCCGTTACAGCCATCAGTCCACATAGAATCATGCTAAAATTACTACATAAAACATCACTAAAGGTCATATTTACATTTACAGGCCTTATTTGTAGGCCTTACCTTTCAAATGAGGCATCACACTGCCCTATAGGCCAGGGGTTCCCAAACTTTTTTGGCCGGGACCCCAAAATTGACACGTAAACATCTCGGGACCCCCATTGTATAAAGTTATTGCCTCTTACACCATTTTAGGAAAGAAAAACATTTTATAAATCAGGTTAATATGTATCTAAACAGTTTATTTTGATCAACTGAATGAATTTACAGTAAAACATGTACTAAGAACAGTAGCATTTTTCTTTTTATTTCATCTTGAAATCATCTGGGGACCCCCACTCAAGGCCTCGCGACCCCCCGAGGGGTCCCGACCCCCACTTTGGGAACCACTGCTATAGGCTGTCAAGAAGCTTTTATAATTCGGGTAAAGCCGAACTGGAAAAAGAAAATGCGCTTGGTGAAGAGGTTAAAGATGTAAGAAGCCATTGCCATAGCTGTATGACTTCTTTCTACCGAGGACAGTCTTTCACTCCCAATATTTTCCTTTGAGGAATTAGCAGTTTCTTGTTCAAAGAAATACATATCTGAAGATCTCGCGGTGCACGGCGAATTACTGATACAGTCACTGCAGGCAGGATATTAAAAACATTACGTAGGGTATGAGATTTCACCGGCGGAAACGTCTGTGTGACTTTTTATTGCAGCGCTAATGGCCATGTTTGATAAAAATGAAATAAAAATTTTAAAAAACAGAATCTCTAACAATATGAACACAAAGGCATCCACCCAGTCTTTAGGTACGTGTAAAATGTACAACATGTTATCAAGCGCTGTCCATCAATTAAAAGCTGTGCGTCAAATAATCTTATGAAATAGATCTCTAATATAATGTGCGAGACACTGCTAATCCTTCAGAGGACTAAATGGACCGTGGTGGGAAAGTCCAGTTGACTTGGGAACGTGATTTTGGGTCATTAATAATCGCTCAAATATGTACGCCTATTGTGACGAAAACAAACATTTATTCCCCTCCCCCCCCCCAGTGAAATCTGAAAAAGAATGCAGGATTTGTCTCCTCCAAATGAATGCAGGGATGCAAAGAGAGCAGGCGCAGCGGGCAGTGTGGCGAGCAACAGCCTCTAAAGACCCCCTGCTGTTAGGGCAGGGCAGCTCACTTCTCACACTCTCTCATATCTATTTCAATTACCGCAGAAACATTCTAAACTGGGCTTTCGAGAACGTCCCGGTTATTTCCCTCAAGCCGCTCAAACTTTGATGTCAAATGTCGAGAAGAAAGTTTCGAACAAAATGATTAAAAAGCGAACAGGGAAAATATAGTTATTAATAGTTCCAGAGGGAGACCGAGCAAGCGGGACGCGAGTGATTACATTGAATATATTTCAGTTTCCACGACTGTAACCTCGCCCGGGCTCCGGCATTCACTTGGACTTTCAGATTTTAGGGACCTCAGATATAAACTTTTCAGCTCAACATTTGAATAATTCATAAAAGGGAAAAAAGTTTGCTCAAAGCAGCTTTCGTATTTACATCTTCACTTGTAATTAAAGTTTCTTTCCAAATGATAGAATATTTTGAATTTGGTGCTGCATTACAAGGATAACATGCCGGATTTGGAGGGTCTTTTTGAGGCAAAGTTGTCCTACAAAAGGATTAAAACCTTCATATGTCATACGCACTTTAAACAGAACATTTAGAGCTAAAAAATAATTGTATAACAGTCCTGCCCAGTTCTGGTCCTTTGGCCGCAGCAGTAAGTCAAAATCCCATTCATTTTTTCCGCTGGCTTAAAAAAAAAAATTAAGATTCAAATCTTAAAAGCATGATAGAGGCTAATCAGCTATAGTACAGCACAATAATACAGCACGATGGCACAGCGGTTAGCACTTGTGAAGGTCCTGGGTTATATTCCCACCTGGACGGGGCCTCTCTGTGTGGAGTTTGCATGTTCTCCCCGAGTCTGCGTAGGTTTCCTCCGGGTACTCCGGTTTACCCTACCACTAAAAACATGTACAATAGGTTAATCTTCCAGCCAGGTGATTCTGACCATCAGCCTGGCTCCACATCTGGAGATGGGTCCCCGGGCACGACACTGCTGCCGCTCACTGCTCTTTATGGGCTGCCCCAGCGTCTTTGAAGGATGGGTCAAATGCAGAGGACAGTAAAGTATACCCTTGCCCCTTACCTATATGTGCTAACTACTGACCATAGCAGATATTTTACAAGAAAATACAAAAGAAAAAAAATACGGTGAAATGCTTTTATAACTTTTAGGATTTATTAAGTTTTGTATAAATCTTGTTTTATGTCTGTGTTTAAATGTCCATGAGTTACTAAATAGCTGATATTGTTCTTTTAAACTCATTTATATTTTTGATAAATCAAATGGACAATATGAATTGGAATTTTACTTCCAGCACCGCCTAATGGACGGGATGTGGGCAGGACTGTTGGGTCCTATTCACCTTATTCCGGAAGTTCGCGTCGGCGTCGCCATGAATTTTTGCCGCCCCTTCACTCCTATTCGTTTACATTCGTCTGCAGGGCTGCAGATGTCAAGGGAAAATCAGTTACTGCACGGATATAAAACTGTTTTCAGGCCGCCCACAGAAACAGTACAGTTTTGGCTTGTTGGTGCACATGAACATTGGAAGCAATGCATTTCACAACTTTCAGGAAGCAACTGTGTCGTGGTCATGTAAACAAGTTTTTTTTGTTTTTTTTAATACAGTATCTGCTTTAACGAGATTGGACAAAACAAATGTAATTCTACAACTACAAAAAAAAAAAAGTGCAATGTACAAAAAGTGTCACTTACCAGAAACTTTCTTCATGCAGATTAGAAGAGCTATTCTCTCCTGCCATATAATAATCTAAAAATGTAATTAACACCAGACCAGACGGTGTCAAGAATGGAATTGATTGGATACTGTATTCTACTATTGAATCAAAGTCGGAGTCTTTTTCACACTCCACGGCGGACATCTTTCTCTCCTGGCCTTTGCATGGGAGCTGATTATGAAAAGGTTGGAGGGTTATTATTACCTTCACAGTTGGAGCAGACTCTGGCCATGAGGCACTCAAAAACCACAATGAGCTCAGGGCTAATAAGCTGTGCCTCATCAGAATCAGTGTCCCTGAATAGTGTTCTTTCTAAAGTTAACATTGATTTTCAACCTGGACATATGGCAAGCCCTAGTATTTTAGGTATTATGCAGAAATAAATATTGGTTCTCATACATTAATTTATGCCATAATTATAAGCTTTACCAAGGCCTGGGATTTCTGAACAGGGCTTTAAGAAGTATCCGAAACTTGTAAAGCCAGTAAAAAAATAAAACTCTGTCCCTGCCCACCGAATATTAAAAACAGTTTAAACCAAATATGTGTGTTGTACGCATAAAAAACAAGCCTCCTTTCTCTTTCAATACAGCCTACATACAAGGGCCGTCATATCAAGCTGGATTTTGCAAGGTTCGCATTTCAGCAATGGTTAGATTACTTTCCGACTGACGCTCAAATCCAATCAGTGTCGCTATATTTTGGGATGCGACCTGAATGTTAAAAAGTTCATTTGCTTCCCAAATTTCACATTAATTCGTCCCGGCGATCCTCCGCTGTTTAAAAATGTAATTTGTTGCTAACAGCTTGGCTCTCTAGTGTTTTAAATTATTTGTTAAAATTCTGAGCGGAGTCATTTGTGAGCCCCTAATTGTTGTCAATCTAGGCAGCTATCAGACTACAATAATCCTGCGTATTATTTGAGTTTTATAGACGTTTTGCTGTTCGTTTCCACAGTACATTATTAAAATTACCTCTCCCGCTGTGCAGTACCCTTATTCAATAGAACAATACCTGTAGGAGTGCTTTTGCATGACGAATGCAGACAGGACTACTGCTGGCCCTGTGAGCTCTGACTTGGGCCATAATGAGCCTGTTCTGAACTGGGGGCAGAGAGGCAGTGAGGAGGTCTCATATTAGCATGCGCTGGTTCGCAGGTGCAGGAGCAACGCTGAGCTGCAAATTGAACCAAGGAAGGAGGGGGGGGAAGCACTTTGAAAAGTGGTGAAAGATTACAGGGGCACTATGGCACTTCAGGAGATGCACTAATAACGCCTCATAGTCTTGTAATAGATTGCAAGGGGTTATAAATCTACGTTGAGCTCCTCCAGCTTTGCAATTACATGTTTTATTGTTTTTATGGTTTATTATTTGAACTTAACAAGCCACAATCAACTCGATGAGATCAGAGTGATGTCTGTAACAAAAGAGGAAACAGCCAAAGTTAGTCAAACCTGCGTTATTTTCTGTGGTAATTTTATAAACAAGTGTTTCACTATCACTATTGGGGGCGGCACGGTAGCACATGGTTAGCGCTCGTGCTTCACAGCTAGAAGGTCCCAGGTTTGACTCCCACCTGGAAGGGGCCTTTCTGTGTGGAGTTTTCATGTTCTCCCCGTGTTTGCGTAGGTTTCCCCTACCACTAAAAACATGTACAATAGGCCATGATGAATGAGAGTGTGTTTGAGCGTTCGAGTGTGGGACAACTGATGGAAATTAGCCCAAGGCTACAGCGTGGCGTGTTTACATGCATGAGTCCCATGTACATTAGGGCCCGGCTGATATGTCAGATATATATTTGGGTATTTTCAATATCTGCCAATATCCGATATGCACTGGAAAGGGCTCAGTCTGGGCTTTAAAATGAGCCCTCCCACAACTTCCTAGGCCTCATATTTTATGTTGTAGATGTTTGTGTATAATTTTGGAACCATCAGAGATAGAAACCGTTTTTTTTTTTTGGAATCTACTGATTTTTGTCTTTCAAATGAGCGCCCTCTGAAGTACCTACTTAACATAAATAGCGCCCCATGCGGTCACAGTTCAACACTGACACCTTTAGAAGCTTCATGCAAAGGATTATAGACCAGACATTTAAAAAATATTAGCCAAAAATATCAGTGATCGGCGGCGGCTTCAGATAAACCCACATCAGTCAACCTCTATTAGATACATTTTTATGATTTAAACCTTTAATATAATAATAAATGTTTAACTATAGACTATTTGAAAGATAAAAATGAACAAATATCAAATAAATTACTTAAAATATCGGACAATATATCGGCTATCGGCCATGCCAACCCCCTTCATATCGGTATCAGAACCCAAAAGTCCATATCGGTCGGGCCCTAATGTTCATTAACATGCACTGTCCCAACCAAATAAACATCAAAATAAATAAATCAAGATAAAACCCAGTGAAACAAAGAAAGAACAGTGGAGTAAAAACAATTGGGAAGTAAAAGCAATAGATTAAAAATAATTAAATAAAAGATAACAAAAGGACCACAGAACTCATGCGAAGTTCAAAGCCAAAGAATAACCAATGAAAACCAAGTAGACTGGTGGTATGTTTATGACCAGGATACAGCGTTATAAGATGATTAAATACTTAAAAAGGTACATTTTGCATAATATTCCCCCTTTAATTTATATACGTGTGTCTATAGTGCTTATGATTGACAATGGTGCCATTCAATCCCATCCTCTCAGCAGGGTTCAATTCTGTATAAAATGGTGCTGTACTAATGCGCTTAAATAGAAGGGAAATATTTTTATACGGCTTTAAAACATAATTACAAAGTGCAGTGCCATAAAGTGAGAGCCTGTAACTGCTTCTATTGAACCTCGTAAAATGTGTATAATCATGTAATCTAGTCTCACATCAGACCTCAATTAAGCAAACTGAAATGGAAAACTATTGAAAAATACAACTATGGGATTCGAGATATAATCTGAAAATGTATTTTTCAATAATTGTGTGGGGCAGACACTGTACCACAGGTCATAGACCGAGGTAAGTCAATGTCCAGCGTGAGACGGATAGAATAAATAAAATGATGCACAGGTCTGAACTCTCAGTGAAATTATGGGCACAAAGGTATTGGAAATCTATGTGAATACGCTGCTCATTTTGAAGCTCTTAACCTGGAGGATTCAGTCGATGAGTTAGTTTTAGGCCCAATCCGAAACCACTAAATTGTAGCCTCTAAGTACTAACACTAGCAACTAATCCTTAACCTTTCATGGGGTCAACTGTTAGATCTCTATGCAGTTAGTGAACTTCTGCTTCAGCAGCATTTGCCCAATTCAACCGTCCTTACCCAGGGGAAGGGGAAGTGACATCACCAACAGCTGTGTTTCTTCTTCTTTAAAGTTCAGTGCAGGCCAAACAAAAGCGCATACCGCCACCTACTGTATATTGTCCAACAACAACATAGTGTCCAAATAAAGACATTTAAGGGGAAAAAAGAGAAACATCCAAATGATCCTTCACATTTCCCTTTATTTTATCTCAACAGCAGTTTCATAAAGCTACCGTATGCAAATTAGCCATGTGGCTTAAGTTTCTACTAAATGAAGCAAAAGCACAAACTGCTTCATTTAGGCCATTTACTGAGGAGGCTCTTTAAAACCATGTGACTGAGCTGTGGTGACTCTAACATGTATTTTGTCGCTTTTATAAAGTTTGGCTTGTGCAGAATCTTTTTTTTTTAATTATTAATTGTGCACCTGTCAATCAACAGTGGTTGCGCATGAATCACTCGAGGGTGGGGGCGAGGGGGGTGGGGAGATTGGCGCAGTGGCTTATGGGATGGCACATAGCTCCTAATCGCCAGTAAGTTAGCATCAGAGGTCCCTATGCTAAAGTGGCTATGATAGTTAGCATACAGGCCACTTTCCCTAACTCCTTCCTAACCAACAGCCCAATTCGGACGCATCTTATCATGGCGGACGCTGAAGCACATCCGGTTTGGCGTAAGACCTCTTACCAATTTACTGGTTTCGGATGGAGCACTAGACTCACGCAAACGTACTTTTGAATGTCACACAAAATGGAAGCAGAATGCTAGAAGCAGCGCGCTAATGCTAATGTCAGCAAATCAAGACTGGGACAGAAACAATGGGTCACTCAGCAAGTGTGATAAAATAATACTGGCCACTGTTGAAGATCTCAGTGTTTGTATTTTAGTTTAGGAAATGCTATTAAAGATGAACTGATTGACTTGTAATGGACGATTTGATCAGACTTTGATCTAGACCTAGATCACTTTCTGTAGTGAGTTATCAATCTAACTATAATCTGTGCACGTAGCCAAGGATATTAAGTGTGGAAAAGTTCAGTTTAATGTTTTTCCTTTACATTTCATTAATACAAAACCCCTTTGATATGTAACATCTCGTTTGCAAGATAATACCTTATTTATCTCAAAATAGAGAAATTCACTTGTTACTAAAGAGAAGTAAAATAAAGCGAACTTAAATAAAGCGCACACAGATAAGAGCTGCTTCACACCAAAAGTACGCATTCCTGAAATAAACTCCAAGATTACAAAACAGCATTACAGACATCTCTTCGCCGTCTGGGCTGGATTCCCATTCCCTTTCAACGTCTTGCTCTGGGAGAAAGAAATGTAAATGAAAGCTTGGTTTGTATTTTCTACTTCAAGTGTGAAACGTCAACACAGAAGTGTGGAAAAGACGGTTCTCTCGCAGGTGTCATCCAGACTGCGCAGCCCTGCTTTAGTCTTTCACGACCGAATCAAAACAAAAACTCAAACTCCTGCTGGTTGTCAACCCTTTTACCGCCTTCTGCCCTGGCTGCTCCATCCATCAATTTATCTCTTTCAAACCCAAGTATAAACAACTCCTTTTTGGTTCACACGTCACATATTAACGCTTTCCCAAACATGCACATACCTAAATAATAACAGTGTATACTTTTATCCTTTGCGCCCAAGACTAGCACAGCAAATAGTAGTGCGTTGAAGGAAGAGCGTCATTTCTAAAACTTCCGAAAGGTCTAGCGAAAGTGCTTTTCAAAGTTGCACGACTATGTTCCATCGGTCTCTCAAATGGATGGCCTCTTAAGTGCTGCGCTGAAAGTTGTGAGTCTCCATTTATTCTGAGAAGATCTATCTGACTTTCCGAGCTCAAAAAAACGTGCCTTTGGTCAGAATGAACTGGTTTGCAGGTGAGCCATTCAGTGATTTCGATGGTTCAAAGTACTTTTTTTTTTAAGTTCCTTTTTCTTCTCTATTTGAAGGAAGCACGCTGTGAAGCTGTGTCAAGATATTGCCGCATGTTTACATTTTGGCATCCATAAATCGCCTTTTCCTCTAGTCTAGTTTGTTGGTCCCCAGATATTTCACATTTGTACAGGCCACACCTTGAGACATTTGATCCCCAGCCAGGTACCAAACTGCAAGTGTGATTCAATTCAATTCAAGTCCAATTCACATTTTTAAACGTTCTACAGTTATCAGGCTGATAAATAAACAATAAAAGTTCACCAGTGTTCTCCAAACTTTGTATGCGAAGTACGATTTAAAGCTGTACTAAGTAACTAAATAAATCCTTTTCGTGGTGCCTCTGGGGTAATACAAGTGTTGATGGGATGATTTGGGGGTCTTTTATCTCGCCCTGGCCAGAAAACCACACTTGCACAAAAATACAAAAATTATAACTGCTTAAAAGGAACAGGCCACCGTTTTTACATACTGAGATATGTTCTTACCTGAGCTTAGACGAGTTGATACGTACCTGTCTGGTCTTTGTGTGTGCGCTCAGTCACACAAAACGACCAAAGATGTTGTTAGCCTTTGGCCTCTCGCAGCATATTCCTATGGCTCCAAACGGGTTGAAGTTAGAAGCGACCAAGCTCTTCCACGGGCACAAAGACCAGACAGGTGCGAATCAACTCGTCTAAGCTCAGGTAAGAACATATACGAATACGAAAACTTTATTGTCCACCAAGGTGGAAATTTGTCTTTGGTTTCACCTTTAAGACACATAAAAATTACATCCACATCCAGAACATCATCATGCGGCACCACATTTCCTGTACAATTTGCAGTAAAAGTCTTAAAAACATTGAAAAAGGCAAAGCGATGCACGCTAATGCTTTATCAGCAAGAACAGCTTCTTCTACAACTTTAAAGAGTTTGCAGCTTTTACTGCTCTCGGCACAAAGGAGTTCTTATAAATGTCTTTCTTTGCAAGTATAACTCTATATCTCCGTCCTGACAGTAGTTCAAACTCATTGTTTAGCGGGTGGGAAGAGTCGTTTATGATGCGCACTGCCTTCTGTCCCAAGCGCTCCTCATATAGGCTCTCCAAAGATCTCTGTGGCTGCCCAATGATCTTTGAACTCATGTTCACGATCCTCTATCTCAGTATGGGAAAACGGTGGCCTGTTCCTTTAATATTGGGATAATATTTAGCATAGCTGCATGTGCACCATGCTCCAGTGCCCTCTCAAAATGTTGTAGTTGGGAAGGAAGCTTGATTCCAGGGTGTACAAAATCTGACGGTGCTTATTTCTAACTGAAGCTCAATTTAGAATACTTTAAATATCTTGCTTTCAAAAGTGTATTAGCACCACAGCTGCTGGCAAACTGAAACACGCCTATAGATAGAATTAACCAAATTTAAAATGACTGCTAACAAAGATGAAGTCTGAAATGGTAGGGGGGGTGCACTTGCACATGGATAATGCTTCCCTCCGAGGCCTTCTCCCATCCTCCCTGTGACTAAACGGATTGTTGGATTTCCACGTAATGGCTGATGGGTAGAAAGGGCTTCATTTAATGGGAACTTTTAAATATGCCCTCTACCCCACCTTCCCTGTGCTCCTCCCCCTCTCCAAACTCCTTCCAATGTTGTGTTTTCTGAGGCTCCAGAAGGCTGGATGTCTTATCAAGGGCTGCCAGGTTATATAAGCGAAATGTAAGAGAAGCTACGCAAGTCTGAGCGAAGCAACCGCGTTAGCAGATACGGGGGAATCGTCACATGTACGCTCAGGTATTTCAAGCCCAACGAAAGTCAGCTCTCAACTTGAGGGACGCAGGGGGAAGGAAAATATTAGTAAATAGATGTAATAATGCTTTGTGGAAGGGAGGGTGCCAAGAGAATCAATGGAGATATGTGTGTGTATATGTTATATTTGAATGAATGGATTTTGAAAGCCTCCTTCATCTTTTTCTGATATCCCAAACGAAAATATGAATCATTTCTAAAACAAACATGGAGCAGTTTGACCCTGTAAAAACAAATAAATAAAAGTGTTCCCTTGCAGAATTCTGTTTGTTCAAGCCAATATCACAAGGCTGACTACCATAAGCATCAAAGCAACCACTGAAAATGTACTTTTATGTCCCAACCCGCAACCAACCACTTTAAAACCACTGGTGCCATGTCACAGCAGCAGAACCATCTTACAAAATGGATATGGATATTGATAAACAAACAGAAACAGCTTTGGCATATGTTTCATCTACTTGAAAGCAACTCACTGGGAGGTTTACTGAGCCGCCTGCAATGTTCTATCCCGACTCCAGCACATCTCTATAGTGGTAATGCTAAATTAAAAATACGCAAGAGTAGGCAAACCTAAGCATGATCAAGAAGCACATTAAACAGACAGCAGCCCGATGAGCTTTGGCAAGAAGAAGCTATTTCAGAAGACACTTAGAGGCGGTAAGACGAGCCAAGGCAATTTATCTAAATATACTGACACTACTTAAGAGTTCACTTCTTAATGCTGCATAAAGTTATTTGCAGTCATTATTTATACTTAGAAGACATGCTAGGTATGAATCACTTATCCGCAAAAGGGGTCTACCCTTTCATTTGACACAGCTAATTGGAAGCAGCAGGTATTTGCAAGTGCTGAGCTAAAGTTTTTAGCAGAACTTGGAAAACTAATGGGGTGGAAAACATTCGGCTCGCTTCTGGCTATTATGAGGAATTGGGAAGTCATCCAACTACAAATAGATAAACATTAGTGATGGGATGGGATACAATTTGCATTTTAATACACCTTCCACAAAGCAGTTCATTTAAGATATATCTGTTAAATCCACCAACACTATACGATTTGATACAGGGGATAATCGCGATGCAAAAGTCTCACGTGAAGGAGGAGTCTGGTGCCTGCAATGTTCGAAAAAGTTTGTGCTAGTCTTGGTTTTTCTACTTTAGCGCAGAGTAGAGAGTACATTGGGGCCAAAGCCTGCATAGGAAACATCACTGCAGAGGACGCCTACATAAACAAGTGGGTTCTGACACTTGTACTTGTCTGTGTGAACAATCAGAATCATTTCTCTGCACACCCACCACCACTGGCGTGTTCTGGCCCGGCTGACAAGCTGTCATCAGCAACACCGTTTCCCCAGCGCTACATCGTGACAAATGGAACACAACATGGGAAGTACAAAATGTCTCACACTGCAACTAAAGTTCTGTCTGTGGCTAATCTGTTTGTTTGATATGACTATTTTCTATTATTTTCTAGTCTGGTCTTTGGAGTGCATCTGTGAGGAGGAAAAAGTAGATACCGGTCCCTTTTTTGCTTTGACCACAATTATAGTTTATCTGGGATCTCCGTTATTTGGGCCTACAACCCTCATGTACTGCGAGTTGCCGCTTTCTCTTCCAAATCGGTTTTGATAGCTATAAATGGAGCAATAGAACCGCTCTCGACAGGCCATTTTGGGCAGCTAAAAATCCATTTGCGCCACTCCCACCATTTACAGCAGCAGATTGGCCTGTGCGCTTTTCCATATTGGAGATGTGTCAACCACCAGCCGCTGCCGATGATACACTTAGGCTGACTAGAAACACCTCGAGCACCTCTTTACTTTGGATTCGTGGTGCTACTAATTCATTGCCAGCCACTTCTGTGCAGGGGTACATATTACACAAACCATCTGAGCTTTTAAAGGTCCTAAATCATACTTTATTTGGGCTTTTAGCACTACTTTAAACACCTTAGCCTTGATATTCTTGTAGTAGGTATAACTTAAAGCAGAACTAAGTAACTCATGCCCCTAGAGGCCATAAGCGCCACTGCAGGTGTCGTAGCATGTTGTGTTTGTTTTTTTTACTCATTAATGAATGTAAATACTACACTGACAGAAAAGATAAAGGGAGACAGGGATATTGTACATCCAATTACACAATGGAGATCATTTTTGTCACTCAAACGTGGCTGTAAATACTGTTTAAGTGGCGCTAGCCCGCAGTTAGTGTGTATTGGGTCTCCGAGTCGGAGTAGAGAAAGTTGCAATTGTGGTTTTCTGGCCAGAGACACCAGGGGGAGATGAAAGACCCCCAAATCATCCCATCAACACTTGTATTACCCGCAGAGGGACTACGAAAATGATTTATTAAGGTAAACAAGTTACTTACTAAAAGCCAGCAGAGGCCACACCTCCTCTTCTGGACACCGCGGAGACCACAGGGCAGAAAGGAAAAATGAAACTGTTTTTTTGAGTTTTGCATTTTGAAGATTTTACTCCACATCTGCACCTCTGATATAACTTTTGGTGTGTGTTCTCTCCCTTTCTTAAATTGTTATCACAGTGACTTTCTATTACTCAGGGTTGGTTACAGTGATCAAAGATATGGTGGTCACCGGTTAAAACAGCTACTGAAGAGGGGGTACTTTATGACTCAAAAGAATGTTCAGATAAACAAGGAATGAATCAGAACACGGCGGCACGGTAGCGCTGCGGTTAGCTCCTCCACTTCACAGCTAGAAGGTCCCGGCTTCGATTCCCACCTGGACGGGGCCTTTCTGTGTGGAGTTTGCATGTTCTCCCCGTGTCTGCGTAGGTTTCCTCCGGGTACTCCGGTTTCCCCTACCACTAAAAACATGTGCTATAGGTGAATCCTCCAGCCAGGTGATTCTGACCATCAGCTTGGCTCCACATTATGGAGATGGGTCCCCGGGCGCGGCACTGCCGTCGACCACTGCTCCTTACAGGTTGCCTCAACGGCATCGAAGGATGGGTTAAATGCAGAGGACAAATTTCCCTACGGGGACAATAAAGTATACAAACAAACAAACAAACAAGAACAAAGGATGGGGGGAAGGCATCTCACAATCCTGCGTATCAAATACTGGTAATGTAGAAACTTTTTTTTAAATACAGCAAATATATAAAACACCCATATTAATTTGGTATTGTAAATCCTATCAGTTAAAAGGCCTCCACACTGATCATTTATGGCAGATATTTTTAGCTTGAGTGAAACTGCTTCACTTCCCCTTTACAAGTAGATGCGAGTCCTGGCACGAACAGACATAGCAGCTTTTTGTGTTTTACAGCATTATTTTCAGGTATAAAAACAAATGCTAAGGAGTCCAGATTTATTTGTAAAAGGCTTGCATAATGCACAATATTGGGCCTTTAAATATGTGGCGCCCTTAACGTCAAAGCAACAATTAAACTTTGATTGGACTGAGCGAACACTCCAAACTGCAACACAAATCGTAAGTGGGACCAACTTGGATTGGAGTTTGGGTCCAAATTGGCAAACAAAAATACTGCGCTCACCAAAGGGATTACGGGTAGAGCGAGTTCTCCACATCTGTCGGCACAATGCTAGCCGGCGCAGCATCATTAGAAGAAGGTCAGCGCGAATCCACAGCGCTCCTTCATAAATAATGTAAAGCAAAACACAAATTAGACTTTGTAATTATACCTCTCCGTGGCACGGGCCGCGCTCCCGCACATATGTACAGTCGTGCGCGGTCGGCACGTGTGTCTATGTGCGAGTGCATTTGAACAATCTTTAATTAGCTCCAGGAGAATAGCACAGACTAATACACGAGTGCGTTGGTTAGAGTTGGGGAGTGAGGGAGGCAGGGTAAACCTCCACACGCTCCGCTTGATTAGAACTGGGAGTTTGGTTGTGTTTGCGGGCTAAAGGGGAGAAGCAAAATAGACCAAAAATAAATAATACAGAATGAAGACGAAAGTAACAAGGTATGAGTGTGGTGCGTTTTATTTCCTAAAGTGTTCCCTCAAGTACCCTGCCAACTTTGAAAAGGTTTGAGCTGGGGTTCAAAATACTTACTCCAGAGTCCAGAAACAACACGCACACAAAAAAAAGTACAATTCAGTAATGAAACACATAATAAGCTCAAGTATATCCAACTTTGTGAAGAAACTGTACTTCATGGATTTTTTATTTCATTTTTTAAACACACAGGGGGTCATTTACTAAGTGTTTGCTCATGTGCAAAGCGAGTAGCACATGCAAAAGTGGACCAGCAGCAGGCTCATTTATGCATTTTTTTATTCACACGGCATTGTCTTATTTACATATCATATTCGGGGCCCTAACATCAAATGATAAATTAAGTGTAACATGCCAAGAAAATAGCATATTTAATTGTTTGGCTTGCACCTGCTATTTAGCACCTGCCTTAATAAATGAGCCCCACAGTACTTTGAATTTCAACTTTATCAATTTAACATTACTTTGAAGTAATAGTATAGAGCAACATTTGGTTACCCTGGTTCGACTGTGGGTAATCGTGTAAGTAACAAAAGCTGCATGTTGAGGTATGCAAATGAATCTATGTTTAATTCATCAAAAACTTAATTTACTTGTATCTTCAGAATGATTTATTTTGTCTTAATTTCATGAAATATTATATGGAAGTATCAGGCCTAATGAAGAGAAACAACGGAGATTTCTATTTTTTGTATTTAAAATTCTTCTTAAAGGGGGGTATTATGTAAAATCGACTTTTTCAAGCTTTATATCATGTTATTATGTCATTCCTCATTAAACACATGCCTGGAGTGTTGCCTTGGCTCATTCACATATTTTGAGTAATCAGTAAAAACTTAGACGGCAGCCATTTTAGGTGTAGCTATGCCTCAGTCCTCCTAGGAACGCCCCCACCTCCTGGAGACGCCTCTGGACCTTTTCGTCACCAGCCAAGCCACCAACCACTGCTCCTCAGCTCAGTAGAGCCCCCTCCCCGCACAGTAGTGTTGTTTAGATGCCACAGCAGTGTGCTGAAGGGGCGTGTCGGAAAGCTTCTTAAAGAGACAGAGGCCTATTTCAAGACGTTCAGTACAGCCATTTTGAGAGAGCAATTTTATTCAAGGCAGTTATTTTAATTTACTGCATATACAGACCAACAGAAGGTTATGTCATCATTGTAGTATGCTATAGACTGGTGCTATGTGATTGAAAAAAGCATAATACCCCCCTTTAATACTTGAACTTGTAACCTTCTGCCGTGCTCAACCACCGGTGAATCGTAAAACCGGCTAATCTTGACATCCCTATTGGACTGAGACTGCTTGACATACTGAGTAGATATCAAAGTGACAGGAATTAAACTACGCTCATTCAATTGAGCCACAGGTCCTTCCAAACATGTCCAACACATCCAGTATCATATCATCTGTCAGTATCGGTTAATACTAACTACAATCTGCTCCATTTCTTCAAAAATGGTCCCCTCTAATGACATTTAGGTCTGACCAATGGGACTGTGCGTCTCCCTAATTAGAAGAAACACTCTTCTTAGAGAAGTTCAAACAAATCCTCGGCTCCTCCCTGCAAATTTGCCATGCATTATTGAAAAGGCCAATGCCGGGCACCTTGATGAGCTTGGCACATTTTGCGGCTTGAACGGCTCAGCCCGACACAACTGGGGGATCAGAAGAAAGGCCAGTGCTATCTCAGCAGCTCACAGCTTCACCGGGGCACTGTCTTTGTGCGTGAGACGGCTCTTATCTGGCAACCAACATCTGCTACACCACCAAGATTACCTAAACGTGACACGTAAAAATAATAATAAAAGATTCAGGAATTCATATTTCAGGTGGGATTGGAAGTTTTATAACATAAGGAGATGTCTGCATTTTCTCTCTTCATTTACCGGCGAAGACTTCAACGGCCTACAGTAAATGTAAGCCTTTTTAAGTCTGTAGTCTGCGGAGTGGAAATAAATTTAAGTCACTGGCTCCTCCACTTTGCATAACTTAACATAAACGTTAATGTGAGGAAGACGAGGGATTTCTATATGTTCCTGGGGTATTGCTTGTTCTGTTCTTCATTTAGTATTACTAAGTATTACCACACTTGGGGTCTGATTTACTAAGCCATTTTGCTAAATGCAAGTACTACTTGATATTAGCACACGCTGTTGCACGTTGCACATGCTTTATCATTAAAAACAGTTTATATTATTATTCATCAGTGGTGCATATATAGATTATAGAGGAGTTTGTGCTGTAGCCTTTTACTGTTAATGAGAGATTATCATTTCAACTGCACCTGCTTTTTGCACGTGCAAATGCTTAGTGAATCAGGCACTTTAAGTATTTAATTCAATAGTGTATGCTGCTAAAATAAAGATGGGATTTACAATACTGGAATTCTAACTGAAAAGTTTTTGACTGCATGCCGTGCACTAAAACCTCGAGTTAGTCCTGACCAAACCAAGCATTTTCAGAAGGGTCCCTGGGCGCTGCACTGCCGTTGCCCATTGCTCCTGTTGTCCCAGTAACATTGAAGGATGAGCCAAATGCAGACAACAAGTCTCCATAAAAAATGAATGATGATAAAGCACACTTTAACCAAACCTTACTCCGTCCGGATGCCCTTAGTGTCGCAGCAAATCACTGGTGTGGACACAACACAACAACAGAATGTGTTAAGCCTAAACTGACTGTAGCACTGTTTCTAGAGCAAAATTACATTCACATGACTTGATTATGCTCTTGCTTCACTTATTAACTTATTTTAATATTTAATGTAGGACGAAATGAGTGAGATCTAATTAGCATTTTCCTTTTCCTCCGCTCCGAGAGTTTGCAGATGTCTCATTTGACAACTTAATGGACACATGTATAAATTCATTATTGCTATGTGGTGCCACGACAACTGAACTGTTGAAACCTTAACTAAAATGGGCGTCTTTGAAGTGCAATAGTATTTGAGAGAGGGTCCCTAAACAGCAGGATGAATGACAGGCTGGCAGCCGAGTCACGCTCCTCCTGAGCCTCTGACGCATCTAATTGGCTTTTACTGTTTAAAGCGCCATGCCATCAAAGAGGCCACTGTTGCTTCTGCTACTTTCATATTTAAATTACTCTAAAACAGAGGTGGGTAGCGTAGCGGAAACATTTACTCAAGACTAGCAGTACTTTGAAGTAATATTATTCAAGTAAGTGGTGACCCAAAACGCTCTTGTATTTGAAGACTGCATCCGAATTCACCACCAGTAACACCAACCGTGTCCTGAAATACAACAACTGCCACTTGAGAATATTACTAAATAGAAGCACAAAGTACTGTGCGGTCTAAGGAGTAGGGATGGGAATCTCCGGGTACCTCACGATTCGATACGCGATACATGGCTTACGATAACGATAATCTCACGATACACCGATACTGCGATAATCAATATATTGCACAAACATAACCTACAATACATCAATTTTTTTAAACATGCTACTTTTAACCTTTATTTTCACATACTACATATTATTCATCATTTACATTTCTCTTCATGTGCTGTGTGTATAAATGATTCCTGACTTACACACTGAAAATGGGTCTATAGATTTGTCAGTGACTTTATTTACATGTAAATAAACAAGAAACCACAGTTTCTTATTTAAAAAGGAATAAATCAACACCAAATTTATCTTATTTATAATTATCATTAAAGGTAGTATAATTGTATGACAGTGTTTGGTCCAAGTGCTGCCCTCTGCTGACTGAATTCTTGATCATTGTTGGCCTCTATTGACTGTGAAACAATGGAGCACTGCTGCCTTATTAATATGCATGACATCATCATCAGTATTGTATCGAAATATAGTGATATATCGGAAAATCGATATATTGTCACACTCCTACTTTCTTCTCAAATGATGTATTTCAGTAAGCTGTAGATAATACCATCCCTTATTATTTTTTATGGTTTTGTTCTTGCTGACATATTTACTACACTACACTGCATGAATACACAATCTATCAACGATTTTTAATGTGTTGTACTTGCAGATTTTAAAAGTGTTGCCTTATTTTACATTTTAGCAAGGGAGAGCGAGCTAAAGATTTAGTCTAGCTGGTTGTTTAAAGAAGAGCTCCCAAACATATACACTGCAAACCCGTACTCAAAAGAAAGTCAGTGAGTCAGCAGAGTGGCGCGCAGCAAAGAGAATATGTAACCAAAGGGATCAGAATTTCAATGTGCGTTTGTGGATCTGCGTGTTTGGCAAAGAAAAACTGGAGATGGACATAGTGCGTTTGCGCTTTCCTCCCGAAAGTTTGAAAGGCACATTTTTGGAGTGGGTATTTGCATGTTCAAAGCCCCTGGTGTCGTGGGTTCTGACGGTGCTGAAGTACAAAAAGTGATACGACTTCTGGGAGACTTTATAGATTCCAAACAAACCGAGAAGGGCTTACGAAAGTGAACAAAGTCACCCGATAACCCAGGCACGCATAATCCTAAACATTGAAAAACTGCCAGGCGCATTCTGGTTGATGAAATAAAGCATTTTTGTTGTTCTTTCATCACTCTTTAGTCGTATTGTTTGTCGCTTTTCCATTGTGTTATTGTTGCTTTTCTGGCCTATTCTTGTTGATCTTTAGCTCCTTTTTTTGTCACTTTTTTGTTTGTGTTTTCATCCTACTGTAGTTTTATTCTCGTTTTTGTCGCTATTTTGATGCTTTTTTTCAAGAAGCTTTTAGATTTGAGTAAGCCAAACTGGAGAAAATGGGCCCGGTTCAGGTGGGGGTTCAGAGTTAAAACAATTTTTTTTTTAAATAGGACAAAGAACTCACACGCTAAATATTAGAGCTGGGACGATACACTTTTGTCACGATCCGATATGTATCACGATACTCAGGGGCCATCCGATACTTATTGCGATACAGTAAGTAATTATGATAAGTAATATGTTTACCTTGAAAGGTGTAAAGTTTATAAACTAAACGGCCATTTAACATTTATTGCTTAAGTGCTAAGATTGAAAAGTGCATTAACACAAAAGTGCTGTCTGTCACGGGAAAACAAAGTGTGTGATAAAAATGGCTCCAAAATTGAAAGTACAGCATTGCGATACTTGATAAAGTATCGATAATTGGTATTGCAGCACAAAGTATTGCGATCCAAGCCGATATTTTGTCCTAACCCTACTAAATATGTTTTCATATGAAGAAAATATTCATTGTAGTGCAATCTTCACTTCAGAGCTTTAAAATGCCTAAAAACTTAAAGTAGCACTAAGTAACTCATGCCCCTAGAGGCCATAAGTGCCACTGCAGATGTCGTAGCACTGTCCGTGAGAGTAAATACTACACTGACAGGAGGGATATTGTACATCCAATTACACAATGGAGATAATTTTTTTCACTCAAACTTGGCTGTAAATACTGTTTAAGTGGCGCTAGCCCGCAGTTAGCTTTGCCCATTAGCCTGTTAACTTCTTCTTCGTGAATCCATTAGCATGTATTGGTGCTCCGACCCGGGGGCAGGGAGTTGCAATTGTGGTTTTCTGGACAGAGACACCGGGGGAGATGAAAGACCCCCAATCATCCCATTAACACTTGTATTACCCCCAGAGGGACTAAGAAAAGGATTACTTGGTAGTGCTTTAAGGTACTATGTTTTGGGGGTGTTTCATAGTTTATAGATAAAAAAGAAAGTATTGAAAAGTATCTCCATCTCCAAGTTGAGTGTAGGCAATTTTATGGTTGAAATTAAAGAACAGCGGAAATTAGATTGGTGAGAAATACCTGGAATACCACCTAATGATGTCACAAAGTGGACCCAGGCATTTTTCCAGATCTGAAAATGGAAACCGTCTCAAAATACAAGATTATTACCACATGCATTAAAACAAGAACAACTCCAGGCATATTTTTGACGAGGATGAAACACATTTTTGTCCATCTGTCTCTACATAATTCCTCTCTTTTCATTGAAGAAATCTGAAAAAAAGGAAACATGAACCGTGACTTTTATCGATGACACTGCAGCCTTTTTTGTTTCTAGTGAGAAAACTTTCCCGCTGTTATTAGCAGCGCATATAGGGACTGTTGTGACAAGAAGATAGCAAAAATGCTTACTCTCCCGTGCCCTCCCTATATCATTTAGAAAACAGGGGCAGAAGTGGATCATGCACAGCTACGGGGCCCGATTGTGGATTAGCACTGCCACTGTAAATAACACCAACCATTAGTCTTTTTGTGCACATTCAATATAATATGATTACATTTAAAAGACCGCGTTTGTGCTCTCGTCTATATGCAAGTGGATACAGAAGCCAGCAATTGCTTTTTACCTCACTATTTTGAACTATTGATCCATCATATAATAATGTACAAAGGCAACTTTTTTTTATAGCTGAGTGAGCTATAGCAAGACAGATGCATTGTTTCGTTTTTAAGTTTAACACACAATTCACTCATTAAAGGGGGGGGTATTATGTAAAATTGACTTTTTCAAGCTTTATATCATGTTATGTCATTCCCTCATTAAACACATGCCTGGAGTGTTGCCTTGGCTCATTCACATATTTTTGAGTAATCAGTAAAACCTTAGACGGCAGCCATTTTAGGTGTAGCTATGCCTCAGTCCTCCTAGGAACGCCCCCACCTCCTGGAGACGCCTCT
Organism: Neogobius melanostomus; assembly: GCA_007210695.1. Lineage (NCBI taxonomy): Eukaryota > Metazoa > Chordata > Actinopteri > Gobiiformes > Gobiidae > Neogobius > Neogobius melanostomus. The sequence goes on along the minus strand of VHKM01000006.1, from coordinate 3,995,609 downwards.
GGACCTTTTGTCACCAGCCAAGCCACCAACCACTGCTCCTCAGCTCAGCAGAGCTCCCTCCCGCACAGTAGTGTTGTTTAGATGCCACAGCAGTGTGCTGAAGGGGGCGTGTCGGAAAGCTTCTTAAAGAGACAGAGGCCTATTTCAAGACGTTCAGTACAGCCATTTTGAGAGAGCAATTTTATTCAAGGCAGTTATTTTAATTTACTGCATATACAGACCAACAGAAGGTTACGTCATCATTGTAGTATGCTATAGACTGGTGCTATGTGATTGAAAAAAGCATAATACCCCCTCTTTAAGTTGTCATCATGTATGTTTTATCTCTGCAAGTCATAAAGCCATGCAAAACAACCAAGTTCCAAATGGCGAGAGAGAGAAATGCGCTCCAAGGATGGAAATGGTCTATTATGTTGCTAGGCAGGAGCTGTGGTTTTCTGTCTTTCTCAAGCGCGAAACATGTTAATGGGAAAGATGCCCCTGGGTGTTTTCGCAGACGCATTAATCATCTTTCTCCTGTTCTTGCGTCGGGAGCAAATCCAGCGCTCGCACCTGGTGACATCATGTCGTGTCAGAGATGAGACTCACAGCTTCGTGTTCAGACTTCGGGGGAAATTCGTGAGTCTGTGTTTCTAAATTTACAAGTGATTGGCCCCGGGTGAAACAGACGCACACGGGACTGTTTGGTTTGATGCGTTTCTGCCTGTGAAATGACGGAAACGAGTAAAGGTTATGGCCAGGTCGCATTACACTGACAAACATACCAAATAGTTCACCTGTATGGATTTTAGATAGGCGTCGGCGAAGCGGTAATTCAACTTCCAAGAAATTATCAATCAAAAACTGTTGCTTTAATCCGAATTAACCTCTTAACCCCCGCCTTAACCAAGTGCATTTTCTCCGGTTCAGCTTCACCCAAATCTAAAAGGTCACAGCCTGTAGGCCAGTGTAACGGCTCATTTGAAAGCTAAGACCTACAAAACTAATCTAAAAGGATCATTTTCCTTACTTTTTTGAATTTTGTTTTCATTGCTTTTTTTATTGCGTTTTCATCACATTCGTGCCACATTTTCATCGCTTTTTGTCACTTCTCTTTTGCTCTTATACAGTAGGGCTTTGTTGTTGCATCTTTGTCCATTTTTTGTAATTTTTCTGTTGTGCTTCTGTGGCTTTTTTGTTGTTGTTTTCGCCGCTTTTTGTCACGTTTACTTCGCTCTTTTAAGCCTTGTTTTTGTCTCATTTTGTGGAAAAAATCATGGAGAAAATGTGCTCGGTTCAGGTGGGGGTTAAGAGGTTAAACAACCCACCATTATCACGCATTAGTAAAACTATATCAACATGACAACAACAAAAAGACGTGGAATGAAAGGGATTTCCTTTGAATTCAGAAACTCCAGAAACTTTGAAACATTGTGTAACCTTTAGAAAGATCAATCATTTTTATTGTTTTTCCGTTTTTAGCCCCAAACTCTCTACACTCCAGGCGTGTGTCGTGTCACATCCGTCAGGCTGTAAAAAAGACTTCAGTACATGTCACTTTCTGTCCCAGTCCTGCTTTGTTCAGGTACATGTGTTTACAATGTACATAGAAATATATGTACACTTGCATGCGTGTGATAGCATTGTCTCCTTCCTACCAGAGTGGGCGTACCAGGCCTAAAAAGAACAAGCGACATATCTGAGCGGCTTCCAGCATCTATAATTCATTGCGCGGGCTCTAAACAAAGAAAGAGTGCTCCCAACAGACGTGCTATTGGGGATGCAACGCGGAGGCTAAACAAGTTGGATGGATGGGACTTGGAGCTTATAAAAAGGTATTACAGAAAATGACTGACACACATTGAAGTAGGCTATTTTCTCCCTGCCTATGGTGGTTTTCTCTGACCCACATTATCCACAAAAAAGACAGGCAGACATGTAAACATGCCCAGCCTGAATCACGCTGCTGTCTACAGAAAAACAAAGCCCCTTTCAAAACCGCTGCATATTTCTCTTGTCGTGACAAACACCTGTAATCAAGCGGCGCCAACAACAGCGGCATTCATGTAAGATTTAGAAAGAGCACGATTATTCTCTCCTAGAAACAGGTGAAACATTATGAATTGACGCATTTGAACAAAGAAGATGACCTACTGACATAGCTTTGTTTTGGTTTTAGTTCGGGACTAATTTATGTAAGGGATAATGTATAGAACACCGGTCATTATCGGGAAAATAAGTACCGACAGGGCGAACTGGCCCTGTTTTGCCCTGAAGGTACTTTTTTTCCCGATAATGACCGGCGTTCTATACATTATCCTGCTTATTATACGGCTATTTGCCAACTGTACACACACAAATAAACTTCATACACTTTTATGAAGGCAGAAAGGTTTATTTAATGATTTCCGCTGCAAATAGTTCCCAAAAGTAAAAAAAAAATAATAATTAAAAAAAATGTTCCCAAAAAGTGTTTGCGTTGCTTGGCAACGTTTGTTAATTCCAGGCAGTGTGGCTAGGCTAGTAGCAGCACGGCTAGCTACTTATTGCTAGCCTAGCTACTTAGTTTAAGGTGCAGTTAGAGAGGAGGAATACGTAAGTGTGACGTCACAACTTCCGCTTCCGGGTCCTAGCAGATGGGAAAATATGAGAGAAAAAATAAAATAAAAACTCTTAAAAACAACCATCAATATTTCTGAAACTCAACGGAGAGTTACTGAAAATACTTATCAGGCCCATTAGCCAAAAATGCTGTACCTACTGCTAAAAAAGTAATATTTACTGAAGTTGCTACTTCCGTGTTTAGCGGAGCTGCCGTTAGCATTTTTCCCCGCTAACCCGGATGTAGCGATTTTGGTAAATATTACTTTTATAGCAGTAGGTACAGCATTTTGGGCTAATGGGCCTGATAAATAAGTATGTTCAGTAACGCTCTGTTGAGTTTCAGAAATGTTGATTGTGGTATTAAAGAGTTTTTTGTAGTTTCTCGCACATCTGCGGACCCGGAAGTAGAGCTGTGACGTCAACACTTAACAAACGTATGGTGGTGAATCTCTGGGTAAGTTGAAAGTCGGACTCCCGTTAACTTCACGAGCGATTCCCCCAACTTCTCTCGCAGGGACGGGGACAGAGATAGTGTCCGCCTGTCCGCTACTACTACTTGCGGAGTGATATGAAAGACCTGAATTACAAGCACGAACTCCGTTGCCATTGGCAGCGGTCATTATTATCACATTCACGTCAATGGAGCGTTCTACTTGCATTGTGAAGGGCCGTATAATAATTGTATTAGAAAAGACGGAATTCAGAATAGGCGTTAAAATGAAACCGAAGATTTCTTTTTGAACAGTTTCACAATCTTGCTCCAACTCGAACTCACAATGCTGAGGACAGGACATTACTCCGCCACATTACTGTGCCAACACTAACAACTAGACTATCTGCTGCAATAAACACAGAGAACCTTTCAGTCGGAAACAGCAGCAAAGTTGGTTAAAGTGCATATGACAGGTTTTACTGCTTTTGAAAATATGACTTCTTTAAATGGATAAAATCAGTTGCATAATTATCATTTTATTTTTGTGAAGCAGCCATTTTAATGAAGAAATGTTGTGCAGGAAGTGACATAGATAGAAGGGAACATTCCATAGCAGTTTGACTCATTTTCCATTGACTAAACATGGTTGGCACGGCAACAGTTTAAAATTGTTTGCCTTAATCTATGTCACTTCATGTCGGTGTCCAATAAGGAAGTGAAACTATAATCATAAAAATGGCCAAACTAAAGAAAACTGGGTACAATCTTTAGCAAAATCTTAAATATATTTGTGTTAACTATGTTTTAGCAAAAATTGTGTCTAATGTGTCATATGCACTTTAAAGTTCCTTTATCTGATCTCCGTCAGTATATTCTAAAGTCATATCTTTACAAAAAAACTGTTCATCACTTTACAAGCTACAGGTTTTGTGAGCATTTCTGTAACAGAGGCCCTGAAAAGTGACCCTGAAAAATGTGAAACATGCTTGTACATGTACAAGGTTAGTCGTTCAGTTCAAGCAGCCACTATAGCACACTGTTATTGAGTCCTTGGGCAAGACACTTCACTTAAAAACTATGATTAAAAACTATGACAAATGTAATACTTAAATAATAACTAAATCAATGGTTAAAATACAATGGTGACTAGTGTTTATAAGTAATGATTGGATATTGTTATTATGCGAATGGGAGTTTATACTGTATATACACACATTTTTTATTTTCGTGCTATGTCTTCTTACTTGGAAGTTTTGTAAATCTCATGTGATTTTCTTGTAAAACATGAATGTTTTACTTTATTAATGCGGCTATACGTATAATTGTGATTCATGGATGGGCACACCCACAGGGCTGTGTGTGCCCATGTATGGAAAATGTCTTTCACTAATTGCTTGTACGTAAACAGGTACATACATGCTTCTGTTGCACATGTGCCTGGGCAATTCTGGAATTTGTAATGTAAAGTGTTATATTGTATGAAAATACGAGATGCTGCTTGTATCACTGTTATTATTACCATTATTATTTGCCTGCAGCCGGACACATGCGTTTCAGTACTGTATAATCTCAGTGTTATGATGGGCCTTTTCTTTTGAAAGGACTTACAATTATGTTTTGTATTTCTTGAATTAACCTAAAATGGATGAAAGTAATTACTTTGAATGGGGGTAGGCACTAATAAGCTTTCAGGCTTCTTGCCTACTCTTTTTGAGTTTTTATTATACTGCAATGAGATAACCTTGCAATCTATGTCTTGTAAATTGCTCCAATAAATAAACTAAACTTGTCTTCCCTGCATGGGTTGCGTGAGCGAGTGAGTGTGTGAATGGCATGGTGAATGGGCAGCCAAACAAACACATTCCTGCAATGTCTTTGGCTTAATTTCCACTCCCTGTTGATACTTGTGCATTGATACTGTGGGTAAAAGTCAGAATGAAGAGATGCAGAATGCCATTTTCACCCAAATAAAACGTCATTAACCATTCCACGTACTGCAAATGCAAAACAGTTATTTTTAACCTTAACCTCCACCTGAACGGAGCACATTTTCTCCAGTCTGGCTTTACCCCTACAGGGATTAATAAAGTGTACCTTAACCTTTACCCAAATCTAAAAGTTTCTTGAAGAAAACTGTCAAAATAGCGACGAAAATGAGAAGAAAACAAGGATCAAAAATGCCACAAAAGAAAAACAAAAATGTGACAAACGCCAAAAAAAAGCGACGGTAGTTACTTTTTTAACTACCGCCGGTAGTACAGCGGTTAGCGCTCGTGCTTCACAGCTAGAAGGTCCGGGTTCGATTCCCACCAAGGCCTTTCTGTGTGGAGTTTGCATGTTATTCCCGTGTCTGCGTAGGTTTCCTCCGGGTACTCCGGTTTCCCCTACCACTAAAAACATGTACAATAGGCCAGGATGAATGTGAGTGTGTTTGAGAGTGCGCATGGGGGACGACGGATGGAAATTAGCCCAAGGCTACAATCCGGTGTCGCTTGTTCATTAACTTGCTCTGTCCCTACCAAATAAACAAACAAAAAACGATCAACAAAAAAGCGAAGAATGTGCTGCATATTAAAGGTGACAAAAACTCAACAGAATAGTGGCAAGGAAAAAGATCAGTTTAGATCCGATTTGTAAGTCTTTCAAATGAGGCATTATACTGGCCTAAAGGCTGTAAGCTCCAATCCAGTAGCTTTTAGATTTGGGTAAAGCTGAACTGGAGAAAATACACTCTGTTAAGGCTAAATGATACTCGATTAGGCCGTGATCACAAATCTGCACGTAGTTCAAATAAGTTTTTCTCTCGACATGTGAGGTTCAGTGCATTTTTCCCACACTAATCCAAGTGTAAAGAGGAGTATAACAAATACACCTAGAAGAGACTGTCTTCCCCACATTGAGACGTTAAGACGGTTTCCGGGGGGTATAGCTGACATCTGTCGAAGCCTCACTTTGCCAGAGCTGCCATTGTCAACGTGAGATGTATGAACTGTAATTACAGAGGGGCGTATTGTTAATGGCACGTGACATATGTGGCACGCGAAGCACACAAATTGTCAGTGGCTTTACGCGCGCAACATGACACCTATCCCAATTAGAAGAAGAAAACAACGGGGATTGTGGGGAGTTAAGGCAGACGGGGAGATGCACAAAAAGACATGACAAACATCATAATAAAAAATAAAAAAACGGGAACACACAGGAGTGGCGTAGATGCGGTAATGATGGGAACGGGGAATGCGGTGTTTCGTAAGTGATGGAAGGTTTGTTTCTAATCCATTCATATGTCGCCGTGAGTCATCCTACACACGCCGAAAATAGCTTTTCCCACCAACAGCACAGACAACACGCCATGTTCCAGTTCCAACGCGCTCACATTCAGACACTTCTGCAGCACAGGCCATAAGGAGGTGTTCACAACAAACATGTACACAAATACAGAGTAATCATCTGGCCTTTTTCAATCAGTGTGTCATTTACAATTTGTTGTTTCTGTTTCTTCTCTTCGTCCAAATCTAAAAGCTTAAAAAAAGCAACAAAAGAGCAACAATAAACATGGCAAAAAGCAACAAAAAAGTGGCACAAAAGTGACAAAAGCGCAACAAAAAAAGTGATGAAAACGCAGCAACAAAGCGACAAAAGGGCGACAATAAGCGTGCTGGAAAAGCAACAAATTTGCAACAAAAAGTGTGACAAAAACACAACATAAAAAGTGACAAAAAACAATTAAAAAAACGATGAAAAAGCAACAAATAATCCACAAAAACGTGACAAATTGTGACAAAAAAGAGACACAAAAACATGACGAAAAAGCAACAACAAAAAAAGGCAAAAAAGCGACAAAAGAGAGCAAATGCACTCGGATCAGACGGGGATTCACCCATTTAGGCCGGGAAAGTATTGCCGCATTTCTACCATTAAACTCTTGCGCAATTCTACCATTGAGGCCGGGAAAGCATACGTCAATTTTCGAGTATAAGGATGTTTTTGCACCAATTGTCGGCCTTTGAGCCAATGAAATGCAACAGAATAGAGGCGCGGGAGAGTCAGCATCACACTTTTTGTTTCGTGTAATTTCGTGAAATATTTGCGGAGATATTCACTTTTTCGGGTTGCAACCCAGCTACAGTCCGTTTATAGAGCTCACATGTAAATGCGGCGCCGCAACACACGATGTTCAGTTTCACTCGATCAAAAGGTTTTACTCAAAAACGATCAGAAAACAGTTGTTATGCTCTTCCCATCACGTAGTTTTATTGAGAAGTCAAGTGCGGGACGAGAGGAGAGGAGAGCTGCGTCTTCTCTGGCTGACAGCGCTGAGCAGCAGTGAGGGGAGGGGCTTTCTCCTCCTCCTCGCTGTGTTTAGAGAAATCTGTTGGGAGCAGGATACTCTGCCCTTCCCCATCACCAGCTTATTTCTTTATAGCTTAATAATTATTATATTTATTTCCCATATTTCTATATAAAACTATTAATTAAATTGTATTTTAAAGAGTGGATATTCTTTTGGGTTTAGAGAGAAGCTGCTAGACATTTTTGAAGTGACCTCAAAAGACAAATTACAAAGGTTTAACATGAAAAATATAGGCCTATATTTTAGTATAAGAGGGCTATATACTTTATTTCACTTTGCTTTTACATATTATATTTTTGTGAAGGTGTATCTAAATAAATCTAGGCCACAAGTGTAAGCTCTCAAATACTTTTTGAATTTTGTTCCAATCTGCTACAGAGGCTGAGAAATCAATCATTTAGTAGGCGTTGACACAATTGCTGAATTCTTTCTGGAACTTCAGGTTTTCGGGCTCTTTTCTGAAATTGCCCATATGTTTTCACAGGCCTTTTTTCCAGGCGTTTCAGGCCTTAATGGGTTAAGTTGTTAATTGTAATTAGGCCCGAGCGCCATCAGGGCTGGCGAAGGGGCTCTTGTAATCGTATAGAGTGCGCGGAGCGCACAAAACGAGCGCGATGCGCTCGCCTCCTCTCAAACATGCACTAACACACTCCTCTTGTCGTGCACGTCCCGTGCACATACATATATAATGCAAAAATCAACATTGTAATTGTACAGAGCCCATAAAAGTCAATGGGCGACTGAGAGCCCTGGGTCACTGACGGGCACTTCCAGGACCTCTACCATGAGTGAGTGAGTGAGTGAGTGAGTGAGTGAGTGAGTGAGGGAGGGAGGGAGGAAGGAAGGAAGGAAGCCCTAAGTAAATGTAAAAATATGCTTCAGTTTGCAGATATAGTGTGATACAAATTCATACTAATTTGTCTCTGTATAATGTCAAAATTGAGCATTTCATTTTGTTACTGTTGTTGTATTTGGCATTTTGTTCAAACCTTTGTTGCAACGTGCTTTTTAAATCTACTGATAATTCGTAACACTGCTACGGTCAAATCTTGTTGCTTTGTTTTTGCTTACAATTACTTGCATATCCTTAGAAATATGTGTTATTTTATGCTATTTTCATCAACCGCATATTGAGAATTCTGGTGCAAGACATTATGTATAACAAGATCTTCGGCAGCAGCGCAGTCGAATACATCAGCAGAACAGTCCCTGAAGGTGTGCGCCCCCAAACAACTACGGCAGCACATTGCCTTCACGTTGAATAATGTTAAAGCCTTAAACAGCAAAAAAAAACAGCAGAAGAACCATCCCAGAGTTGGTTCGGGACAGGCACGGAGCCGCCTGCTAACCGGCAACGCAATAAACAAAGTATATTGTATCTGCAAAATGAAGCGATATGGCGATTTGTAGTCCATAGATTAGATTTAGAGGTACCTGCCTGGAAGCGATGCCAGGGTTTTACTTTATTTGTTGACAATGCCGCCGCCCTAAATGAAGAGTATAAACATCAAGCACTGACAAATCACATTAACCAGCTCAAAGTGTCTGGACTGAAATGACTGAAGCTGGCATCAGAAGTGTAGGCAGAGCGAAGCCAGCTCTGCCTCCGTGGACGATTTATCCAGGGCCCAGTGTTTACAAGACTCTGAGCTTTTCAACTGACTGGATTTAGGACACGCTGGCGTACATAAATCTCTGTATGCTATAAACATGTCACACGGGGCTACGGTACCAACTTAAGCACAAACTGACAGTCAAAGTAACAGATACAAGATACAGTGGGACAAATCTCCACCGATTTGATATATCCTGTGTTTTTCAGCGCAGTTAAAAGCTCAGAGGACATATAAAATCTGTTAGATAAAATATTCTCATTTTCCGAATTTCACCTGTATATCACATTACATAAGAGGCTACATTAACATAAGAGTGGAGACTGAATGACAACAGTAGAGCGCTTTAAAGGTGCAAGGAAAAAATACGTAATATCTGTGTGTAATTGACTTTTTGTAACCCAATGGCGGCGTGGGTGTTTATCGTGGCACCTTTACTTTTCATCATGGTGGCCACTACAACGCTCAAGGATCAACTGTTGTGTAGGTGAGAGGGTCCATCAGCAGTGAAAACCTTCCAGAAACACTCAACATAATTGATCCTGGAGCATCATAGAGGCCACTGTGATGGAAAATAAAGGCAAAATAAAGGCTGCTGAGTCAATGAAATGTCAAATATGCACAAATAAAAAGTTTATGGTTTATAACCGTGGCAATAAAACCTATTCTGAATCAGAATCAGAATAGGTTTTATTGCCATGGTTTGAGAACAGGTTCACAAACTAGGAATTTTTCTCGGTGCAAACGTGCGACATAAAACATATAACACAGAGTTAAGATAAAAATAAGCTAAAAAACTTTAAACTATAAGGCTAGAGGGGCATGCATAAAAAATATTAAATAAATAAGATAAAATAAAAGTGACATATAGTAAAACAACAACAATTTGACATTGAACAACAGCGGGATTGTATTTACAGATGTGTAGGCGTATAAAGTGATATAAAGTGATATTAAGTGATAAGTGATAGCAGTGGGTCTAAGTGTGGACACACCACACAGTGCAAGTGCAGATTACATCCATGAGTCTGTAACTGAGCTACAGAGACTTGTTTTTTGTTCATGAGTCTGATGGCGGAGGGGGAAAAAACTGTTCAAGTGGCGTTATTTATGGGTCTGGATAGACCATAGCCTCCTGCCTGAGGGGAGAGGGGTGAATAGTCCGTGTCCAGGGTGAGAAGGGTCAGCTGTGATCCGACCCACACGCCTCCGGGTCCTGGAAGTGAACAGGTCCTGGAGAGATGGGAGCCCACAGCCAGTCACCTTCTCAGCAGCACACACAATGCACTGCAGTCGATGCTTGTTCCGGTCTGTAGCACCGGGGTACCACACGGTGATGGAGGAGGTGAGGATGGACTCGATGATGGCCGTGTAGAACTGCACCAGCATCTTGGTCGGCAGCTTAAGTTTCCTCAGCTGCCGCAGGAAGAACATCCTCTGCTGGGCTTTCATAATGAGGGAGCTGATGGTTGGCTCCCAATTGAGGTCCTGGGTAATGGTGGTGCCCATGAAACGGAAGGAGTCCACGATGGAGATGGGGGTGGGAGAGTCTGTCAGGGCGAGGGGGGACGGTGTGGCTTTGTCTTTCCTGAAGTCCACGATCATCTTCACTGTCTTCTGGGCGTTCAACTCCAGGTTGTTGTGGCTGCACCAGGACGCCAGCCGGTCCACCTCTCTCCTGTAGGCGGACTCATCACCGTCCGAGATGAGCCTGATGAGGGTGGTGCCGTCCACAAACTTGATCAGTTTAACGGACTGCTGACTGGAGGTGCAGCAGTTTGTGCAGAGGGAGAAGAGCCAGGGGGAAAGTACACAGCCCTGAGGAGATCCAGTGTTTATAGTCCGAGTGTCCGAGACGATCTTCCCTAGCCTCACGTGCTGTCTCCGGTCCATCAGGAAGTCAGTGATCCACCTGCAGAGGGAGTGAGGCACGCTGAGCTGGTAGAGCTTGTCTCGTAGCAGTTCAGGGAGGATGGTGTTGAAGGCAGAGCTGAACAAACAGGATCCTGGCGTAGGTTCCTGAAGAGTCCAGATGCTCCAGCATGAAGTGGAGGGCCAGATTGACTGCGTCGTCCACAGACCTGTTGGCTCTGTAGGCAAACTGCCGCGGGTCCAGGAGGGGGGGCGGTGATGTCCTTGAGGTGTGGCAGGACAAAGCGCTCAAAAGACTTCATGACCACAGACGTCAGCGCCGCCGGCCTGTAGTCATTAAGTCCTGTGATCCGTGGTTTTTTGGGGACAGGAACGATGGTGGATGTTTTGAAGCAGGACGGCACATAAAAAGTTGCGGAGGAGACAGCGAAGAAAGAGGAGAGAGGCGAGCCGCTAGCTGAACAAACTCCAAACTCAGTAAGTGCCGCTAAACTCTGTTCAAGGTTGAAATGTAGCTTGAAAAGGTGGTTCTCTTGAACTTTTGGTGATATAAAGTTGTGCTGTTTCGTGTGGAGCTGTGGCCATGAAAAGAGTCGTTTGTGCCTCTGTTTTGACAGAGAAATGAAAAAGGAGGCACCACGGTGTTTTTCTGTCTTTATTTCACTCTGTTATTGGCCGCTGCTTTCTGTGTGTACACATTGGGGACAGTAAAATCACCCACGTTTCTCCTGTGCGTCGAAAATCGGGCTTAAAAATCAAACATGTTTGATTTCCTGCGACTGTAGTCCAGTTGCGTCTGACTGCTGCCCACACTACACGATTCGAACGCGAGTCCAGTCGTGAACCCTCCCACACTACGCGACACGACTCTGTGCAACTGCTTTCGACTAGACACGACTCGGGAAGACTCGGCGTGACTGAGAATTCTATCAAAATCGGGCATAAAAGTCGTGTAGTGTGTGCTGACCTTGAGGAGACAAAGAGTGAAATTTGAAAGGAAACAATGAAATTCCTCCCCTCTTTAACCAGAAAGCCCTTCTTGGTTTGCAAAATGAGGAGAGCAGGAACAGAATTTACAAAAGTAAACAATCAAGCTTTTCCCCCTCCCTCCTGATTGGACCTGACAGGCTGGTTCACAGGAAAGGCTTGTCTCATTGGTCAACACAGGAGGATACTAGACTCTGATTTGTTGTTGAGATCTGGGAAGGAGGGACTTTCCAAAAAATAATATTCATATATTGCTACTTACTTTACATCAAAAAGCAAGGCCAGGTGATCGATTTTGCACATTTTGTAAAACATGTACAATTCCAGACTATCACTTTAAAGGGACTAGATGGAAGTTGACCTTTTTATACTCACTACTGCTGCCTCAGGTCTTACACGTAACTGCAGTTTCTACATTCAGCTCGTGCATGACGGCAATTCGAACCCGAATTAACAACTTTTTGAGTGACAGTGCAGGATTTTAGAGGCAGTTGTGGTGAATACGTCTGGCCTCATTCTATACATTAGGACATTGCTTGAGCATAGGGGGGGAAATACATAATTTTAACATGTTTAAACTCCGTATAGTCCCTTTAAGGTGCTTGTCGAGCTTCTAAAATACAATACAAACATAGGCCATTTATTGTTATTAAAAATGCCAAGAGTAATACAGTAATAATGGGGTGTGAAGTGTATAAAGGTTGCTGCTCATAGGTGCTGTACTTCAAAATTGATGTTTTGGTGTTGTAGAATACATTTATGTTTGCCACCTCAGAGTATGTTGTAAATACAGCTAAACACAGATCTTGTTGTATTGTCTTCACCTAAAGTTTTATTGAGCAATGGATGATAGAAGTCTAATCTAAATTAGTGTAATTTATCTTGGTGGTGGCCCCCCTGCTTCACTTTGTCACCACTCAATGCTGTATATGGGTGTGAAATGTGCATATAATTACATTCTTCAAGCTTTCACTGTTTGAACAGGAAAAATCAGGTACTCTAGCTTCAACATGGATCTTAGAAATGTCCTGATGTACTGTATACTGCAAGTACATAAAAGAACAGCATTTCACGTATGTACTGCTGTAAATAGCTGCTACCATGAAACTTCTGAGATCCGCTTACGAGACTAGAAAGCACTTTAAATGCTGTGTCGATGTATTTTCACCTTAATCTACTAAATGTGTGAAGCGTGGCTTAAATACGAGCTGATGCAAGCCAAGCACTTGCACCATGAGCCCTACCAGAACAGGACGGTGCCAGGGCATAAGTGGCACTCAACCCCAGCAGCCACAGCGAAAACAGGGCATTTTAATGTATTGGGCTGGCACAAGGTGGCCGCCTCAGTCATGGCAACTCCTTTACAAAGTAAGCAATGTGTTATATGTGGAAAAAACAAAGTAGCGTGCATAGAGCAACAAGAAGTAAGGGCTACTATTCACAACTTTAGGCTCTTTTCTCTTTCCATGGTGAGACAAAGTTAGCTGATTTCCCTGGTAGCCGGCTAGGGCCTTTTTGGTATGTAGACACTGTCGCACAGAGAAGAGGGACAGTGAATTGTGGTTAGGGCAGAATGAGAGTTTTAAAAAAATACGATAGAGTTTACAGTTCTGCTTTAAAAGACTGAGCTGCAGTCTCAACAATGATACAAGGCTATTTACAGTGATGAGGGTGCAGTGAATATGTTGAACAAGTTGACTTGCACAGCCATCCTTACTTTTTAATCAGAATGCAAAGAACACATCCCAAAACACGGAAACTGGAAGTAAGACACGATGAAGCGTCAAGAAATACTTTCCTGCATAAAAATTGGCGAGAAAAATACATTCTTGATTGTAAGAATGCAAACTTGTTTAAAATGCTGACTATATTATGTTTGATTCAGACATAAAATACAGTAGTAGGGCCCTTGTGCATAGGAATTTCTCATTTGCAGTAATGAGTATTACCAAAATGACCCTAACTAATAAGATGATTTGTAGTGAAGGTAAATTCAGATGAGGGGCCTGAAACATGCTGTAGCACTTCCTGGTTTCAACCGGGACATGATGGTTTTCACTGGTTTTGAAGGAGACATCCTTGAAATACAGGATAACTTTAGGTTATTTATGTCGAATAAGACATAAATAAACTCCTATGTCTTCAAACATACTGCCCACATACTGTCAAATGCCTACCTTTTACTGCATAGTCTCATCTGCAATTCCTTCAAAAATAATATGCAATCACCGTTTTAAATCTGAAAAAAGTCCATCCTCCCAGGGAAACACCATCCTGAGAGTTTGAGAAGTCACTACATTCGCAAATTGACAACAACAACAACAAAGGCATTACTGAACACATCTTTGTGAATATAAAAGGGGGAAAACAATACACTCCAGGCACATTTCGAGACTGAAAATGTTTGTTTATGCATCTTCTTTTGGTTACAAAGAAACCGTCCCTAGCCCTCAGACAAAGACAAAATACTTTGTACCCCGACCGTTTTCAGCCACTCCACTTAACCTTTCTGAAAATACTCCTTAAAATAGCTTTCAACTCAACATCAAAGGGACGGCGCTGGGTGCGATATGAGTTGGTGTTTGCTGTTGCGGGCGGAGGAAGTGCATTTGCCCTATCATTGCACTGAGGATGACAACAGCGCCAGGCTCCAACCCACTCATTAGAAACTATTCCAAGAAGAGAACAACCTACAGTGAAAAATGCTCACATTCCCTTTACATCGCTGCCAGACCAAGACAATGTCCAAAAATATTTTCAAAAGAACAATGATAAGTGAATCACTGAGCCTCGAATACAACAGATATTTTGCAGAGAACAAAAGAACCGTTTTCCGAGCCTACTTTTTAATGAATAGAAATGATTTCGCTCTGTGCTTCTTCTCGCAATCAGAGCTTCTTGTTTACAGCCAAATAGATCTCTCACCCCGGCACAGTTCAGCCTCCAAGACACGCATAAGAGCCTCTTTTACGAGAAAAATGGGCACATCTGAGAATCACACTGCTTTTACCATCCCTAAAGGCTATGTCGAAATGGCACCGCATTATCAGGGGATTAATGATTACTGAAAAACAACAAGCAGGCAGAAAGGAGATCACAAGAGTGTGTGTGTGTGGGGGGAGCGGTTGCAAAATTAGAAAAGCTTTCAAAAGAAGGTGGATTTGAGGGGCTGAAGTCTCTCCTATCTCAGGGTGTCAAGCGTGTACCGTGGGTGTGCTAAACGGCCCAAACATCTCCAAATCCCCCGGGCGCCTTTTGAGGAGCGAAAGAATCTGGGGGAAAAACTGGCAGAGCAAAAACAAGTGGAGGTTGGCGGGTGGAAAGAGGGCCGAGATGGAGTGCGTGTAATGGGGCGGGGGGGGAAGGGGGGGGTGCGAGAAGAAAGAACGCCATGACATCATCGTATGGCAAGCAAAGCTAAGGGAGCCCCGGAGAGGACAGGAGCGCACCCGACGGGAGCGCATTCTGCCGCCGCGGGGATAAGGCTTCTTAGACAATGGGCCGCGGCAATGAATGGGATCGCCGAAATCCCACCGAAAAAAACAAATCGGGGCCCGCAGTGGGAAAAGAGGAAGAGAAAGAAGGGGAAAGACGGAGGGAGTGTGGAGGAACGAGAGGCTCTTTAAAAAAAAAAAGACACAATGCGACAAAGCATCCGGGGGACATGTAGAGCAAGGCAAGTAGAGCCGGAAACAAAACGGGCTTTGTCCAAATCCCGCTGGTGGGTGTTTTCGGGCCGTTGCAGAGGCCGCCGCGAATCTCCCGATATATTGATCAGGCTGTGTAATCCCCCCCCTGCAGGAATAAGACGGAAGTGCGGATCGTAGGGCAAGACTTGACAGGAAAAAAAAAAAAGAATGTGGGAGGCAAAGAGGCTGTTGTTTTAGCTTTGAGTAGGAAAAATCGGTGAGATCACAGCGAGAGTCAAAAAACATCTTAACTGCGTTGCGCATCACAGCGGGTTAATACGTGAAGTCGGAGTATTCACGGGGAGGCCTCGGAAAGCAGGGTGAGTGGAAATAAAAGGAATCCTATCAACTCAACAAGAGAGAAAATAAATTAGTATCACAACAGCTCCATCTCAGTCGCTTCTATCACAACGTAAGCTGGCGAACAACAGAGGGAGGAATTTGGCCTGTGTTTAGGAGTGGAATTATAATAGAAAAATAACAATTACATCAAGTTTTTTTTTTTTTTTTTTTTTCCCGGTGATATAAAAGGTAGAACTGTGCAACCATGACTACAGCTATTTGCCATCACAAGTAGCGGAGACGTGAAAATGAACAGAAGGCTTGAAACTGGAGAGAATGGAACACAGCTGGAATCGTTACAAAAAGCTACAAAAGAAATGAATTGTCAAACAGAAAGTCGTTTTTCATCATGATGAATGTTATCAGAAACAACACAAGTGGCATTTTAAAAGTGGACGCG
Source organism: Neogobius melanostomus (assembly GCA_007210695.1). Classification (NCBI taxonomy): domain Eukaryota; kingdom Metazoa; phylum Chordata; class Actinopteri; order Gobiiformes; family Gobiidae; genus Neogobius; species Neogobius melanostomus. Next base: position 3,979,336 of record VHKM01000006.1, on the reverse strand, counting down.
TTAACCATAGAAATATGAAGGACGGCTTGTACGGCACGGTAGAACTGCGGTTAGCGCTCCTGCTTCACAGCTAGAAGGTCCCTGGTTCGATTCCCACCTGGACGGGGCCTTTCTGTGTGGAGTTTGCATGTTCTAGCCGTGTCTGAGTAGGTTTCCTCCTACCACTAAAAACATGTACAATAGGTGAATCCTCCAGCCAGGTGTTTCTGACCACCAGCCTGGCTCCACATCATGGAGATGGGTCCCCGAGTGCCGGCTCACACTGGCAGCTCACTGCTCCTACAGGTCGCCCCGGCAGCATTGAGGATGGGTTTGCTGGGTTTGCTTTATTAATCCCATAGGGAAATTCATTCTCTGCAGAGAATGACAGAGAATGAATTTCCCTATGGGGATTAATAAAGTATACCTTAACCTTCTTCTTAGGAGAAGAGGCATTCGATCCCAATGTATGAAGACTGTAGAGCCGCATCATGTAATAACACTGCATTATGTAATAACAGTTTAAAATGTAATAAAATGTCCACTTCTCTGTGTAATAAAACCACATTTTGTAATCATTTTCTATTTTGCTTCTACTTATATAATGGATAAAATGTGTGATAACCCTTTATCAGAGGAATCTTTAAAAGATCAGAGGAATAGTGTCAAAACCAGACTTAGAGAGACTCATCCATGCATTTGTCTCCAGCAGGTTAGACTACTGTAACGGCCTGCTCACTGGCCTTTCTAAACGAGCTGTTAGAGCTGCAGTACATCCAGAACGCTGCTGCTCGAGTCCTGACAAGAACCAGGAAATACGACACATTAATCCAGTGCTCCGGTCTCTGCACTGGCTTCCTGTCACTCAGAAAATAGAATTTAAAACAGCTCTGCTTGTGTACAAGTCTTTTCATGGTTTAGCACCAAAGAATATCTCTGACATGTTAGAGCCGTATGAACCATCTCGGGCCCTGAGAACTTCAGGGAGGGGTCTCCTGGTGGTTCCCAGAGTCAATAATAAAACACGGTGAGGCTGCGTTTCAGTTTCATGCAGCTAAAATCTGGAACAGTCTTCATGAGGATGTGAGACAGGCCTCAACTCTGACAATGTTCAAATCTAGGCTGAAAACAGCTCTTTTTACCCGTGCATATGAAAACTGAAAGTATTTTATCTGCACTCTTTCCTTTTACTGTTGATTAACTTTATGTTGATGTTTTATTGATTGATTTGATCTGTTTTCTTGTAATTTTATGCAACTGTGAAGCACTTTGAATTGCCTTGTGTATGAATTGTGCTCTACAAATAAACGTGCCTTGCCGTTTTCCTAAACTTCACCATTTCAGACCTGTCCCTGACCTTAAAGGGACTAGATGCAAGTTTTTAAACTCACTTCTGCCAACTCAGGTCTAACATGTAATTGCAGCTTCTATATTAAGCTCGTGCATGACCGTACTTGAGGAGGAGGACCCGAATTAACAACTTTTTGAGTGACAGTGCAGGATTTTAGAGGCAGTTGTGATGAATAAGTCTCGCCTCATTCTACACATTAGGACATTGCTGGAACATGTTGGGGGAGGAAATTACATAATTTAAATATTTTTTTAAACTCTGTATAGTCCCTTTAACCAGACTCATGGATGGTGCACATTGTCTCTCTTTAGATGCTTATACATGTTAAAAATGGTTGGTAAACTTTGTAAATGTCTTGTAAATGATGAATGAATGAAGTATTTATCAATGCGTTACTGACTGCTTGATTGTGTCTAAAACTGTCCTTTGAGCTAAATGCTAAATCAAATTCAGTTCAGTTTTTGTGGGCTCGGGTGCACATCAAGCCACTAAACATCATCTTATAAAACACTAATGACAGAGAAACCACAGAAATTATATAATTGTATAATCTTAACCCCCACCTGAACCGAGCACATGTTCTCCAGTTTGGCTTTACCCAAATCTAAAAGCTTCTTGAACAGGAGTCTCAGACATGCGGCCCGGGGCCAAATGCGGCCCGCGAGATATTTTTTTGCGGCCCGCGAGATGATTTCTTATTTATATTACATGCGGCCCGCCGGTAAATTGCATTAAACACATTAGAACTACATTTCCCATGAGGCACCGCGCGGTAGCGCCAATGCCTCTGCAGACGCGAGAATGACCACAACATCAGACGGGAAGGGAGATGCGGCGCTTTTGCAGATGATTTATCGACTTTTTTCAACAAAGAAACGGACTAACAGCAGCGGACTGTGAGAGGAGCTCCTGAAACAGGTGGGAGACTGTCAGAACGTGAGGGAGAAACTTTAGTCGTTCAGCTAAACATGTGCTGGAAAAGTTACAGCAGCATGACAATAAGCACCTTTACCATCGTTACCTTTATGACTTTGCAAAGCGAACACATCGTAAATAGTGTTTAAAAGCATCACAACAGTAGCCTGGCCTTAGCCATCCGTAAACTCCGGTCAATTATAATTTCCCTACATGTACGAAAAATGAAATGAGTACGAGGGTTTGGTAAAAACCAGGCTATCACAACAGTGAGGAGCCTTTTCTCTCCTCTCTCTCAGAGCAACATTGTGTGCTCACACAAGAAGCACATCATGTCAATTAATTTAATCTTAAGGACATGTGTGAACACATGATCCATAGTTACATTAAAAATAGAGAATTATGGAAATGTATAAAATACTGCAAATAATTACAGCAACATTGATGGTAAAAAATATAAGCCCCATCCATTCTCTAACTGTAGGTCACAAAAAGGCATGAGGCCAATGACTCCACATTATTTACTTGAGGTGAAGCTTATTGCTAGTGCTCATTATCAGCTCCAGTCCCTGGTTGGGCCTTTCTACACTAAATTAAAATGACATTTGTACATTTTGCATTTCTTTCTAAAGGCTAACAGACAGAAACTGGACCTGACTCCTGAAAGATCATTCACTGATGCCCTGAACCAATTTACCTGAACCAAAATGAGATTAATTACAAAAACACTAATTGTCTAAGTCTGTAATTTCTAATCTAGAAGCTCAGCAAATGTTTGGCCCATTGGAAACCTCTGGAAGCTTAAAAATGTGCAGATAGTTAATGTACAGTCTATTTTAAGGTATATTATAGCAAACAATAAAAAGTTGCTAAATCATAACTGACTTAATAAAAAAGGCTTCGTCTGTTGCGGCCCCCGACCAACACTGGGTTTGCATTTGTGGCCCCCAGTCCAAATGAGTTCGAGACCCCTGTTCTTGAACAAAGCGTCAAAATAAACAGCCACTAAAACGACGATGAAAGTGCAACAAAAGAGTGACAAAAAGTAACAAAAGAGCGGCAAAAACACGATTAGAAAGTGATGAAAAGACAAAAAACAAGTGACAAAAAGTGCCTGAAAAGCAACTATAACACGACAAAGAAGTGAAGGAAAAAAATCGAGGAAAAAAGCAACAAAAACGCTTAAAAAATGTGACAAAAACGAGGCGACAATGTGACAAAGAAGTCACCATGAGGAGTTACTCTGGCCTAAAGGCTGTAAGCTCCAATCATGAAGCTTTTAGATTTGGGTAAAGCCGAACTAGAGAGAATGCACTCGGTTAAGGCGGAGGGGTAAGAGGTTAACAAGACGACTATGAACACACTTCATATTGTACAAAATGCTGCTGCTTGACTTTGACAGGCACACCCAGGACAGCCCACATCACCCCCATCCCATCTGCTTCCTATAGAAAGTCGCATTGAGTTTAAAAGTTTTAGTCCTGACTTTCCGGGGCGCTGCATGGTCAGGCCCCTCAGTATAGTATCACTGACTTGTTGTACCTCTACTCCTCAGAATTCATGTTAAAACCCGGGGAAAGCTTAGCCTGGCTAACGCCAGACTGCTGTGTGCGCTCGAATCTTTTCGAACTTCACAACAGCCTGGGGACCATGGCCGACATTTTTCCATGGATTTGGGCACCAATCACAGAACGAGGAGGGACGGTAAGTCGATGACGCGCTATTTGACATAAAGCTTGTAGTTTGTTTAGGGATAAAAAAATAAAAAAATATTTACGGATCCAACATGACAGCAGCAGACGCGATGCCATCTTTCGATCAAGCTTTAGAACGTGTTCTAAATAGTTTAGCTCAAAAGTTTACAGCAGGTACGTCATACGTCATCTGATACCATGATACGATTGGCTATGGCTACGTGCAGATGCATGAGAGACATTCGTAGCGCCCAATAAACGGCTATGGATAATCGTAAACCACACCTCTCCTACAAGAAAATGAATTGGTGGTCCCCAGACTAAATATCACTTGTGATTTTAGTCTGGCGTTAGCCAGGCTAGGGAAAGCTGGCATTTCAGGCTGTATGGTGCATTCATGTGGACTGGGGAGCTTGTTTTCCCGAGATGTGACGCCATTGTCCCCAGTTGGTTTGTGTTCATGTGGTTTTTATGTGGGAAAGTGGGGATTTTGATGTCATCAAATAAAAATGGTCTTTTATCATTGATTAGCGCTTAGCTCCGCTAATCATTTAAATGTGTTAGCGTCTCAAAAGCGAAATTGTAGTTTGCTAGTTTTTTTAAAAAATCACGTAAATTTACTTTTTGCTAACGTTGATGTCAGGCATTTCACCCGCACTTTTGTTACTACGAGGATGATGACGGCTAACACTATACTCAAAACAGTAGCAGTGTTTAACTTAAAAGCTCCATATTAGACAATAAAAGAACAAATCAGCTGATTTCCGCGATTTTGACCCGAGTTCCCCAGTCGTTTTCCCCAGTTGGACCACATGAACGCACCAGTAGCCCCCAGACTCTGGAATGGCTTCCCCCATTCCCTTCATGAGCTTGAATCTATGGACTCGTTCAAAAAAGCACTTCATTAAAGACTTCATTATTTAAGAAAGCCTTCAGCCCATGGGTTTTTCAGGTTTTTATCTCTTTTTTTTCCTTCCTATTTCATGATGCTTCTTAATGTTGTTTAATTCACCCATGTATTGTACAGCACTTTATGATTTTTAACTGTGAAAAGCGCTTAAAAATTAAACTTTACTTACTTACATGAAACACACACGTCAAACACACAGGTCCGGGAAGCCATTTAAAACAAAAGTACGCATTTGTAGGCAGAGATAGATAACAGAGTTTCTGTGGTTCTATGGTGGGAACAACTTGTTTTGCTCAGACTTTTGTTGTGGGGACAGAGAGAGTTCCTGAGAGTTGTTGTGAAGCGAGTTTCTAAAGTCATAATTGTGAAGAATCATTGTGTTAAGAATGCATTAGGAAGGTTGGGAATGAGTTTGAAGTGCAGCCAAACGCTACCTAGCTCTTTTAGTCTTACTCAACATCCTCACACTAGGTCAGGTGTAAAGCTTAAGCTAAACTTACATCCCAACTGAGTCAACTGGGATGAAAAGGTATGGCAGCAGCTCAATTTAAAATCCATTGGACTCTTCTGTTTTGACATTAACACAGCAGGGGCATGGTGTTAGTAGTAGGATAAAGACTAATAACTATCCAACTATCTATTTCATTTTTTTCCATATGAAGACTTAACTATACATTTCATTTGAAGCTTAGTCCAATAGGGTAAATCTACCACTTTATTCCAAAACCACACCAACTCAGCCAAACATTTAAGTTTGGACAATTATAACAAGAGTATACGCAAAAAAATATCACTCAGCAAAAGTATCACAGAGAGTTTGGGCAGAGTCAGCTCTTGAGCCCATAGGAGTGATATTTCAAATCAGGCCGGAGTCAAATTCGATACGTTTTACCTTTTGAGGTTTGGAACTTGGAAACTTACTTTATCACTGGAGTATGTGCGAAGCTGGGGGATAAAGATAGCCTTAAAAGTGTGAAGTGGCGCATGGAGGAGCAGCATTAGCTCAGTAGCTCTGACGGAGTGCATTTTGCGACTTGGCATGCCCGCAATAAATATTGAAATGAGCGGCGGCTGTGTCGGGATGTTCTGTATTATGAATGTCATCCTACCCTCCGACTGTGGATCTGCGGCTCAGAACAAGGCCACGCTACAGAAACCAAAAAAAAGGAGCTGGAGGCACTTTCAAATGTCTGTTGATTGAATCATGTCTTAAAAAGAGGATTCTCTTCCTGCGGGCATCTATGAATAAAAAAACTAATGTCGAACCAATGTTTGCAAAATAAAGTGTGGTTTCTATTGATTAGTTCACTAAAGATCTGCTTTAAGCTACTCCATTGGCCAGCCCGGAATTGCTGGATTCCCACATTGCGTCGTTAGTAGGGATGGGCCATATTGTACCGCATATCGTTATCGCGATACTGTTTGATATTGTTGTCATTTTTTATATCGTTGTGGACATGATATAATTTATGTTTCACTCAGCTCCATGAGAGCAGCATAAACACTGACTGTACATGGGGAAAGGTGCTTAAACAGTCAAATGAAATGAAGGATGTAACTGCTTGAGTAGATCATATTTGCAATGAAATTAGTATGGCGCTAAAAAAGAAAAAAAAGATCACTGAATTAATCTTCCCATTAGGCGTAAGGCTGGGATTTTTAAGTAATTTGTCCATTGTCAATTATATCATCAAATATATCGTTATCATGATTCTTTATATCACGATATACAGGTGCTCATATAATTAGAATATTATGAAAAAGTTCATTTATGTTTGTAATTCGACTTAAAATGTGAAACTAATATATGATATAGACTCATTACATGCAAAGTGACATATGTCAAGCCTTTGTTTGTTATAATTTTGATGATTATGGCTGACAGTCCATTTTCAAAATATTCTAATTTCATGAGATTTTTAATTTGTTTTTTTTTTACAAGCTGAGCCATAATAATCAAAATTATAACAAAGGCTATACATTTCTCACTTTGCATGTGACTAGTGTCTCATATATTAGTTTCAGTTTAAGTTGAATAACAGAAGTGAATGCACTTTTTCATGATATTCTAATTATATGACGAGCACCTGTAGACTTTAGGCCATATCGCCCTGGCCTAATCGTTAGATGTGCCACTTTCGAAACAGCATGCTAACTTTATCCTGCAGAAGCAGAGACAAGCGCCACACCTTCCCGCCTCATAGTGCACCCCCAACACACCTCACCTGCCCCAACCACAGATATTATATACCGGAGATAGACAGCAGCTGTGATTCAGCCCCATTCATGTAATGGGGCCATGTGGTCTATGAAAAGATACAATAGAACTAAATTAAAGATCAGAGATTTTGGAATATATTATGTTTTTTGACATATTATTATCAGGGTTTATACAGGCAGAAGAAAGTAAAATTTCTTGCTTTTTAAATGCGATTTTGATGCCCACATACTTGCCCCAAACGCAAATTACCGCATATTTCGTTTCATAGGATTTGCAAACATTTCATAAAACAGAGGAAAAGGAATTGTGCGGTAAACTTTGAAGCAAAAAAATGTGTTCAATCTCAGCCCAAACTGCAGTGGAACATGTTTTGGACCATTATTTTGGTGTAATGATATCAAATTAATGCTTTTCAATTACATTAAAGGGCTTCATTTTGGCAAAATTCAGTTAATGACTTTTAATGCTTTTTAATGTCCCGCGGAAACCCTGTAACATTGTCTCGGCTGACTCTGCAATGACAATAATTTGGTGATATTGTGTGTACCCGAATTTGATTTAGTATTGTCACAATATTTTGTCCAGGCATAAAATGAAACAGCGCAATAAAGACGTCATATCCATCCAAATGGTTTCCACGTCATTTAAAATCAATTTGGAAGCTTTCCACAATGTGTATAGCCACCGACACAATTCTTCTCTGATCTAAATAAAACTCCTCATCAGAGACCAAACAGAGATTCAGAACAGCCGAATACAGCTCATAAATGGCTTCAGAGTTTTTCCGAAAGTGCGCCGTGACACAACGCTGTGAGCCAAACGAAATGATTTGTCAATACTGCATTTCAGACAACAAAGATGGATTGAGTTAGCTTCCTAAACTGCTGCTCGGAATATGATCTCCCTCGCAAAGAAGCTTTTTATTCTCGCTGCGCCTGACATCCTTCTGCTGTAATGGGCCTACTGCACAAACTGTTGGTTGAGAGCAGCAAACCCTATGTAATTATGTAGTGACAAAGTACTGTGTGATTTACATTGAAATGTTTGGGATTATTGTGCTTAAATTTAGCTTGTTTGTTAGCTTTGGAAAGACAAATAAGGCCGTCTGTTGTGTTTACAGTGTCGCCATATGGCTGCTTCCTATGCGGCGATGTTAATAGGGAAACAGTAACTAATTGAACTTCGGCACATCGACTTTTTGACATATAAAATGTCAAAAAATTAGCCATGTTCATGTTCCTCTTTACTACATAGGTGCTATTTCCTTATTTCCCCATTTTCAGTATCAGACATTGTGCAGCTTGGCACATGGGGTTTGGTTGATAAAGTATGTGAAGCTCTGTTTCCTCAACCTCTGGGAGAAAGCTAATGAAGCTGAGGCCTGGTCATATGGTGCACCTACCTCCAGCTTTATCCAACCAATCAATACCAGACGCCTATGTGCCTTCTGTTCTCCTATATTTCGATTCAAACTACCTTCTCGCATATTCTACCTTGTCCAGGCTCATGACATGTTTGATCAGCTAAAATGGCCAATCTATGACTAACGGGGAAAAAAGGGTTATATAAATGTCACCTGTAGAATTTAAAAGACAATTTATTGACAATCAATTAGTGTGTTGACAGGTGGTTTAGGTTTGTGAGACAGGTTTTCGTGTCAAATAATAGAAAAGGCTTCATGCAAAGTTATAGTTAAAGCCCCATTTCTCATCTAACTGCTTATCAAATATAGATTAACAGTGCCACCTGCAGGTTCAAGAAAGAACACAAACGTAGTCAAGTTAATCCCGTTGCACTTTTAACCAGTGTCTTTGCATCCCCTTGCAAGCAATCTCCTCCCACAAGGGGAATCATACGAGTGGGTTTAAATAAATTAACGCCGGTTTCTCAAGCCTAGGGGAACAAAACTGGGCAAAAAAACAGTCATGAACAAAACACTCCCGAGTCCTGTCTCCCAAGTAAAGATAAAAACAAACACATTTTTCCAGAAGTATGGCTACAGGCAAGTATTTAAGATGAGAGCAATTTACTTGATGTCTTGCCCTAATTCCTCATTTCGAGTCTCTTGTCTCCGGGGAGTGGAATATAAACTAGCACGGGGAAAAGACACCTGACTAGTGAGTTGGAACATCACTATCAAGCACATGAAAAACAAGACAAGTACCCAAACTTAATGATCATAGTTCGCTATCCTGGTGTTTCTTTGGCATGTTTGAAATGTCATTAAAACCGACAGAACAGTCATTTAAATCCCATTCACTATTATACTGTACTTCTTGGATGAAAGCCCGCTAACAAAAGCAAAATGCAGCCCAAATCTGGCAGCGGAGTGAAGCTCTCCGGAGAACAGAACCACCCTGGAGGATTCAGATAACAAGCTCCCTGATCTGTGCTCTTTACACTACACTTACTGCAGCGCCAGATGCCTGTCTACCTCTGGGTCAAGACACACACCAGTGGGATTAGCATCTATTAGCAAAGAAACTAGGCCAGATTGGAGGAGCTCCTCATTTGGCACTAAGCCCCGAACTGACATGAAGTTGAAATTAATGGCTATCAGAAGCAAAGTGTCAGATCTAATGGTTAGGGTGTGCAGTGAGCGTGTACCTCAGAGTCCTCGCTGCGGAGCCCGAGCTGGAGCACCGCGCTGGGATCCTTCATCTTGGTTTGGCTGGACTGGGCCATCAGCAAGTTCAGCTGCCAGCCGACGTATTCCAACTGCAACATACAAACAGGACTACAAATTACACTTTTAATTTGGTGTTATGTGTTGAGAGAGGCAAATACACACTGGTGCTGCATCCGAAATGTCCTCCCTCTCTGTGAATTCCCAAAGGCTGGACTTGCAATTTCTAATCCATTTTGATTCGCTCTTCAATTTATTTCTAGGACTGACCATCACAGTGTATCTCATGACACAATATGAGGCACATGATCACAACATGGAAATATTGCTTGCTTGAATAATAATTATCAAAAGCCTACATCGCACATGAGAAACAAATCTTTTTTTACAAACTGTTTTGTTTGTTTTTATGAAAGAGTTACATAGATAATTAAAAGGAGCATTGTCAATTCAAGTGTCACCTTATTAGTCATCCTATTTACTTATGTTTACACTTTATCACTTAATTGATCATGTTTTAACACATTACATTTCCTACAAAGTTTCACAGCTTTTTATGTCTGTATTGATTGTTGTGACTGTAATGTGTTCACTTTCGTTCAGTCTTTATGTTGCCTTTTGGTCAGGTTGTCAGTACCTACCTGATTAAAACAACAAAAGTTTCATAGCTCACCAAGTAGAGGTTTTTTGCCATATGGCTTAAAAAAGTCAATACATTCCCGGCTGCATTATAATTATTCAAGCCTTGTCTTGTCTTTTAACTCCGATTTACTCTTTCTCAATATTTTGGCTTGATATACAGGTTTGACACCTCATCCACACACTGGAGCTGTGATATAGGTGTGGCATGGAGCCGAAGCAGAGCAGTTAAGTGTTTTATGATGGAGAGAGGAGCCGTGATATATAAAAAAGGGAAAAACTGTATCTGAGTTATGGGATCTACAGCCTGTACAGCATTTGTGGAAATGTGTAGGGCAGGCCAGGGCTGGGTAACATTATATATGACTACAACAAAATTAGGAATATTTCACACGGCTGAAAATGAAAACTATACACAAAGTTACAAAGTGCACTCATTCTGGACTTTAGGGACTACGGATGTAAATGTAAATTAGCCTGGTGGCTATATTTCGGCGTGTTTAAGTCTGTTTTTGTTGTTTCAATGCAGATGTTCATTAAGATGCACTGTCCCTATGAAATGAATAAATAAATAAATACTTCAATTTAAATATAATTAGCCGCACAATCTGTAGATCAATTAAAGCAAAAATACATTGTGTTTATTCAGAATTAAGATTGCTCAATCTACAAGCATACATGTTCCCTGAAAAAAAAAAACATCTATTTGAAAATTGTACTCTGTTAGTTGTGTTTGTGACACAATAATGTAGTAATACAGGATTAAGATTCATAAATGCAAATACAAAGTTAGTGAATAATGTTTACCCTCTTGGGTGCAAAGATGTTGTGCTTTTGTTTCTCCACCAGTTCAGGCCCAGCACTTGCCCATGTTTGTGAGAAGACCTCCGCTTTGTCAGGGTTTAAATGAACCGACTCCAACTGCTGCTTTAGAGAGGCTGGCTTCACGTTATGATATACAGACTGAAAAAGAAGAAATATTGGGTTGTTATTATTGTATGAATAACTTACCGAAGAATTCAATTCTCTGACCAGAATACTTTCATTCAAAATACAACAGTGACACCACCTGGACACGTAAGGGAACTCCATTTAGAGGTTGTTTGTATTCTACTCTATTATTTTGTCGATATCTACGTAATTAATCACCTGCTCCAAAATAAAGGCAGAGGTCTCCAGAACAAGGCCAAGGGCTCGTTTATCCAGAGACAGAGCAGACTGTAATTTCTCCTCTTCCTCCTCACTAAAAGTTCTTTCTCCCTGCACACAATAATACAAATAACAAATACATGATTTGTATATATTGTGCATATTTATGGATTTCATAAAAACATGCAAAATGACAGTTTGAGAGCAATATGATTTCAATTGTGAGGACGAATTGACAATAAAGCAATCTTTCATTTGACATACATGTTTAGCTCTTACAGGAACCTTTGTTTGGTTGTATTGTAGTTTAATATTTGATAGTGCACGTACCTTAAGGTGGAGTTTCTGAATGATGCGTGAGATCAGCCTGGAGAACTTATTCACATCTATAGTATTTATAAAACTCACAGCTTCTTTTATGCTTTTGGGGAGAGAAGAATGAGATACCAGTGAATCATTATTTCATAAGTCAATTTAGATACAGTCAGATAAGGCTGACAAAGTTTGCTTGTGTTTTGAATACAAAAATATAGCTTCAAGAGTTAGTGGGATGACATAGGGATCATGATAATCAAGCACACTGTCTGAATAGATAGATAGCAGAAATACGAGACGATGCGGCTCGACTAAGCTGCAAAAGCATAAATCATTTCATAACACTTAATTTGTTCTTGAATCTAAATTGCAAGTTGCAACTACAGGCTAAACGCTACCAAAGGAGCTCATATTTAACTTAATGTTCGCTTAAATAAACCACAAACCTCTGTGTTTCTTTGATGATTGAAGCCATATTCCTATATAGAGAATTGTTTAGTTTTTCATCCAGAATGAAGCTGCATCCTCGTCTTGTTTCTCTCCACCACTTGAGTTTTGGTTTACTTCCGGGTAGTCACAAGGCGATCACGTGACCGTCACAGCTACGCACTGTGACCACGAAACACAATCACATTTATTCATGTATTTATTTTACGTTATTGATCAAAGTAATGAACGCTGCACGTGTTGCATATTGACCAAGAAGAAAACATTCAAATAAAATTGTGCGTAATGTTATTTCAAAATAAGAGACAAATGAATTCCAACTGTTTATTTATGCAGTAAAATAAAATAGACTCATGCACATTTCCAAAGTAAGAAAAGAAGAGTGACATATCAAACCATTTTAAAAATATTTTATATAATTAAGAGGAAAATTATGTAATCACACTTTTAACATCCATCATATACAACACTCCATATTCAATAAAATGTATTGTCTTGCAATATATATATTTTATAATCCAGTAAAGTCAGCTCCTTTAATCAAGCAGACTTTGATGTAACGGTTATAATTTCTTCATTTCATTACTAATCATTCATCTGAAAAAGCAAACAGACTGCTGCCATCTTTTTACCACCTACACATTAGTGTATACAACAAAAACAACTAGGTCAAAAGCTGTCACAGATCTGCAGTGTAGCAGCTCATACATTAAGGACCAACCTCCAGAGAGGCAGCAGGAATGTACCACTGAGAAATAAATACTATTTTTTGTTGAAACAGAAAAATATATGCAAAACAGAAAACAGCAAATAAATTTTAAATCACCCAGTAACTTCAACAAGTATACTTATTTGAGGTTTCAGTAAACAGATTGCATCTTGGTAAACACTGGCTGGCATCTGAAGGCTGAGGATCCAGACACTGCTATTTGAAGGAGGGTAGGTTTGGCACTTTTATACTGATGTCGCCTATATTGATGTTTCTGGGCATTTCTGGGAGGTTCATGTTCTTTACTGCAGAAACAGCACGAGCAGGAGCTCCTGCAATACCAGCCTAAACACAGACAGAAGAGGTTATGAGTTTCAAAACAAAGGATTGTGCACAAGACAGACATGAAAACCAGAGACGACAATACAGTGCTGAACAGAGAAGACAAAATGCAAAAGCACTGACAGCTACTAATACAGACAATAAATGCAAATGTACATTCAGATGCCTTCAGAGCTTCATATGCACATGCAAAATTGCAAAATTCAGTTTTCTTTTGGCTTACATCACAACCAGAGCCAATTATGAATCCAATGTGAGGGATACTCGACCATCAATTCCAATATTTGTAAAATTTACCATTTCTCAAATCGGTATAGTGCAGCAATGCTTGAAAAGTGGGCCCACCGGACTTTAAGGACCGAGGGTAAAATGCAGGAAGAGAATTGGGTAAAGCAGAAAAATGGATTTGGAACATGAAGACATACAATACATGGATATCTGGGGAGATTCTGTGTGACAAAGAATATCACCATTTGCCTATTATACTGTACCTGGATTGGAAACACTGGTATGACAACATCAAGACATTGGCAACAAATGTAGTTAAAAAAAACAGCTATATAAAAAAAAATAGCTCGCAAGGGTAAACTCTATTACTGTTATGTTGCTATTGATGACATGCCTGTGACTGCACTATGATGAACTGTATTCTGAAGAACATCAGAGACACATCACTAACATAGTGAACTCCAATGTTGGGGAAAGAGCTACAAATGCTTCAGCTTAAGGTATCTGCGTAGTACAGGGAGATATTTGAACATCACTAAGGTTAGACATTGCCACCAAGGAATCTTCAGTACGCAAACCCAAAATGACCATAACGCACTCTCTTTGTTTCTGCATGTACCTCCCAGTAAGTTGTTGTCTAAGTTCAGAATGCAGCTACTTTTCCCATGACCAGATGAATGGACCACTTGTCCTACAGTCTATAAGTCATTCCTCCTGCTCTTGTCAAGGCAGGCTTGTGTTAGATACACGGCAAAAAAAGGAGCATGTGTGAAATGCTGAAAAAGGACATGGCCCAAAATTTACGAGGAAATACATTTACTCTAGAAGAATTAAAAAGGAAATTATATAATGACAAACTACAAACTATAACTATTGCAAGCTTTGCTGTATTACGCATCCAGAAAAGACATGTTGGCTTTGGTAAATGTACAGGTCTTCTGTAACCTGAACTAAAAGCAACAATGCAATATTCTGAGAAGATGGTATCTGTGATGAGCATTTATACCAGCTCTTTCTCATTCACTGAGAACATTCTCGAATGGACATTTCGGGGTTTGCCATGAAAGATTCCAGTTGCATTATGTTAGTAGGCTACAGTATTATTATGGAGGGCCGTGTGGAGACTGAGGGAAGTAGACTAGAGTTAGGGTTACAGTACTTGTTGTAAATTTAGCAGTACCTGTGTCTACCTGTCCTGTCTGGTAGACTGAAAGATAAACGTCTGTAAAGAGAAAGAAGAATGAAAAGAACTAGACAGAGTCAGAAAAAGAGGAATGAGGAATGTTAAAGCAGATTAAAGTAATTACAGTTCACAAAAGTGACCTATCATAGACCGCATGTTGGGTTAAAAAAAAAAATCCAGACAATTATCCAAGTGAGGAAATTATCTAAAATCCAATTACTTTCCAGAGGTTACAAAAGTGACCAGTCTCTAATATTTCGACAGTTCACACACATACAGCGGTCTAAGATACGTCTATAGGGGAAGAGACAGAGCAGCCCTGGTGGTCTGTTTACAGCAATTACAGTTTACTTCAACTGAAGTTAAAGCTTATATTTGGAAACAACTAGCCACATATCACCTTCAATAAAAAAAAGGGAAAAAAGAAACAGTAAACAGCTAAATCAAAGCAGAAGGATGCAAAGGCCTGTTTCTGTGAGTCATCATTAGTGCAGTTCAGCTTTAGGAAAGACTCCGTAAGGTGGAGAATGATTTCATCAAATTGTCTCTGGCTGTCTGTCTTATGTTTTATAAAACAAAGGTCAATCTAGCAGAAGCTGCATGAAAAGCAAAGCAATGTCCTTGCAAAGAGAGACATCTAGGCAAGGACACTATACATGTTAGGAGCACATTCGAAAGACATTTGCAACGCTTGGAGCAAGTAAACGTTCTTGAATCATATGAACCCTACAGAGATAAGCACTGACAACTGCCTGCTATGACTGTGTGGAGTGTTGTGATTATGATGAGCTCTGGATTCTTGAAATGTTTCTGACAATGGACAGTTACGTCTCTGCTGTAATGACAGTGATGACTATGACGCTGCTTTTCAGAGTTTTGGTTGTGTCGAGAGCACTGCAGCAGAAAGGTTGAAGAGCACAAACACGGTTTGTTGGAAGCATCCACAAGGTCACTGGAGAGTAGCATGCAGGGTGCAGCATACACACATGCCTGCATACTCTGTGCAATCCCTCGAGAAAAATATGAATGAAGTCGTACATTCACCGGCCAAGTAGGCACAGACTTACCTCCGACTTCTCCAGCTTGTTCTGGGCATCCACCTGTGTAATGATCTCATTCATGTTGGTCTCTAGGACCATCCCACCCATCACCATCTCAGCCAGAATGTTGTGAACCTTGTGAAGAAGAATAAATAACTTCATGCAATAGTCAGGCATGTTTTCTTTCTGTAAAAGTTATAAACTCATGTATTTCATAATGTTATCAGATTTCATATTCATGATGTTATGCCACAACTGTTTACATAAATGTGTGTATCAGGTGTGCAAGCAAGGTGACGTTAATCTTTGTGCTTTGGAGATAAAAATGTGTTTTCACCAGGCAGAATAACAAAAGCTATCTAAAGTAAGATTTACCTTATCTACATGGAAGATTAGGTCCAACTCACAAACATTCTCAAAGCACTTGTCCAAAGTCTCTACAAAGACCTAGGCACAAACAAATTCACATTCAATGGCCAAGTCAACAGATTTGTATTGAACAAATGGATGATTTAGATTACCTGGATTAAGTCTAAGATTCCTAGTTCACTTTCTGATGAATCCACGCAAAAGACAAAGTACAGCGTGGCATAATGCCTGTAGATGAGCCTGTAGTCTGATCCTCCAATCAACCTATGGCAAAGGCAAACAAGAACATGAATGATTGAGTAATATTTTTTATTCAGACCATAAGAAAACACAAAATGTATACAAACTGCCACGAGGGAGGCAGTACAAAAATGTGCAGCACAATACATCTACAACTTAAAACAAACAAAACATTTGCATATTTTAATTTAGGCTATTCGATAAGAGGTGGTGGGAAGTAAACATTTATTTGATCCAACCCCTTTTTTGTACTTTTAACTCTGTCTCAGTCAGAATTTTGCTTGGATAAAGAATGGATTGTTCCAATTCCTCTTTTCTGAAGGATCAATAATGGTTGTAAAGTGGTTTTATAACGGTTACCCCAAATGTCAGCACAGTATGTCAAATACATATAAATCACTGCATTGGCTCCCTGTGTGTTTCAGGATCGAGTTTAAGGTTCTTTTAATGGTTGTTAAATGTCTTAATGGTCTTGGTCCTTCTTATCTTTCAGAACTGCTTTTACCTTATGAACCTGCAAGGCCCCCGTGTTCCTCCGGCAGGGGTCTGCTAGTTATTCCTAAAGTCAACAAAAAGACTCACGGCGAGGCTCCTTTCCAGTTCTACAGCCCTCGACTCTGGAACGGCCTGCCGGAGGAGCACAGGGCCGCAGAGAACGCTCAAGACCCACCTTCTTAGTTTAGCTTTTAACTAGAGGTGCACCGATCAGGATTTTTGAAATCGATCACCGATCACTAAAATTTTGATCGGCCGATACCGATCATTGCCAATCCGATCACATGGTTGTAATTGATTATTATGATTCATAATTTAACGGTGACAAATACTGGGCTTTTCTAAATGTGTGTGTTTTATTGGGTGAATTTATTTTCAATATTTATATTTGAATATTGTATAGCCTACTAGCTAGAAATCTACATTGTCCTGTTTAACCTCCAAATGTATTATTATTATTTCTTATTTCTGATATTATTATATGCTGTAGGCTATTGATTTATCGTCTATTATTTTATAACTTTTACAGAATCTCACTCACGGTCATCTTTTTTTATAGTTTACAGTAAACTATTTTTTATAGTGCGTGTTATTTCGGCCACTCAAATCCCTGTCTTACTTTGCGACTCGTAGTTGTTTCAGATCAGATGCGCGTTATGGATGGTAGTGGGGAGGCCAGTGAAGCACTCAGCCTAAACACTGTGGAATTAGGCGCATCACTTTGGTTTTGGACTTATTTTTAATTTTCTTGATTGATTTACATTTTTGTTTTATACTTTTATTAATAATGCTTATCTTTATAATCTCCAGTGTTTCCTCTGGAGTGGTGGTTGGCTGTGGTTGTCCAGGCGCATTGAGTTGTCTTGTGTACAAAATGAGCGGTATAAATAAAGTTGCCTTGCCTGTCCTATGGGTGCCTGATGGAGGTGTGGTGTCTCTTCCCTGTAGCTGGTCTGCTGCGCCCGGTGCAGACGGCTCCTCTGATGGTGTTTCCTCACCGTGTTCATCTGCACCCAGCCTTATGGGCTTAATTTTTAACCTGTTGTGTGTGCACGAGGGGTGTGTATGTGCGTGTGTGTGTAGGCTAGGGTGGGGGGTGTAGGTGTGTGTGTATGGGACCACTGTGATATTTGGAATTACTGTTGTTGTTTTTTATGAGAATGTTTTTAAATATTTTATTCTGTAAAGTGCTTTCTGCTGCAAAGTGCTTTATAAATAAAGTTTGATTGATTGATTGATAAGGTGAAAGCAAAGAATTGATAAAGAGTTTGCAAAGCGTTTCTGTCTAAAACATGCTTCCCATTGCTTAATACTGCTGTACTTTTAGTTACTTTCTTGCTTATACTGCTGTACTTTAGCTACTTTTGCTTAACACTGCTGTACTTTTAGCTACTTTCTTATGTATATATTGAATATATTGAACATGACAATGCTAAGGAATGGGTTATCTTATCACATTCCCTACTGTCAATCACCATTTACATAAGTATCTGATTTATAGACTCTGACAAAGTTCTCCTTAAGTCATGACCACAGTTTGCTTTGGTTGTGCCCAAGATCTACCTATTAAACGCCCTGAGTCCTGCCATGGCATGCAATAGAAGTGCAATGACTCATTAGGTTGTAGAACACATTGAGAGAAGTAACAAACACTGAGATTAAGGAGTGGACGTGAACTTGTGTAGTAAGTAATTGATTCTTCAGAGAATTTGATGTAGCAGTCACAAAACATGCTGCAAGATAGCATCAAAACACAGAAATGCTATGTAATTTGATTAACTGTGGGCTGGTCATTTGTGCCAAGTAAAGGGATGTCCGCTCATGTAAAGCAACACCGGTTCCTCCTCATTCATGAATGTTCGATGAGCATAGCAGAAACACTGTTACACTAGCTGTCACACACTGGCACAACAAGGAACACCACATTTACAACTTACATTCCACCTTCAAGGAAATTACAAACGTTTTCGTCTCTTTTCGACACCAGGTGGAAGTTTCCCTGATAATCTGTTGTTCTGTGTCTTCTGTCTGCCAAAGAAGAAATACAAAAGATTATTATTACACCAAAAGGCAATGTTGTTTCGACTTGACACCTGTAAACCAGGGTAACATCTTTGCATCGGGGTGAACTAACATTATTACTCATCAAGAGCTTGGAGTCTTTTTGTTGAGAGATTGAAAACATGAACATATAAGGCACGTTTCCCCGCTTCATCTAAATTATCATGAATCGCAATGTATTACTAGAGATTGGACTTTACATCTAAAAATATGAGGACTCAGGTCAGTGAGCGCAGGAGAGGGTCGGGTCGGCACAGTGCAGCTGGAAGGCAGAAACAGTCATGTGACCAGAGCCATGGGACAAACACTGTACTTGTATCTTCAGTATTCCTTTTAAAGGGGACAGGCTAATTGCAGTGAAGGCAGCTGAATACAATCACTATTTAGTCCCTAATGCCAGGTCTCTTCTGATAAAGGCTGTTATGTCCCTAATATAAACAGGCTAGGCTTTTATCGCTTCTCTCCAGTGCCATCTGCAAGCCACTGGATGAACTTGCGTGATATAGATTTGTGATGGCACATTTGACTCCCCTCCTTTCCTCTCGTCCCCTCCATCGATCAGAAGCTAGGACTAAAAAGGATACCTCTTATCCCTACCAAGCATCCAGTCATAATCCACCGTAAAAGCATTTCCCAGTCCATGTTTCTTAGATAATTGCATGGGTACTAGTCACATAGGATACGGCACGAGTGAAATGAGACGGTAAGATGACACCTCATGCAACAGATGGTCCATAAACTCTCTCGTGGATTATAATGGTTTAAAGCGAGTTTATTGTCCTCAAATGAAATTAAATCCACTCCACTGTCAATGCGTTTCCTCAAAGCCTCCTATTGTTCGTAGTATTCAGAACTAACTACAGCATTGTGTGCATATAAACTCTGTCATATACGCTTTGGAGAATGTAGTCTGTTGTTGGTAGGGTACAAGGGGATAGGGCACAGTCTGCGTCATCAACCCATTGTCCTTACAATAGGTCGGGGGGGACATCTAGCCAACCTTGATAAATAAATCCACTTAAGGAAACATGCCTACGTAGCTTATCCCCCCTAAGGATATTACATAAGCTTGTCAATTGCAACCTAGAATAAATTATTGACGGCTTTACAGCGCAATGCATAGCCATAACCCCCATCCTCATGGTCATATCCAGGCAATTACATCAGTCGTGGCAAGAGAACAAGGCACGAGTCTCTCACAAGGGCGTTATTAAAGTCATGTGACACAAACAACCCAAGCGCGCAGCGGTGGCTACACAGCTGGATTTTAGGGCCACATAATAAGCAGAATTGAGCGCTTTCCAACTCCAGGGAAAGCAGATACCCTCGCCTCGGCTTGCATGTGTTTAATAATTCATATTTTAAAAAGGGGACAGACGGGTCATTTTGATGTTTTAGAGTCTCGACTTGGGGGGGGAGAAGAGTACGCACGCACAAATGACCATCATCACCTGTATTCAAAATCAAATTTCCTCTTTACAGACGTAACAAGAGGAAGTGTTTTAGTGCTTTTGCTGCTGCCCAACTACAACACAAGCAAGACAGATGCGGTGGTATAATGTTAAACACAATGCCAGAGAACTTACATAGTGCTCGTAGAATTTGGAGAGCCGCGGTTTTCCATGGTTGTTGAATATTAGGATGGCTTTAATCATGGTGGTAACGGAGCGCACAGGGAATACGGGAACAGAAAGAGACCAGCCTGAGAGAGAGACTGTGGTCTGTCGAAACCCGCGAACCCCCGCTCCTCCGACAGGGTTTCAGGCCAGGTCCAAGTCGAGAATCGAAGCTAATTCTGGGGCACAACAGCGAGCCGCGCACACTCTTCGCCCATCGTCTCCATACGGAAATATTCCACGTCAAGCGCTGCTGTCATGCTCTCTCCCTCCTCCTTGAGCTACAGCGGCCGCGAGGGCTCAAACAACAGCTGAGACCTCTAGCACCTCCCTTTTTCCTTGTAATGAGTTTGCTACAGTCTATGGCTTTATGTTGTATATTATAGCTATGGTTTCATGGTACAGAAATGTATTTATGAAACCTAAGGACCTGATCTTTTTTTTTTTTCTTTGAGCTGAAATCCTGGATCTAATTTCAGTTTTCATATGGTTCATATATAGCTGGAGGTGATGTGCTACATGATTGTATTAATAAATTAATGTAGTATACAGTCTATGATATAATCAGACCAGATGTATGTATGTATGTATGTATGTGTATGTGTAAAGTAAATTCCATATCTTAAAGCATCAATCTGATACATTTTGAGATGTATTTTTGCCAACCTGGGAGAGCTGGAAATACTTGACTTCAGCCATGAGTCAAAAATATTATGTCCTCCTTTTTATGCAAGCCATTTCATACCAGCCTGTCACTGGGTCTAATACAAACGCATAATGTATAACCCAAACAAGAGATGGTGGACACGCTGTAACTTAACTCCACTACTCTTCCATCATTAATGACAGACAATACAATGTTATGTAATTCAGATTTGAATACATTTTATTGGCAAAAGCCTCTTATACAAAAATATAGGCCTATATTTTTTATGTTAGAGCTTTGTAATTTGTCTTTTAAGCTCACTTCAAAAATGTCTAGCCTATTCTCTAAACCCAAAACAATATCCACCCTTTAGAATACAATTGAATTCATTGTTTTTGGAAATAACTATAAACTATTAGGCTATAAATAAATAAAAATAGCTGGATATGCGCGATGCTCCGAACCAGGGCCGGCCATGACCTTCAAGTAGCAATGCCAGATTAAAATTTGAAATACAGCAGATAATATTCATGATGGCATATGGTGGTAGAGATCAGTGGTAGAGGGTGAAAAGGCTTTTGGATTTTGTTTAATTATCCAAAGTTACTTCCAAAGTTATGAGCAAAGTTATGGGTAACCTTAATGGTTTAGCTTTGTTGGTACATTAGTTACAAATATTTTTTTCAGAGTGGATTTTGATATCGTGTTTAGTTTTTGAATAAATTAGTAATGGTGAATAAATCTGGGGGGGGGGGGAGATTAAAATAATAATAATAATAATAATAATAATAATCACATATCTTTAAAATCTAGTGAGAATCTATTCACTTTGTGTGAGATTTGTGTGTGGGCAGTTTAGTAGGTCATATTATTTTTATTTTATTTTTATTTATTTTTAAGTTACTTAATTGGTAAATTCATAGTGGAAAAGGAAGCTACAAATATTCAATTGCATTTGTGTTAATTTGGTAAATTAATCATGTGAATAAGATTGTTTTAGAAGCTAATTTGTAGTTCAAAAACTCCGCATTGGGGTTTTATGTAAATGAGTGCGCACCGTGGAGCAGAAAGGAGTTTGGAGTGACACTCATACAAGGGAAAATCTAAGTTACCTATGTAACTGTAGTTCTACGAAATGTGTGCTTGCCCTTAGGCTGCGCTATTGCATATCTCTCGGACGCACCAGCTTCCCGCCCTGAGAGGATCAAAGAACTGGGGGGGTCATTCACGACCGTCCACCACTAAAAACTGTGTGGGAACCAGTAACGTCCTGCAGATATGACTGCACAAATGTTGAAGAGGACGACCAAGAGGCTGCAATGCAGACCTCCTCAATCAAAGCGCCATGGAGCAGTGCCGTCGAAGCCGCAACTCCACATGTGGAGTGTGGGCACCCTTGTGGGGCACCCTCGTTCCTGACCCCAAGCCAACGAACAACTGATCGGAGCGTCTGAAGCTGGCAGTCCGTTCAAGACAGTGGCGTACCACCCTGATCGGGCAAAGGCGGTGTCGTCGCTCATCCTCCGCCGACACATGCGGAGGGGAAATAAGGGCCTAATTCTGATCACCCTCGACCTGAAGGCGGACGTAATGACCTTCGGCTGAAAAGCCGGGTTGGGCCAGAGTTCCATTAGCCCATCA
Source organism: Neogobius melanostomus (assembly GCA_007210695.1). Taxonomy (NCBI): domain Eukaryota; kingdom Metazoa; phylum Chordata; class Actinopteri; order Gobiiformes; family Gobiidae; genus Neogobius; species Neogobius melanostomus. The sequence continues at coordinate 3,956,520 of VHKM01000006.1, read as the reverse complement.
CCCTCAGTGAGGGACATGCAGTGCAGACACTGAGTCAGAGCAGGGAAACGGAAAGAGGCTCCGCTCTCGGCAGTGAGCGGTAGCGTGGGGGGCCCTGCTCGAAAGGGCTGACGCTCCCGGGAGAGAGCAGACTCATTGGCCGAGGAAAGAGCATGCTCAGATCTACACTTCTTAGCGGGGATTCCCAGCGGGAGCGATTGAGGGTGTTGGGGGACTGTAAGGGAAGAGGGTTTACACACTGACTTACACCCAATGGCCGCTGACTGCTCTGCTTTGTGACTACGACACCCGCTATTGCTGTAGTACCTCCATATGGCCGCTATTCCCCCATTGGAATGCATTGGACTTTAGAACGTGTGTCCGGTGCCTAATGTTTTAGAAGTGGCTAGAGCTAGATATTCCTCCTGTGATTACGCTGGGTTAAAAACAATCTGGGGCACCGGGCTGGTTATGGTAGCACATTTTTTTAGAAATCTCCTACTTAACGGGGATCTGACTGTTGGCATTGGAGCTGCGCGAGCTACACGTCACGCAAGGGCCGAGTCTGCAGTGAAGCTCCCGCCCTTATGCCCTTATTAGGAACATGCTTCGTCAGAGCTGGGGAGGAGGAGCCTGTAAATCCGCCAGGATTTCCCCCTCGAACGTGGTCATTGTGGTAAACGGGGAGGAGTGAGGAATGACGGTCTATTAATAATATGTCTATGCTTACACCACTGCCCCAAGGCTTTTAGAAACACAGGCTTCCTTTTTCCCCCACGTTCACTGTCTTACAGACAGTCGACAAATCACCGTCGAGGAAGAGCACATCAGGCCTGGGCCTTGCCGTCAGAGCAACAGTATGCCCACATTGACACATGTGAGACAGTGCGCTCGCGGTAGAGGCGGTGGCGATGACATGAGGGATAGTTCGAGCAAGAGCCCGAGTACAAGAGTCAGAACATGTTTCGCACACGTCCTTGACAGGCAGCAGAGCGGAGCGGTAACGTGCGTTCAGCGTTCACCCTGAGCCCTGCTGACTTTAACCACCTTTCCACTCCGAGTGGCAACAGGCAGACTCGTAACGCCTTCAGCATGAAAGGAATACGAAGCAGGCTCTTTAGTGACGTAACGGGCCGAGCGGCCTTTATTAACATTTTTGAACCCCTCTCTTCCTACCCTGGAACCCGGAGCAGGACTGTGGTCACGTCTCGGGCTGGGATCATCGTTGCACTGACGATCAGAACCCTGGGGGCGTCGAGGAGCTGCACGTGAAGAGGACGCAGGGCCACGACGAGGAAGGAGATCTGCCTCTTCTACCTCGTTCCAAGCGCCGTCGTGAGGAGAAGCCCTGGTTACGCTGGGGGCGGAAATGCCGGGCCAGCTGAGCTGAGTCTTTGGCGGCGGTCTCCAGACGATCTACCATAGCCTGGATGCCAGGCCCGAAGAGGAGGACTGGTCGAGTGGCAGGCTCAGAAGACTGCGTTTGTCAGCCTGCTTCAGCTTGGACCAACCCAGCCAAGATGGCGGCAGCCGACCTGTGCGGCGCACATGGTCCGTCCACCGTCAAGGGTAAGGGCTTGCAACAGTGGCGCAGATGGTAGAGCGGGTCGTCTCATGATCGGAAGGTCAGGGGTTTGAATCCCGGCTCCTGCAGATGCAGACTGTCATTGTGTCCTTGGGCAAGACACTTCACCCAATGCCTATGTGTGAGTGGTTGGTGGTGGTCGGAGGGACCGTTGGCGCAGATGTGAGCAGCCTCGCTTCTGTCAGTCTACCCCAGGGGAAACTGTGGCTACAAATGTAGCTTACCACCATCAGCATGGAGTGAATTAACCCCCCTCCCTTTCATGTGTGAAGCGCTTTGGGTGTGACTTGTGTCATATAAAAAGCGCTATACAAATAAGATTCCCCTTCCCTTGGGACATACAAGCAAAGGTCGCCATGGTGGTTTCAGCTTCCTCAATCTCATCATGAGAAAGCTGGTCACGGCCGCGGATCAGTTGTCCAGAAAGGCGGTGAGCAAGGCCATATTGTTTGCCAACACTATGACCTGTGCAGCGTTAGCATAACAGCGGTTAAGGATGGAAGCGGTGAACCTATCCCGCTCTGAGGGAAGGTCCACTCTACCGCCCAGCCAGAGAGAAGAGGACGGGAGCAGGGACATTCTAATCCCGTCCTCGATGGCAGGTATGCTCTTCGGCTGGCTCCAACCCTCCACCGTAGCGTACACACCGTACGCGAGGGCCGGTGTACGAGCAGAGTAGGGATTTTCCCAGTCACGCTTCGCGTAGTGGAGGAGGAATCAACGCGAGGGCTACCACCACCGGGCGCTGCCTGTCGCGGGCGTTGCCAAACAGGTCGCGGAACAGGTCCGACGCTGGGGCTGGAGGGAGGCATCTTCAGCACCATTCGGGCCGCAGCAGAAGCGATGAGGCCGGGGAGACGATCCATGGGATAGCGCTCACGCGGCTGCACCTCCTCAGTGAAGATGGAGAGAGCATCTTCATCGAACAGGCATTGTTCATCGTTTTCGTCGCCAGCAGCCGTATCTTTTCTCGGGACGGGCGAAGGCGGCGGGCTCCTTTCCTGCATCGGGGACACAGGAGGTGGGCTCCACTCCCGCACTGGAGAGGCTGGCGCCAGGGAAACATCACCCGAAGCATCCGAGTCCTGCTCGGATAGCTCCAGGGAGGCAGGAGCCATAAAGCCGCAACGACGCTCGAGCTCCTCCCGAGGGAGCGCGAGCGAGCGGCACAAGTCTTATGTGGAGTGGCGCCGGCCTGGGCACAGGAAGCAGCTAACGTGCTGATCCCATGCGAGGATCGGTGCCGTGCAGGAGCCGCACACCCGTAGCTTGACGCCGGAGGGCGACGGGGTATCAAGCGTTGGAGTGCAGTGAGTCATTCTTCTATTCTTCTATCGTCTTGTTCAGAAGATCCAGAACTCAGAGTAAGCTGAGAGAAAAAGGAGACGATTGAAGGAGAGTCCCCCTTTATAGGGCGCAGGGGTGTGTGAACCCCCAAGGATGATTGGAGCGGTCAGTTCTTTGATCCTCTCAGGGCGGGAAGCTGGCGCTTCCGAGAGATATGCAATAGTGCAGCTTAAGGGCAAGCACACAATTGAAGTAGAACTAGCTTCGTAACCTCACACTGTGGCTGCTTACGGGCACCGTGTGGACCCCGCTGGTTATCGGTATGCCAGGGCATGTGCCAGAGCCATAAACACCGTGGACTAACCAGCGTCCTGCTGGTAAACTCTGATGGCGGCGAGGTCTTATAATTATATTCACTGATCCGCGGTCTTAAATCACAGATATTTCCCACGCCAAAGCCCATATCTACCATAAACACCCCCACCCAAACATTGTCTCATCGTTTCACGTGGGTCATCTAATTTCGCCAAAAGGTGAGTGATTTTCATGCCCGATGTATGTGTTTATGTGTTTATGTATGTGTGTGAACAGTGTTGGGGAGTAACTAAATAAATTCTGAGTAACTGTATTCTGGTAAAGTTACACTTTCATTTGAGAGTATTTAGAATACAGTTACTTTACAAATATCAAGGGAATACATCTCAGTATCAATCATTACATGTTAGCTCCATGTTGTTCCTCCTATAATAAAATAAAGATTTTACACGTCTTCATTTCATTTATTTATTTATCAGGACAATGTACAGTTACATTATGCTTAGAAGCAAAGATGCTTGTACCAGACTGTAGCTTTTCAAGCTAATTTTCATCTGTAGTCATAGGACAGAAGTAGAATTACAATGTGAACACAGTGCAAATAATCATTCAGTCATCACCATCACATCACATGGCATCACATCAATAACACAGGCTATGCCACATCATTCCTTTTCATGTTCATAAATTAGACTACAATTATCACACGTGGTCATCACGTACAGTCACACGGCAAGGCAATGCTCTCAAACCTTACCTTATCAAATCTAAAACATCCTGTCCTGGCAAAAGAACTTTGAGCAGTAATTAGTCTTAACATTACATTTTAAGTGAATCTAATAAAATTAATGCTCACATCTCTGGTTACTCATGAACCATGCTTTCACTCCTTTAGTGAAAGCGCTGCGATCATCTAAGCTCAATATTTCAGTGGGGAGCTCGTTCCATGTCTATGGCTAGAGAGCGGACTGCGCAAATGCGGATTTGCATCTGGGAATACTACACTGCCCTTGGAGGTTGTTCTAGTTACCCTTGTTGCCGTTTCTGCTGCCTGATGAACGAATTCTTTGAGTGGAGGTGGGGCCAGGTTATGCCACAGTTCATACAAACACTGCACATGTGTCACATGATGCTGTATCTGCTGTTTCATTTGCCAAGAGAGTTAAAGAGTTCATCATTAATCGTAAGTGAGTTATAACAGGTGTTCCAACAATCGTAGTCTTCATTTTTGTGAAATGTGAAAGTATTCTAAAAGTATTCAAAGTATTCAGAATACAGGACTCTGATTAGACAAAGTAACGAAATATGTTACAAAATACATTTTAAGGCAAATATTCAGTATTCAGTAACTAAATGCAATTTCAAAACGTATTCTCCCCAACACTGTGTATGTATGTACTGTATGTATGTATGTATGTATGTATGTATGTATGTATGTATGTATTAATTTAATGTATATATTTATGTAGGATAGGCTATTTATTTAGCTATGTATTTGGTGAGCTCTCCTGGAACCGCCTTAACGTGGTGGAGGGGTTGAGCGCCCGAATGATCCTGGGGGCTCTGTTGTCGGGGGCTTCGTGCCCCTGGTAGGGTCTCTCATGGCAAACAGGTCCTAGGTGACGGTCAGACAAAGAGCGGTTCAGAAGCCTCTTATGAGAGACCAACATGCCCGGTTAGAACCATGAGGCCGTCCTTCTGTGGACCCACCACCTGCAGGAGGAGCCATAGGGGCTGGTGCAATGTGATTTGGGCAACTCCAACAGCTGCCCCTACGACCCGGCAACGGAAAAGTGGAAGAGATGTATGGATGTATGGATATATTTGGTGATGGGCCAAGGCAAACACATTTGTTTATATAATATAGCCCACTTTATTTTTTAGTTTAGTTTAGTTTAGTTCACAATTTCACACATACAATCAGGAAATTCAACTCAGGAAATTCACCCAAAAAGCTTGCCCCCCCCCCCTACATTTGTTTGAATAGGTGCCTACTGACAGCTATTTAGAAATATTCCCTTTGCAATCTTGTGTCCATTTTTCATTGACTACCAGTACAGTAGCTGTAACCATTATCAAATTATGGGCAATAACCTGTCCCTGCACTTCCCACCCCTGAAAATGAAATATAAAAAAAAAAACAATACAGTAAAACAAAAAAATATTAAATTGAGTGCCACATGATAAGAGCCAGGTAATTTCAGATCATATTTTTGCAGTTTTACTTTTTATCTCACTTTGAATATCCAGAGTATGTTGAAAACCCAATGTCCCCGACCCCATTTTCACACCTTTGTGCAGTTAAAAGGAATATTTACAATAAATCTATAAATATTTTTCTTGCCAATTCCAAACAAACAGAGAATAGACTTCAATAATCTGCAGATCTTATATGAAAAATCACAAGTATTAATTAAAATAATTAGAAAAATCTCTGTCCCTCAGTTTTGTGTCATTGGTGTTATCCGTATTACTTTCCAGGATTTGTAAGGTTAAAAAAAGAAATATTTTTCTGGTCTGATGAGACCAAGTTAAAGCCTAATCCTGGGAAATATAAAGAAGGCCATATTTTCCTCACCAAGAACAATAAGTAACTTTAAAGTGACTTTATACTGTGGGTCATTTTGAAATGTCATTGGTGTTACGGCTGTTTGCATCAGTTAGTAGAATTTCTCTGGGGAAAAAACAGGTTCACAGCTAAAACTATACAACTGTATAGTACTGTACTGTGATACACCACCTTTGTTCAGGAATAACATAGAAATACTTAAGAAAAGGAACATTTATTGAAATTCGTCATTGGTGTTACAGTCACTGGTGTTACAGCCCCACTTTAAATGAATGGAGGCTCTGATGCAAAGTCACTAGTGTTACACTTTTGTCATTGGTGTTATGAAAACACTGAGCTTAATTTAACATATAATTCTCCCTTATTTTAATAAAATACTGTTTCTAGACAAAATGGCTATTGTTGCGCCCTTCACAATGCACGCTTATTTCGTCCCACCGTGAGCAGAGACTACATTACCCATACACCCTTGAGTTGTATGAGTGAAAAGCGCCATGCGTCGCTGTAGCCGCTGTAAACAACTCAACGTGATGCTCGTCCACACAAACAATCGGATTCCGGAGAGGGTGCGTGAAACGTAACCATCGCTACTCGGTTGAAATACAATGAACACTTGAATCAGAGGACGCGTTGGCTGACCCCACCTGAGGTTCTCACAAGTAGTGACGAGCACGTGAGTGATGTGCCCCGTTTGACCTCGTAGATGCGATAAAAACAAAACAAAGGGGTTAATATGGATTGAAACAAACTTCTGCGGACTGCAGACAGAATGGAGCCCGACAAGCTGCAATGACAGCACAAGCTCCAGAACATGGAAGTGTTTGTTAGACACTTTGGAAAGCACAGACATTAGCCTTTAAGAATCACATCTGTAACAGAGCTTCAGAGAGTTCAGCTAAAACAGTCTGTCTGCTAAAGGTAAGGCTGGGCTTTCATTACTGTTGTTTATTATGCAGATGGATATTCACTAAGCTTATTTTCTTTGCATTGGACTGTCATGACTCATGAGTTGTTTATCTGAGCAGATCTGAGTGTAATTATTGTGAATACATGATATAAATGATACAGTCCAGCGTCATTACAATATGATTTATACTGTAATAACGCTGTAAAAAAAATAATAATAGAGACGGGAAATATAACATAGAATAGGCCTATTTTTGTGTTCTTTTTCTTTTTTCTTTTCTTTTTTGTTCTTTTTTCGGGGGGGTTGGCAAAAATACCGGCACTTCTTTTTGTCCACTTAAAGCACTGAGTTTTAGTTACAAATGTGACGAAAATGTGACTTGTATCAGTTGTGGGGAAAAACTAGCCTGGAAAAATCCAGACTCACCGCTGTAGCAGCTGTATAAAAGAGAATACAGAGGGGAATCATTCTGGTCCCACTGGGCTAGGGAAAAACATAATCCATATGGGCCACAAGGTGGCGCACTTGTCCAATGCTGGCTGGAGGACGCTGCTGCACAGATGTTGCAGAATTCCTTCCTCTAACTATATTGATGTAAAGTTTCAGCGCGCGCCAATGAAGCTGTGTGCGCACAGTCCTGTGTGAAGAAAGGGCTCAAGGTAGCACCCCAGTATGGTTGAGGATAGTGATGTTTGAAGACAATGGTCAGTATTTTTGGCATTTCCCGTGGACAGGATTCTCAAAGTGTGACATCATAATCTCAAAAACATATGTGCCTTTGGTGAGGGAAAAATGGAAACCAACTTGTACTTGGATCTTCTCATCTTGATGTGATGTTGTATTTAGCCACAATGAAGTATTAAAAAGCGGCGACCAGTTGCGCACTTCACCTAGGACTTTGTGCATATTCTGCGCAATTAATTAATACTATTAACACAATATAACACTTGGTATATTGGCCACATAACTGCGTTTTTTTAATTTTATTTTTTTGTCCACGTGTCATATTTTGTTTATTTTTACTGGGCATCAAGCACAGCCTTGTGTTTCCTATGCACCCTCCGTGGACCTTGCATGTTGACTATTAGGTCTCTAAAAAAGGGGGACAGAAAGAGAGGCTGGGCATCTATTGTTGGAGTGAAGCCTTGGGAGAAGGTATGAAAGGGAAAGAGAAAAGCGGTTGTGTTTGTGACAACGTGGTAGAGAGGGATGGTCCAATTGTTTTTGCTGAGTGAATTAAAATACGACTTAAATATATACTTCTGCATAAAAGCTTAGAGCATAAACATTTTACCTGTAACATATGCACGACACCTTCATTTGCAATACAAATGTTTACTAAAATACTCGACTTAGACTTTGTAATGGTTGCACCCTTTCCCAAAGTGGTACAGTCCATCTCCCTCTCGTTACAGCGGTAGCCTATAAAAAGTAAAGGACTCGGCAAAGTGGAATGCCAAAATCTGGTGAGCAACGCAACAAAAGAGCCGAGCATCAACATCGACGCAACTTGACAAAACCGCTGCGAAGATGGAACAAACCGAGGTCGTGGTGCCCAAAACCTTGGATGAACTAATTGCAATTTTGCGCAAAATATTTGAGAGTGACTCCATCAATGTTGAAGAGGTTCAGCAAATAATGGAATCGTATGAGAGCAATCCTGAAGAGTGGATGAAATTTGCAAAGTTTGACCAGTACAGGTAAAATATGCTCTTTATTTTTTTATCATCTTGTTACCATATATCCATTTGAAGCTTTTGCCTCTTGTTATTTTGAGTTCAAATGAAAACTTTGCCTATTTATTTATAAAATTAGCTGCTGTAAGAGAGAAGGGTTTAATTTAGATTTAGGCTAACCACACAATAACATGTCTAATCTAATGCATATTTTGGAATGACTTTTAGATCAATCTTAGCAGCTCTGCATCTCATTAACCTGAAAATGTATTGGTTCCCACGTCAGTGACATATGCTGCTGCGTCACGTCTCATTTGAATAAAAAACACCCGACTTGTTTGCACATTATCCCAATAGACACACATTATCCAGATCTGTTGGGATCCTTCACTGATCCCAGAGAAAGGATCGGTCACAAACATGCGCTGAGAATAGTTTGGACCATACTTAACCTGACACGGTTGTTTATTGTTCCTCCATAAAAGAAAAGAAGCGGCTTCAGTGTTTTGATTAGAAGGGGTGAGTGAAGGGAGGGTGAGTGTTTGGTCGCAGCGTCCAATCAACGCTGCGAGCGGACACACACCCGCTCATTATGGCTGAGATGTAGTGTTTATGGAGGTGTGTCCCGGGGAGCCGAAGCTGCCAGGGAAACTTCTCGAGACAACCGTGCACGTGTGTCCAAGTCTGAAGAGGCATATCGGTCTGCGCACAAATCTAGCACACCCAGATTTATTTCACATAACAGCTGCGCATGTGGTCAATACTCCTTCATGACCTTCTTACACCGGTCAGTTGTAACATTTTTTGCTGTAACTGGCTGATCCTTTGAGCTATGACTCTCAAACGTTTACACAAAATGCCCACATTTGTCGGCTGCAGACTGAACAAAATATAATTCTTGAAACATTAACACAGACACCATGAGATGGAGTCAAATCAAAAAATCAGGGTCAGTTGTAACATGTTTTAAAGGCAGAAAAAACAGAGACACACATTAGAATAGTCTCAATACTGTTGTATTATGGAAGTAAGAACATAGAAACAAAAACAATTTATAGCATTATGTGTCTTGTGTCTCGATGTGAACGATGGGCAAATTTAAGTTTTAAAAAGGGCTGCGTACATTGAATGAAGGAGAGGGTGAGTGGCTATTTGATGTAAAATGCTTTGGGGAAAAAGCACTTTATAAGTTGATACAATTTACCATTAAAACATTAGAACAAGAACTTTAAACAAGAACTAAAGAAATACAAAGGAATATTAAAGAAAACATTTTCTTTTTTCATTCTTTTCTGCACTCTAGACATGCTATAAATGATTTAAATGAAACATTAGATGTGTTTTTAAAATGGTTTAAAAAAACAAACATAGTTCTTAATGTAATCTGATGTGTTACAACTGACCCCGCCCCTGTTTATTTTGTTTAATTAACTGTATTAGCATGAAAATAGAAACAGGAAAATGCACCACACTTTGTCTGAGAAGCTGTATTTTAATATTGTATAAGTCTGGTGACCTTATTAGCTCATTTAAAGCCTAAAACACAGTCAAGTGTGAGTAAAAAAGTTAATATTTTACCTCAAAATCGTTTTGTTTTTTTGCAGATAAAATCTGCTAGCAAAGACTTTCAGACTTTAAATCTGCTGTGTGTGATCAGAAAGAGAGGGGCTACAGACTTATAGGATCATGTGAAACATATCTGGTCTCTAAGTAGTTGAACTGGTGCTGTTACAACCGACCCCGGTCTCCCCTACCTATGGCTCACAAAATCTCTTGTGATTTAGGTACACAAGAAACTTGGTGGATCAAGGAAATGGAAAGTTCAATCTCATGATCTTATGTTGGGGAGAAGGCCACGGCAGGTACTCCTCGAAATAATACATTGTTGCTTTAATTTCTTATAGCCTATTGAATTATAATCGTTTGTGTTTTGGACTATACTTGTGCTTGCCACTCCTGACGTGTGTTCTCCTGTGTGCCACATTGCAGTAGTATCCACGACCACACAGACTCGCACTGCTTCATGAAGCTGCTCCAGGGTCAACTCAAAGAGACTCTCTTCGAGTGGCCTGACAAAAAGGGTGAAATGGTCCAAAAATCACAGAGGATTCTGTTGGAAAACAAAGTTGCTTATATAAATGGTGAGTAATTCCACATTTTCCCTTATACATTGTGTAAATTATAGTTCTTATTAACTGCCTTGTGTCTTTGGGAAAGTTAATTTAAAATAGTGAGCAAATTTTGCAAAGGGCTGTACATGGGTATGGTACAGTTTGTACCGGCCTGTTTGAACAGGCGTCAATTATAAGTACATCCAGCTGTGGCTCCACAACCCTGAACGGATCTTTTTTTCCCCCTCCAAAACCTCTGAGTGTACTTTTTCCATGGGTGTACTTAGTTAGCGTCTTCTTATAAAACTGCGTGTAGCTGTCCCTGAATGCATTTTATAGCATTCCATTACCCTGTACATGGTCTTTATGTTTTCCTGTTTGCAGACTCCATTGGCCTGCACCGTGTTGAGAATGGGAGTCACACAGAGGGGGCAGTCAGCTTGCACCTGTACAGCCCCCGTTCCAGACCTGCCAGACCTTCGACCAGAGGACGGGCCACACAAACACCGTCCAGATGACCTTCTGGAGCAAATTTGGCAAGCGGACCCCATTTGTAAGTGACGGTATTCCATTTTGGCCACCTTGAAAGATTTGGGGACAACAATTTTCTTCATCGAGTTTCTTGTACAGCAGAAAAATTATTCACATACAGTGGGTTCAGAAAGTATTCAACTAATTTACTCTGACTACAGTTGTCCTAAATTAAGCCTTAAACTCTGACTTCTGCACATTTCTGTATCGTGAAATGACTGAATGCAAATGATCACAGACCTAAACTGTCCTGATCATCATTCAATAACAGCTTAACTATAATTGAAAGCAATCAAACAGGACTGCAGTTGTCGTATAGGGTCTGAATATTTACTATGAAAATTTAGACAGCTTTTTTTTATTATTATTTCTTTATGTTTCCTTGCAGGGTAATTTTTCAAGAAATTTGACCAATGGAAATTGTATATGGTTTTAGTCTCAGAATGTTGCATAATGAATAGTAATCTTTGAAAGAGGTATAAAACCTTTTATGAACCCACTATAAAATGAATGGTGCCAGATTAGCTTCCTATTATAACCTTAAGATCAGGAAGTTCATTATTTTTATTGCGCGTATTACTTCCAATAGAACTGTTATATAATCAAGATGTTGCTCAATATTGTAAAGGCAATAACATGACAATGTAGGCTCTGTATTACCATGGAAGAAGAGTCCATTGGCAAAGTTAGTATACAAGATAAACACCATTTATGGCTCGGTTCCACCTAACCTACTCTACTCTACTCTACTCTACTCTACTCTACCTGCATTTTAAATGTTTTCACCAGCCCATTTTACAGTTAAATGGTACTTTTTAACTGGTACAGTACCAGGGCCAAGCTGGTACTGTTTTCATGGATACAGCCAAAAGCAAAGCCATATCCATGGATACGCCCTGGTAACCATAGATGCAGTATCAGATTCTGTCTGCTTGGGCCATACTCCTAACAATGTTCGCCTTATCTAAATGGCGCAAGTTGTATAAGCTTACCTTGACCATAGTAACGTGAGGTAAATGCATTTGATTGCAACAGCAAATACTAGAGATAAGATAGTAGTTGTAACTAAAGTAGACAATGAGCAGCTAGTAAATCTGAACAGCTCAACAAAAGCTGATGTTCCATCGTCATCTATCGGTAGAAAATACACCAAAAAAATGACAAATGACTAATCTAATTTCATTGTTTTTTTCCAGGAGGCTACAGTATCACAAGAGAACAACTAAGGATCATCAATGAAGACCCCACAAACATGAATATACAAGCATTAAATGAAACCACAGAATTATGAATTTATTCCAAAGGGGAATTGCTGTGGAAGCAAAAAGTGTGCCTACTATGACTAAGCAACCCATTTCAAAATCTGCACCGGGCCTGTTCCAAAAGACAACCCCGTAATTAGAACGGCTTTATCGCTGCCCAATGTGAGCTTGGCAAATACTGATGAGCACAGGACGAATGCATGAATAGGCTTCGACATGGACTCAATCTGCCTTTTGTGTGCTAGGCCCGAGAAGACCCTTTTCCAATAAACAACATTCCTGTCCACCTGTGGCCTGTGTAGCCGCACTGTTAAGTTATGGCCAATAGCGATTCACAAATAATATTGCTTTTAAACTTTCCTGAATGTGCAGAAATTGTGTATTTTTACTTTTGATTTGTTCCACAAATTGCATTAACAACTGTTGACATTTATGATATGTCTAGCATTACTTGTACAGTCTTTAAATGCCATGTCCTATTTGTATTTGAACATGTGTAAAGCTTTAGAGTTGCGTTTTTATTACAATGGATGTAATTTATTTTTTTGGGTATTTTGTTCATCAAAGAGAGTATTGCTCCTTAAAGCATCCATGGTAGACTTTTTTTTCCTAGTATTGAGGAGGTCTTTTTTTTTTTTTATTGAGACAGAATGTCTAGTTTAAATTTCTATTCTCAGGATTGAACATATTTTTGATTGTAGTGTAAAAATTGTAATGTAAAACGCCACTTATGTATAGCCCTGGCATTTTTGTCCATGACTTGTCATTCAACAAATGATAATTCTGGCATAACTGCAGACTATTAAACCTACCTGCTCTTTAAAACCTATGGTTTTGACTGTACTGCATACATGTAAGAGGCCTATGCATACGAACACTGCAAATTGTGACCCTTCACATAAAATGATCAGATGGCACACAAACGAAGATGTTGATTTAAACAGGATATATATTAATAATCTGGCAGTCAATCATGTCCGAACTTTGGTATTAGTTACAATAAACCCATAAATCAAAAGGTCTTTGGTCTACAGGTATAGTCAGTGTGAAAACATTCCAAAGCAAGGAACAAATATAAACTATCATTAAATTAGTCAACTAAAGGGGCACAGTGTGCATAAGTACCATACAGTAGAAGTTCTCTACATGTGCTAGAAATGTGCTAATACAGGAATTGCTCCACACATCTGATCTCTAATGACCCTAACAAAGATCAATAGTCAAACAGCCAAAGTGCGTTAGAAGACCCGTCTGTCTGTCATAACACCTACAATAGAGATGTTCTGTTACATTGCGTATTCCACTACAAAGCTGAGACACCGGCCTTCTGAAAGCCATGATTACAGTGTGTTATAAAAAGATAAAAAGGCTCATGCAGATCATTATCTTGATTAGTAAAATCTACTACTGAAAATCATGTCTACTGATGCAACAGATAGTCCTGAAGGATGTCATTAAACTTAAAAAAAAAAAATATATATATATATATATATATATATATTACTCTATCTCTGGGCCATGTATACTTTGTTATTACAAGTACAAAACCACCACAAACAATCTGAGGTATTCATCCATTTATCCACTATCACACTTGCTGTTAGTTTAACAAATTGAAACATTGGTGATTTTGGTAAATCATTAAAGAACATAACCTATGTGTGTCCCCAGATAAGAGGTAAACATGTCCAAGTCACATTGTTTTTTTTTACTGACAAACATTGCAATGTTGATTTCATAATTACTAAACCATTTTACATGATCTAAAAGTTGTTTACATTTTTTGTTTTGGTTCTCAAGATGATTGTCCAATCAGGAAGCAGAATGAGGCCAGATCCTATGGCTAAAACCAGCCCGGGAAATAAAGAGATTCCCCAAACTCAGTGACTGAACTCTAGTTGTTTTCAGCTTTCAAATGAGAAAAGGCAAGAGCATAAAGAATTAAACTTGCAGCTTAAGGCAACCCAAGATCAGTTGTAGTGCCTTTCTTAAATCACTTAGAGCACATCTGTACAACCATTACCTTTAAAGCACCAAGATAAATACTAATATAAAAAAGGTACAAGACTTGTGATTTGAAGAAAGAAAAAAAAGCTTCTTTCAAAAACGCCACTCGCAGATCAGAAAATATGTATTACAGTAATACTGCAGTTGTGGCGTACATGTTAGAGAGGTGTCTCTCACCCAGCAGGTTTTGGGGTTTGGGGGCGTGTCTTAGCCCTGACTGTGTTTGTCCTGTTCTCCGGCATTTTTTCTGTCGGCTCGAAAGAATAAAGTTCACTCACTTGCAGCACGCTTGTGTCCTCGTCTTTCTCTCCACACAGTAGTAATATTATTAGTGCAGTACTGCAGTACAAGAGGGAAAAATCATTTTGGAAAGCATACCAAACCTTTTTTTTTCCTCCTATGAGACATTTGTTCCTCCTTTTGTATATTGAAAAACCCTTTGCATTTAATTATGAAGCATTTGTATTAATTTAATTAAGTTTCAGGCTAGTGTTCTCGCATTTCTGTGAACGTGACCGTGCAACTTGCCAAATGTTCCTATAAATCCGTCCCTTTGAATAGTTAGGAATGGGTTTGGACCACAACAACTAATATTCAGTGGCTTCTTCTTTGATCTGGTCGAGGGCCTTTAACATTCTGCAACTACCACTGCTAAAATCAGTTTGGACATAGTTGTAGACAAGACCTTGACTTAATTCTCTCACTGCCAAGATAAATTGTCATCTGCCAAGCTTTTCTTTATCTATTGGTTTGATCAAACTGGAGTATTTGATGTACTTTAGTATAAGTTCACAGTACCACAGTAGCCCATTTTTTCTATAAAGCAATTGACGCAGTCGTACTGATAAAATACTCATAATTTTTCCACACTTTTCCTTGGAATCTCTTTGGTGAATCTGTTTGAAAGAGCAAAGTGGAGTCTGGGATAGTGTCCTGTATTGATAACAGACAGCCTCTAAAGAAGCGGAAGAACTTTGATTGTTACTTATCGCAGCCGTCTCAGCAAACTGATAGTAAAACACTTCCTTTGAACAAACTATGGCCTGATTTATAGATCCCTTGCATGGCTTCTTTTGAATGTACAATATTCTGTCATCTGGCAGGTTATTGGCAAGTCTTTTAGCTCTAGCTGTGCATTTCCCAGACATGAAGAGGATGGGTTGTCGACTGGATTAAAACCTGGATTCCACTCGGACCGTTTGCAGTTTACTTATTTATTCCAGTTACTTATTTTTTTCCAGTTAGGATCAGGTGAAAAACCTTTAACAAGATATAAAGCCCAGTGTAAGTTATACGATACAAACTGGTATTAAATGTACATAATAATATTCACATATTCAATATAATATTCACATATTCAGTATAATATGTATATTAATCTGTCTTTTTAACATACAACTAGTGACTTTTGGTCATACTAACAATGTTAGGCATGGTAACCATCTGAAAGAAATGTAATGCTCGCCTTTTGTCACTTGCTTTGTACTGGACTTCGTACATGAAACTAGACCGTTGTTGTAATTGTGCTTCTTTTCTGTTGATGTACGAACACTTCAAACAGTGTTTTGTAAAGTTATAGTTCTTTGTGAATAGTTTGTAAGTGTGCAGCATTATCATAGTTGTTTCGTAATTAGTTGTTAAGTAATCAGTATTGCTTCGTTTTGGGGTATGGTCGGATGCTGCGTGTAGGGTCTATTTTGTTTAGCTGTTGTTCCCGTGTTGCTATTTTGTTCCACTATGTTCTAGTGAAATGATGATTTTAATTGTATTGATATTGGGGGTGGGCGCTTATAAGCTCTTGCTTCGGCCCACTCCTTTTGAGCAGAGTGTTTGCTGCTCAAATACGTAAACTAAAGGTCTACACTTTTACATACATGGAAACCATTATACATTTTTACGCATTATACATTTCAAAAGTTCCATTAATTTACCATTAATTTTCTAGCAAAAGGGTTTTTAGATACATAGATTTTAACTCGTACAAATAGGATTTTAACCGTTCACATTTTAAGTCATAATTTCTAAACAATGCACAATTTATTGTATCTCTAGTGTTAAAGTTGTATTTATGCACAGATTAACCCAATATTTACACTGTTTACTTTGGCTGAAGTTCCCAAATAAAGTGAATTTGGATACAGTTTAAACATTAAGTGACTGTATTAAACTCAATAATATAATATAGCCGCAAAGCGGCGATAATTGGCCCTCGCCGACCGCCCTGCCCAAAGCAAGGGGGCTCTTTGCGCCCTTTTGTCTCCCTCAATCAATCTATCCATCCATCCATCCATCCATCCATCCATCCATTTTCTTCCGCTTTATCCGGGGCCGGGTCGCAGAGGCAGCAGTCTCAGCAGAGATGCCCACACTTCCCGATCCACGCACACCTCCTCCAGCTGTTCTGGGGGGACCCCGAGGCGACACCAGGCCAGCTCGGAGACATAGTCCCACCAGTGTGTCCTGGGCCTTCCACGAGGCCTCCGCCCAATAGGACATGCCTGGAGTACCTCCCGAGGGAGGCGGCCAGGAGGCATCCGGAACAGATGCCCTAGCCACCTCAGCAGCGACTCTACTCCAAGCTCCTCACGGGTAACTGAGCTCCTCACCCGATCTATCTAATCTATCTAATCTAAAATTACGGTATTACTACTGCCTTTATGTTCTTTATGGTTGTTTTTAACTTTTTCCCTAGAGTCTTAGTTCTAGGATTTTTGGAATGCCATCCAAAATGGCCGACACCCAATACGGCGGACGGCGTTGCCGTAATAATATTTTTTGCTCAACATGTCATGACGCACGTCTGTACCAATTTTTATGATTCTACGACAAACTTCATTTTTGCCCAAGTGCTATCTCGCAATGTTAAAAAAACACAAAACTGAGGTGGCGCTATCGCGGCACTATTTTGAAATTCAAAATTTGGAAATAATCAAAAGTTGCGTCAGATCGGGTTTGAATTTTGGGCCAAAATCTGTGACTTTTCGTCGATGTTCACTGGTTGAAAATTGCGACGGTGCGAAAGAAAGAAAGAATAATATTCCCATACGAAAACAATGTTCCCGCTTACGCGGGTACCATAAACTATATATTTTCGGAAAGTGCTCGCGCATTCCTACCTCATGGTAGAGGTCCTGGGTCGTGCCCGTCAGTAACCCAGGACTTTTATGACCCGACTAAGAGCCATAAAAGTTAATAGCTCTCAGTCGGCCACTGACTTTTATGGGCTCTGTACAATTACCTAAATAATGCAAACATCAACATTGTATGTGCACGACAAGAAGAGTGCGTTAGTGAGTGTTTGAGGGGGGGAACGCTTCGCTCTCCATTTGTCCGCATGTAATTGGACACCAGGGTGCTCCGCGTCGCACACTGCTGTCCAATTACAATGTTTGTTTTCTGATACATGTGCACGGAATGTGCACGAGAGGAGGAGAGTGCTTCGTGCTCGTTTTGTGTGCCCTGCACACTTTGGGGGAGTGCGCAGAGCTCTTGTATAATCGAATACAAGCGCGAAGGGGCTCTTGTATATGATTAGAGCCCCTTCGCTAGCCCTGATGGCTCTCGGGCCTAAAAACATGATATAACAAATCATCAATGGCTCTGGATCCACAGCGGTGCAAGCCGCGTTTCAGTCTTTAAATGCACCATATCTTTGGATAGCAACTAGCACCAGTAGAGTTAGTTCAAAATAGCACAAGTCCAGCGGGATGTTGTGCTTACCAGCTGTCTGTCCAGAGATTTCAACCCGATCCTGTACAGCAATGTTTTTAGAGGGTTTGTGTCTTTATTGACGCTTTTGACGTCCTGCTTCTGCTGCTGTGGTGACCTGTCTGTTCCTCAGTGCACAACAACGGGAAGCGCGCCCCTTTTTAATCAGTCCGGACGCACCTTATTGATTAGTCAATTGGTTCCGCCTGCATGCGGGTGGGGAAGGCGGGGTAACGTCAGGTCGACGAAACACCTCCCACTTGAGCTTCTGAGGTCTCTCAAGAAGGTCACAAGAATAAAGGGCGAACTGCTGCTGTTGTGGATTTTCTTACCAATCTAAAGGAAAAACTGAAGAAGTGTTGTCCGATCAAGTGTGAGATTTATTACGCATGCGGAGAGCTTACACTCAGTCAGTCCATGGTAAGTTCTGGGGAACTGACTCCCGTATCACTGTTAAATAGATGAGTACATGAAAGGCAGCACAGCAGGGCATAGGGAGTGGTGATACAGTTCAAGATGTAAATGCAGACGACCAACAGGCGCCTCGGATGGTAATGCAATCAAAAGGGAGGCGGTGGAGACAGACAGGAGACCTATTGTAATGTCTAAAGGACAGGCCTTTTAGGCCTATTGTTTTAGGTGCGAGAGGAGCCTAGAGAGGGAGAAGGAGGAGGCTGGTCTTCTGGGCATTGATTAAAGGCCCAGCAGGCCACCAGACGATAGGTTAGTTTGTGTATTGCTGCGACTAGTTTTGGTGATACTACAGTAACTCTGAATAAAACTTGTCACAACACCGTCTTCTTGGTTGTGTGCGGGTTCGGTCAGGATGCAGGATGGAATTCACTCTTGGACCAGTGCCGTGGTGAGGACTCAACAGGAATGTGGCTTTTTCCCAGATAAGTGCTTACTTCCTTGCAGCCAAGTCTTTCCTCACTTCTTTTCGCAGGTGACCCAGAGAACAGGTAGGTAACAGACTTACTTTTCAGCTTTTTCTGTACTTTACGCCGCTCCCCCTTGCAACAGCAATTTGCACAGAGGGCGAGGCAACAGGTAGACAGCACAACCTTGGACCCTTCTCCCACCTAAGATCCACCAGCTTGCGCTCTTTGAGATGCAGTCCAGATTCTCTCCTCCCACTATGACCGTTGAGGGGTACCATAGGTGAAGACCAGCTCCACGTCACTGCGTCCGCAGCTCTCCTTGGGACCGTGTTGGAGCTTTTGGTGTTCCTGCGTGGGTCCTCACAGTGGTTTTTAGAGTCGACCGCCTCCAATTTTCCGTGTCCAGATGCACACACACTGGCTCCTGGCTGCCGATGTTTATTTATTTATTGGTTTATTTTGGTTTATTTGGTTGGGACAGTGCATGTTAATGAACATACATGGGTCTCATGCATGTAAACAAGCCACACCGGATTGTAGCCTTGGGCTAATGTGCATCCGTTGTCCCCCATGCACACTCTCGAACACACTCTCATTCATCCTGGCCTATTGTACATGTTTTTAGTGGTAGGGGATCCGGAGGAAACCTACGCAGACAGGGGGAGAACATGCAAACTCCACCAGAAAGGCCCCGTCCAGGTGGGAATCGGACCTTCTAGCTGTGAAGCACGAGCGCTAACCGCTGTGCCACCGTGCCGCCGCAGCGGCAACAGCGTCCACACCCCGTCTTGCAGGTGGCTTGGACCGCAGGAGCAACAGACATCTGGCAAGGAAAAGAACAAGTGAGATCTGTGTACTTATCAGATGTGGTTTTCATTGACCGAGCAAAATGTGATTTGGACGAGTGCGCTGCAATTCTCATCTTTTCAAACAGGTGAGGATGTGTCCCCCCGACCGTCCTCCCTAGTGGGCTGTCCCAGAGCACGAGATCCCCCACAGTGCACATCTTCTGTGGAGCCAACTGCCCTTCTTTGTGGCTGACAAGCAGTTGGATTTCCCTCGGTCGCTCTAGCTCATGGAGTGGAATGTTTAGTAGGGCAGGGCGATATGGCCTAAAATCTATATCACGATATAAAAAAGAAATATCACGATAACGATGTATTTGACGATATTATTGACAATGGACAAATTACTTCAAAATCCCAGCCTTACGCCTATTGGGAAGATTAATTCAGTGATATTTCATTCTTTTTTTTTTTTTAACGGCATACTACTTTCCTCGCGAATATGATCTACTCAAGCGGTTTACATCCTTCATTTCATTTAACTTCATAAGCACCTGTCCCCATGTTCTAGAGTCAGTGTTTATGCTGCTGATGGAGCTGAGCATAACATGAATTATATCTATCCACGACGATATAAAAAATTACAACGATATCAAAAAATTATATCGCGATAACGATATGCGATACGATATGGCCCACCCCTAATGTTTAGTTTTAGTTTGGTTTATTTGAGCAGTTGAAGTTCTGCTCAAAAGGAGTGGGCCGAAGCATAAGCTTATGAGCGCCCACCCCCGAAATCATTACAATAAAAAACAACACAGAGCCGGTTTTTCCTATACGCAAACTACGCAAGGTGCGTAGGGCCCCCGCAGCCGTAAGGGCCCCGCATCTCAGTCAAACTACGGTGTTTTTCATTTATTAATCAACGCGTTGTTACGGGGACAGGCTCTCTGACAGTGCTCACTCACACTCCTCCTACTTTGGCACATAAAACACCAAAACGCAGCAGTCTGCGGAAGTGGATGAGCAGGACAGACCTACCGCCTTCCCCCGTCACTCCCGAGGCGCGAGTGCTTCTCCCTTCGCGTCCCCGCTTAGCTGTCTGTCTGCCTCCCGGTGCTCACTTCGCCTCCTGTGCGCCTGCATGTCACCCGTGTCCCGGGCGCTGCTCTCATGTTTTCTCTGTTCGGACTCGGGGCTGCATCGCCACACACTCATTTAAACTCTCTTCTTATTGTCTCTAGCGGAGTATCAGGACAGTAGTTTGGCAAATAGACGAGAGTAAAGTCGTTCTACGTGGCCTGGTCAAAGAGGTTGAAGTTGAATCCACACGGTTCTCATGAGCACAGTTTACTTACAGTAACTCTGGTTCGCTTAATGTGCACAGTCTAAAACTAATTGGGCTACTCACAGGCTAATTCTCAGTAGTAAGACCGTCAGGTGCAGGTTTTAGTTAGTTTTAAATCAGCGGTTCCCAAACTGTGGGTCAGGGACCAAAGGTGAGAGAATGGGACCATTTGCCATTTACCATTTTAAAAAGTGGGGGGAATAGACTAGTAGGAGTCCTGAGGGCTTAGTGGTTCTCACACAGAGGGACAGGGCCTGAATTGAGGTCATTATGTTCCACTTCTGCCCTGCACTACTGCACAGTGGAACTGTTTTTGACAGGTTCGCTCTTCGTCGAATAGCCATGGGATGCGTAGGTACCGTAGGGCCCCCGTGTGGATTTTTGCTTAGGGCCCCAGAAGGGCCAGCACCGGCTCTGAAACAACATATCACAATAGTACAAAGGAACATATTACAAGGAACAAAGTACAAGAGCATAGGAACACAGTATGCACACAAACACACAACATACCCGTTTGTGATTTAACTTTACACATTATCAATGATACATTTAGCACATCATATTTTGATTTGCCTCGTTAGAAGAGAACCGGTTACACTTCAAAGCGGCTGTTTTAGCACAGATTACACTTACAAAGCACTGTTTGAAATGTTCATATAATTAACAAAAATGAACAGAAACAGAAGCGAAGCTACAACAACGGTCGCATTTCATGTACGATGTCTGGTACAAAGCAAGTGACAAAAGACATGTCAATGCCAGACATAGTTAACATTCCCGAAAGTCACTAGTTTTGTGTTAAAAGAACATTAATATACATATTATCCGTGATCTTGCAACTTCCCAGTTGTCATTTCCATCCTTGATATGGTATTGATTTGTGTACAATTTAGCTTGCTTTTTTTTAATGTACAATTAATTATGTAATATCTAAGGCCTGCATATGTAGTGCGTTAAAAAGCCAGGGTGTAGAACGGGTCTATTGAAGAGGGCAATAGCTCCTCATCAACAAACCCCACCCAGCTGCCCTAACTAGCTGATTAGATGATGTTCCTATACTGTGTAGTGCGTTAAAGACGAGGTATACGAGCTCATTGGGAGGATCCCTCTCAACAGATTCATAGCCTTTTTTTATTTATTTCTTTTTTGTATCTTTGAGCAATAGAAAGACAACTATTCAGAGCAACAACACTCTTCCTTAATTAATTGAATGCAAATTAATCCTACTGCTCCCCCTAGTGACAACGCGTTTCTTCTCTGTACCTTTCAAAAGTCTTTTGTTTGTATTTATATTTCAACAGGTTGATGTTTGGACATTGTTTTATCTCCAAATTATTCCACAATTGTACCCCATTAACTGTTGTGCTATGTTTCTGAATCCTAAAGTTCAATTCATCATGTAATTCTTAACGACCAGTACGTACTTGGAACCTTCTTTGTATTTGGCCCGGTAACAGTTTGTACCTTGCTTTGTATAATATCTGTACAGTTTGGAACTCAACAATGTCACAAAACTTCATGATCTTTGATTTAAAAAAATGAGATTGTGTGGTTCAAAAACCCAACTTTATGAATTAATCGAACAGCTCTTTTTTGTAGCATTACTATTGGTTTTAATGTGCCTTTATAAGTACTACCCCAAACCACAGTGCAATAATTTAAATAGGGCAGTATAAGAGAACAGTATAAGCTATGTAGAGCTTTGATATTTAAAATGTGCATTTGTCTCCAGCAGGTTAGACTACTGTAACGCCTGCTCACTGGCCTTTCTAAACGAGCTGTTAGCGCTGCAGAACATCCAGAACACTGCCGCTCGAGTCCTGACAAGAACCAGGAAATACGACCATATTAGTCCAGTGCTCCGGTCTCTGCACTGGCTTCCTGTCACTCAGAGAATAGAATTTAAAATAGTGCTGCTTGTGTACAAGTCTTTTCATGGTTTAGCACCAAAGTACATCTTTGACATGTTAGAGCCGTATGAACCATCTCGGGCCCTGAGAACTTCAGGGAGGGGTCTCCTGGTCGTCCCAGAGTCAATAATAAACACGGTGAGGCTGCGTTTCAGTTTCATGCAGCTAAAATCTGGAACAGTCTTCATGAGGATGTGAGACAGGCCTCAACTCTGACAATGTTCAAATTCAGGCTGAAAACAGCCTGAATTTTTTAAAACCCTTTTTGCCCGTGCATATGAAAACTGAAAGGATTTTATCTGCACTCTTGCCTTTTACCGTAATTGATTAACTTTGTTGTTTTATTGATTGATTTGATCTGTTTTCTTGTAATTGTGTGCAACTGTGAAGCACTTTGAATTGCCTCGTGTATGAATTGTGCTCTACAAATAAACTTGCCTTGCCTCTTGCTATTACTGCAATGCTTCTTGAAATTTTAGTAGTTATACATTTAATGTGAGATTTCCAAGTAATTCTGTTGTCTATAATAACTCCAAGGACTTTAATTTCATGCACTCGCTCGATAACACCCTCTATCTGAATTGCTTCCTGAGCATTGGAATTACAGTTGCCAAATATCATCATTTTGCTTTTACTCAGATTTAAAGATAGTTTGTTTTGTTTGTACCACTTATTGACACTCTTGAGTTCCAAGTTAACAATTTGACACAGTTGTTGTAAATCGTCTCCTGAAGCAAAAATATTTGTATCAACTGCAAACAAGATGAATCTAAGAATTTTAGATGTTTTACAAATGTCGTTTATGTACATATTAAACAATGTTGAGCCCAGAATGGACCCTTGAGGTAAACCACACACAATTTCTTGACAACTCGACTGATAATCACCTATTTTCACACATTGTTTTCTATTTTTTTTAACTAACTGGTAACCCTCTGTAGTGCTACCCCCCCAATCCCATAATGTTCTAGCTTAGTCATAATTTATTGTGTCAAATGCTTTACTTAGGTCAATAAATAACCCTATTGCATATTTCTTATCTACAGCATTAGTTATTTCATCAATTATATCAAAGAGCGCGTGTGAGGTTGAGTGATTGTTCCTAAAACCAAACCGATTATCAGAGAGTAAGTTATTTCTTTCAATAAAGCTATCAAGTCTAGAGTTAAAAACCTTCTAAGATTTTGGAGAATTGCGGTAAAAGGGAAACAGGCCTGTAGTTTGTAAAGAGACGTTTATCTCCTGCCTTGAACAGAGGAATCACTTTTGCAACTTTCATACTATCAGGAAATTGTCCAGTTTTCAACGATAAGTTACAAATGTATGTTAACGGCTTTGATATACTTTCTTCTTTTTTTAAGTTTTCATATCTATGTCATAATAATCTGTCGGAAGTTTTATTTTTACACCCTCTAACAATGTCCAGTATCTCCTTTTCCTCCACAGGTTTGAGGAACATGGACATTGGATTTGTGTCTATGAACTCACAATTATATTTTTCAACGCTTGCAATTTTTGCAGCAATGTTCAGGTCAACATCTACGAGGAATTTATTAAATGTTTCGACTATTTCATTCATATTAAGAGTTGTATCCTCATCTTTGAAATATTGTGGATATCATTCTTGGTTTATTTCTAATTATCCATCCATCCATCCATTTTCTGCCACTTGTCCGTTGCCGGGTCGTGGGGGCAGATGTTGGAGCTGCCCAAATCACATTGCACCAGCCCCTATGGCTCCTCCTGCAGGTGGTGGGTCCACAGAAGGACGGCCTCATGGTTCTAACCGGGCCTGTTGGTCTCTCATAAGGGGCTTCTGAACTGCTCTTTGTCTGACCCGTCACCTAGGACCTTTTTGCCATGGGAGACCCTACCAGGGGCACGAAGCCCCCGACAACAGAGCTCCCAGGATCATTCGGGTGCTCAAACCCCTCCACCACGTTAAGGTGGCGGTTCCAGGAGGGGATTATTTCTAATTAAACTATTTAAAATATTCCATAAGCTTTTAATATTATTCTTATGCTGTCTAATAATTTATTGTAATAATCCCGTTTACATTTTCTAATGACACCTGTCAATTTATTTTTATATTTATCCTCAGCTTCTTTTGTTCTGTTTGTTTTGTTCACCAAAACAGAATGCTCATCTCTCTCACCTTTTGCTTGCGGAGCATGACGCTTGCGGAGCATGACGTCTTTGTTTGGATCAAGTTGTAACAGTGAATGACGCAAAGGGGAAAAAGAAAGTGTTGGGGTCAAACCAAAAGCTGAAGTTTAATCCCACTGAGCTCATCTTGTATTAATAATAATAAGGCTTTGTTTTGACGAGGCTGGTCCAGAAAGTGCCAAAAAAGGTTTGCCTTGCCATTGCCCACTATGCTTCACCTGCTGTTTGGCTTTGATTAACGTTTTTGTAAAGATTTTATTTTTTTTCCTTGCATGCATTTAACAAACCCTTAGACATCCATGAGTTTTCTTTACACTTTGTTTTTACAATATTTCTTCATTGGGCAATTTTGTCATACATGTATACGTTTTGAAATACTCGCGTAAATTCATCATATGCCTTATTAGTGTCGTTCTCTCTGTATACAATACTCAAGTCTTGAGCTAATAGCTCCTTCTTAAATGCATCATTAGTTTTCTCTGTTTTAAGCCTTCTAAACCAATACATGTTTTCTTGTTCATTTCTTTGATGATTATTTTTATATAATACAAAACTGGAAGGTGATCACTGATATCATTTATCATTAGTCCGCTGACTGTATTACTTTCTGTTTCATTAGAAAAAATATTATCCATTAAAGTGGCACTGTGGGTTGTTACTAGAGGATACAAGCCTATACTGAATTTATAAATTCGTCCGTCTTGTTATGTTTATTTGGATTTAACAGGTCGAAGTTAAGGTCTCCGCCCACAAACATGACTTTCTGATTTGAGCTCGAAAAGTGCTCCTCCATCCAATTAAAAAAAAAAAAACTCAAAAATACAACTTACAATAATATTTTTCTTGGGCCTCCGTAAATCTGCCTCCCACTGAACTTAATCTAGTCCTTTGGAGATGGCGTCTGTTTTGGGCATTTGGGCAGAGTTGGTAATGGTGGCTCGGAATATCCTGGTCATCACAGTCATAATTTTGCACAAAAATGCACTTGTACTTGCAGTACTGGCTAGAATCATGAACGTCCAGGCACTTGTTACAAGCTCCCTTCTTTTCCACAGTGTCTTGTTTCTCTGACAGGGACAAAGTCTTGAATTAATTACAAAAATATAGTTTTCTTTTATGTTTTGGGTCACCACAGACTACTCAACCTTCTTGCTCACCAGTCTTCGTGGCTCTGGTCCCGGTGTGTCTGGGTTCTGCTCTGGATTCTCTCCCACTACGCTCGTCATCCTGGAGCTGTTCCAGACGCTCAATGACGGCCTCCTGTTCTTTGAGGAAAAAGAGAAGATCAAACCGCTTTTTTGGGTCCTCAGCGTCTCGATCTGCGGCATACAGCAACCAGTCTCTTTAGTGTATCTGGTAACTTTGATTCAACAATTCAATGTAATGGGGTTCTTGAGCGCACCAACCTCTCCCAATTCTGTCAGATCATACAGAGCTTTCTCTACAGCATGGATGAGTTGTATAATTTTCCGGGGCTGGAGGCCTCTAACTGGTGGTAGGGATTGCAACTCTTCGATTATCTCCAAATACAATGAAAGGTTTGTTGCCATAGCGATTATCTAAAACACAGAAGATCTCACTGGTTGAGCTGTAGGTGGAGAGGTGGAGACTTTGGGCAATCTTTTCATCTAGGCTGTCCAGCAGTTGGAACTTTTTTTACCTCCTTGGATCCTGTCGGCTCCCCCTGGCTTTACAGTGCTTCCCATTCCCTCTTCCAGCAGTAGTAGTCCCTTTTGATGCCGGTGTAACAGACCAGAGTATACCCCCCATCTGGACTACACCCGGGGTTAAAGGGGCCATAATACACCCCCGGGGTATATTATGGGCTAGGCTATTTCCTACCCAGTGTGATGGCAAGTTAGTTAAGTTAACCACGAGCACCAGCCTCTAGCGGCAATTGACAAACATGTTTCTTTTCTTGTCCACTTTGGATGTATGGGGGCATATCGTACCTTATTGAAGAGTCCTGACTCTTGTAAAATTAGGAGGTTTGGGTGACGGCAGCGTAGCCTGTCCATCAACAACTCTTGCTTTGCTCGGGACCAAGGTCAAGCTCACTTAACCGAATGTGATTTATGCAAAACTGGGGTTTTGGCAATCATCAACAGGGAGGAGTGTTATGGCAAGTTAGTTAAGTTAACCAGTTGCCACAAGCACCAGCCTCGTGGTAACTGGTTTTCCTCCTGCACCGCCAGACGAGGCATAAAGAATTCTCTCGATTGCCCCCTACGTTTTGCATCTTCATGCAAGGCGCCTATCAGTCCGGCATCTTTACATCTGGCCTTTACATCTGAACTGTGACCCCTCCCACCTTGATGCTGTGATTTTCTTTCATGTTCTTGTCTATATTAACTTAATCAGAGGCTCTGCCCGGCAAGCCCGTGCAGGGGGGGGGGGGGGGGGGCCTTTTGCTCCATGCCCCTGAAGTGCCCTTTTCCCTCCATACCTTTTATTTATTTGTATTATAGTTTGTTTATCCAAAGCTTTGCCACAGTCCTTATTATTGGTTTTGTCCCAATAAGCCTTATTAGCTTATATTAATAAATTAAATCCTAAATGAACATGCCCCTCGTTAGTTCATCGTGTGTTTCCAATACCCCGCCCACCGGTCCTGCGCCGGTGGCGCTCAGAGAGGAGGAAGTCAGAGCAGAGGCCTCTCCTGCACAGAACAACGACACACCTTGTGCTTCAGATCGCTCTTTATTTTTCATCAGTCGGCCTCATAATCAGGGACCAATGAGGTCAACAAGTCGACAGTTTTGTACGATCTAAAAAATAAACCTTGTGTCAGACGAGAGCGCCGTTAATCGCGGCTCAGCGCCGCATCCTCGCGCAACGTATTTGTCAAAATAGTTCAGCTCTATGTTCTCTTAAAACAACGTGAAACTCAAGCCCAGACATTCTCAATAGTTTATGTCCTTTTCTTAAGCCCCGTTTTCAGCCACAGCCTAGAGAAGAGAGTGACATGAGGGAGACAGTTGTGAAAGTCTGTGTTTCTGACACTTGTGGCCTGGGGCAGGTGTAGTGCCCTTTTGAGTTTTGAGCCCCTGCCCCTCTGTAGCTCTCTGCACGGCCCTGCTGCCCGGCAGAGTTCACCATGGATTTCTGTGTGTCGGCTCTCCGCACGTGTGTTAAATAAATTTGCACTTTTGATTAGACAATACTTCCAGCCTTTTTCTTTTATTGTGGTAAGAAATTCTACGACACCAACCAGGCCAGATTATACCCCCAATTATAACAGTTATGTTAAGTGATCTAGCAAGAAATATACAGTATCTTAGGGTGATAGAGTGGGTTGTCCTTTAACCGGAAGGTTGGCAGTTCAAATCCATGCTCCTGCAGGTACAGGCTGTTGTTGTGTCCTTGGGCAAGACACTTTACCTACCTGTGCATGTGTGCAAGTAAAGTCTTTCTTTAGCCGGCAAGTCACCTTGCAAACGCCAGCATTTCTTCTTATCAAAATGTGTTTAATCTACTTGAAAGTAACAAGTCTCATCTCAAGATATAGCAATTTTGAAAATTAAGGCTAAAAATCAAACTTTTTAAAATGTAATGGATTTGGATTTAAAGTAAAGTAATTAATATTTAATCACCACAAAATTCAAAATATATATATTTTGAATGCTCCTGTCTATGTATAAAATTACTGGGACAGCATTTTAAGGAAGGGGACCGGAGTGGCTTCAAAAAAAGTCTTTTTCCCTGCAGTCTGAATGACAAATATAAAATAATGTCTTTATTTTTGTTAGTTTGTGGCAGTTTTTCTGTCAGTGGTTCCCCTGTAATGCCCCAGCCCCTGTATACTCGGATTAGCTCCTGCTGAAAGTAGATTCTATGCAGCCTTCAGTCCCGCTGTCACTGGGCTCTGTACGGATGCGTAATATATTTAATGCTGTAAGCTTTGTGAGAACGCCTTAAAACACCGAGAAGACCCTAAGAGTTCTGTTGATTAATCCAACTCTTACCGCGTCGTAGTTCTGGAGGTGGCCTGTCTGCGCTGTAGCTACAGTCCATTGTTTCGAACGCTTTCCTGTCCTTAATTCACTTTAGAAAACTTTTAATGCATCCAAAGAAACACACATTTCCTCCGGCCTTTTCCCGCTGTACTGATTAGAAGCGCTGTGTCGGGAAACCGAAAAAGCATATGGCTAATTACCATGTAAACATAGATGCGCCACTTCTATGCAATGAATCCTGTCTTTCAACAGTTACACTCAAATAAATAATAACTACAGTATAAAGTCACAGCAAGTCATTGGCCTCAAGTCCAAGTTAAGTCTCAAGTCTCAAACAGCAAGTCAAGTCTCCAAAAAGTCAAGTCTTTTTGGAGCTTTGGTCAAGTACCTAAGTCACCGGTCCCAAAAATTGTGATTTAAGTCAAGTCATTTGACTCGAGTCTCCCACCTCTGGCGAAGACAGAGCAAAGGCTCAAAAAGTTCCTCAAGTACATGGAATAACTTCACACTAAAATCAAATACTGGTCATGAAATCACTGGGTCTTATCACAAATGTCAATTCAATCTGTTCAGATTGTGAAAAGTTAGACAGGTATATTCTGGCCCAGAGGGGTATAGTCTAGCCTAGGCTATTTTATACCCCCGGGTATAGTTTGGCCTAGGCCATAATATACCCGGGTTTAATCTAGGCGGGGGTTAATTTGGCCTGTTACACCTGTAAATTTAGGCAGGGCTGTGGCCTTCAATTTAATGGCAGGCACAGGATGGCTGCTGGATAGTACTAGTTGCGGTTGGGTTTTGGACTCGTCAGCCTTGGCCTGGATGAATGAGGCTTTCCTTGACACCAGCTTGTAGCAGCAGTAGAGTTAACGTTTTAAAATAACGCAAGTACAGCGGGATGTGGCGCTTACCAGCTGTCTGTCCAGAGATTTTAAACACCCGATCCTGCACAGCAATGTTTTTAGAGGGTTTCTGTCGTTATTGGCGCTTTTCTCGTCTTGCTTCTGCTGCCGTGGCGACCTGTCCATAGAAATAACATTTCTATTTTTATGGACCTGTCTGCTCTCCAGTGCACAACAACAACGGGAAGGGCGCACCTTTTTAGTCAGTCCGGGCGCACCTTATTGATTAGTCATTTGGTTCCGCCTGCGTGTCGGTGGGGAAGGCGGGGTAACGTCAGGTCGACGAAACAGTTATGGCAGATCAGATGCCCTTCCTGTGCTGGGGAAAAGGATTGGTCAGCCTCCCTGAGTGACAGGGATGTTTAACCAATCACAGTGAAGTGGGAACTCTCAGAAAAGAAGAGACTACAGTGGAGTTGCATAGTTCAGTTTACTGTGCACATGTCTAACACATCCTGGAGCATTTTGACATACAGTGGGAGGAGTACAGCGTGTGGAATTTCTCACATTTCTGCTTAAATTCGTCATAAAATGTGGTCTGATCTTTATTAACGCACAACGATGAACTGTTATGTACGACCTGGCAGCTCGCTGTGGAGACGGACAATAGTTGGACTATATTTTGGCAGGAAAAGGATTGAACTGTGAAGGGAACTACCTGCTCTGGAGAACTGAACTAAAGCTGAGACAAGTAAAAGCTAATTAATTATAAATTTATGAACTATTCTGGAATAATTCTCTTCTTCCTGAGAGAGGAGGTTTGAAGCAGCTGGACCGCTTATCTCTCCTACACTGTCAACACTTCCCTTCAAGGCCAAGCCACGGAGCTAAACCCGATCAGGACTGAGCTCTGTGGGTCATATTTTGCAAAACACTGACTTTCAGACTGTTGGTAAAAATGCGCCTGGAATAAAGTTAACAAACAGATTTTTACCATGTGTATAATGAACACATGTTCGTCCTCATCGACGGTCACAGTGTCACCCCCTCCCCCTCTGTACGCAACCTCGGCATCATAATGGACTCCACCTTCTCATACCAAACACACATTAACCACATCACTAAAACATCCTTCTTCCACCTCCGCAACATTGCCCGCCTCCGCCCCTCCCTTACCCAGTCAACAGCAGAAATCCTCATCCATGCATTCATCACTTCCAGACTCGACTACTGCAATAGCCTCCTCTATGGACTTCCCACCACTCATCTCCAAAAACTGCAATACATCCAGAACTCTGCTGCCCGCCTCCTCACCCACACCCGGTCCAGAGAACATATTACCCCGGTCCTTCAACAGCTCCACTGGCTCCCCGTTCAATATCGGATTCAGTACAAGCTCCTCCTCCTCACCTACAAGTCCCTCCATAACCTGGCCCCGCCCTACCTCTCTGAGCTCCTACAACAACACCAGCCCACCCGCCACCTCCGCTCAGCCGGCACCAACCGCCTCACCCCTATCATCCGCACTAACCGCCGGACCCTGGGGACCGAGCCTTTGCCATCGCCGCCCCCACCCTTTGGAACTCACTCCCACAGCCCATTAGAAACTCTGACTCACTACCTACCTTCAAATCAGTACTCAAAACCCACCTGTTCAAACTAGCTTTTCCGTAAACCCCTTTTTTGTTTTGTTTTGCCCCATGTAAAGCGTCTTTGAGTGTCCAAAAAAGCGCTATACAAGTTTGATGTATCATTATTATTATTATTATTATTAACAGAGAAAGTCAGAGAAAAACAGAGAACAAGAAGTCAAAACAAAGATGGAGAGAAAAACTGTGCCAAGTGTCAAGGCCAGAGATATCCTGATGCTTGGAGATGGAGGCATATCCGGATGTATCAACAAGAAATTCGCTTACTACTACTGGACAAGATTTCTTAGAGACGGAAAAAGGACTTAATGACACGCTCCCTGTGGAACCCAGTAAGAAGACTGGAAAAACTGATACTTGCAACCTAAAGCTAAACGACACAGTAACGTTCTCAAAACATAACAGACAATTTGGTGCCAGGCCAAAGCAAAGACAACATACAAATAACCGCACACACATACCCCCTCCCTAAACACGCCCCCATCGTTCTGCGTCTGCCTCAACTCAGCCCCACCCCCCGGTCAATGACCGGTCGTCCTTCCCCTCCCCAAGAAAAAATTGCACATATGACCTCATGTGCTGTGTATTTCCCATGGGCTGATGTTTCTATATGTGCTTTGCCTTAACTTAACCTCTTTGTAATTTCGCATATCTTCTTTTGTAAGGCGCATTGAGTTGCCTTGTGTACGAAATGCGCGGTATAAATAAAGTTGCCTTGCCTATTAAAATCACAAGCATGCTTAAACAGTGCCTGCTTGAACTAATATCACCAAAACATTTACATTTTCTCATTTTTTATTGACCATAACATGTAAACATTCACAGGGCCTGAATCTCACTGAACTGCAGCAGTTTTGTAAAGAGGAATGGTCCAAGATTCATTGTTGTGAACGTCCAATCTGCAACAACAGAAAAGCAGTTATTGCTGCAAAAGAAGTGTCAGCTATTTAATACAGGGGAGTACTTGCTTATTCACATGCTGCTGTGAATGTCTCAGGTTTTTCTGAGGAATATCTTGATAAACGTATGAATACATTTTTCCGTGATATCACATTGTCCAGGTCCTGAGGCAACAAAAGCACTCCCACACCATGATTCTGCCTGCACCATACTTCACAACTATTCAACTTTGGATACTCCACAGCACTACTGGAAAAATATACTGTGGACTGATCAACCCAAAGTCGAATAGTTTGGGAGGAACACACGTCGTCATGTGTGGAGGAAAAATAAACAGCACACCATCATCAAAAGTAAAACCCTATGCCCACTGTGAGCTATCGTGCAGGGAGAATCATGGTGTGGGGCTGTTTTGTTGCCTGAGGGCCTGGACAACGTGCCATCATCAATAGAAAAATTAATTCATACGTTTATCAAGATATTTTGCAGGAAAACCTGAGACATTCACAACTGCACGTGAATAAGTGAGTACACCCCTGTATTTAATATCTGGCTGACCCTTCTTTTACAGCAATAACTGCTTTTCTGTAGTTGCAGATTAGACACTCACAACGATCAGGATGAATCTTGGACCATTCCTCTGTACAAAACTGCTGTAGTTCAGTTAGATTCAGGTGGTGGCTTATTCCTCCCTGCCCTGTGAATGTTTACATGTTATGGCCATTAAAAATATGATAAAATGTAAATGTTTGGGTGGTATTAGTTGAATCAGACATTGTTTAATCATTCTTCTGATTTTAATAAAGCTCAGACCACATTTAGTGACCAATTTAGGCAGAAATGTGAGAAATTCCAAACGGTGCACTTACTTTTTCCTCCCACTGTAGATGATCAGTCACATTTACTGTACATGTAGAAAGGTTAAATTGCCATCAGTTTTTAAAATTAATTGTAGCTTCTTTTTTGTCCTGTTCATCAGAATTATATATTGACATTTTCATTGTTTCAGTCATCAGTGAGGGGTCTCCTGGAGTTCCCAGAGTCAATAACAGCGATTCAGTTTCATACAGCTAAAATCTGGAACAACTCTGACAATATTCAAATCCAGGCTGAAAACAGTTCTTTGCATATGACAATTGAACGTATTTTATCTGCACTCTTGCTTTTTACTGTAATTAATTCATTTTTTGTTGTTGTTTTATGGATTGATTTCATCTGCCTTCTTGTAATTGTATGCAACAGTGAAGCACTTTGATTTGCCTTGTGCATGAATTGTGCTCTACAAATAAACTTGCCCTGCCATTCTTACTTATTTCCTGACTCTGGCGTCCAAATCTAAGCTTGTCAGAAGGAAATAAAGTAGAAAGCATTGACCCACTTGAGGCATGATCTCAGCGTCTGCAAAACTGAAACCTTGAGTGGTCACCTGATAGAGCAGAACTACTAAGTAGTGTATCCAAATGTTACATTATTCTAATTCATCCCCCTTGCTAGGTAGGGATTGTGTTTTTGAGTGTTATTTTGTAGTGGGTTTTTAAGCATTGGCACTTCGAGTTGTTTTGTAGCATTCCTGCAAAAGAACAAAACAGGCTGCACTTACTTTGTCCTATCCAAAAAACTGTCACATTTTAGTGTCCAGTTTTGGCTCAGAAGCTCCGTACTAAATCAGCTGTTAACATTATGGCTACATTTCCCATTCTCTGACATTATAGAACCGGTTAGTCAATATCAAATGCTGCCCAAAATAAATAGGTCAATAAAATCAGCTAAATGTAAGAGTAAGTTTGATAATAGGTTATTCAGTGAAAAGTAGTGTCATTTGTTCCTCTGCCTGACCTATAAATTAAGATCAAAAGCATTGTGTGAGAGGGTCAGAATGAAACTGGGTGAATCATCGGGAGGATGTCAGGATTATGACAAAGGGCACGGCTTGTTTTATGATAGATGGATGACAGAATCTGACAACAATGTACAAAGCATTTAATTGAATAATTCTAGGCTGAATAACCTTATCAAAATGTACCATACAAAATGTTTTATTTCTTCTTTAATGAAACAAAAGTAGAAATTAAAGCAGCAAACCAATGAAACCCTCAACTAATATTTTATAAATGCTGGATTCTTTTTACAAGTGTATACTGCTACACATGGGATGCTTTTGTTAATTACAAAAACAAAGAGGTGTATCATTGTGATTTTTCCAATAGAGAGAGTACATCATGAACTGAATCATGTCATTTAATGGAAACTTGAGGGCTTAAAAATGACTCAGAAAAGTGAACTGAAAGACTGCACTCCCATTCCACTCAGAGTAGGGACCTGCTTTAGAATGTCCTCCCTGTCGTTCTCGCTACTCACGGACCCTCCTGACCCCAAGCGATCGCCGAACCCTAGTTTGACCCTCTCCCTTCCCTTTGACACCCAGGAGCTCACAGACCCGCCTCTCTCACTAATGACCTCACTGATGCTGGATCGTGAGGACAACCGACCTTGGGAGCTGTCGCTGTACCCGTGGGACCCTAAGTCTCTGTGGGAATCACAGTGGGGAGACTCACTGCGGGTCGGCGAGCGGCTTGGCTGCGCCTGGTAGTTTTTTCGCAAAGACGCACACTCGGAGGACTTTTGACTAGAGACACTTCGATCCGAGCTGGGTTTACGAACATGCTTTGAATAGTGGTCCTTGTTCCCTTCTCCGCTCACTTCGGGCACTTCATGTCGTCTTGCAAGCTGAGTAAAAGTCACGTCCAGCTGTCTATCCCCGTGCAAGGACGTCATTGAAGATGAAGAGGACTTGGGTAGTATGACGACAGCCTGGGCAATGGGTGGAGGAGATGGAGCCTATGAAAAATATGTAAAATAAAACCATCAGTTAGTATTGCATATCATTTTAATGCAAGCTTTGTTGTTTTTGGAGGGTTTTTAGATCTAAAGGTGTATTTACACTAAAATTATTGTAAAAAAATAAAACTCTGAATCTGTGAGCACATGAGAGGTATGGAAGACCCACAAATAAAGAAAGCATGGTGGGCACTAATACAGAAACAGAAAGTTGTCAAGTCACAAGCTGGAAGTTACTTGAGCTGAGGCTTGTTTCTCGGAAAGCCCAGATCAACTTGGTCAGTCTGAAACTGAAACGTCCTTGTACATTCACCAAGTATGGAGTGAATGTACACTTGTCTCATGTAAAGCGCTTTGTGACTATATAAATAAAGATCTTCTTCTTCTTAAAATGGTGTCGTCACATAACTATTCAGGTTCAATATCTAAAATGAAGCAGCGTTGATTCAAAATAAAAGAACCGTGCATCTTCATCAAACACAGAAAGATACACCCCTGTGTCTTATTTTGCATAACTTTACCTCGACAGTGGGGTCAGACATCGCAGGCATGCCGCCGTACTGGTTCACTTGGTGATTCCGAGGGCCAATGGTGGAGGAGAGTTGCGGTTTTCCAATCGGCTGAAAATCAGTCTTTTCCAACCCGGCCATTGAAACTAGTTGCCCTAGGCTTGATCAGAAGAAATGTAATTATGACCAGGTAAAATGAATATAATTGTATACTGTTGCTTTTTCAATCCAAAAGTATCCATTATTAACCAAAGGCTCGAAATGTTGATTTTGTTGTGACACATACAATGTCTGTCATTGTGTTGTGGGCAGAGTTTCCTGTGGTCATGATGAAACTGAATCTAACACCAGTATCTCGGCGCATTGAGTGACCTTGGGTATGAAAAACAAGGGATCCATAGACACGCCTTGCTTTGCCTCAGAATGAAACAGAAAATCGCACATTTGCCGCCGCATCAGAGCACATTTCAAAGAAAGTCGGATTGAATCAGTGTGGTTGTGGTGATATTGCCTATTCACGGGCGTCAACTGCACGCTATTGAAATAAACAAGAGCCAAGCAGCATCAATGTTAGATACAATACATCTCTACAGAGACTTTTTAGGCACCATTGAAAAGAACTTGATTTAATAATGGCCATTGTAATTAATTAATCGCAATTAAGCATCATTTATTTATTTAGGGTTTGTATTTATATTTAGAGGTATATTTTAGATGCTTCTTTGTATTTTCCTACATTTTACAATTTTTTTTGGAGAATGATCTTTATGTCGCTTAACTGAACTGTGTGAATAAAGAAGTTTCAATGCAAGGCAAGGCAACTTTATTTATACTGCGCATTTCGTACACAAGGCAACTCAATGCGCCTTTTATTTCACAATAAAAATTTTTGACTTTACCCTGTGTTCGTCCCTAAGCAACATCTTGCAGGAAAAAGGAAACTGAAAAAGAGTCTGTGCCGCTAAAGTGAAGTGTGATTAATTTCGATTCATATTTTTAATTGCACCACACCTTTCAAAAATCAATTTACCTCTTACCACCCGCCATAACCGAGCACACTACAGGTGAAACTCGGAAAATTAGAATAGTGTTCAAAACACATTAAGTTCTGTTATTCAACTTAAAGCAGTACTAAGTAACTCATGCCCCTGGAGGCCATAAGCGCCACTGTGGGTGTTGTAGCATGTTGCGTTTTTTTACTCATTAATTATCCATGACAGTAAATACTACGCTGACAGAAAAGACAATGGGAAACAGGGATATTGTACATCCAATTATACAATGGAGATCATTTTTTTCACACAAACTTGGCTGGAAATACTGTTTAAGTGGCGCTAGCCCGCAGTTAGCTTTGCCCGTTAGCCTGTTAGCGTCGTCTTCATGATTCTATTAGTGTGTATTGCGCCTCCAACCCGGTGCAGGCAAAGTTGCAATTGTGGTTTTCTGGCCAGAGACACCAAGGGGAGATGAAAGACCCCCAATCATCCCATTAACACTTGTATTACTGTCACGGCCGGTTTTAAGTTGTTTTTAGTGTGTTTTATTGTGCATGTTTTTAAGGCTGTTTTTATGCATGTTTTATCTGTTTTAACCACCCAAGCTTGTGCCCCTGGTAGCCCCGCCCAGGTGTTGATTGTTTAACTGGGCACACCTGTGACAAGGGGTTTTTAAGAAGAGAGAGACTGAGGCACGAGACAGAAAAAGGACAGAAGCAGAGGTGGCGTCGAGGGCCACGGGCCGCCATGGGCCGCCGGCGAAGAAACGCACACGGACACACACAGCCTGTTACGGGCGGAGGACACGGTGGACGCGGACGAGGCGCAGGAGGCGGGCGCCGGACGAGAGCCAGGGACGAAGGGCTGGCTGACGGAATGGACGCATGAACGAGGAAGACGAACACGAACGGGACCTGACGCACCGGGAGGGGCTGCGCCATGGCGGTGAGGGAACGGCACGTCACGTCGAGGCCAAGGATGTCCCCCGGACAGGAGTGGAGGGATCGAGCAGTGGCAGCAGGCTCTCCGGGCTTTACGTTCCCCGAGGAGGACCCTTGCAGCATCTCCACGGGAGTCTCCCAGAGCCGACCGGACCCCCCTCCTGGAGACCCGACTATAGCACCTTAAAGCACACCCTTCCTTTATCCC
Organism: Neogobius melanostomus; assembly: GCA_007210695.1. Taxonomy (NCBI): domain Eukaryota; kingdom Metazoa; phylum Chordata; class Actinopteri; order Gobiiformes; family Gobiidae; genus Neogobius; species Neogobius melanostomus. The sequence continues at coordinate 3,918,655 of VHKM01000006.1, read as the reverse complement.
TTTTTACGCTCCTTTTTAGTCCTTTTTAATGTTTTATTGACTTTTATACAGGCCTTTTTAATAAATTGTATTTTATACTTTTAACTGCCTTGTTTTTTATTGATTGCACCAATACGTAGGCTCCCATTGCCATTTTAACCTGTGACATGACTGTAAGCCATAATCATCAAAATTATAACAAACAAAGGCTTGACATATGTCACTTTGCATGTCATGAGTCTACATCATATATTAGTTTCACATTTTAAGTTGAATTATAGAAATAAATGAACGTCTGCACGATATTCTAATTTTCCAAGTTTCACCTGCACCTCCAGTTTGGCTAAACCCAAATCTAAATGTTTCTGGAAAAAAAGCGTTAAAATAGCGACGAAAACCCAATAAAAAAGCGACAAAAATGTGCCAGAAAAGCAACAATTTCAAAATAGAAAACCACCACAAAAAAGTGACAAAAACAGAGACGAAAACAGGACAAAAACGCTTTAAAAAATGTGACAAAACCACACCAACTTTATCCTTGCTTTTTCTGTCATGTTTTCGTCACATAATTGTTACTTGATCAGTTTTGTCACGTTTTTGCCAAATGGAGAAAAGAGGTTAATCGAAATTAATAAAAAAAAAGTCCAGGCCCTAAAAAGAACACATTGAATTCTGAAATATACAAAACATGTCATTTGGTAAGTCCAAAGGATGTTGAAGGAGGCATATCATACTGAAAATGAAAACATCAAAACATCACTAATAACAAAACTATTTTGGTTGTAAACCAAGAGGGAGAACATTGTGTTCAGGGTGTGGTCTCAGGGGCCACCAAATAATGAAACAGAAAGCTTACAGGGGCCACCAAATAAGGAAACAGAAAGCTTACACCTTTAATTCAGACCTCAACTGACTCATCTATGTGCCGCCAAATGTTTCCGGCTGTGGTTTAAGACGACTCACCCAGCATCCCTGAGGAGGTCCAAGAAGGCATGGAACTTTTTAAACGAGTTCTCAATACTGTCAAGCACAGCCTCGTCTTCCAGCGCGCTGAAAGCTGCTGGCGCTAGCGCAGAATGGGCGAGGGTCTCGGATAAGGAGAGGTTCGTGGTACGGAGACGTGCGTTCTCCAGCTCAGACTGAAAGCACACAAGCCAAGCCATGTCAATACTTTTAACAATGCAACAAAGCAAAGTCAGAGTAAAGTAACTAACTGGTAACAAGTTTTCACATAGTTTAACAAGTCTTTTCAATGTGGGGACATAAAGAGAGTAACTCCAAAGAGTGTCATGATTTTGAAAGTGCTTTACCCCTCAAGTATGGCTGCCTTTACAGTGGGAAAGAGTCTTAACATCTCATGTTTGCCTCTTCTCTGTCATTACAAATAAAGAGAGATGAGCAGGGAAGTTACTCTAATAGACCCTAAGAAACGTTTCAAAAATAAAACAGTATTTGTAAGCAGATCTTTTCCCACCGCACCCCCAACCATTTCTGGGGATTACAGTAAAATGCTAAATACCACGTTCTTATAGTTCAAACATTTAAGGAGGCAAGGAGATTATTCCATGGAGTACAGTACCTCCTTGAGTCTGGTCTCAGCTTTGAGTCTGGCCCTGCGCTCCTCTGCCAGCATTAAACGGCACTCTCTTAGCTCCATCTGCAGGTAGACAGTGGAATTACCACAAATAATTACAAGGGGAATCCATCCTGTAGGGCTGAGTCTGACTGACCTGTAACCGTCCAAACTGTCGCTCTGTGATCTTGCCGTGGGCAGCTGACGAAGATGGCTTCTCCTCTACCTCTACTATGACTTCGTCCTCTTCGCCGTCATCCTCCTCCGAGTCAGTTTCTATAGTAACCTTCACAGTCGCAGCTCCCTGAGAACCACATTAGCAGCATGATAGTGGGCCGTTATAAAATGTGGTGCAAATAATATTAAGTCAATAACACAATACTGCACAAATAAAGTGATTTGTTTTTTTAATATGACAGTTACAGTTGGAAGGTATTATCATTTGGTCATCAAAAAAAGTGTTACAGGTTTTAGTAATGATAAGACAACTGACCTGAAAACTTTGCTCTACTGCAGTAGCCCCAGGAGGTAAACCTCTGCAAGAACCAAACATAAAATGTATGTCAAATGCCTTGCCCTCCAATCTGGTCCCGCAAAAATGACTAAGCCTGATATGCATTGGCTAAAAAGGGGAAAAAGCCACCAATGTTTTCATGGACATAAAGAAAGATAAGATGCGCAAGTGCTGTCATTTTGTTGCTTGTTTTTTAATGTGCCTTTTTGGCCCTCCCGGCAAGTTCAACAACCCAATGTGGTTCTTCTTCTATGTTTGTCTATGCCTGTTCTAGCGAATGTCCCTTATATGTAACAATCAACTGAACTAAAGAAAGTAAATAAATAAAGAAGTAAATGTGTTCAACCTTTGACGTCCAGCACGTGCAGCAGTTCGCCAAGGGATATAGCGCGAACGAGAACATGGCTTTTGGGGAGTTACTCGTGAGCCTCCAGTTACTGAAGCTTTCCATGTACCTGCAAAATATTTCAAAAGAGAAGTTATGTCAGACAAACGCTTCAGAAAAAATGAGAAAAGAAAATTGTTTAGTACTAAAAATACACTTGGAAGTAAGTTTATATAATTGGCACTAATGACAGACTTTGTAAGTACTAAATGATTAATGGGACAATGGCAACTGTTCTTTCATAATGCTAAATAGAAATTACACATAGATCCAACCATTTCTTAACATAGACTTTGCTCTAAATGAAGCCGGCATAAGTCGTCTTTTAAGGCCAACTGCCCTCTGTGGCTCCATGGCTGCAGGTTTGATCCAGTTATACTGAAATATGAGAAGAAAAACACTGTTTCAAATGGACATTTCCTGTAAATGTAGAAATAATAAAAGAAAAATACCTCTGGTGACTCCCCGTCAGCATTCATTAACACTTTCTCTATAATAGTTTTAATGAGAACCTTGTCTAAAAGAAAACACAGTGCTAAAGCTTTATGTGGAATATCAGACAGCTCTGTTATAGTTATGCCACTCACCAATTAAAGGATTACAACGAATATCCAGAACAGATAGGGTCGAGTTAGTTTTCAAAGTTTCAAGCAATCGTCGAGCGCCTTCATTGGAAAGGCCGCACTTCTGCAGATCTACAGCTTAAAAGTCAAAAGAAAAAATGACAAACATTCAGTACATTTCATAAGCTATCACAAAGTCCAGAAAAGGAAATATACTAACTAACCTTTAACCCACAAGTCCTCGGCCAATTCATTTGCAAGAGCAGTTGCTCCTCTGTCTCCGATCAAAGTATTACAGTTCAGAGTTACACGTCGGAGGCCGGTCATCCTCTCAAAATGCGGCAGACGATATCTGAGAGACTCTGCCCATGCGGTACCATGTCGCTGCATTCCTTGATGCTAAGAAAATGGGGTCTTTAAAACCTTTGATTGGTCTACACAATGTAAATTTAAATGTCAGAAATTAGAGAAGCAAACCTTGACAATGTTAGCCATGTGCTCTGCCCCTCTCCAGGTCAGATTGCATCCAGTGAAATCTATAGTCCTGATGCTTGTTGAGTACTTAACGCTTTGGCAAATTACTGTAAAATTAATAGCATTTTGCTAATAAAAAGAATAGGCGCTAAACAACAATGGTATCAGCATTAACACACACCCTCAAGTCCTTCGTCAGATATAGGACAGTTCGCCAGTGAAAGATTCTCTAAGGAAACACTTTTTGCAAATCCCTAAAAACAGAAGAGACCACCTGTATTAATTACAAATAACAGACACAAACACCCTGCATTGTGAAAGTCTGAAATTACCTTTGTCAAAGCAATAAGATCTCTTTCCCTCAAGGGTAATCCATTTAGCTGCAGAGTTTTGAGGTGAGGAGACACAGAGAGACAGTCCCTCAGGGCTTTGGACAACTTAAAAACAATATCCTTCGAGCGAATGGCTGGGATTTTTCTCTTCATACTAGACCTATAGAATCTTCTATCTGGTGATAAAAAAAGTCCACATGTTATTGAATAGGGTGCGTTCACGTGACACACAACGTTCTAAAGAGCCTATTGTTTAAAACTGAGGTAACTCGCAAACTACAGGTTTTGTTGTCTTAACTTTTGGCTAATATCTCAGGCATTACTGGGAGAATCCACATGGAACAAAAACTGTCTCAAAGTTTTCTTCTTTGTCAGCACGTACTGTATAAACTAATGTCCAATTATTTTCACTGAAAGACGTCCAAAAGTGGAGACAATATTCAAAAACATGAGCGTGATGTTGGTCAGTAGAAAGGACTTTCAGCCATAAAAATAATATGACAGGTTTCTGAATCCAATACTGATGAGGAAAAACATTTGTCAATTTTTGTTTTGGAGATGTCTTACAAAAACTGTATTTCTCCCATAGAGTTGTATTATCCCCTGCCCTCCACCTGACATTATGACATCATCACATTCTAAAACGTGAACGTGCAAACTCATCTATGTTAATTAATGTTAGTAAACTTACCTGCATCTCCTGAGCCCAAACTTTGATATGAACTACTGATTGCAATGTGATGCAGTTGTTTGTTAATCGCAATGGAGTCAAGAATAGGCGGCCAGTCAGAAAGTTTGATTCTGTCTCCATTGAAGTCCAACATCCCTCTGTCAAGGTTCATTGTAATCGCAGGAAGAGGCACTGATTCTTGCCTTGCGCAGGCGAAGTCATAGTAGGCCAGAAAATCAAGAGCTCCTCTACGTCGAATCTGAGCACTGTCCACGACCATTTTGGACCTAAAAGACATAATGGTAAACATTTATAACAAGTGACACCAAAAGGAGACGTTATAAGGATAAACTGAAATTGTATTCTGAAATGCCTTGAACCAACGTGTCAAGCCTTTTACAATGGCCACAAAGAAATACCCAGTAAAATGAATAACCAGATAACATGTATGAAACAGAAAAATACTTCAAATCCATTAAAAAAATACAAATATGTAGATATACACAGACGGTGTCTTTGATCTTACAAATATTTTGAAGCTCACATAATTAATTTTACATTTCACAGATATGTCCACGTGTAGTAAAATAAGTATTTCCAGTAAAAGCAGCGCTTTGTGTGATTACAGCTTCTGTTTGTTTGTAGCCTGTCAAGCTAAACTCCTCTTAGCAACCGTAGATTAGCTTGTAAAGTGCATTCATTAAACACATTAAACACCCAAAACATAGCTTTAAAAGTATACCCTTTCACTCCATCCAATTACAAAGGTTGAATATCCTTCTGCTTGTCGTTTCGGATAAATTTCTCCCCTGTGTGTGGTTTGTTGACAGTAGCGCTCCAAACCAAAACTGCCGCTGTATCATTAATCTACATTTTGGCGCTAGTGCCCCCTCGCGTTCTGGAGGAGTTACCACTGCACATCCACGCCATACCGCCTCGTGCCACCAGGCCTAGATGAAGATCAAAGCAGCACTAACTTATTTTTCATTTATTTGTGTATGTGTGTATTTATTTATTTACTTACTTGCTTACTTACTTATGTATTCATTTTTATAAATTTATTTATTTATTTGTTTATTTGAGCAGATGATCTGCTCAAAAGGAGTGGGCCGAAGCAAAAGCTTATTTGCGCCCACCCTAAAAATACATACATACATACAACATTTCCATTAAAAATCAAAAATCAAAGCAAGGAACGTAGTACAAGGTAACAAATCATAGACAAATCATAAACAAGGGAACATAGGGCAACGTAACAACAAATAATAAAGAACAATAATAAATAAATTAAAATAAAGAAACAAAATAAAGAAACCGCAGCAAAAAATATACTACAACACTCGTATTTGTTCATATTTGAGAATTGTTGATTCTTTATAAACCTTTTTGAAGTGTGCCAGGTTATTACAAAGTTTGATGCTTTCATCTAGGTTTTTCCATATTTCTACACCACGTCTCGTGGGACACATGCTTTTTAAAGTTGTTCTAGAGTACTGTTTATCAAAACCTCCTTTTACCTCTTAAGTTGTATTTGACTTCTCGTTTGCAGAGCATATTTTGTATACTTTCAGGAAGCGACATTAGTGAGGCTTTAAACATGATTTGAGCCATCTTAAATTCAGTAGGTCCTCCAATTTCATTGTTTTTCATTTAAAGAATAATGGATTTGTATGTTCACGGTATCCAGCTAAATGGATTATTCTTATTGCCTTTTTCTGAACTTTAAATAATGGGTCAAGATTACTTTTATACGCATTTCCCCAGATCTCTACACAATATGTTAAATGGGGAAGGATAAGTGAACAGTATATAATATATAGAGCTTTGTTGTCAATGATATATTTAGATGTATTCATTAGGGCTAATCTCTTTGCAACTTTAGTTTTAATTTTTGTGATGTGAGGTTTCCAGCTGATTTTATGATCGAGTGTTACACCAAGAAATGTATGTTCATAGACTCTTTCAATAGTTTCCTTGCCAATTTTAACTGTAATTGTACATTCATTATGTGATTTCCAAAGAACATTGCTTTGGTTTTCGTAATGTTTAGAGACAGTTTGTTTACGCAGAACCAATCTTTCAATTTATCCATTTCTTCTGTAATCTCGATCACCATTTGCTGTAAGTCTGCACCTGATAGTATGATTGTTGTATCATCTGCAAAAAGGACCAGTTTAAGCTTCTTGGAAACCAAGTACAAATCATTGATATATAATAAAATAGTTTAGGTCCCAGCACCGATCCCTGGGGGACACCACACACTAGGGTATCACACATGGATCTGCACTGCCCCATTTGAACATACTGTTCACGGTTTGTTAAGTAGGATTCAATCCAGCTGAAAGCAATACCTCTTATCCCATATTTTGTAGTTTGTTCAGGAGTATATTGTGATCCATAGTGTCAAAAGCCTTCTTAAGGTCGATGAAAATACCTATTGAATACTTATTCTTGTCGATATTATTTGTAATTTCCTTTATGAGTTCCATTAAATAGAATAGAAAAAAGCTTTAGTGTTTGCCTACCATGCGCGATGATGGCAGAAATTTGCCTTTGGCTTGCTCATATTATATTCACAGTACATTTGCCCTGCAAATATAAAAACCACATCATAATTTAAAGTCCATTTTAAAATCAGATGCAGATTCAATAGAAAAGAAAAAACTGAGCAACATAAGGGGTTATAACTTATTCAGGTCCCTGATGGCACAGGCTGGGCACAAATGAATTCCTGTACATATTTTGCATGGGGATTTTGTATCTGTCCTGATGGAAGGTGGTCAAAATAGTGGGACAGTGGATGGCTGTCTTCAACTATGATGTTGTGACTGAGATGATGCACTGCTTTACAGTGATGCTGAGACAAATTAGTTGATCTTATTAATATTGTACAATAAAGGCCCATTATAATGGCCCCTTAGAAAGTTGGAATCATTATGGAGCATTCTCGTGCCATCTTTTAAGGAGAGCAATCAAAGGGGGAAAACATCTACTGTTATTAATTATGTAAGTGAATTCTAATTTTCTTTACACATTTTTTGCAATCCTAAGAGTTTTATCCAAGAACATCAAGAAACAGCTGCAGGCAGTGCATTCCAAAATATAGAGGTTGTATTATTTCATAATAACAACGTCGTACTTTCACTCTATAATTCCACAAAAAATAATAATTATAAGAAATAAAAATATTCCAACAAATAAATAAAGATCAATTCATGAATTAAATTGTGAAATCATAAGTAAAAATATATCCAAGCCCTGGGCTTATTATAATAGATCCATGGCTTGCCGTTGTGAAGTCCAGTCGTGGTCAGGGTGTAGCAAATAGAACAGGACAACGCCCTGTCCCGTGTGAGGGATCCCTCCCATTGGTCAGGATCGGTGACAATCTGAGGCACGGGGCTCCAGTTCCACAAAGCCCCGCCCTTTAGGACTCATCTTTGGGAATGGTGTAACCTCATAGCAGCAGCACGGGGAGAAGGCTGTCGAAGACAACACGACCGTACAAACAAGGACAAAGCTTATACTAAAAGAAATTACACAGAGGAGGATATTGATCGTCACCATCTTCCATCCAGGGAAAGGTGATTCTGCTGTTATCTGAATTCAACCATCACGCGTAAGACCCACTTCGTTCGTTCATGTAGTAATGTTTTTCCCAAATGTCAATGGCCTGAGTGCGTGGGAGGATGTTTTACAGTACATTGGAATTACGCTCGCTATTGGGCACCTAATTTAAAGTGTTATGTGTGAATATTAATCATTTGTGTCATCGATGGATGGATGGTCAATAATAAATCTAAAGTTTGTTTATCATGCTGCCAGTGGTCTTGCTAATGCTAGTCATGTACACACACACAAGAGAAAGAGGAGGCTGTGAACATGGGCAAAGGATTTGTTTGGTACAGCTGTTGCACCATCTGTCAAAAATAGCTAATTTTGTATGCTATGTATGATTGAGTGTCTTGTTAATGTGGTCGAATTTGTCAGAAATGTTCCTTAGACTTGCGTTTTTTGTGTGATTCAATTCAATTCAAATAACTTTCAATTATCCTGAAGAACAATTTACAAGGGTAGAAGTAGAACACTGATGGTATATTGTTGTGCTAAGCTGGGCTGCACAATATGAGAATGAGAATTAATATTACCATAATTTATCAAATCATTTCAACAATGTACCTTACATTAAAGCTAAACAAACCTGTTAGCAGATTGGTTTTCCCCCATTAAATTGTCAAAACAAGAATTTAAAAAAAACTAAATCTGAACCAAAACAAATGACATTAGGACAATTTTTACTTTAAAATAAACTTTAACCCGAAAAATTAGATCTCAGCCTGATGGCAGACCTCAGTGATTTTGTGATAAATCATGGCTTCATGTGATAGCAGCCTATATTAATTTCACCAAATATCACAATAATGATTATTTGGCGATATAATGTGCAGCCCTCGATGCCTCAAGGAGAAACAAGCTGGGCTGGATACAGTTAAACAATTAAGTTAAATAGGGCTGCAACTAACGATTATTTTTTAATCGATTAATCTATCGATTATTTTTACGATTAATCGATTAATCGCTTGGCTGTGAATGGTGTAGGAAAATTGTATTTTTTCATTTTTTTTTAATCACATAAAGCTAAAGTGGCACCACTTGAGGACATGTTGATGGAGTAAACTTAAAGTAAATGTTTGTTGGAGGCTCTTAGTGCTAATTTTGCTTTCTGATATTCACGAAATTTACAATGTACAAAACACTACAGACTCCAACTATAAAACCAAGTAGGTTTTCATCAAAAATACTACATTTTCATGCGATTTTTGCTCTATTTGAGTCTGTGTGAACTAGAAAACGATTAATCGATTACTAAAATAGTTGTCGATTATTTCAATAATCGATTAGTCGTCGATTAATCGATTAGTTGTTTCAGCCCTAAAGTTAAAGTAAATACACTTTATCTTTCTGTTTTTTATGTTGTAGATCAGGGGTCCCTAACTAAATCCATTCGAGGTCAGCAAAATGTTATTTCATATCTTTCGACATATGTCCAGGGTCCGGACATGTATAGTCGTTGCTCATTATAATGTTAAAACGTGAGCACAGGTTGTCTGTTTACAAAGCAGAGCTGATCAATGAATCAGTAATTTTGCCATTTTATTTCAATGTTATACAAATTGTTTTAGATATTAGATATTAATAGGCCTGCCACGATAAATTTTTTTTGAGGACGATATATCGTCTCAGAAAATATCGCGATAAACGATAATATTGAGTACACTGTATCCATCTGTGCTTCTCAGCCTTTTAACATAACTTACACTCTCACCAGGTTCTGTGTTTGAACTAGGCCCGTCACAACCTTTTGCACAACCTTCTGCATTAGTCTGGTTAAATATTTCCTGACAAAAACTCACTTCTGTGTTAAATTAACCTGGTTAGAATAAAATGTATATTAAATGTATGGATTCAGATAATACCGTATCACTGCTAAAGTAAAGTAGCCATATGTTGTTGTTTTTTTTTTTTTTTTTTTTTTTTTTTTTAAATATAACCTCCTGTACACACGGCTGTCGGAGTGAAGCAGCTTTTTTTGTGGAAACTTGTTGACTGTTTGTCAAACCTCTGCAGCATTTCTCTGGCTTTTGAACAGTAACGTGTAGACCTAAGCACTGAGTAATGTTCTCAGGACTATCGCGCTTGTATTTGGATAGTGGCTAAAGCGGTCGGGTTCCTCTCGCTAACAGTAGCGCTGATTAGCTTTGATACACTGACTGGGCACTTGTTTCGTTTCATTCTCACGTTGGACAAACCTGCAGTCGCATTAATGTTGTTATTCTCTCTGTGATGCTTCTTTTGGCTGGAATTCCAAGTGTTTTCCCTCTTGCTCCGCGATAAAGTTCACGGAATCAGCAAAGCTCCGTAGTATCAAGGCACTTTGTTTACACCCCGCCTCTCTCCAAAAGCAGCGCTGATCTATAAATGATCTGGATACATGCGGGGATACGGCTAATGTGTTCAATGCGGTCTTTACGCACAGGGAGACGGGTTGGATGGATCCTCCGCTCACTCAGCGCTGTGATAGCGTTCATTCTTCTGTATTTATTTTAAGCACACGCAGCACGTGCATTTATCGAGACTAAAATGTTATCGTCCTTCATTTTACTTATCGAGTGATCACTCGATAAAGTAATTATCGTGGCAGGTCCAGATATTAAGTATATTGAGAGAATGAAAGGCTTTGGGGTCCACACTAAAGCCTCTGAAGGTCCGGATCTGGACCCAGGTCCGCCAGTTGGAGACCGCTGTTCTAGATAATAAGTTATGTAGTATAGGTATAGGGGGAAAAAGGTCTCTCAGGTGCCAGTATTGTAAACCACGTACTGTTTAAGTACTGGCACAAAAAATGAAAAGGTACTCAGCCCTAAAAACAATAATGTGTCTATTACACGGTGGTACAGAGATTAGAGCGTGTGCCTCATTTCAAAAAGGTCCTAGGTTCAATTCTGGGATGTGGATTCTTGTTCACTGATGTCTGCGCTTGTGTATTCAGCCTCAGGATTAAGCTAAACCACTGTTTGTTTGGGTGCGCATAACATTCATAGGGCTTGGCAAATAGGCCATGGGTTATTCCTTATCCAGCAACCTACAATTTGAAGCCAAAATCGTCCCTTTGACATTGAACTAATTGGTCCACGGGTATGTATTGTTAAATGCTGTCTTTTACCATCTTCATCTCACTTGATCAATTTCATTCATTCATGAGAAAAGGAAGGAAGGAAACACAAACAACAGCCTTGTCGAAGTCCAAGAAGCTACTCCCTCAAACTGAATGTCCCTTCCTCGCTGAGGTCATTTTCCGCGCACGCATGTCATTGAATTTCACATAGTTTGACTGCATCCGGTTGGCTTTTTGGGTCACATTGAAAGGTCAAACCAAATAAGCACCAAGCGCAGATCCAATTACCAAAATTTGCCCCCGCTGCCCTGACATTGAAGAGGAGCCGGTGCACTTTTGGATATGCTCCCAGCTATTCATTGTATGTTGAAAGATTAATGACTGTGGATACAAGTTAGCTTTGGAGACGGCCTCGACAACTCCCACTAGGTTTTAGCGTGATGGGAACAAAGTGTGAAATAAGTACAGTGACGGGAAATCAAACCACTTGTTGCAACACAGTATTTTAATTAATCTTTATCTTAATTTTAGCAACAGGTTGGTAATCAGAGTAACAATAGCTTCCTTCCCAGACTATTTTGATCTCCCCCTGTTTTGACAAGAGTTGCTCAACTGCGTTCCCGGACATTTTTCCTGCCCTTGCTCATGCTCTGGACTTCCTCCTCTGAATGGCCCCATTGAGATTTAGTGAAAGCAAAGTCCAGCGCGGACTCTGTGTCGCTCATTATAGGCCACCGTGTTCTATTCTTTAAAAAAAAAAAAACTGAAAAGAAAGGGAGACCTGTTGTTCCTATGGCGCCGGAAACTGCACACACTTTCAACCATCCCCAACAGGCTTTATTTCCAAAACCTTTCATCAAATCTGTGTGTTTAAAATCATTCATAAAAGTGATAAAACAACCACCACCAAGAGAGTTTTGTGAGGCATCTATGTGCATTTTTCCTTCACTGACATTTTAAATTTGAATGCTGATTTTTGTCTCTTTGGTTTCATGGCTATTGCAGAAAGACTGGGACTGTGGAGCTGAGTATTGAGCGGGCGAGCTTTATTGATTTGTGTGTGTGCGCATTTGAGGCTATCAGTTTCTGGGTTATGCTTCCCAGAACCCACAGCTGTTTTTTCCCGCTCCCTGTTAAGTGCACTGTGTTTTTTTTGTTTTTTTTCTGTTTGCGTTCCCTTTTTCAGGGTTCAGATGGTCAAAGGACACTGGCTTTTAAGTATAGAGCTCTAATTGAAAAGCGGTCCTCTCAGTTCCGGGCACAGTCAAGCATGTGTGTGTTGCTGCTTTCATGCGGCGCTATTTTGGTGCTTTAGTGTGTTAAAGGAGTGTTTCCACACAGCTGTATTTATGTTGAGCCATGCCGCAGAATTTCAATGGAAGGTGATGTGGCCCCAAGGTCAATGGCACACTGGAGTCGTGTAGAATGGCAACACCTAGTAACATTCTGGGTTAGTGTAGTGTTTAAAGGGATATTTCAGGATTTTTTGACATGGGGCCTCATTTCCTAGTTATCCAGAGTGTTGTTGATTTCTGGAGATTTTTTTTTTTAATTCATGCAGTCCTTGTATTTGAAGAGTTTAGTGGTGCTAGTGCATGTCTATGGTAACTAGTAGCCCGCGTTAAAAACCTCTTCAAAATCATCGGATAGTCCTCCAAACGTTGCGATATCTGATTTGTAGGAAGCCCCTTTGTGAATTCCACGTACTAGTAAGGCCGGCCGCAGTTAAACAAACTACTGTAGATCCGGTAACCTATAGCAGATCACTCCACCGCTGCGTAGCTTACAACCAGGAAGCTGATGCTGCTCAAATATAAGTTATATTAAAAACATTTCAGTCAACACAGACATTTATAGTCTGGTGTTATAAGTGATTTTCCTCAGGTGCACTGTGCTTGGGTCAGACTGTTTTTAATGCAGGCTACTAGTTACCATAGACATGCACTAGCCTAGCACCACTAAACTCTTCAAATATTAGGACTGCATCTATCTATCGAAATGAGGCCCTTTGTCAAAAATCCTGAAATATCCCTTTAACCTCTTAACCCCCGCCTGAACCGAGCAGATTTTCTCCAGTTTGGCGTTACCCAAATCTAAAAGCTTCTTGAAAAAAGCAACCAAAAAGTGCCAAAAGAGCGACAAAAACGGGCCAGAACAGCAACATTAACACAATGGAAGAGCGACGAAAAATACAACTAAAGAGTGACGACAAAAAAAAAAAAAACGAAAACATGACAAAATGCTTCAAAATTGTGACAATAACGCAGTGACAAAGCCACAAAAAAGTTGCTGTCAGTTTTGTGGGTCTTAGCTTTCAAATGAGACCTTGCACTGGCATATGGGCTGTGAGCTCCGATGAGCTTTTAGATTTGGGTAAAACCAAAATGCGCTCAGTTAAGAGGTTAATCAGTTGTTGTTGTCTCGCATTTTAGCATCTCAAACCTATAGACCCCCGACAACAGAGCAGAAACTTCAACCGTTACCTTTTTTAATTATTACAATAATAATCTCATTGTTGGTTTTAACTCAGAAAGAGATTCTTGATATAAAAAACAAACAAAGTGTTGTGTAGTTGTGACCGCCCCTTATGAAAGAGGAAGCCACATGCACAATGGCCTGATATTAAACCCTTCCTTTGGGGGTGTAGTGTCGTGTGCTGAGTATTGTGTGAGTAAGCGGTCTATTCATGGGTCTCTAGTGACAAAAAAGAGTAAGACCTGCCAAATCTCATTGCAGCTCCTGGATACCGAAAAAGAGCAACACATGAAATGTATAAAAATAACTAGTGTGTCATGACTCTATTTGCTGATTGGAAGTTTATGAGCAATGCAGCGCAACGAATAAATTCATCATTACTATTCAGCCCAAGTGCATTTTCTCCAGTTCGGCTTTTCTCAAATCTAAAAGCTTCTTGACTGGAGAGCAACAGTGTAATAATGCCTCATTTGAAAGCCAAGACCTGCAAAACTGATAACGTTTTTGTCACATTTTTTAAACGTTTTGGTCTATTTATTTGTCCATGTTTTTGTTGCTTTTTCATTGCTTTTTTTCATTGCTTTTTGGTCGTGTTTTCATCACATTTCTGTCGCTTTTTTTCTTGCTTTTTCCGGTATGTTTTTGTCACCATTTTGTTTCTTTCCCGGCTTGTTTTTGTTGCTTTTTCAGCATGATTTTGGTTAATTTTTTTTGTGTCACTTTTTTGTCGTGTTTTCATCGTGTTTTTGTTGCCCTTTTGTCACACATATGCTTCATTTTCATTCTTGTTTTTGTCGCTATTTTGATGCTTTTAAGCTTTTAGATTTGGGTAAAGCCAAACTGGAGACAAAAGTGCTCTGTTCAGGTGGGAGTTAAGAGGTTATTAAACCACACCGGTTGCCAAATCAAAACCAGTTTATTCAGGATTGGGATTCAGAGATTATAAAAGCAATCAAACCTGCCGTGATCCCAAACACGTATTGAGACATCCGTTAGAAAAGGAGGAGGCTGTTAACCGTTCCCATAAATGAAGCTGGATTTTGGTGTGGGCCTGTTTGTTTAGTTTTAAGTACAGTCACTGCCATCATGAGGTTGGCACTTGCTGGAGCTTGTTGGCCACACCACACACAAAAACTTGAAACGGTGCCAATTCAGATCGCAGTTTTGCCCAATATGAACTGTTATTGAAGAATAGAAAAGTCAGTATCAAGATTAAGCATACATTTCAAAGATTTTTTATTTATTTTTATTCCACACTGCTCTTTATGGAAATGGTGAATCACAGCGCATTGCCACAATAACTGAGGCACTGGGTGTGTTTAGGGTTCCTGCCCAGGATGTGGTTGCTTATTGTCTTTCATAAAATGGGCTCTTGTTTGTGTGCGTTTTGATTGAAATAAAATCAAAACGGTTGTTGTGCTGCGCTGGCGTTGGCCGTGCCTCCGTAAGAAAATGGCCTGTCAGAACTTGACTTTGTGAAACCTGAAGAGCCATTATCATCTTAAAGATTTATATAACTGTTGCTGAAGGTCATAGAGGTAAACTGGTTTAACTGAAATGCTGTTATGTGTTTGGAGTTGTGTGTAATATGTGTTTTTAATAACTTTAAATGATTAATCACTTGTTTTAATCATTGTTTTCTATAGCCCAATATCACAATTACAATCATAGTTGTCTACTCTGTTAATTGGTAATTGAAATATACATGGAGTTACTGATCAATGCTGCAATTGTTGTAGGTATATGTACTTAGGTGAGTCTTGTCATGTTTAAAACCTTATGTTATGTTATTTGGACTTCAACATAGTAAAGTTAGTAAGTAAGTAAAGTTTATTTCTAAAGTGCTTTTCACAGATAAATGACAAAGTGCTGTACAAGAGAATAGGTGAAAACAACCAATAAAAAATGTACACATGTCAAATTAAAATGACACTAGTGAAAACCCATCAACCAAAAGCTTTCTTAAATAAACATGTTTTCGGATCCTTTTTAAAAGAGTCAACAGGGACGGGGGCCGGATGTTCCACAGTCTGGGGCCAACGGAACGAAAGGACAGGTCCCCTCGGGTCTTATAACATAGACATGTTCTGCAAAACATAGCATTTTTGTATTAATCTTTCTTGAATTTTGGATAGTTCAAGCAATAGAAAGAGAGATAGAGATGCAAGATTGATATTGATCTGGTATCAAGTCATGTTTGTTTTTGGCAGGACTGAAAAACAGGACTTACTGTTAAGTCCTGCCTACTAAAAAAACAGTCAGCCCTGCGTATTGATTTTCAGTAGGCAGTGACTGATAAAGGATGTCTGAAGTGAACAGATCTGCAGAGTGCTATGATTGAAAGCGCTGAAGCGGTTTCCCTCCTGGTTATCTCATTAGCCATCTCAGCTTTTAATATTCACATCTTGTTTTCTGATTTTCTCACAGGACGTCGGGTTGACTGGCCTCTTGCAATGCCTTCTCTGATCTCAGAGTAGAAAAGGTGAAGGTGCAACGCTTTGGGAGAAACGAATACCACGATGCAGCAGTTAAAGTGTGTTTGGCTCCTCACTGTGCTCCTGGGCCTCACTAAGGCGAAAGATGGTAGATCTAAGAAAGATCTTTCTTAAAGCTTCTGCTAGTAAGGTGAATGTTAAAGTAATAGTGCTTCTGTTTTCAGTCGTTCCTATACCACAGCAAGTGAGCCTTTCTGCCAACTTGAACACTCAGCAAGTATCTATATCCTGGGATGGCGAAGCTGCGTCCACCTTCGACCTCCTGATTGTGCGAACTGAACTCAATGATACTGTTTTCTATGTAAGCTCATCTTCCCACTTTTGTTGTTGTTTCAGCTACTTTTTATCGCTGCCTCTTCCTTTAATTCATGCTATGCGCTGCGTCGACAGGAAACTCTTACTGTGGCGCCCGCGGCCGGCAGTGTGCGGCGCGAGTTTAACTGGACGTCAGCCGAGCCCCTAGAGTGCACGTCGCTGTCCGTCAAAGTCCGATCGAGAAGTGGCGAGGTGACCAGTGAGTGGAGCAGCACACAGATACTGCAAGGTCAGAATTACACAAAATAAAGGTGGAAAAGGTTAGCCTACTTATCAAGCGCTTAAATTATCTCTTTCTCTTTATTGTCTGAAGGAAATGATCTCCCTATCAATGAAAAGATCCAGGTTTATCCTCAAGACAAGATTGTACCTGCAGGAACCAACGTCACCTTCTGTTGTATAATTGGAGAGGGCAAGTCGTTTGAGAGTTTCCACTTCATCTCTTCTGCCGTCAATGTGACACGGCTGAGCAGGCGCACCTTCGCCGCCACGGTCTATAATGTAAAGCCTTCGCCCCCTACGGCTCCAACGCGTACTGCAAAGGAACCACAGAGTCTGAATTAAATGGATCAGTGCTGTTTGTTGGATGTAAGAGTATACATCTACAAAAAGGGATATCTTTCATAAGCGTAATCATCTGTATTTTTTCCCCCTCCCCAGATCCTCCTCTTCTGACTGACTTTTGTGTGAAACTCATGATTTGATTACCGCTGTTTGCCAGTGGACGGAGGCGCGGAACACACACCTGACTGGCAAAAGGCAAACCCACTACTCTATCAATGGGAGGTATGTAGTGAAACCAGTGTCTTGTGTCTGAAACTAACATTGCTCAATAGATTAGCATGAACTGCAAATCAACAGAACTATTCATTCACGTGGGCAGCTTCCTTATTATTCGTGCCTTACTAGTCTTTTGACAGAAAGCCTTGTTCTCCGACTGAAATGCCCATGTGTTTTTGAAAATGGTCATAAAAGAGATGGAAGTAGTTCATTTGTTATTAACCACATTACTATATCAACTTATCGTTCAATGAGTAACAGATAAACGATACATTTTTGGGCTCGATATTTATCGTCTGTACATTTATTAGCATTCCCCTCCTATTTTTCTTTATAAAACTTAGATTTAACCGAAGCAAATTAAGTTGCATTATATTTCATGTTTATTGCAGCTTGTGTGGTATTTTTGGATATGATTATGCACTTTTAGTCATTTCTATGCCTGAGAGTTGACAGTATCGAGTATCATTAGAGTCAATAATATCGTTTATCGCGATACTTTCCTGCCTCAATATATCGAACTTCAAATTTGCTTTCGTGACAGGCCTACTCTTAACCGACGCCATAACGGGTGCATTTTGTCCAGTTAAGCTTTACCCAAATCCATATGGTCACAGCCTATAGGCCAGTGTGACTCCTCATTTGAAAGCTAAGCCCTACAAAACTCATCTAAATTGATCTTTTTCCCCCATTGCTTTTTAGTTGGGTTTTCATCACATCACTATTTTGACGCTTTTTTTTTCAAGACGCTTTTAGATTTGGGTAAAGCTGAACTGGAGAAAATGTGCTCGGTTCAGGCGGGGGTTAAGAGGTTAGGTTTTGTGCTGTTTTTCGTAGATAGTTTCTGTAATTAGAGTGAATTAATGCCATGACATCACATTAACGGAACCTTTTATTTACCACTAGAACCTACACTGTGGTCCGCCTTGAGCATAATCGAAAGCAGTGTAATGTCCCACTGTGGGAGGATAAGTGGACACTGTTGGGCCTGAACCCTCTCGGGGAGCACAATCTGACAGACACCGCTGATATCCGCTCCAGAGGTACAGTATGCTTTTGTCTTACTCACTTCATCACTGCATTTCTATTTCCTTAGGCACACACTTATAGGTTTGGGTATGTTTTTTTTTCGATACCAGAACTTTAACGATACTTGGTTTTCGATTGCGATACCTGAACGATACTTTTCCCGATACCTATACTAAATATTCGTCAACCAGAAAACAGAACAATAATGTGTGGAAGATCTGCAAATTTACTAATCGGGGAATCATTTGGGATAAATGGGGGAAAGTTTTGAGAAATTGTGGAAAAATTGGGTAAAGAAAATAGGGCAGATTTTTTTTAGAATATATTGGGTAAAAATAGAGGGATATTGGGAAAATATTAGTAAAAAAAAAAGAGCAAAAATAAGAAAACATTTGTACAAAAATGTAGTAAACATTAGGAGAAAAAAAAAAAATGGGCAAAATCAAATATATTATTATTATTATTTATTTGACTGAAACAACCGAGTCACTTCCTTTTAATGCTGTGCCTGGACCAACAGCATCAAAACCTGGATCTAAAGATGTACGATTTGTTTTCTGTACATGCTTTCGATACTTATTTATTTATTTTTTGATAGTGCCTAAACCTTTTTTTTCCGATTCCATACCGGTGTCGTTTAACGGTAGCCCTGCACACTTATAACTTGTGTCATCACTCTCCAGTTGTCCCGCTGCCACCGGAGGAGCTGAGCACTGTTTATACCGCCCGTAATGCTACTGTGACCTGGCAGTGGAAGCGCAGTAACTATTCCACGCTCGCTCTTGTTTGTCAAGTGGAGCTTACGTCCAGCGATAACAAAACAAAGGTGGGTTAAAAGGCCTATGTTGACAGGAATTGTCAGTAACTGCTAGTCTGTGTGTTTGTTAATCCCTCTGTACACAGCTATTTTCCATATCCATTCCTGTATTATTTTGCAGCTGTTCCTGTGCCTAATATATGACCTTCACTTTTCTAACACAGTTACAATATCAACTATGTAGTCATTCCTTGCATGCATGTGTCTTTAGCGGACCTTCTCTGGCATGGCTCTGCAGTCGGTGGTGCTGTTGGATTTGATTCCCTATGAAGAATATAGCATTAAAGTTCGATGTGGAGCACAAAGAATTTCTGGAAGTGGGGGAACTGGAGCAAAACCATTTCTTTCCAAACTAACTGTGAAGGTAAGCGATATTGTTTTGCTATTTCCCATTTAAATGATGTCTGTTTTTTCACCCCCACTTTCCCATATTAAGTTTATTCTTGCAACACACGGCTTTTAAAATTCTTCTGATGTTTTTTTTTAACCAGCTCCCGGTTCGTCTCCTGATGTTTGGATGTGGATGAACAGTGACCAAACTGGACAAGTTATATGGAAGGTGATTCTTCCCTTGGGGCATGATATTTTTTAGCTTTTAACCACTAAACTGTTAAACCTCTTAAGCCCCGCCTCAACCAAGTGCATTTTCTCCAGTTCAGTTTTACCCAAATGTAAAAGGTCACAGCCTATAGGCCAGTGGTAAGACCCACAAAACTGATTTAAACAGATTTTTTTCTCGCGTTGTTCCTGTGTTTTTTTTTTTGTTGCGTTTTCATTAGAGATGCACCAATCCAGGTTTTTTGCTACCGATGCCGAACTGGGGTTTGAGTATCTGCCGATATCCGATATTTACCGATACTAAGAGACTTTCTTAAAAGTGGCTTTCTCTGAGTGAAACATTTAATTTACTCTTTTCTTCATTTTAAGATCAATAAAGTCATTTTATTGTCATGATGTCACAGATCATTATTGATAAACTCTTGGATAAACATTTAACAAGAATCACTGGACGTTTCTACACTAAATATCCTCGGGTATATGACCGGCTTTAGTTACATAATATAAACAACTCACATTAAGTGATCTGATCATTACAAATATGTGAGATCAGTTATTTCGTAAAGTAAATACAACACTTGGCTTCAGCAGTGGTTAGTTTATTTCATTAGGCCACTTTAGGTATTTCTATCATAGTCTTGACCCGGCCTTGATTAGTTTTTGTTAGCATTAGGAGGTTAAAACTAACTCGGCGATTGAATTCACCAGGTCCCGGCTTTACAATGATATACAGAATGCCCATATTCATTTAGATTTACAGTAGGTGGTAAAAGTTATGTTTTTAAGGCGCTGAGAGCCAAAACCGGTATCGGTTCAGTATCAGATATTTGTAGCCGATATCCGATATCATATTTTTTCCAGTATTGGCTCCGATATCCGATACCAGTATTGGATCGGTATATCCCTAGTTTTCATCCTCGTTTTTGTAACTTTTTTGTCGCTTTTTTTGTTGTCCTTTTGCTGATTTTATTTTTTTGTTCCTCTTCTGTGGCTTTTTTGCTTCGTTTTTTTGTTGTAATTTGAAAATGGAATAAATGTGCTGGTTCTGGCGGGGGCTAAGAGGTTAACTTGGAGGTTATCTTTTGCGTGTGATGCTGCTAGAATGTTATCCAAATTGATATGATTTTTTTATTTATTACGATAACGCTTATGATAATCTACCTGTCAACATTTCTTGGTTTTATTCATTAGTTATTGGTATATGTCTGAGAATATTTGATAATCAGTGTGACGTTTGTCTTATTTTATATACTGTATATGTTTTAATCTTTCAGCCGTATGAACCAAGGCAGAGCCATGGTCCCATAGTGAGTTACGAGGTGTCTCTGTGGAGCCCTGACGACAACACCCGGCACACACAAATCTTGTCTCCGGATACATTTACGATGCCCGTCAACCTCTCGAGTTTACCATCAACAATAACACCAAGGTTATTGCACGTGTTGTAGCAAAGAATCCAGTTGGGCTCTCGCCTCCTGCCAGTGTCGTCTTACCACAACACGTGACCCGTATGAGAATAAAATGTTGCTTTATTATGCAGGGAGCAATTGGTTTCTACTTTTTTTTAACACAAACTATCTTTTGCACAGTTCCAGATTCCCAAGCCGTCACCAAAGCAGACTGTAGAGAAGGGGCCTTTGCTCTGTCCTGGCAGAGTGACGCCAACAGCAGCTGCGGTTACATTGTGGAGTGGCATAAGGCTTCATGTCGGCATGACTGCGCTGTAGAGTGGATCAAAGTGGGAGAGGAAATCAGCAATGTGTCCATTAAATCGGGTAAATGTTGTGTCATTTAAAGAGGGGGTATTATGCTTTTTTCAATCACATAGCACAGTTATAGCATACTACAATGTGACGTACCTTCTGTTGGTCTGTATATGCAGTAATTAAAATAACTGCCTTGATAAAATTGCTCTCTCAAAGGCTGTACTGATGTCTTAATGGCCTCTGTCTCTTAAGAAGCTTCCGACACGCCCCCTTCAGCACCTGCTTGGCATTTAAACACAACACTGTGCGGAGGGGCTCTGCTGAGCTGAGGAGCAGTGGTTGGTGCTTGCTTGACAAAGTCCAGAGGCGTCTCAGGAGGTGGGGCGTTCCTAGGAGGACTGAGGCATAGCTACACCTAAATGGCTGCATCAGAGTTTTTATTTACTCAAAATATGTAATGAGCCAAGGCAACACTCAGCATGTGTTTAATGAGGGAATGACTAATAATGATATAAGCTGAAAAAGTCATACATAATACCCCCCTTTAAGTAAAACGCTTTCATGCAAATTTTTATCATACATGTTTCCTATTTGGGTACTGTACCAGTCTGAATTGAACTTAAATGATATGACTTTTTCTGTATATGGTTATTAATGAATGAGTATTGCCTCGTGCCCTCAGATACCTTCGAGCCGGGTGTGCGATACTTCTTCTCACTGTATAGCTGCACGTCAGAAGCGCCAGAGCTACTGCAGCAATGGCAAGGATACATGCGTGAGCTGAGTACGTATAATAACTGTTGTATCAGAAATATGCTATTCAGTTTTTAAAATTTATTGTTTTATCCTAATTTTTGTTGTTGTTGTAAAGCTCCATCCAGTTCTGTCAGCTGTCGCCACGTCAGCAGGATTCAAGTACAGTTCTGCTTACATGGAGTGAAATCCCGGCTGAACACCAAAGAGGTTTTCTCCTTGGATACAAAGTTTACATAAATAATGGCTCCCAATTCACACTACTTGGTAAATATGAATTTCTATTCAAGTCTGCGGTGCAAAATCAATGCTAATGACTTCCTGTTTTGACATATTTGTATCGCTTCTCTTTTCTCTAATAGCTACATTACCAAACTGGGAAAACAATTACACAGTACAAGGCCTTCCTTCTGGAACATATAGATTTACTGTGAAGGCCTTCACGTCGGCAGGGGAGGACACTGGAGGCCCGGCTTCAATAACACTGGAACCATATGGTATAGTAATGAATTGAAGGTTGCTATTGTGAAAAAGAATATACATTGTCTAACGTGCATGTTTTTGTTTGTAGCTGACTGGCTGATTTTGGAAATTCTGGCAACCCTCGCATCACAGCATTGGCCCTAATTATTGTTACATTCGTCTGCTACAAGAAAACGGAAATGGTATTATTGATTTAACCCAAGGATGTTGCTGTTGATGTTAAAATGCAATTTCTAGTGACTTTTTTATTTTCTTATGTCTTTTATCTTATAGATGCAAAATTACCATATAGTCTTAAATTATATTTATGGCACAGTGAAACATCCCGATTAATAATCTATTAAACACGTTTATCAAATCAACTCAAACTTTATTAATATCTTTCATCTTCCCAGTGCAGTTAAATAATCATTTATTTTGTAATGTCAGCATTTAAATTTTGAAGAAAATAAGTGACCTTGTTTTACTTTTTTGTAGACACATGAATGAAGTCAGTATTTTTTTCCCATACATATATTATAATGGGGCAGGACCATTACCAGTGGACGTTACTGTTTTTTTTTTAAATGCAAGAAACTAAAATAAACAGTTTGCTGTTTTTGTTGAAAAATAATGATCTATTCAAGGCAATGGAAGAGGAAAGATAAAGGTGTCTGTAATGGCAGTCAATGGGGCCTTTTAAGTTTCTGATGTAAAGAATTTACCGAGGAAAAATACGAATGTAGCCAAAACATTTCTTTGACCTATCCAAAGCCATAATCCTCATCAACGCCTCAACCTTCTAATGCAGGGGTCTCAAACTCATTTGGACTGGGGGCCAAAAAACGCAAACCCAGTGTTGGTCGGGGGCCGCAACAGACGAAGCCTTTTTTATTAAGTCAATTATGATTTAGCAACTTTTTATTGTTTGCTATAATAAACCTTAAATAGACTGTACATTAACTATCTGCACATTTTTAAGCTTCCAGAGGTTTCCAATCGCCTAAACATTTTCTGAGCTTCTAAATTTAAAATTACAGACTTTGACAATTAGTGTTTTTGTAATTAATCTCATATTGGTTCAGGTAAATTGGTTCAGGCATCAGTGAATGCTCTTTCAGGAGTCAGGTCCAGTTTCTGTCTGTTAGCCTATTTAGAAAGAAATGCAAAAGTACAACAAATGTCATTTTAATTTAGTGTAGAAAGGCTCAACCAGGGACTGGAGCTGAGAATGAGCACTAGCAAAAAACTTCATCTACAAACTTGTTTTGTACTATGTTAATTTTCAATTATCCTGCCATATAAATAAATACATCAATGAATGTGCAGACTTGGCAACTCTCCAAATGCCATTTTACAGACTCTGGTGTGTTTGAGATCAGCTTTGAGATTCACCTCATGTAAATAATGGGAATCATTGGCCTCTTCCTTTTTGTGACCTACAGTAAGAGAACTGATGGGGCTTATATTTTTTACTGCAAATGTTGTAATTATTTGCAGTATTTTTATACATTTCCAATTCTCTATTTTTAATTTAACTATGGATCATGTGTTCGCACATGTGTCCTTAATAAAGATTACATTAATTGACATGCACACAATGTTGCTCTGAGAGAGAAAAGTCTCCTCACTTTACTGTGGTGACACTTTTAAACCCTAATTACGATGTGTTCACTTGCAAAGTCATAAAGGTAAAGATGGTAAAGGTGCTTTTTGTCATGCTGCAGTGCTGTAACTTTTCCAGCACACGTTGGCTGAACAACTAAAGTTTCTCCCTCGCGTTCTGACCGTCTCTAGCCTGGCCCTTTGCCATCCGTAAACTCCGGTCAATTATCTTTTCCCGACCAGGCCAGACAGTCTCCCACCTGTTTTCAGAAGCTCCTCTCTCACAGTCCACTGCTTTTAGTCCGTTTCTTTGTTGAAAAAAGTTGTTAAGTCGTCTACAGAAGCGCCGCATCTCCCTTCCCCTGTCTGATGTTGTCATTTCGCGTCCGCAACGGCATTGGCGCTGCCGTGCGGTGCCTCATAGGAAATGTAGTTCTGGCGTATAAAGAGTTACAAAATCCCCCAATTATATAATGTTTGGTTGTTATGAGTTTGAGTGAAGTCGGTGATTTATTCAAAAACATTTGAAAATATAAGTTATTTTATAGCCGTTTTCAAGTGTGTACATGTTCTTTGTTCCCAGGGTAAAAGGCGCATTCTACCCAGATATACCCGAGCCCAAATTACCTGGGGACTGGTCCAGACCACAGGTAAATGTTTCAATAATTTCTTGCACAGACCTAATTACATTATACCAAACTGGGATATACTTGAGAAATTGTTTGTTTTTTTGTCTTACAGGGCACATTGGATGTAAAACCCTCTCCCCATAGTATGGTTCACATTGTGGACAAGCCTGAGTGGGACTCCAGCAAAGAAGCGCTAGTGGTCATACCCGAAGAAGACGAGGATGACAACGAAGGCCAAGGTATCCGTGATGAACCAGTTGACACGGATGAACCCACATCATTACGCTATTACAACCAAGTAGACGACCGACCCATAAGGCCGCGTTACCCAGACTCCTCCGCTTCCTCTGCATCGTCGCTGGATTCCGCTCGCACTGATGTGACTTACACTGGTATTCAAACATCCGGATCTCTCTGGTCTTCCAGCCGGATCCCCAAAGCTCCTCCGAAAGCCACCAGCCCATCGTTGGCTCGGTGAGCTGCGGCGGGGCGGACGGTTACAGGCCACAGACGCATCCTCAGCCTCAAGGGAACAATGCTGACTCAGCTCAACCTCAGTCGTTACTGGAATCGCTAGTTAGCAGCTCAAGTGGCTACAGACCTCAAAACAACTGGCATCTGGACTCGCCGGGAGAGGCAGACGAGCGACGGAGCCTTGCCCCGTCTCTGGGATCTCCCACGTCTATCGCCTCCACTCAGTTCCTCCTTCCCGATGGCTCTTCAGACGATCAAGCGGACGAGAAGCCTCAGACGTCGTCTTCTGCAGCAACTTGGTTCTCTAATTTGTTGTCTTCCGCAAAACCATGATTTTTTTTTTTCCGACGTGCACTAGTTCCGGTAAATGAGAACTCGCCCCCTAATGTAGCAAAGGATATAAAGAAATGGGTTGTTCCAACTCTACACAAATCTTTATGGTAAATAGCTCTAATATAATATAATAAGAGTATTTCACTTTATTTAAAAAGAAAAATGACTAAACAGATTCTGTTGAACATTACATAGAGCTTGGGTTCAATAATGTTCCCTTTTTATGATATTTTACTGTATCACATTTAATAATTTCAACACTTTTTGACAACTTTATTGAACCTAATTTAATTTGAGCTGGCAGCAAAGACATAGAACCCTTTTGTCAGTTTTTGTTCCACTTGGGTAGGCTCTGTAGATGAGATATACCAGGTCAAAACATCTGGATTTTGAAGCACTATTTCTATTGAATCCTGGCCTGCTCTCCTCCATTTTAAAATCTAGGCTCTTCACGTGAATGCATGAGTCTTTCAAATCAATTATGTTAATTTATCCCTTGTATTTTTTTAATTACATTTAAATTGACTGGAAAGTGAAAGGAACTAAAGATAATAATACAAAAACAGGGTTAGCTACGGGCGTTGTTATGCTCAATGCTGTTTCACCTATAGGTTCATTCTGTTTGTTTAAAAGATAAATAAGCTACTGATAGAAAATACAAGTATTTAGACTGGTTTGTAAAATGAGTCCGACGGTTACTGCAGAGCAGATCTGGTGCTTTCCTTACTGCCTGGAATAGAGTGGTGAACCCAGCAACTGAATGAATAAGCTACTCACTAAACTCAACCTTTTTGTGTTATTTAGTCTTCCTAGAGATTTATTTTCTTTTTTATAATTTGTGTTATTTCATACTCTGGCCAGTGTTCAACTCTGATATGCACATTTCCCAGTGTAGAATTATTACCACACTGTCAATGTCTCGTTTGCCTTATTATAGGATATGCTTCCAGTTACTCTTTCATTTGATGGCTTCTCACTAAATGTTACTGAAAATAGATGTACTATAGCCGCAGTGAAAAACACAGAGCATTATACTTTAAGATGTGAACAGTCAAATGTTGTGTGTGGTACATAAAAGTTATATCCACAGCTTTTTTCTTTTTTTTTTAAAGACTTAACCATTTTTGGTTAAAGAAACTAAGACTGTACAAGATTTTGTGTGACAGAGAATTGTTTGTCAAGCCAGGCCACCATATCAATGTTGCTTTCTGGAATGTGTTCATCACCAAAATGAACAGGCCTGGCTGTTACAAAAATTGATTTTATTTTCCTTTGGCTTTGGGAAGATTAGTGCCAGCCAACAAGCTCTAAAACTACTGTGATGTGAATGGTGACGATACTAATACTAGCTGGACTCCATACTGACAACAAAAGCAGGGACATAGCTTTGACTACTGAAACAGTGCATCTCCTCTTGGGTCAGATGGTCCACCTTTTATAAGAAAGCCAAATGAAATGTAAATACGGCGTCACTGTTAAAATCTGCCAGAGGTTTATTATTACAGTGAGATGGATTGAGTTTTACAGTATTTTGTGGCCACATTTAGTTTTCAAAGCCTCAGCTTTGGAGATTGGCATATGAACGCTATGTGTTACAAGCTTTTATGTTGATTTGTATCAACCCTTTCATATTTGTCAAAAATTATGTTTTTATGATTTATTGTATGTGTAATTGTTCTATGTTACAATAAGAAGCTTAATGCATTTAACATGTAATCCACATAATTTTGCAGCTAACATTGTACAAATCTAAATAAATGGATATTAAATCATTATAGCTAAGACACTATGGAATTGTTAAACAGTCAGATGTGTGGTCGTAGAATGTTCCAGAGTTGTGATCTTGGGATTTTAAGAACTGTGTGATCTTCGCACAGATATATCACTTTGCCGCATTGTGTATGGGCAGGGCCAGAGTATCCACCCATGGTTCTATTATAATTAACGTATCCACCAATCACACTTCCATAGTTATTAGTGTATTGTCAGTACAATGTCTAATGTCAAATTAGATTCAGAGAGAGGGTGTGCGTTGGTATAAGTCTAATGCCAAATTAGATGTATTCCAACACACACCCACTCTCTGAAGCAACTTGAGCTTTCTTTTACTCTGGCCCCTCAATATTTTGCAAATCTGATGCATGCTGTAAAGCTTAAAACACTTTTCCATCTAGTTTATTTTATAGCTTTAAACTAACACGGCTGTGCATGACAATTGTATACACAAATAGCATACAGGAAGAAAGCTTTACACTGAAAACCTTAATGCTAACTGACATACTTGCTCCCTGTTATTGCATTAAAGTTATTTCTCTGAACGCCTGTCTAATGTTATTTATCTCATTAACTGATGAATGATATGTTTGGTAGATTTACTGTTTACTGTGTGCGACGAGAGCTTACACAGACATGTTTACCTGAGGGTTCTTTTTTTTTGCTCTTTAGAGGCTGCATGGGTTTCTTGGAATAACAAATCCCTGCTGACTTATGATGTGTAATTCAACAACGCCCCCGAGTCGGTAAAGTTAGTAAATGACGTGTTTGTTGGTGAGAGGGAACAAAGCAGCGCCTCCCTTTAGCGTCTGTTGATGTTGCATGGTAACTATAGCAACGAACAGCCGCGCGTTAGCTTCTCTGTGGCTAAAACTGCTAGCTTACGTCTGGACTCACGCTAAATATCAAACAAACGACAAATCTTAACAAACAAATAGTACACAAACACAAGAGGTTGATACATCAATTAATTATTTTACCAAGAAGATGACTGACATATTATGTAAGTGGCTGAACGAGGAGCTGCGGTTGTCTCAGGTTGTTGGTAAGTAACATCAAATAATGGAGTTGAATGTGAGGAGCAAATGATGGAGACAATAATTGAAATACTCGTTTATTCAACTTAACATGGTCAACAGTGTTAAGAACATATTATATTTTAGTCTTAGTCTTTTGACTAAAATGTAATTTAATTTTAGTCGAGATTTATTCAAAGCATTCTCTTCAATTTTGATCTAGTTATAGTCGACTAAAATTGCATGTACATTTTGTCGACTTTGCAATTATAATATGTATTATTATAATCATATTTAATCAAGGTCCTCTGCTTTATGGAGCTTCTCCCACATGAACAGAGCTCAGACCAGAAAATTAAATTATACGAGGCTCTTTTCAGTCAGTGGAAATTTGGATGATTTTAGTCCTTCTCATTTTTTTTAGGCTTAAATTAGTCAATGAAAATATCTGGACATTTTAGTTTAATGAAAAACGTTTAATTTATTTTCAGTCCAATTTTAGTCGAAAAAATATAAAAATTGACAAAATGACTAAAAAAATTTAACACCGACGCTCAATATTCATTGCTTTCACAGGCGCTAGTGAAATCAATTTATTAAAAAAATATATATCTTTTTTCAAAGATCTTGCTTAATCTGGAGAGGCTGAAAAACCTTTTTGCCTCTTTGCTTTGACCTATTTGGTTTGATTGAACTTATATTCTGTGTCTGATTTCTTAAAAAGTCTTAAAAAGGCAACCTGAAAAAAAGAAAAAGATTGTTAGATAGTTGCGCATGTACACTGTGATTCTATTGTCTGTGTGTCTTTGCAGACCCAAAGACCTTTTCTCAGGCTTTCTCCAGCGGATATCTTTTTGGTGAAATTCTACATAAATATCAGCTGCAAAATGACTTCCACATGTTCATGAAAAAAGAGTAAGCTGCCCCAAAAGCCATTAAAAAGTGTCCAACTCCTTAAGTTCTTATGTTCATTTTCTTCATCAAACACTTTTTTTTCCAGGAGATCTATATCAATGCTGAACAATTTTACACGTCTTGAGCCAACTCTTCACCTTCTGGGGATTCCATTCAGTGCAAACACAGCCCAAGAGTTGATGCAGGAAAAGCAAGGGGCGGCTGCACACATTGTTCACCAGCTTTATATTTCACTGGAAAGGAAGAAGAAAGCTGACATCAGTGGAGTTGTAATGGAAGTTATGCAGCCTGCAGCTGTGGCCAGTCTGCACAAAAAAGAGCGTGAAATCTACTGTGATGTGAGTAAAAGTATTTGTTGTATTGTGGGGTTTGGATTGTTTAAATTCAGTAAAGGGGATTTTAAAATACTTCAGCAAATATTACTTTTGATCACCTTTTCAGCGGTTGCACAAAGTTGTGAAACGTGAAGCACAGGTGAACCTTCAGAGAATATCGAAATACTATGAGAATAAAGTCCAACAAATATGCAGAGCTGAGGTTACCACTGCTGTCCAGCAGAAGAAAGCAGTCCAAAAGCAAGAAGAGAAGTCAAAGAGAAATTCCGACAAGGTAATGCAGAATTTCCAAAATCTTAAACCCCCATAAGGTTATTAATGTTATTATCATTTGGATGTGCCTGTGTCCAAGGTTCAAACGTCTTACCTGAAGCCAAAAAGCCTATGACTTTCAACCAGATATCTGTTGTTCAGGCACCTAAACCACCCCACATTTATCACAACTTAATCTGAGGAAGCAACAGCAAGAGAAACTGGCACAGGTCTGTCTTAGATCTAACTGAGTCTCTTGGTTTGTGCTTGACACACACTTGATACATAGAGATTTCCAGTTTGTATTATTATTTAAGACATTTTTTGATTCTATCCCTGCAGTATGTCCAGAATGAGATTGCTCAGTTTGAAACAAAAAAAGGAAATTGCCTTCTTCAGTCTCAAGGTTTGACTTTCCTTTTATTTATTTTTTACCCATGTTTATCTTTATGTAGCAAAAAATATAATATGTGAAGAGCACTTCATAAAATAATTTTAAATGTACTGTATAACATTTGTCGTTTATTATTTGTAGTAACCTGGATAGGTATGATACTGAGGTCCAAAGTATTGTGTCCAAGCCAGTGCTGTTGTCAAACAGTGTGTACATTCAGCAAATTCGTCAAAGGCTGGAAGAAGACACATTGGCGCGTGAGCAGAGGGACAAGAAAGTTGACAGATTCCTTGTAGAGCAAGCTAAAGCTCGTGAAGCTGAGCAGGTACTTCCTTGTTCTTAAGAAGAGCATTATAAAATATTATTTGTATTTTTTTATTTAACACAGTTCTATGATACATTGTTCTACAGAATGCAAAACATGAAGAGTACTTGATAAAGCGCTCAACTCGTCCAACAAAGCAGGGGCAACGTCTGGAGGCACAACTCCAGCAGATCAGAACGCAGAAGGAGGTCTTCATCAATAACCGTCTGTTCAGAGAGCAGCAAATCCAGAAGAGGAGAGAGCAGGACCTCCAGGAAGCTATGAGGAGGGAGGCGGTGAGATAGGATTGCAAATGAAGAAGAATAATGCTCTATTCATTGTCTTGTGTTAGCGACAATGTACTTGATGTTGTAGGACTACGGTAAATTGTTGACAAAACCATCAAAAATGTGTTATTATTCATCAATCATAGATACTGTAAGGGGGAGCTGCGACGCTCATAGAATCAGTGTTAACTCTTGTGTTTGGTTCAGTGTTGCATTGTTGGGTACGATAGTTTTGTTTAGCTTGACTAGTTAACTAGAAAAAGCACTTATGTGATCTGCACAATAAATGTCTTATTTCTGATCTTTCCTCTTCTCTATTTGACTTTTCACTTGACATACTTCATATTTAATGTCCTATTAAATGTGTGCTAGGTATTAGCTGAACAGGAAAGGATGGCCCGTGCAGAGGAGATCAAAAGGAAGCTTGACCTTTGTAATAGGCTTGCAGCTGTTCGAGATCAGATAATTTACCAGAAGCACGCAGAGAGCTGCAAGGAAATAGTGGAGCAAATAGTGGATTTGGCCACGAAGGTTGGAGAATACCGTCTTTCTGGGAAGTATGTAACCTGTCAAATGTAATCATATCTTAATGTCCCTCACTCATCTTTATGTCTCCCTTGCAAGTGATAGCAATTACCTAAACTGTGGGTTTTTCACCCCTGGATGACAAAAGATAACTGATTACAAGGCTGTAAATTATATAAGCTCTTTACATTTTATTTTTAAACTTCCAACTTTTTCCGTTTATCATATGTTATCACAGTCCAGTTCCTGTAAAACAAATGAAAGAATGGAAGGAAGTTCTGTTCAGTGGCGTACCTCTCTATGAGACTGCAAACATGGGCAACAGTGAGCGCTCCATTGACACGGACCCTGTACAGCTTCAGAAGCAGGACATACTCAATAATATGGACTATGATGAATACATTGTGAGTTGAGCGTCATTTGGTTTGAACATAAATAAAATGTACGCTTTTATTGTTGCCCTTTTGGTTCTGCTACAGTGAAGTACAGCTTATAAATGATGTTTTTTGTCAGAATATGACTGGTGAATGGATGTGGCCTGAAGGAGAGTCGCCAAAGTTGCCTCCGACCAACAACAATATTCTTGGAAGTGTAGTTGCCCGACTCAGGAAGCTTGTCCATCCACCACGTGAAAAACCCGCTGAATCCCCTTCCCTCACTTCATCCTCAAAGCTTGTGTTCTTGGAAAGCTGTGCTCTGGAAAGACCTCCTGTCTGGCTAAGATAGCTCAGGGTATGATGTCCAACAGTGAAAATGCATTCACTTGCATTCATTTTGGTTTACCTTTTTATTTTTCTTCTTCAGCGCACGGTATCCACATACTATCTGCACCAGTTCTAGTTAATGAGGATTGAGTGCATACAACAATAGCGAGACGGTAGGTACAACAGAACCGGCATTGTTTAAATGTATTTTGATGAAACACTAAATTATACAGACAATCATGATCATGATGACAAACTTTTTTGCTTGTCTTAGGTCACAGAGTCAGACCATGAGAAAGAAACGCCCACATATGACAGTAAGACTCAGAAGCATTACTTTTTATTACATTGGCCTTCTCTAATAACTTACAGTATTATCTTATTAAAGAGGGGGTATTATGCTTTTTTCAATCACATAGCACCAGTCTATAGCATACTACAATGATGACGTAACCTTCTGTTGGTCTGTATATGCAGTAAATTAAAATAACTGCCTTGAATAAAATTGCTCTCTCAAAATGGCTGTACTGAACGTCTTGAAATAGGCCTCTGTCTCTTTAAGAAGCTTTCCGACATGCCCCCTTCAGCACACTGCTGTGGCATCTAAACAACACTACTGTGGGGGAGGGGGCTCTGCTGAGCTGAGGAGCAGTGGTTGGTGGCTTGGCTGGTGACAAAAGGTCCAGAGGCGTCTCCAGGAGGTGGGGGCGTTCCTAGGAAGACTGAGGCATAGCTACACCTAAAATGGCTGCCGTCTAAGTTTTTACTGATTACTCAAAAATATGTGAATGAGCCAAGGCAACACTCCAGGCATGTGTTTAATGAGGGAATGACGTAATAACATGATATAAAGTTGAAAAAGTCGATTTTACATAATACCCCCCTTTAATATATTTATAATTGAAGGAATTAAGACTCATTCTTTTGCTTTTGTTTTAGATGAGGACTTGCCACACGATGTAGCCATCACAAAGGTGTGTTTTTATCAGCTTTAAAAAACGTATATTGATATTATACAGTTTAATAAAGGAAGAGAAGAACAATAATCAAAATAACATTGAAAGTGTGGGTCCTTTAGGTCCATTCATTCACTGCACTAGATATTTGCAATTAACAGTGTAATGTCTTATCATAATTAGCTTTCCACACAAGTAATGTATGGAAGAGAAGCAGAAATGGCAATGATGGAAGGAAAGATTATACCTCTGGAGTTACTGACGAAGATCATAACAGAAGCCATTCGGTAAGCATGATTGTTTAATGTACCTGTATATTCTTTCCACAATAAAATGCAACCTGCCTGTCCCTCCCCAGACAAATTCCAGCGAACTCTGGTTGGATTTTGGATGGGCTCCCGGTCGATATTACCCAGGCGCACTTGCTGGAGAAGGCCCTCGTCGGGAGTGTGGATGAAGAAGAGTGTGTGGTCACCAACAGCCGCGTGAACCTGGCTGTCGATCCAGACCCGCCTAAAGCACCGCCGCCCCCGGCCCCCGCTCTAGACCTGGCTCTGCTCCTGGACGTCTCCGATGAGTGCGCCGTCAGTCGTGCGGTCAATCTAGCGTGTGTGTATGATTTCCCCAATCCTTACATCTGTAAACAGTAATGACGATGACAGTTAGTGTGCTTCTTCTGTCCAGATGCAGAAGCTACAGACTCCACACCTGATTACCTGTGCATGTCGCAGATCCCACACAGGTAACTGACAATGCAACAATAGGTCTGTGTGTGCATATGAGAAGTATTCATAAAAGTATTCTCTTTATTTATGATGTGATTATGTTGAAGTCTGATACTAGCTAAATTACATAGCTTTCTATATCATGGGCAGTTGATGGAATTTACTACAGAGCTAATCTTTTATAAAAAACAATCCTATGAAACCAACAAATGAGTCTTGAGTTGTTCTATAATATCTGTATACTTAATCAACATTTTACTTTAAATTTAAGCATATTGAGGATTATTTTTATTTTACTCTTTCTTTCAAGAGTTACAACTTTTCAGGAAACTTGGCCAGAGCTAGAAGAGTGGTTTGGGACGAAACAAAACATTTTGATGCGAGTTGACGCGAGCGTGGATGAAGAGGAGCTTTTCAATAGTGTAGACTCAGTGCTTCAGCTGGTGAAAAGACCCGTTCCTGAAGGTAGGTCCGGCTCTGTATTCAGTAGAGTCTATTCCAATTGACTTTTTTAACGTTTTTTTCCTCCAGCTAATTGGAACGAAAGTATTGAGTTTAAAGACTGTAACATCTTTTGATTTAATGGAAGTGTTTCAGCAAATTATCTCTAAATATACAAAAGTAACAAAGGTAAAGCAAAATGGGAGAAGTCCCCTACATTGGATGAATGATGATTTATGGAAATTGATGAGAGAAAGAGATTCAGCTCTAAAAAAACAGTTTAAAACAAAACTTGTAACCAATCTATTAATATTTACTGGACTTCGAAACAAAGTTACAAAGGTTTTTAGAAAAGGAAACGATAGATAAAATTACAGGAAGAGGGAAACCAAAATGCAAGACCATAGAGCTTAAAATAGATGAAACTTACATTAAGGATGGTATAGTTGCTGATCACTTCAGCAATTATTTTATAGACTCTGTGAACGAAATCACATTGCAAACCTCTGGATTCCTTCATTTGTTCTCACCACCTGCATTTTTCTCCAGTACTGCACTAAAATTCAAAGTATTTTATGCCAAAATAAGTAATATAATACAATCTTTATCAAATTCAAAGGCCAAAGACTACTGGGGACTTGACAACACACTTATCAAAAAACATAGGAGACTCTAACAACAACCATAGCCCAAATTGTGAACAAATCTATTAATGAAAGTGTGTTCCCTAGTGTCTTCAAAACAGCAGTTATAACTCCAATTCACAAATCTGGTAGCAAAAATGAGGTTAGTAACTATAGGCCCATTAGTTTACTACCTGTATATAAAAAATATTAGAAAAAGTAATCATAGAGCAGTTAACGGAACATCTAAACGATAATAATGTTTTGCATCAAATGCAATTCGGTTTTCGCAGACATCATTCCACTGATGCTGCCTGCTGCTACCTGACAGAGAGCATTAGGGCCGGTATGGACAAGGGGGGCACGGTGGGTGCCGTGTTCTTGGACTTACAAAAGGCCTTCGACACGGTAAACCACTGTGTCCTCCTGTCCCGGCTTGCTCAGTGTAATCTATCCTGTGAAGGACTGGAGTGGTTCCAGTCATACCCTACTGACCGGGTGCAGTGTGTGAGAACAAATAATGCAACATCCTCCTTTAAACCTTGCACAACCGGGGTCCCACAAGGGTCAATCCTGGGGCCCTTGTTGTTCAGCATTTATATAAATCACCTCCCTGATGTGTGCAAAGACCTGGATATAATTATGTATGCAGATGATGCCGTCATCTGCAACATGGAAGGGATATGCAGACAGTGGCCTCAAAGTTGTCTTCAGTATTGGACAAAATCCAAAATTGGCTCCAATCTTCATGCCTGACATTAAACACTAGTAAAACAGTTGGCATGTATTTTCATAAAATAAATAATACTAAAGAGATGCCTAACATATATGTAAATGGAGAGGCACTAAAAATGTAACGGAAACAAAATACTTAGGGCTCTATTTAGACCAAACACTGACATTCAAAAAGCATGTTAAAAAAGTAACCAACACAATTAAATATAACATTTCCTCTCTAAAGCATATGAGGAACAGCCTGACAGTCGAGGCGGCTTTCACTTATTTCAACGCCATGATAATTCCTCACTTTACTTACTGTTTATCTAGCTGGTGCAGGCAAAGGAGACCACGCTCAAACCACTAGATCTGTGTATAATCAGGCTTTAAAGGCACTTGACAAAAAAACATTCGTTATCATCATTGCAATATCCTGAGTAAGTTCAAACTGCTCAGTTTTGACAATATAATTCATACAATAATCTAAGAACTACATTCAAAATCACTAATAATACAGCTCCACCACCACTGAAGAACTTTGTCAGACTTTGTTCTGAGCAAAATACGAGAGCCACTCGGTCCACTGCAAATAAAAACTGTGTAATCCCAAAAAGATCCTCGGCCTTTGCACAATGTGCCTTCTCATTTCGCTCCATTAAACAGTGGAACGAGCTTCCAGACTGTCTGAAACTGTCTGTAGATCTTAATAGTTTTACTCGAAATTTGAAAAAGTATATTTTAGATCATCAATCGTGTCAGCATTGATGAATTATTGTAAATTGTAGGGATTGTTTATATGTTTTTCTAGAAGTGTACAGAAAACTAATGTATTTTATATAGTGATTTTATTGTAGATAGATTTATAGATTGTAATGTTTTTTGTACTCACCTGTCTGCAGGTGAGTACAAAAGAGGGACAGGGACTGCAGATGGAAAATAGCTACTTTGCTAAATCTGGGACAAATCATCTCTTCTTTTGTAAAGACTAATGGTTTTGTACACTGTCCCTGTTTCAATAACCAATAAACTAAACTAAACTAAACTAAGCTGTTGCCACTCCAGGCTTCAGATGGTGGGACAGCGCCACAGGACTCATCTACAACGCCTCTTTTTGACCCGTCATCAAATCAAGAATTAGCAGTGAACCTGAACCTAACAGAGTCCAGTTCTAGTCTCAGGGCACAAAAGGAAGGGAGGAGGACGTTGCAGATGAGCACAAACAATCTAAAAGGTTTTATAGTTGTCTGAATTCATGAAATTCAAAACATAACCAAGAAGGTTATGTTTTGATGGAAATGTTATTTATATTTGACATAAATATAATTCTAAAGGTAATGGCTGTGTTTTAATTAGGCAAATTGTTTGTATTTGAGAGCAGCTGTGAAATGCATTGTCTTTTTTTATAGGGCCTTCAAGAAGGGGATCAATGAGCACTGAAGGCAGCTTAAAAAATGTTGCTAAACCTCTGCCACCAGTAAGAGACAAAGTGCTTACATACTCAGTTCTGCCTCTGATCTAGATTTTATTCTTAAACAGAGTTTTTCCTTGGGCATCCTGATAACAGGGAATTTCAGAGGCTCTGCATCAGCATTGGGAAAATGCATGTGAAATGTATGTGAACAACATAAAGGTAGTGATGGAAGAGCTGCGCTTAGAAACAACCAGGATCAATCTGTACTTCCTCGACATCAAGTAAGACACAGTCAAATCTCATTCTGTTTGTTTCATTTGTATATGCAGTTTTATTATTTATATTATTATTATTATTATTATTATTATTATTGCAGAGAGGAGTTTAAACATTATTTGGATCGTCCAGATTTAAGACAAGAGGTTGTTTCTCAGTGGCAAAAGGATTTCAACAATGTGGCTGATGATATGAGGGACAATGAGGAAACTAAAGCAGAGCTTCACCTCAGGCTGGATGTAACTCCGTACAATAAAGTGACATATGTGGTACTTCAGATGAAAATTTGTCAATAAATAATTTCCTTCTTTAAATTTTAGGAACTGTGTGAACGTTTGTGGAACATTAGTGAAAAACGTAAGGAAGAGAATGAGCAAGAGAGGGCTGCTATTATGGGGGATGGATGGCTCTCAGATCACATTGCTCTGCTGGTTAACTACCACTCCATACTTACACAGGTTCATCTTACAATGTTATCATTTACCTTTGTACCATTGTTTATTGCTTTCTGCAACTTTATATTGAGATCCTACTTTTTGTAGTTGTGCATTAAAAAAAAAGTTGTTCTTCTAGGTGGAGTTGGATCGATTCCGGGACACCTTTTTTATTCTTAAAAAATATAATTTGAGCACAAACAACAAGCCAGTGCCGAAGACACAAATAAACCTTAGGGCACTTTCTCTTCTGGGTGCTTCTAGTCTGCAAGATCTGGAGGCACAGTCCCAGGCACAGTCCCAGGCACAGTCCCAGACACAAAGTGAACGTGAGCAGGTATAACTGAATAAATTATTAAATTATTGACGTTCACCAGTGATAGGTTATTGGGCGATATGATGGTAAATGGTTTCAATTTATATAGTGCTTTTCTACCTACAACAGGCACTCAAAGCACTTTAATCCATGAACCATCATCTAAGTCAAAAATATTACTTAACTGATATGTATGAAGCCTATTCCAAAATACTTTTTTCTCCCTTAAGCATCAGAAGAAACTTGTAGATGATTATGAAGCTGCTGTCACAGCCATTGACAGCCTGGTAAGACTTGCACAAATACAGTACTACACCAAAAAAGAACACATAATGGTCCTCAAATTACTGTCGATCATTAGGGCACTAGTTACTTTATGCATATTTTCAGGTGCCTACGACAGCCCAGCAGAGGGAGGCAGAGGTAAGTCAGACAAAAGAGAAAGCACAGGAGATGCCTCCAAGTGCAAATAAAGGCAAGAAAAAACCACCATCTCCAAAGAAAAAGAAAGGTATGTTTGTGGAGGGCCTACACATGGGTGGTAACGTGTGTAAATATGTATGTGTGGAAACGTATAATAGATTACAGTATTATTTCTCTTTAAAGGTGCTCCATCTCCACCGCCAGTAGTCAGTCCTGAAGAGACAGAGTTCAAGGCCACGGACAAAACAATGACAGACAATGTTGCTGCACTCATCATGAGGGTAGAACACCTCACACACTCTGTCAGTTATGATTAGTGCTGATAATAAAAAGCTATATGTTATTTGTGTGGTGGGTCTCAGAGGAAGCTGCAAAAGTGCGGATCACTCTGGTGAAAGGTCACGGCATGACTTGGTCGATTATATTCAAAGCAATGCAGAGCAGATTTTTATTTGTATGGAAGAAAGGTTGGAGGAACATTTTAACAAGGAAATGAAGAGGTAACGTGTGTGTTTTTATCATTTAATATTATAGTAAAACTGTTTTGCTGCTTATAAGATTCATCAATATACTGTACTACAGCATTGAGCAACTATCAGAAGTAGTGCGTCACCATATAGAGTCTGGAACTAAACTACAGCAGCAGTTGGTTTTGGTAAGTGCACTGTAAAGCTAGTTCTAGATTGAAGCAGATGTTATTACGATGTGTTTTAAACATTATGCTGTTTGTCCTTCCAGGATCATACTCATTTCTGTCTTAATGGCGACTTCCAAATGGTTTCTTTGCCTCCTCTTCCTTCTCGTCCACCATCTCTAGAAACACCTTCAGAAGGCGCCCTGTCTATTATTCAGCTGGAATCGCTCTGCCAACAGTTCAGACGTGTAGCTCCTAATGGTGTGTGCAGACAACACAGAAGATCGACATAATTATTCAACAAATAATAATGTCTCCAAATATGATGGTATTTGTTACTGGCCCGTAGGACTCCTGCCATGTGTGGAGTTTTCCACTTTATTGAAAAAAATACGGATTGAAAACATTAAGAGAAACAGCTGGACTAAACCCTTGATCAAGATGTCTGAAGCACAGGTGAAGTAAACCGTTTGCAAACTAAGCCCAATGTGCTGCATGTGGGGAAAAAACAACAACAAAATGTAAGATGCTTACGGATTAGGGTTTACCAGTAGAGAGTGTAAATGTAAAGATTGGAGAGAAGTTTAGTTGCCAGCAAAACCCATGGACACAAAACATAGCATGACCCAATGTGGTGAACCTAATATGAAAAATATTAGTAAGGAGCAACAAAAACATTTAGGAGATACAGCAGGTTAAAGTGCAATGTACAAAACTAACGCCCCTCCCCCTTTTTCTTTTATCCAGCTGATGGGGATTGTGGCTTTACTTAAAGATCGTTATGAATTTGTGAACTGGCGGCGGTTTGTGCTCAGCTGTGCCCAGCCGTGGCCATTTCCCTCCGTCACACAGCTGTTGGACGCCCTGCAGCATCTGAAGGCGACAGATGTGGAAAACAAAGGATACATTAATGAAGAACAGTATCTACAGGTTGGTCTTCTTGAATGAAGTCAGTGAAAGTTTCCATGCCTCTTGTAACGTCTGGTTTATTATGTAGCAGTCAATACAAATCATAGAAATGTGTTTTCTATTGGTGCAAATTTCACATTGATCACTCTATAATAGAAGTGGATACCTGCTAAAAAACTGCACATTTACAGTTGTACATTATTGTTTGTCCTATTACCAGACACAGCTGTGGTTTCCCGAAGAGACAGTCCAGGAGATTCCACAGGACCCCTCAGAGCCACTACCTTATAACCGCTTATCTAACCTGCACAAGGTATCTGCACTAGGTCATAACCGCTCTACAGTAGATTTGTGCCACACTACAGGTCCCCATGAGGTTTCCTTTCAATGCACTAACTTTGTCTCTACAGTTCTTCTTCCAGGTGTTCGCTGACCACTCGTGCACCCCGCCGCGTCTCGACTACACGTCCATGCTTCAGTATTTTGCCGCAGATCCAAATCCCAAACAGGGCTTTGTCAGAGCGCTTAGTGTGGTTGTTGGGCGACATCTAAGGCAGAGTTCATCAACCCAACTTGTCACAGTAAGAAAACAGTGTAAACAACAGAACGTATACTCCCTTGGCCTGGATGCTTAACAATATGTTTTTTTGTCAGTCTATGCCAAGTTTAGTGGAACTTCCCGAGTTCAGCTCACCAGATCTGAAGGCACTGAATTATAATTGCTTTGAAAGCCCTTCGTCAAGCGCTTTATTGGGAAACCAAAAGGTGTCTATACCCGCGCTCCTCACCGTCATCGGCCACGGCTGCAACGGCAGTGCTCAGGACAGCCAGACTCAGCAGCACACAGAGGTATAGACAACAAATCAACAATGTCACTCCAGCTTACATAAAAGATTTAGTAAGAGGTCCAAAACTTCCTGAAGCCACTGTGTACTTGCTTTTTTTCCCTATCAGTTGGTTGGTGTCTATAAGGAACTGGGCTATGAACCAGAGGATTCTGTCCCTTTCTCAACGCTCTCTACGCATCCGTTCATGCAGTTTCTTATGGAGTCATCGACGCAGCACCAGCTTCTAGTAAGTCTTTTAACAGTTTGCTCGCTTATTTCCACAATTACAATGTTTTAACTTTGTCCTCTTTGTTTTCTCTTGCTATTCTTCTCATTTTTGATCAACTCTCAGAACGTTTATCCCTGAAAGATACTGAAATACCAAATGTTAAGGGAGAGTATCAGCATAGATCAATTCATTATTATTTTTTTTACTATGTTTTCCTGGATATTACATAAAATAAACACTAATCGTCCCGTGGCTGTCCCCCCTGTTGAATTCATTCCTCTGAGGTGTTGCCAGATTGATTGTGCGACGTACTGATAACACACTATAATTAAAATGAACGCAGTAACAATGTGCTGCATAGGTTTGACCACCGTGATCGGCGTTGGTTTGGCAGATACACTCGAGCAGTTTTTCTGACTGACTTGCTCTTCTAATGACCTCTCTGACACTGAAGCACATTGGCCACCGCGACAGTGAGTGCATTGTCCAAGATAACCTACATGTCAAGCCCGACTTCCCTGAAACTGCCGGCCAAAGAACTTATAACCCTGTCAAAGTTTGTTCTTTTTGTTTGTTTGTTTGTTTTTTCATATGAGATTATGTTACATGCTTCTGTCTGACTTGGATAAGGAAAAAAATAACGCATAAGAAATCACAATAATTGCAGTAATTCAAGGTATTATTCCAGACTTAAAATGTCCCTTTAGACAAACAGAATGAAGAAAATTTAAACTTAAGATTTGCCACAACACCTAAGTATTAAGTAATGTTTTTTGTTCATTTTGAGCTTGTCTTGTTCCTGGGCTTGAGGTCCACACAGCCCCCTCCCCATATATACCAACACCCCCAATCCCTCCCTCTCAGTCCAGGGCTTCTGTCTGGCATCACAGAATCAACGCACAATCCCAGAAGTAAGGAATACACGCCATTCTTGGAGTTCTATTCTTCTTGCATTTGTCCAATTTATAGATGTGAAAATCCAGGCTGTACTTGAGTGACTTCATCGCCTGCCACGATTGATTCATTTGACATTTTACAATTATTATTATTATTACTCAAGGTTGACTGATGGTAAGATGGGCCTCGTATTTTGGACATTTATACTTTTCCTAGCTCCTCAGGGATCACAGTCTGCCAAGGTGCTTACTGTCTGTCTAATCGGTAAGTAAACTACTATTTCTACATTTGCCTTACGTGACATATTACATATAAATCATGTACAGATTTACTATTTAATCATCTCAAACTGTATTCATGTCCTTTTCACAACAGGAGGAAGCCACTACCTGTTATTAGATGAGATTTCACACAACCTGCAACAGCATGGCCACAGTGTACGGATGCTCCTGCAGCTCGGCACCCCTGTTCTTACAGGTATCTGGAATGTATTTATCACCTCATTCTTTTCATATTTTTATTACCAACTAGGCTCTTCCATTTTTCAGGCTTTTCCTATACAGGTCGTTCGCAAAGTTATCAGACCAGCACGTGGTCTCTCGGAGAAAAGTACATCCAGGAATACAACCACTGGTTCCAAGAGCAGCAGAAACAGTTCTTACTGGGAAGGTAAATATATCACGCATTTACTGCATATAAAATTACTGCATCAACAACTAGTATAACTATATAATATTTATTCTCAGGGATGACTTCATTGGTTTTTTAAACTTTATGGGACATCTATCCCATCAGTGTGATAAGCTTCTCGGAGACAAACAGATGATGTCATTTTTGCAGAAAGAACATTATGATGTAGCTGTTCTTGATGCGTTTAACCCTTGCTCTTTCATCCTGGCACGGAAACTTGGTTTGTCTTACACATTAAATACACATCCCGTTAAAAACATACAATACACACTTATCATGATCATGTATTGCAGGTATTCAGTACATCGCTTTCTATCCTGGTGCTTTAAATGGCCCGCTGTCCATTGGCCTCCCCAGTCCTGTCTCCTACGTCCCAGTCTTCAACTCTGAGCTGACTGACCACATGAACCTGTGGGGCCGTTTGAAGAATCTTTGTTATTCTCTCCTAACACCGGTGGGTGAGTAGTATTTTCCAAGAGATCAAGTCCAATGTTTGCATGTTAAAAGAAGCCACTCTGATGCCGCACTGCTGTATCTTTTGTAACTCACAGGTCAAGCGCTCGTTTGGTCCAGGTTTCAGGAAGTAGCTGAAGCGCACCTTGAGCAAGCTCCAAGTAGTTTGACTGAATTACACCAAGGAGCTGAGCTATGGGCATTTAACACTGACTTTTCCCTGGAGGTTCCCCAGCCCCTAATGCCCTACACTGTGCTGGTAGGAGGCATTTTGAATAAACCTGCCAAGGCTTTACAACAGGTACTTTGTTCTTACTGCATGTCTATTCCACAATTTGGGCGACTAAACTTAATTATACCTGTTTACCAGGACCTCGATTTGTGGATTTCAAACGTTAGAGAGCCGTGTTTCATCGTGGTGGCACTGGGTTCAATGGTCTCGTCTGTGTCTGTGGATTCACTGGTCACTGAGCTGGTGTCGGGCTTCTCCGGTGTTCCTCAAGGAGTGATCTGGAGGTACAGTATCACATTTTCTAACGGTGGAGAAATAAAATTAAGTATCAAACGTCACCTGTCTCTGTAGGTACGACACCAAGCAATGGCCAGCTCACATAGACATCCCACCCAATGTTAAGCTTGTTGACTGGCTCCCGCTGAATGACTTACTGGGTACTGTGATTCTGTCAGGCTATAACTCTTCATGTAAACCACATTCCAATCTTATTTTTGTATCTGATATTTTAAGGCCATCCTAAAGCCTGCCTCTTTATCACGCATGGGGGACAGAACAGTCTGCTTCAGGCAGTGTACCACGCCATTCCTGTCCTGGGGATTCCTCTGTTTGGAGATCAGTTTGACAATGTGGTGAAGGCAGAGGCAAAGGAGCTGGGGCTCACAATCAAACCCACAGACATCACCGGAGGACTCCTCAGCTCTACCATTCAAAAGCTCATCGGGAATAGAAAGTGTGGAGAGGAGATGACTAATTCTGTATCATACACAACCCATTATAACTGTGTGGCTTTTTTTCTCCACCTATAGATTCAAGTCTTCTGCTCTGTCACTGAGCAAGATCCACAAGTCCCACCCTGTGCCTCCTGCGCAGAGGTTTGTACAGTGGGTAGAACACATCCTGCAGAGTGGAAGTGGACTCCATTTAAAACCTGTCTCACTGGTCCAGCCCTGGTATGAGAGGCACCTACTGGACCTAATGCTTCTACTGGCCGTATTGCTTCTAATTTTACTTGCCGTCTGCCCGAGTTTATGTCGGAAAAAAGGCTTTACAAATAAGGACAAAAGTCAATAGTTGTTCAGTTGTTTTGGTCAATGTGTAAATATCAGGCTAAACATAATAGGAGACAACAACTGCATCTGCAACTGGGCCTATAGGTCTTATTCTGTGAAAGGGGGATGAGGAGTGGGGAGAGACATGTTGAAGCTGGGTGTTCGTCAATCATAATTAAAGTTACAATGCAAAGTTATAATGCAGCATCCTTAACCATTAGACTATCAGTCACACGGAAGAACTATGTTTTAAGCC
Source organism: Neogobius melanostomus (assembly GCA_007210695.1). NCBI lineage: Eukaryota > Metazoa > Chordata > Actinopteri > Gobiiformes > Gobiidae > Neogobius > Neogobius melanostomus. Next base: position 3,874,052 of record VHKM01000006.1, on the reverse strand, counting down.
CCTTTCCAGGACTGAATTACCAACCATAGCGCCACAATGTCTGACACTTCCGTGCAACTTTGACCCGTCTGTGTGACAAAAAGGGTGGATGTGCACTCAGCTTTTTTTGTGATCAATATGTTAATTGTACGTAGATGAAAGTTGACATTAGGCTCTTGAGGATTTATATGGACATACTGACTATAATCTGTAGCCCCATATTTAGGGCACCTGCAAGTCTAAACTCTGACCCCCTTCTGTGGTCTCCATGGATTCCTCTCTCTTCCTAAACAAGACACAAAGGCACACAGCAATGTTCACGGTCAGTGCTCTGGCCACTGACAGCAGTTCAGGGGCTGAGGCCACCCCACTCCCACTTACATCTGTGTTTGGGGCTAGCTGGGAGGAAAAATATAGATTAGCAAAGAAACAATGACCAATTAGTGAGGCTTGTTCTTTGCCCATTCAGCTCCACTCCCTCTGCATTTAATTTGTCTGCCTGGCAGATGCAGGTGCCAGTAAGTCTTTCTTTAACTCGCACGCAATCTACAGTATCCAGGAGAGAACTAATGAAGCAAAAGATGAAAAGGAAGGATTGTACATTTAAAAGTTAAAAGAATGCTATTTTAATAAATATGTTTTTTTTAAGTCTGTTCACACATGCCATTATTTTCTTGAATTCAGAACAACGTTTGGACAGTTTTCATTTCATTTAATTATTGTTTAAGTGTAGTTTAAAAATAGGACTAATAACTTGTCTTATTAAATATGCCTTCGTGTTTCCTTTACTTTGACATAACAGGCTACTGTATGCTGTAGCCATGGATCTATTAATTCAATGGCTGTTGCAGTTACATAATGTATGTATACACAAATACAAAATATGCCAGGGGATATAATACATTATATAATCGTATAATTATAACATTTCAAATATATTGCAAATTTTGACAGTTTTCAAAGCCTTTTTGTTTTTAGAGCCTTCGAAAATCTTTATATAAGAGACAGTATCACTATAAAAATGTGTGGAGTTGGGTTTCTGCTTGGAGTATTTGCATTTATGAAGATGACATTTTGACAAAAGGATGAGTAAATTAATAATAAAATAAATGTTGCACAGTTCCATCAGCTGCCATGAGGGGGCGCTGCCTATCGCGATGAGAGAGATCACTATGAAGAGCGTTCATGCTGCTAAATTGCTGGTTACGTCTGTGCGCAGTTTACGCCTAAATTAGTTAACGTAGTCTTCTCAGTAATTTTAGTATTTATTTGTCTTTATTTGTAAGTGATAGATGGATGTTGCATCTTTTGGTCTTTAATTTTAAAAAGATTTACTGCGCAATGAAAAAAAAGTGTTATCTTCCCACAGGAAGAGCTCTGGCTATGCCGCTCTCTTATTGGTGGATAAAGACGTGTGGGCGTGACCAGGCTGAATGTTTATGTAGCCCTCTGCCGCCTCGCGCCAAGGACTCTGCAATGTGAATTTCGCACATTGGTTTGTGCGCGTTTGAGTTTAGCTGATATTTTTAGCGGATGTACACCAGTTGTGGATATGGGGACACATTAACCGGTAAAACACGGACGAAAACGAGGGTAAGGCCGGAATGGCTGGCGCCTTTGCCTTCAAAGGCTGCCAAAAAATTCGCGGTCAGCAGATCAGAAATTTGCTGGAGGCGAAAGACTTCTTTCTGTTTGACTGTGACGGGGTGCTATGGCACGGCGAGAAGGAGATCACAGGCGCAGCCAAGGTGGTCAATTCGCTCATACGAAACGGTAAAAATGTGGTGTTCGTCACCAACAACTGCACCAGGCCCCGCGAGAATTACATGCACAAGTTCACACGCCTGGGCTTCCACGAAGTGATGCTGGAGCAGATCTTCAGCTCTTCGTACTGCTCCGCGCTGTACCTGAGAGACGTGGTGAAGGTCCCCGGTCAGGTGTTCGTAATGGGCTGTGAAGCACTGCGGAGGGAACTGCAGGAGGCGGGTATCGCCTGTGTGGAGGAAACAGACGAGCCGGACGCCACCATCTACAACTGCGCACTGGCCCCCGACGTGAAGGCGGTGCTGGTGGGACACGATGATCAACTGACTTTTCTCAAACTGGCCAAAGCGTCGTGCTACTTGAAGGACCCGGAGTGCTTGTTCCTGGCTACAGACAACGACCCCTGGCATCCCCTCAGTGGTGGAAGGGTACTGCCAGGTATTACAGTAGGCTACAGTATAAAGATGGCTGAACAGGCCAATAGTGTATGCCTTTTGTTAGCTGGAAGAGGGATGTTTTAATTAAATCATGGGCCTACTTTTTCAATCAATAGGTCAGTTTACCATTAGTTTGGGACAAACACTTAATAGCCATAAGCATCATGCTCTCTTCAGAATCAAATAGGTTTTACATTGGTACCATACTATTGAGAATAGTATCAATATTTAGCAATACCTTTAATTTAATGCCTGTTGTGTAATTTCTCTCCATAGGTTCCGGGGCCCTTGCAGCAGCTCTTGAGGTGGCTTCAGGTCGCAAGGCCACCGTCATTGGCAAACCCAGTCGTTTTATGTTTGAGTGCATCTCCAGCCAGTTCAGTGCACTGGATCCAGCCCAGTGCCTGATGGTCGGCGACCGCCTTGAAGTGGACATGCTGTTTGGGTCCAACTGTGGCCTGGACACCATGCTCACGCTCACTGGTGTGTCTCAAATTGAAGAGGCCCATAAGTACAGGAACAGTGACCTGTCTACCAATCACAGCCTGGTGCCTAACTATGTGGTGGACACCATTGCTGATTTCTTACCTGCATTTGAGGATGAAGAGGAAAGGAGGAAAAGGAGGAGAAGGAGGAGAACGAGGAGAAGGAGGAGAACAACTGAAGTGCTCTTCTAGACTCCAGTGCACATGTTGCTTAATAATATAATTATTTGCTTAAGCAGACACGGCCTACTGTAAATTATTCTCTAATAACAAGGCAATGTCTGTGTCGTGACCAAAACTGCTGTAGGTGAGAAGAATATCCTAAATTATGACTTAATGCATACCTCAATGTTCCTCTAGTGTTGTGCTCATGTGACTTGACAGTCCTTGCTGTGTTTATAGAAATATATTGCACTCTTATTCATTCGGTTTGTAGATTGTGTTTGATACGGTGTTTTAAAACACCCAGAAGTATTTTTGTAAATTCATGAATTGTTATAATAGCATTCATGTAATTTGGCACGAGAAATTACACAGGCTCTAGGAAGTTATTGTGTTTGCCTGAAAGTACAACTCATAGGTCTCACCAGTCACCAAGTGTTGATAAACATCCTGGTAGAGACAAAAAATGACAATTTGATAGAATAAAAAAATTACAGGAGCCAACAATATTCGAAGAGCTATAAATGATTTGAAATACAGAGGTAAACAATGCAACACTAGGAGAAAAATGATTTAACTATATTAAGCATGACAATTATAGAAATCTATACTTTGCTGCCAAACTTTCAGCATAAAATTTTACTGATGACACTGTGAATGCCCTTGTATGCATTTTATGTAAGAAAAAAAACCTGATTAAATATTTCCAACACTCCAGCTGGCTGTAATATTTTATTTCAAATCAAGTTTAAGTGGACTCTCAACTGTATTTTTTTTCACAACCATAAGTTTATTTTTCAACTGTCATGTCCGCTGTAATAATTCATCTTTAACAAAACACCTAACATTTCAGTGCGAGTTATGAATGCATGTTTTAACATAGCAGATATAAGCAAGTTTTTATCGTGTCAACTTACAACTTGTAATATCTACAAATATAAACATATGTACATTTGAACAGCATTGAGCAATATTTTATTCTAAATTATGTCTCATGGCATTATCTTGAGCTGAGGAACAGAAAGGGAGACCTGATCCACAGATAAGGACTTTGGTTGCAATGATTAAGTCTCTGAGTCATTCTGGACCACCACGCTGAAAAAAAAAACATGTGTCAAAACAAAGCAACCTATTGTCATTTCAACAATACATTTACAAAAGGAAGCACTTATTTGTACCTGAATAAACTCCATTTCATCGCCTGAAAGTGGTCTTCGGCGGTACCGTGCAGGAAAGAGCTGGATAGAGGCCAAGGTGTCGGGTGTGCCGGAAATTGGGGTGAAAGGTACACGTGGTTGTGAAAGCTGTGGTGGTGCAGCGGCTGGAGGAGCACTGGGACTGCTGTGTTGTTGAAGGTCAACCACTAGTGTTTTTAGTAACTCTTGAACTGGTAAAAAAAAAAAAAAGGGGGAATAGTAGTAAATGCTCCAATGCAAGTCGTGACTACCTGAACTTATGGTACTCACCGTTGGGCTTCGGAACGCCTTGTCTACTGGGAAATTTGATAAGAGGAGCGTGAGGCCTCACAGCCTGAGGAAACAAGACACTTTAAAGTTTACAAAGTAGTAGAAAAAACGAATGGTTGCACTTTATTTATTTATTCACGTTGATAGTGATAGTACCTGACTAGGTTTTGGACAATCACAGTAATCTGCTTTGTAACAATGTGTAATAACTTCTACTTCTGTGTTACATACATGATGGAATTATATGTATTTGTAGTTTCATGCAGCTAAAATCTGGAACAGTCTTCATGAGGATGTGAGACAGGCCTCAACTCTGACAATGTTCAAATCCAGGCTGAAAACAGCTCTTTTTACCCGTGCATATGAAAACTGAAAGTATTTTATCTGCACTCTTGCTTTTCACTGTAACTGATTAACTTTATGTTGATGTTTTATTGATTTTATCTGTTTTCTTGTAATTTTATGCAACTGTGAAGCACTTTGAATTGCCTTGTGTATGAATTGTGCTCTACAAATAAACTTGCCTTGCCTAGTTTGGAGATACATAATGTAATAACAAATAAGACACTTAAAGGTCTTACATATTATTCCATTGTGTATGCAAGAGGTGCAAGTTATTACGCATCGTTACATAGCACATTACATTGTACTAAATTCGGCAAATGTACAATATTTAAAGGGTAGCGAAAGTATTGCTGTTAATTTTAATGATTTTCTTTGATTGGACAGAGTGGCTCAATGATGTCATCTTGTCAAACTGGTCTAAGATTGGGACTTCTCCATTGCAACACAAACACAGCACTTATTAGCGAAGTCTTATCCTTTTACAACAAAACAGAGAACAAAGAAATGCAGCCATGTGTCTTTTTTGTCATGTTTTTGTCACTTTTTTTGCTGTGTTTCATCCTCATTTCCTGTCTCTGTTTTGACGCTTTTTTCTAGAAGCTTTTAGATTGGGGTAATGACAAACTGCTTGGTTCAGGTGGGGTTAAACAATAGCAATAAAAAACAAATGAAAAACACTTGGTAAAAGATTACAGGCATCAGCCATACATTTGTTATGAAATACAATACACCAAAATAGTCATTAATGTCGAAACAATAATGAAATAGTGAATTGTCCCCCTTATGTTAGACGTTTAGTCATAATCAAATTATGGGCAATAACCTGTCCCTGCACTTCCCACCCCTGAAAATGAAATATTTTTTAAAATCAACAATGCAGTGAAACCAAAAAATATTAAATTGAGCACCACATGATAAGAGCCAGGTAATTTCAGATCATATTTTTGCAGTTTTTACTTTTTATTCCACTTTGAATATCCAGAGTATGTTGAAACCCCAGTGTCCCCGACCCCATTTTCACACCTTTGTGCAGTTAAAAAGAATATTTCCACTATATCTATAAATATTGTTCTTGCCAATTCCAAACAAATAGAGAATAGACTTCAATAATCTGCAGATCTTATATGAAAAATCACAACTATTAATTAAAAATAATTAAGAAAAATCTCTGTCCCTTAGTTTTGTGTCATTGGTGTTATCCGTATTACTTTCCAGGATTTGTAAGGTTAAAAAAGATGTGAAGAAATATTTTTCTGGTCTGATGAGACCAAGTTAAAGCCTAATCCTGGGAAATATAAAGAAGGACATATTTTCCTCACCAAGAACAAATAAGTAACTTTAAAATGTGACTTTATACTGTGGGTCATTTTGAAATGCATTTGCATCAGTTAGTAGAATTTCTCTGGGGAAAAAACAGGTTCACAGCTAAAACTATACAACTGTACTGTGATACATCACCTTTGTTCAGGAATGACATAGAAATACTTAAGAAAAAGGAACAATTTATTGAAATTCGTCATTGGTGTTACAGTCACTGGTGTTACAGCGCCACTTTAAATGAATGGAGGCTCTGATGCAAAGTCACTGGTGTTACACTTTTGTCATTGGTGTTATGAAAACATTGAGCTTAATTAAACATATAATTCTCCCTTATTTTAATAAAATACTGTTCTTAGACAAAATGGCTATTGTTTAATTTCCTAAATTTATGCAAAGTTTTACACAATTGACTAAATGTTTTGTTGCATTATTGCCTTATGTTTGTCATTAAAATAGTTGTAACACCAATGACAAAAAACTTAAAATAAAAATCTTAAATGATAAAAAATGAAAAATACCCAAGCTGTCCCTTATGACTGGTAGTAATGCTAAGAGGGTATTGAACATGTTCTGGTGATTTTTATGTAAAAAAATTGCACGTCATTATTTTCGGGACAGAAAATGCCCATATTTGATAGTCACATTGTGGACACAGGACGCGCCGGGGGGTGTTTGTAGGGTTAGGTTTAACCATTACAAACATGTCAGCAGCAAACAGCCATGTTTATGCTATTGGCTGCACAAACTCTGCCAAACGAAATAAGTGATATTTAGTAAATGATCTATGCCAACAACATCGTCAGTAGGATAAAAGATTGCAAACCGAACAAGGACACCAACAAGGGTATAACTGTCTTTCTTTCCACACGTGTCTGAAATATTCACCACATAATAACAACAGCAGGAAGTTACAAACATGACACGCAACAACATATCACGCATATTCGCTACGTGCCCTGTTAAATAGACAATTTGGGAAACATATTTACCTGTATCACTCGAGCGGTGGGAGCTGCCATTTTGGAGCTGACTTTGCTGCCCATGACGACCTCACGCGGGTTTCACTTCCGCCTAAGGACGACTTCCTGCAGCTCTGACAAAACACCACAAGAGGTCAGTCCTGTCTAATAGATTCACAAATCCGCGTACAATGACATTTACCGTATGGTCCAAAAGGGAAAGGTGAAAGTGCGTGATATAGCAAGGGCAAAGATTACAGCAGACGCCACAGGTGAAGGTTAAACGATTATGAGCATGAAGAAACATTGCAACAATTTGATCACACCATGAGTAACAGTCTTGACCTTACAGAGCATTTCAAAATACCTCATAAGGCTGAAAAAGCCCTGCCACTCGCATTAAACGTCCTATAAGTCTTTATTATTATTCTATTAAAAAAAATCACGTCCTGTAAAGTGTATTGCTCTGGTGACAGTGACACTGCTGGTATTTAGTTAGCTAAGCCTGCTGTAGAGGGCAATATTTAGGCCCATGAAAGAATAATAAAACGTGCCAAGTGATACATATATTTACATCTAAAATTATTATTCCAGTGTGGCATCTAATATTGTCTCACGGCCAATGAAGCGTGCAAGAAAAGGCAGATATTGTCGGTACCTTCTTATTTGACTCTGCATCATCCGCAACAAGGAGGACCGAAACTGGTAACCGGTCACGTGACAGCTGGTCATCCAATAAGACACGAGTCACATAGATCATTTATATGACAGAGGCATCACTTGTAACGCAGTGTTTGAGTAAATGATATAGTACCATTTCAGTTGCAGTAATTCATGATGATTTGTCAATGCAGCCCTAATAATACTTTGACAAAGTTGTAAATAATAATAATAATAATAATAATAATAATAATATCATCAATTTGGCTGTATAAGTTATGTGAGAGAAAATCATTGAGCGCTGTCACGATAATTACTATATCGTTCAATAAATAACAGATAAACGATACATTTTTGGGATCGATATTTATCGTCTGTAAAAAAAAAATCTTTATAAAACTTTGATTTCAAATTCCCGAATAAGTAATTCAGGAATTCCATCCATCCATCCATCCATCCATTTTCTTCCACTTGTCCGTTGCCGGGTCACGGGGGCAGCTGTTGGAGCTGCCCAAATCACATTGCACCAGCCCCTATGGCTCCTCCTGCAGGTGGTGGGTCCACAGAAGAACGGCCTCATGGGTCTAACCGGGCCTGTTGGTCTCTCATAAGGGGCTTCTGAACCGCTCTTTGTCTGACCCGTCACCTAGGACCTGTTTGCCATGGGAGAGCCTACCAGGGGCACGAAGCCCCCGACAACAGAGCTCCAGGATCATTCGGGCGCTCAAACCCCTCTACCACGTTAAGGTGGCGGTTCCAGGAGTTTTCAGGAATTTGTAATGTAAAGTGTTGTATGGTATGAATGTGTGAATGAACCCCCCTCCCTTTCACGTGTGAAGCGCTTTGGGTGTGACTTGTGTCATATAAAAAGCGCTATACAAATAAGATTCCCTTCCCTTCGGCCTACTCCTTTTGAGTTTTTTGTTGTTGCTTTGTTTGTTTTCTGCACTGTAATAATGTTGTTGTAAAAATCACTCAAATAAATCCAATCAATCAATCATTTTCTTACTGAAGCGAATTAAGTAACATTATATTTCATGTTTATTGCAGCGTGTGTGGTATTTTAGGATATGATGATGCACTTTTAGAACAAAGGTTTACTGTCATTTTTATGCCTGAGAGTTGACAGTATCGAGTATCGTTAGTCAATAATATCGTTTATCGCGATACTTTCTTGGCTTAATATATCGAACTTTAAATTTGTTATCGTGACAGGCCTACGTCGAGGAGGATGCCAATGTAATTTTTAAGTACATATTATGATTTCTGATTCTGAGGTGGAAGGAGTTTTTGTTTAAAGCTGCAGGCAGTGACTTTTGAAATCCCTCTGGACTCAAGCGAACTATAAACTGATGAACCATGATCTGATTCTCTTACAGACTATGACCTCATTCCCTGCTTGCACTCATTGATTATCAATGACAGATTATCATTCTATTCATTTGATTGCACTTTGTTCCCTTACCCATGTTATTGTTAACTATAACTACACAATGCCATGTTTGTTGAGTCAAGAAAGAAAAGAAAACACAAAAGAAATTCAACAGTCATTGGGTAGATTTAGAATTTATAGGGGTTCACGGGTGGAATTAAAGCACACCTAAATAAAAGGTGAGTCAAACTATGAATAGATGAATAAATAAATTGCATCTCTCTTTTAATGTAAAATAGTGGTCATCTTGTTTGGTTAGGGCAACGTTTAAATATTCTGCATATGCTAAATAAAAAACAACAACAACGCCAATACTCAAATATCCAATTATTTTATTAAACTGGTCCAGAGTCATTGAAAAGAAAAAGATCCAGATTTTTTACGTGGGCTGGCTGCTAATATGACTTAACATGGCATGACTTAAAACCTGGCAACTTCATGGTGACATGTCTTTGGCTATGGTGATTTTCATTTGATGTAAATGCAAACTCAGTTGCTCTTTGTCCTGTCGAACAGCGGTTTGAGTTGGTCCTGAGTCGTGGCCTCCTTCTGCTGTATGAGGTCAGCATCACCCTTGGTCACACCCCAACCATCGGGAGTAGACATGGCGGGACAGAGGGGACGTCCAGAGGCAGGCTTCATGTTCTCCCAGTAATCGCGACGGGCTCTGGAATCAAAATAGCTTATTACTAACACTGTATTATAAGTATGACTTGGAGTTATTTAGGGATGTCTTAACACGGACCTTGCTCTGACCCATGGTTTGGTGTGCATCTCCAGACCTGCTCCCCAGGTTCCGTGTTTCTCTGAAGCAGCTGGGAGGCCCCCCTTCTCTGCTGCGAGCTCCTCGGCCACTGCCCTGATGTGATAGGGCTCAAACCCACAGCAGCCTCCGATGTAGCGGATGCCGACGTTGTAGGCCTCTCTGGCGTACTTGTGCATATCCCAGCGGGTCAGGATCCTGGGCTCAAGACCTGACAAAAACATATTAGTTGATTGATAGTTTTATTTAAATTTATCTAAATGCAAACTTTTTTTTACCAAAGGGGAATTCCGGCAGATCGATGAACCCTTGGCAGTTGCAGTCTGGAGTGTGGAAGGCCAGAGGCTGCACCATGTAGTGGGCCTTCAGTCCAGCCTTCTCCACAGCCGCCTTCATCATTTTGACCGTCTCCACACACGTCAGCGGATCAAAATGGCAGTTGACGCCAACAATCTGGGCACCTGGAAACGAAGAGGAATTTTAGATTAGGTTAGGTTACTTTATTTGTACCCGTAGCTAAACTTGTCTTGCAATTCTGTGAGCTAACTGTTTCAAAATAATCACAGCTATGATCTGCACACACTATGTTGTACGCACTGACTTAAAATGTTGCCCTAAAGCATTTTGGCCTTATTTAATCTATAGCTGAAGTGCAAGTCAGAGGCGTGTCTATGGGGGCAAGAGTTGCACAGGCCTCAACTAGAATCTGATTGTCACTCCACTCAGCGTGACTGCTGTAGTAGAAAAGGTTATTACAATAGTTCTCTCCAATTTCACCACACTATAACAAACATGATGAGATTGCCACTAAGAAGCACAAACCTATGGAGACAAGTACATGCTAAAAGTGTTTCTCAATTAATACATTAATTTGGTCACCCCAGTGATAAACGCTGGACACTCCCCTGGGGCAAGTCGCAGTCATGTTCTGTGTGATACCCACCAGCCTTAACCAGTCTGACAGCACAGTCACCAGGGGAAACTCCGTGCATGTCGCCTTTGGGCCCAATGCACAGAGTAGCTGCCACAGGCTTCTTGGTTTCCTTCAGCACCTCCACAGCCCACACGGCCTCCTCAACATGCTCAAAGTACTGCAAGACAAAAGTGTTCAGGGTCAGATAGTCACCATACCAAGATATATATATACAGTACATTATATACATATACATACATACCAGTGTTAATTTTGACAACATATTTTAATTTAGTTTTAGTCTTTTGACGAAAATGTAATTCAATTTTAGTCGAGATTTAGTCAAAAAAATATCTTCAATTTTAGTCTAGTTTTAGTCGACTAAAATTGCAAGTAATTTAGTCGAGTAAATTTAAGACAAATTTAGTCGACTTTGCATTTATAATATTAATTATAATCGCGCTCCTCTGCTTCATGGAGCTGCTCCCACATGAACAAAGCTCAGAGCTGCTCCTTTGGCAGTGAATTTACATGATATGGGGCTCTTTCAGACTGTCAATAGAAGCTTGAATGATTTTAGTCTCTCCTTTTCATTTTATTTAGTCTTATTTTAGTCGACTAAAATATCTGGACATTTTAGTCATAGTTTTAGTCTCATGAAAAACTTTTAATTTAGTTTTAGTTTTTTATCACTTTGACTAAAATTAAGACTAAATATTTTAGACGACGAAATTAACACTGATACATACATGATACATTTCATATCCCTACCTCTGCAATCAGGAAGTCCACATTCTTATCGACGAAAACGTCCAGCTGTTTCTTGAAGATGGCTTTCACGTCGCTCTCGCTCTTGCAGCTCAGGTAGGATGGAGTCTGGGACACTCCTCCAGCAACGAGAGCATCACCTTCACTGGCAACTTCACGGGCCAAATCGCAGGCGGCTGCGTTAATCTGAGCTCCCTGTTGTCATGGCAGAGAAATACATTTTCATCTGAAGCCAAGTTTGATCATGTTTCGAGGCTGTGTGTGCTTACAGTGAATGAAAGCTTGCTGCCCCTGTTCTCCAGCTTGTCATCACTGGCGTAGAAGGTGAAGGTCTGCATGACGTTTGCTCCGGCCCTTAAGAACTCCCTGTGCAGCTGCCTCACTAGAATTGGAATCAACATATTTTTTGAGGATGTTTTCAAAGTCACAGATTTCAAAAGTGCAAAAAGGCTACTGTGAACATCTTACCAGCCTCAGGGTGCTCGGCAGCGGCCTCTGGGTCCAGGGACCAGCCTTCACGTAGCCTCTCTTCTCCAGGGCAAAGACAAAGCCTCCATCGCCGATCACGACCTCCCCAGCGTCAAGACGCTCCAAGATTCCCTATGGCAAGACACATAGAATGGTTATAATTATTATATTAGAATTTTAATAACAATATAACATAAATATTGTTTAGTAACTCCAACTCCATGTGAATGTTAGTTTTTAGTCTCTTCCTAAACAAATATACAAATAATTTTGCATTTGAGCTGAAAATTCTACCCCAAAGAGGCGTGACATCCTACATTTGTCTAAGATATCTTTGTTTCTTCCCACATTTATTTCTGTGGTAATTAAAGAGTATAAATTACTCTTTAATTCCACAGCACGTGGTGTCAAGGTAATCTGATCGTCCATGCCAGCTGTGCAGCACATGCACTAGAAAGTCTTCTTCTCGCTCTGCATGAAACCACATTCCTGGGTTAGAAAATGTTTGACACAGAAGCAAAGTTATATTCAATAGCTCATTAAAAGTTCAGCTTGTGCATACCATACTATTAAATCATCATCTATATATATCTTCTCTTACATAAATCTAATCCCAAAAGACCAATGGAATACCAAGATAAAGTGTGATCAATAATTGTTTTCCTTGTTATCAAAATAACATATCTTCAACTATAGCTGTCTCCATGCACATGCAATATCGGACACGTACCTTTGCTGGTGCCATATCCTGCAGCTGTGTGGACCTCCTGACTGCTCAGACTTCGAGTGGCTGAAGCGACATTTGAGGAGCACACACGTCCATTATAAATTCCGCGGAGTCAGGGGAGGGGTCGAAGTTTGAAACACTCCGATTGGTAAGAGCTCTCCTCCCCTCTCTGGCTGAATGGGAATACTGTAAGCATTACTAGTTTGAGCCAGATGAATTGGGGGTGTTTTTCAATGTGTTCATCCATGTCCTGTGTAATTGGATGGCTCCTGTTTACGATTTAAACCAGGACCCACCCACAAACTGTAAAATAAGTCCCTTTTGCTGAATAAAACTTTGTGTAAAAAACATACACTGACAAGGTTCCGTGTTTCTGCTGCTTTATTTTTGCATGGTTTGCAGTAACAGCGTATGGCAGTTCACTGTAACAAGTGCTTTTGAGTTTCCAACTGAACCTGAAATACGTACATTGTAACCCTCAATTCCTAGTTTAGGGGTCTCCAACCTTATTCCCCGTGACCTACTTTTATGAGGAAAAAAAAGCCAGGGTGATTGTGGGACCCTGAACTATTAATTCACAAAAACACTAGAAGTAATGTAATTATCTGTTGACAAGATTGTAAATTTTCTCCTGGTGTAGTTGAAGAGTGATTCAATTTGACTTTTTGGGGTTGCTACGGTTACAGGTTGGAGACTCCTACCCTCGATGATCTTAGTTACTGGTGCTGGCTTGCATTATATCTTTGGCTCTCATGCTCTTAAGCGGTGGACTTGGCCTTCTTCTGCAACTCCAACACGCGCTGCATCTCCTGAGTGGTGGTGGACTCTTTGTGCTGCAGTAGCTCTGTGGACCCCTTGGTCACGCCCCAGCCCTCAGGTGTGGACAGGGACGCGCACTTGGGGCGTCCTGAGGCGGGGAGGATATTCTCCCAGTATTCCCGACGAGCCCTGGTGATAAGAATAAGACCACATTTCATTGACCTCTTATAACTGAACTGAATGCATTTTCTCCACTTTGGGTATAGGCCAGTGTGACGCCTCATTTTCCTTGTGTTGTTGCTGTGTTGTCGTCACTTTTTTCAGGTTCTTTTTGTCTCTGTCTTTGTGTTTTTGTCACTTTTTGGCCACTTTTTCATCGCTTTTTGTCACTTGTTTGTTGTGTGAAGCTTATAGATTTGGGTAAAGCCAAACTGGAACAAATGTGCTCAGTTCAGGTAGGGGTTAGAGGTAGCAGTAGAGGTTAAAGCGCCAGTATTGTAGTACAATGTGCAAGAACTGGACTGTCTCATTTGATTATTAGATTAAAAAAGCTTGCTAGCTCATTTTGAATCTAGACTAAGAACATGTATTATCTCCTATCTCAGTATTTACATTGATCTTAATGACAGTTGCTATTGCTGACACACACCACAGTCAATTTACCCTGGTTTGGGATTAGCACAAGACGCTGTGCTCTGGGGGTCGATGATTTTGTGCCTCTGGATAAGACAGTCAGTGTGGCGGCATGGTGGTGAGCGCTCTGCTCTTCTCCCACTGGATGGGTGACCTCTGGTGCTCCAGTTTCCCCATCAATCCAAAAACGTGTACAAAAGGCCCTGCCTTCCAGCTCGATACTCTAACGGGTACACAAGCCGGTCAAATACTCTGTGTAAGGACTATTTTCATGGAACAGCTAGTGCGACAAGGCAAGCGGATAAGACTGGATCGCCTGATAGCTCTTAAGAGTCTGCTGAATGTCTCTCCCAGCTCATCACTCCTTTTCGCAATGAACTGTCACATCTAAAATGTGTCAAAACAATTCAAATAATAATGATAGTAATAGTTTGATATCTGCAGTGATACTATTTATAGCTACAAGTGGCTAGAAGTTATTTCGAATACCATTGTTCCCTAGCAACAGTGATTTCAGTCCTATTTTAATGAAACATAATGAAGCTTAAACAGTCCTGACCTTGCTCTGACCCACGGTTTGGTGTGCATCTCCAGGCCAGCCCCCCAGCTGCCATGTTTCTCTGATGCTTCAGGGAGGAAGCCCCTCTCAGCCTTCAGCTCCTCGGCCACTGCCCTGATGTGATAGGGCTCATACCCACAGCAGCCCCCGATGTAGCGGATGCCGGCGTTGTAGGCGTCTCTGGCGTACTTGTGCATGTCCCAGCGGGTCAAGATCCTGGGCTCAAGGGCTAATAAGAACATCAAATAAATGTTACTTTAAAATGTAAATACTCACATAAAAGAAAGGGGGTCTTACCGAAGGGAAACTCTGGCAGGTCGATGAACCCTTGGCAGTTGCAGTCTGGAGTGTGGTAGGCCAGAGGCTGCACCATGTAGTGGGCCTTCAGTCCAGCCTTCTCCACAGCCGCCTTCATCAATTTGACCGTCTCCACACAGGTCTGCGGGTCAAAATGGCAGTTGACTCCAACAATCTGCGCACCTGAAAAATAGTAAGACAGAGGATTCATTACGCTCATTCCCTATAGCGCACAAGATATCAAGACATCATAACCAACCCTTTAACTCAGTGTTTACCAAGAAGGGGTACGCAACACTGTACTAAACACTGAATGATTTGAGTTTAGTTGATCACTATGTAAAAATATAGACAGTGTATAGTGTAGGAGTGTAATGAACAAGTCATGGGGTACGTGAGACAGAAAAGTTTGGGAACCATCTAACCGCTCTATATCTTTGCTCAATGTGGATGCAAAAATTTGAGCAAAAGTCTTGGCTTTAAGATTGGAACGAGTCCTACCTCATAGTATCTCTGTCGACCAAACAGGCTTCATTAAAAATAGATACTTTTTTTTAACGTTCGCCGATTATTCAACATAATTTATGGTTTATCTGAATCCATTACCCCTGAAATGTATAATGTTAAATGCCTTGGCTCATTCACATATTTTTGAGTAATCAGTAAAAACTTAGACGGCAGCCATTTTAGGTGTAGCTATGCCTCAGTCCTCCTAGGAACGCCCCCACCTCCTGGAGACGCCTCTGGACCTTTCATCACCAGCCAAGCCACCAACCACTGCTCCTCAGCTCAGCAGAGCCCCCTCCCCGCACAGTGTTGTTGTTTAGATGCCACAGCAGTGTGCTGAAGGGGGCGTGTCGGAAAGCTTCTTAAAGAGACAGAGGCCTATTTCAAGACGTTCAGTACAGCATTTTGAGAGAGCAATTTTATTCAAGGCAGTTATTTTAATTTACTGCATATACAGACCAACAGAAGGTTACGTCATCATTGTAGTATGCTATAGACTGGTGCTATGTGATTGAAAAAAGCATAATACCCCCTCTTTAATGGATGCTGAAAAAGCATTTGACACTTGAGTGTTTTATGATCCGTTTGTACAAATGGGCTGTATTCAAATGTGTTCCCCATTTCTCATGGAACTAGGCAGGGCTGTCCTTTGTCACCTCTGCTATTTAACCCTAACCCTCTCATTCGCAGTGGATCAAAGATATTTTATATTTCTTAAAATTCAAAAGATCAGGCATACCGTTAAAGGCAGTAATGCATCTTTTTCTGAAATCTGGCAACCCTTTTTGAAATATGCTGAAGAAAAACTTTATTTGGTTTTGAGAATTCTACTTGTGGCACTGTGTGATTATTGTTTAATTATTTATTTATTTTCTGCTTGTTCGACTGTTCAGCTTAGTTTGTTTTGAAGGGAGGGCTTAGTCATGCCAAGACACAGACACAGTAAAGTCTAACAATTTCTTTAACATGTACCTTTTCAACATTTGAAAAAGTAGCATTTAGGATAGTGTGTGAAAGGTGCTGCTAGGTAAACGTCATACCAGCTTTGACCAGTCTGATCGCACACTCTCCAACAGAGACCCCATGCAGGTCGCCCTCCGGTCCAATGGCCAGAGAAGCAGCGACAGGTTTCCCGCTGGTCTTCAGCACCTGCACAGCCCACTCTGCCTCCTCTACATGCTCAAAGTACTGCAGAACCGGAGAAACTCAATTAGTGGCCAGCGGTGTACTGTCTTGCCATTAAAGTAACTAATTGTACCTCGGCTATCAGAAAGTCAACATTCTTCTTAACGAAAACATCCAGTTGTTTTTGAAGATGGCCTTCACTTCGTTTTCGCTCTTGCAGCTCAGGTAGGATGGGGTCTGGCACACCCCGCCTGCCATCAGAGCGTCGCCTTCATTGGCTACTTCCCTTGCCAGGTCGCACGCAGCTTCATTGACTTGCACACCCTGGTTAAAGAAAAAAAGATTTCATGAAGAAGTAAGAAACACTTTAAAAAATCGATGCCTACAATGGGTTCAAAGGTACAGGCCCTGAGTTAAGTTGTTTTTTCAAACTCTTTCAGCATGAGACTTAAACTTAAAGCAGTACTAAGTAACGTGTTTACCTTAATAAATCCTTTCCGTAGTCCCTCTGGGGGTAATACAAGTGTTAATGGGATGTTGGGGGGTCTTTCATCTCCCCCTGGTGTCTCTGGCCAGAAAACCATGCTTGCAACTTGCCTGCCACCGGGGCGGAGCCACTAATACACACTAATAGAATCACGAAGAAGAAGCTAACAGGCTAACGGGCAAAGCTAACTGCGGGATAGCGCCACTTTAAACAGTATTTACAGCCAAGTTTGAGTGAAAACAAATATTCCCATTGTATAAATGGATGTACAACACCCCTCTCTCCCTTCACCTTTTCTGTCAGTGTAGTATTTACTCTCCAAGACATTTAATAAGTTAAAAAATCGTAACTTGCTAAGACACCTGCAGTTGCGCTTATGGCCTCTAGGGGCAAGAGTTACTTAGTACTGCTTTAATGACATAGGAGCAAATAGATGCCTACTTCCTGAACCCACAGTATAGCTTAGTACTCACAGTGTATTTCATGGTTTGGCCCCTGTTCACCAGTTTATCATCGCTGGCGTAGAAAGTGAACGCTTGCATAACATTGGCGCCAGCTCGGAGGAACTCTCTGTGCAGCTGCCTCACTGTTAGACGAGCAACGACAAAAGTGTTTTGAGACATTGACACTTTTAATACTTTGGGTTAGAGCAGACTGATGCTATCCCACCTGCTTCAGGGTGTGTGATGGTGGCTTCAGGGGTCCACGGCCCAGCCTTCACGTATCCCCTCTTCTCCAGGGCGAACACAAAGCCCCCATCTCCAACCACCACCTCGCCAGCGTTCAAACGCTCAAGAATACCCTGGAGGATGAGACTTATTATAGAGCCTTTCAAGACAATTACACCAGGGTTGGATGATACAGAAAAATCAATAAGCAATATGTAATTAATTTGATTCTTATTATTTGATCCAAATTTCTTCTTCTTCTAAACAAGTAATAATGTGGTTTATGAACAAGACACTCTAGTTTCCAATTGATTCCATGTAAAGTCCTAACTTCAAACAATGAGCTGTTACTGCACAGGATCGGTTGTAGACCTGTCCAATAAAAAATCAGAATTTCAAGCCAGTAGATTTGAGTTAGATGAAATGATAATCCAATTAAAACTTGATTCATCGTATTCGCACACCCCGCTAAATTGCAACAGACATGGCATCTTCACAAAACAGATTTCCTAGTTTGAGACGATCTTGATTAAAGAGTTTGCATTTATACATAACACCATGGAGACCAACTAGACAATTACCTTCTTTGGCATCTTTTCCCCCCAAGATTCAGTTGCAGCACTTGTGACAGTGAACCCCGCTTTGGTCAAGGCAGGACTCAGACAAGTTTGTGAGCGTTTTTATACTGCTCCAGGAGAATGGGTGGATTTCATTTCAAAGCCAGTTCTAAGCTAAATATTTGTTTTAGCTTTAGTCTAGTTCACATCTCACTGAAGGTTGGCATGGGTTCAGGTAAGCCCCCCCCCCCAAGAGGCCGGCCTGTTTAATAATATAATTATATTATACTTCAAAGCAATTGGGTCACTGGTTGAATTATTAACTCAAACCTCGGGTTTTCATATGAACATAGTGGGAGAAGGCAGAAGCATCGCAAACACCTACAAAACTGCTTTTAAATGTTTAGATTGGGACCTTTAAGAATGATGACCAATGTGAATGTATACTTTTAAATGGAAGAAAATACAGCAGGAGAACAGACAAGTGAAACCTGTTAAGTTTAAAAATCAAATTAGGGTCACACATGTACATCTTTTTTACTTTCATTGTAAGTGATAATTTTAAGGAGCTTTAATAAAATGAAAAAGTTGTTGCCTTTATGCTAAATGGACTCAACTTATATAGCACTTTTCCACCTTCAAAGCGCTTTACAGCAAGGATTCACTCACCCATTCACACACTCATTCATACACCAGTGTACGCAGACACTGGAGGCAAGTAGGGTGAAGTGTCTTGCCCAAGGACACAACGATAGTGTATGCAATATGGAGAAACTTACTACTAAAGCTTGCTGTCTACATGTTACAAACACTTGCATGAATGGGTGTACTGACCTTCGGTGCGGCAGTGAGGAGAAGTGTCATTACCGGGTCTATCCAGTTTAAGGGGGATTGCGACAGGTCTCACTGTGCCGTTTATCAACAGAGCCAAAGTCCAGATGAAACACTGCAATAGATGACTGCCGAATTTTGACCCAAAGTGTTGGTGTTGAGCAGAAGATTAGGATGAGCAGTCACCATATATCCATAGGGTGTATGTGCACAGCTATCAACAGAAATAGCTCTAATCTTTCAAATGTCAATAAAGTGCTGACGGAGCGCAGTAAAGATGACCCAAATAACCACGTGCAGGGTTGGCCACAAGTGTCCACTGGAAAGAGCTGGAATGTGTGGGGCTTCTATCAAGTCTGCCCTCTGACCAATTAACATGAGGATAACTTATGTAAGATGTACTCTAGGAAACAAGGTTTAGAAAAAGTCAGTCACTTTTACTCATACTTATTCATTTCCATATATCAGATACTTCACATAAGTCAGATCAAGTGTGCCTGAACCTATAAAGACCCCATTACATCTGTTTGCTTGGTATGACTGGACAGTATTGCATTACTCCAGAGATATTCAAACAATTTCATTTGAAGAACAACTGCGTGTAGAGGGTGAACAGGTTTATTTTTTTCCCTATTTGTCGCCAGAACTAGTTCTCACATAGCTGGAGCTATAATCAACGTCCTGAAAGACCTAAGTGAGGGGAGTGGAGGAGGTGTAGGGAGCACTTTGCAATGTGGGACAGCGTTTAAACTCTCTCAGAGTAAAGATGTCTGGAAACATGCCAGGTTTGTGGCTGAGTGTAGAAAGAGGGAACAGAAGCGGCCTGCACATCTCATCCCTATCTGTGGGGAGCATATTTGTAATGTGAATGGCCTGAACTGACACTGATAAAGATTTGGTTAACTATAGACCTTTAATTGTTTGTAAACATTCCGGGCTTAGTTGGAGGCAGGAAGCTCGATTCCTATCTATTTCCATTGTAGCTGTTGTCATAGTAACGATAAACAAATGTCTAACTGTTTTTGAAAATATCAGATAAATCTTATTTTATCGTCTCAAATGTCATTCCTCTTGTTCTTGGACCTTAAGCCACAACAAGACCACATTATTCAGTTGTAGTTTTACAGTTAAAATCACTAGTTTCAGTTTAATCTTATTTCTCTTGATCACTTCCTGCCTCCAGCTGATGACACTGATGATGTCAGCAGTTAACTGCTGACATCATCAGTGACATCAGTTAGACATTTGTTTATCGTTACTATGACAACAGTTACAATGGAAATAGATAGGAATCGAGCTTCCTGCCTCCAACTAAGCCCGGAATGTTTACAAACAATTAAAGGGTCTATAGACCGTTCAAATACCAATAAATGTAACACTGTTGTTTCAGAACCATCACATGCTTTTTCAACCTTAGCAGGTTTGACCAATAGTCGCGGTCTATCTTTGGAGTCTAAGTGCACCAGGTCTAAAAGCTTTTCTGCGTCTCTGCCAGTCTCTGCTCATGTTGGTTCATCTCCACCCCTTTGCGCAGCCCAATCACAGCTCATGCTGGAGTCCACACATGCTGAAGGCGTCCACTGGTCTTCAAACATTTTGGGCCACTAAAAGATAATGCAGTGTAATGTACAGGGGTTAATGCGTTGATGGACTTCATGTGCTCTTTGACTCAATATTTCTTCAAAAAACATTGTGTCATCATGTCTTATCTCTGCTCTCCATAAACATAATGAAAGACATTGTGAAAGGGGGTCTGAAATTGTTTATCAACTTTTAAAGCTTATGCTATAGACCCTTTAACTGCTGACATCATCAGTGACATCAGCTGGAGGCAGGAAGTGATCAAGAGAAATAAGATTAAACTAAAACTAGCGATTTTAAGTGTAAAACTACAACTGAAAAATGTGGTCCTGTTGTGGCTTAAGGTCCAAGAACAAGAGGAATGACATTTGAGACGATAAAATAAGGTTAATCTGATATTTCCAAAAACAGTTAGACATTTGTTTGTTTTTGGAAATATCAGAGACACCTTATTTTATCGTCTCAAATGTCATTCCTCTTGTTCTGGCACCTTAAGCCACAACAGGACCACATTTTATTTTTAAGTTGTAGTTTTACACTTAAAATCGATAGTTTTAGTTTAATCGTATTTCTCTTGATCACTTCCTGCCTCCAGCTGATGTCACTGATGATGTCAGCAGTTAAAGGCTGCATCCGAAACCATTAAATTGTAGCCTCTAAGTACTAACACTAGCTACTAATCTTTAACCTTTCATGGGGTCAACTGTTAGATCTTTATGCAGTTAGTGAACTAGAGCTTCAGCAGCATTTGCCCAATTCGACCGTCCTTACCCAGGGGAAGGGGAAGTGACATCACCAACAGCTGTTCTTTAAAGTTCAGTGCAGGCCAAACAAAAGCGCATACCGCCACCTACTGTATATTGTCAAACAACAACATAGTGTCCAAATAAAGACATTTAAGGCGGAAAACAAAAGATAAGAAAAAAAAAGAAACATCCAAATGATCCTTCACATTTCCCTTTATTTTATCTCAACAGCTGTTTCATAAAGCTACAGTATGCAAATTAGCCATGTGGCTTAAGTTTCTACTAAATGAAAACAAAAGCACAAACTACTTACTTACTTACTGAGAAGGCTCTTTAAAACCATGTGAATGTGCTGTGGTGACTCTAACATGTATTTTGTCACTTTTATGAAGTTTGGCTTGTGCAGAATCTTATTTTTTATTTTTATTTTTTATCAAATGTGCACCTGTCAATCAACAGTGGTTGCGCATGAATCACTCGAGGGTGGGGCGAGGGGGGTGGGGAGATTGCCGCAGTGGCTTATGGGATGGCACATAGCTCCTAATCGCCAGTAAGTTAGCATCAGAGGTCCCTATGCTAAAGTGGCTATGATAGTTAGCAAACAGGCCACTTCCCCTAACTCCTTCCTAACTGGCAGACCAATTCGGACACTTCTTATCATGGCGGACGCTGACGCACATCCTGTTTGGCGTAAGACCTCTTACCATTTTAGTGGTTTCGGATGGAGCAAAAGGGTCTATTACTCATGCCCAGGGTAATTCTTGATTTATCCATTGCTATGTCAGGCAACGGGAAACACGCTAAAATGGCGCTGTCCGTTGTCATAGTAATCGGTGACTGAGTACACACATGCTTGAGAATACAAACTGTTCTTTTTTATTGATTTATTTGTTTAGCAAGGGCCACGAGTTCTTTTTTCTCTCCCCAGTAACACTGTGTCCCCGTTTCTTTCAAAATTCTTTTAAAACATCGATTTTCAACGCTCAAAATAATCAATATCTGTGTCACACTCAGTCATGTACACAGTTTGGGATACGAGCTGGGTAGTCCTGACCTTTAACCTGGACCAGCATGCTTTGCGCTCGGTGAAATGCTGAATCCGCTTATTATCATTACTAGTGCTGCATCCGAAACCATCAAATTGTAGCCTCTAAGTACTAACACTAGCAACTAATCCTTAACCTTTCATGGGGTCAACTGTTAGATCTCTATGCAGTTAGTGAACTAGAGCTTCAACAGCATTTGCCCAATTCGACCGTCCTTGGGAAGGGGAAGTGACATCACCAACAGCTGTTTTTTTTCTTCTTTAAAGTTCAGTGCAGGCCAAACAAAAGCGCATACCGCCACCTACTGTATATTGTCCAACAAAATAGTGTCAAATAAGACATTTAAGGTGAAAAAAAGAGAAACATCCAAATGATCCTTCACATTTCCCTTTATTTTATCTCAACAGTGGTTTCATAAAGCTACAGTATGCAAATTAGCCATGCGGCTAGTTTCTACTAAATGAAAGCAAAAGCACAACTGCCTTCTAGCCTGGCTAACGCCAGACTGCTGTGTGCGCTCGAATCTTTTCGAACTTCACAACAGCCTGGGGACCATGGCCGACATTTTTCCATGGATTTGGGCACCAATCACAGAACGAGGAGGGACGGTAAGACGATGACGCACTATTTGACATACGGAAGCTTGTAGTTTGTTTAGGGATAAAAAAAATTAAAAATATTTACGGATCCAACATGACAGCAGCAGACGCGATGCCATGTTTCGATCAAGCTTTAGAACGTGTTCTAAATAGTTTAGCTCAAAAGTTTACAGCAGGTACGTCATACGTCATCTGATACCATGATAGGATTGGCTATGGCTACGTGCAGACGCATGAGAGACATTCGTAGCGCCCAATAAACGGCTATGGACAATCGTAAACCACACCTCTCCTACGAGAAAATGAATTGGTGGTCCCCAGACTAAATATCACTTGTGATTTTAGTCTGGCGTTAGCCAGGCTAACTGCCTTCAGTCCATTTACTGAGGCGGCTCTTTTGTCACTTTTATAAAGTTTGGCTTGTGCAGAATCTTATTTTTTTTTTAAATAATTGTTATTATTAAATGTGCACCTGTCAATCAACAGTGGTTGCGCATGAATCACTCCAGGGTGGGGGCGAGGGGGGTGGGCACATGGCGCCACTTTCCCTAATTCTTTTTTTTTTTTTTCAATTTCTTGTTTTATTTTCCTATTTCCGGTACATGGGGGAAGGTATTCTTTTTCTTTTCTTTTTTTATTCCACTTTCCCTAACTCCTTCTTAATTAATACATCCATGCTCCTTCCTAACTGAAAGCCCAATTCGGACGCATCTTATCATGGCGGACGCTGACGCACATCCGGTTTGGCGTAAGACCTCTTACCAATTTACTGGTTTCGGATGGAGCAAGAGTCTATTCAGTAAATGTATCAGAGTTTTAAAGTCTAATTAGGCTATTACAAATAAACAGTGTCGACAGAGTTAGACCTTTGAAGGCCTCACTTACATCCTCCGTTTGATATGTGAAAGAAAGTTTTAATGAGACATGGCCACGAAAACAGCTAGATTATTTGGTCAAAACGTGACTGGAGTTTTATACTCTACACAGCTAGGGAAGGAGTTGAGTTCATGCATCTAAAAGACCTTTTGGTAAAAAATAAATGCAAACATACCCCTTTCCTTTATGTCAGCGACGTACAGTTTTAGGCGCAGTCAACACTCTTTACCAGCAGAGGGCGCGCTGACGTTGGTAATAGGTAATAATAATGGACCGGTAAAGCTGGTCCATGTGTTTTATTAATTTTAGCAACTTAAAAAAACAAAGTAAAAAAGAAAAGTAGGTTTGTACATTAACACGAATCTTTATCAATTATTAATTATCCCATATATCTTTCTTTCAACAAATCAATATCAAACGGAATCTAAAAACACCACTTTAGACTTGGAAGATAATACAGCATGAGCAAACTAAAAATATGTTGTGCTTTTTTTTTTTTTGACAAGCCTGAAATAAGAAAAACAATTTTATATTTTAAAAGATTCCACGCGCAGGGGGCTCGGTCGTGTTTCGCGGATGACGCTCTGCTCGCTGATTGGCCGCGTGTTTGAAGTATGCTAATGAGGGGGGCGAGGTCAATGTGAAAGCGTACGTGACGTCAGTTCCCCCATTCCCAGTGAGTGAAACAAACATGGCGGTAGACTCGAGTGGACGAGGGTTTATGTCAACTTTATTGTTATTTACCTGCGCTATCGTGGGATCCCGGACGGCGGCGGCGGGCCAGGAGCCGTGGGCCGCCACTCGGATCCTCGGCATGCGGTTGGAGAGGAGCGACATGCCGGCTGGCACCACGGAGAGAGGGGTAGTCCAGGTAACCGAGGACAGTGACATCCTCTGCAGGTTCTACGGGCTGCACTTGCTCCCCAACAGCTCGGGTCTGATCCGGTTCACGGAGCTCTACTCCAGCGACAAGGAGGACGACGAGCAGGGGCTATCATGGAGCCGTTCAACAGGACTTGTCCCGAGCCCACGAAGGATGTCATAGTGCGACCTGGCATGAACGTTTCGAACCAAAACACAGCCGGGGTGGTCAGCGTGAGCGTCAAGCAGCTCCGCAAGAGCGAGGTGGTGAAGGTGTTCGGGTTGTGCGTGCGGGACACCCTGGAGGACGAGTGGCGGTTGCTGGACTCGGTGGACGGCAGGCTGCGCGTGTTGGAGTTGAAGAAGTCGCTCATGCCCATGTGGCTACAGGTGATGGTCATCTGCTGCCTCTTGGTCCTGTCTGGGATGTTCAGCGGGCTCAACCTCGGGCTGATGGCGCTGGACCCCATGGAACTCAGGATAGTGCAGAGCTGTGGCACGGATAAGGAGAAGAAGTACGCAGGGAAGATTGAGCCCATTCGCAGGAAGGGTAACTATCTCCTGTGCTCTCTTCTTCTTGGAAATGTCCTCGTCAACACCACTCTGACTATATTACTTGACGACCTCATAGGCTCAGGTATAGGGGCTGTGGTGGCTTCAACTATTGGCATTGTCATATTTGGAGAGATTGTCCCCCAAGCGCTTTGTTCCCGCCACGGTTTAGCTGTAGGTGCCAACACCATCCTCCTCACCAAGCTGTTCATGCTTTTGACTTTCCACTCTCATGGCCCATCAGTAAGCTCCTAGACTGTGTTTTGGGTCAGGAAATCGGCACGGTGTACAACAGGGAGAAGCTTGTGGAGATGCTCAAAGTGACAGAGCCCTACAACGACTTAGTGAAAGAGGAGCTTAACATGATCCAAGGAGCGCTGGAGCTCAGGACCAAAACCGTAGAGGATGTCATGACACCAATCAGTAACTGCTTTATGATCCACAGCGACGCACTGTTAGACTTCAACACCATGTCCGAGATCATGGAGAGTGGATACACTAGGATACCAGTCTACGAGCAGGAGCGTTCGAACATAGTGGACATCTTGTTTGTCAAAGATTTGGCTTTCGTGGACCCCGATGATGCCACCACGCTTAAGACCATCACCAAGTTCTACAACCATCCCGTGCATTTTGTCTTCCATGACACAAAGCTGGATGCCATGTTGGAGGAGTTCAAAAAGGTGGGTGCAACAGGAGGGCAAACATTCAGGCTGTGCTTTAGAAACACAAACACTGCTCTTGATGAGGGCTGTGGCTGTTTTAATTCGAGAGTAAATGAATGCTGTATTGATAAATGTGATGTGATGCACTAAATTTAAATCGAAATCACACTTTGAATGGTTGTAATTGGCAAATCATAAACACCAGATTCATTTTGGGAATGCAATTTCAGTTGAAATATGCTGTCTCCATCATGGGGGGTTATTATGTTTAAAACATACCAATCTCGTAGTTTAAACCTCTACTTACGTATTCAGAAATGCATCTGATTCTTATATTTAGCAATTCACATTTCCACAGCCTTCTATCAAATAAAAAGCATGAGATGTTTTCAAAAATTGTGCATCCTTGCCATGAATGACCTCAGCATTTCTTATCCCCATGCAGTCTCCTTTGAGAGTGTTTAACACACTTTTCTCCTGAACTACTCTACTTTCCCTCACACAAACACTCACAGCTCCTCTCAAGAGGACGCACACACTGACGCCACCCCCGCAGGGATATATTTTCCTTTTCTCAGGCGTCTTGTCACAAGGTCACAGACAGTAGAGAGTAGACTCACTCGTGCTGTGTACAGCGAGTAAACAGGGATGTCTCTTAGTAGTGACACTCCACACGTCATGGTGAACATCAAATTGTTAACTTGTGGCATCATGTAGTGTTTAGATAGCCTGTAGCTACTAAATCATAATAAGAATACAATAATACAGTCGTAAAACCCCAGTAAACGGCAAGCAAATAAGTAAACTAAACTCAATAAAAAATATAGCCGCAAAGCGGGAATTATCGGCCCTCGCCGACCGCCCTGCCCAAAGCAAGGGGGTGCTTTGCGCTCTTTGGTCTCCCTCAATCTAAAATTACGGTATTGCTACTGCCTTTATGTTTTTTTTTTTTTTACTTTTTTCCCTAGGGTCTTAGTTTTAGGATTTTTGGAATGCGCTAACGCACACTCCACGCTCAATTTTGACATTATACAGAGAAAAATTAGTATGAATTTGTATCACACTATATCTGCAAACTGAAGTATATTTTTACATTTTACTACATTTTTATTTTTACTGCGCCGCAGAAAATCCACAAAGGTTATCCAAGTACTTTGGTTCTCACTTCTCGCTGAATTATGGAGTTTAACATTTTTCCATCAGAATAAAATGGGACGTTCTGGTCATCGCTACGGCAACACCGTGAAAAAATGGCATGGGTGTGATTGACTTTTCTGATCGCAACGACCAAATAGAATTTGTGCCAAATTATTAAAATTTTCATAAAACCCTATGTCCCTATAGGGACATTCAATTTGAATTTTGCCAAATGAAAGTGTTTAGAACTGTGACTTTAACAACTGATAACAAAATGAGCGAAATCGGACTTTTTTTTGTTTGCGAAAAATCCCAAAATACTTCGTACAGTTTGCGGCTTTGCCGTAGCCTGGCTAACGCCAGACTGCTGTGTGCGCTCGAATCTTTTCGAACTTCACAACAGCCTGGGGACCATGGCCGACATTTTTCCATGGATTTGGGCACCAATCACAGAACGAGGAGGGACGGTAAGACGATGACGCGCTATTTGACATACGGAAGCTTGTAGTTTGTTTAGGATAAAAAAAAATATATATATATATTTACGGATCCAACATGACAGCAGCAGACGCGACGCCATCTTCGATCAAGCTTTAGAACGTGTTCTAAATAGTTTAGCTCAAAAGTTTACAGCAGGTACGTCATACGTCATCTGATACGATTGGCTATGGCGACGTGCAGACGCATGAGAGACATTCGTAGCGCCCAATAAACGGCTATGGATAATCGTAAACCACACCTCTCCTACGAGAAAATGAATTGGTGGTCCCCAGACTAAATATCACTTGTGATTTTAGTCTGGCGTTAGCCAGGCTAGCTTTGCCGCATAAAAACCGTAAAACTTAGAAAAGTATTTTATTTTTTATTTATTGGTTTATTTGGTCGGGACAGTGCATGTTAATGAACATACATGGGTCTCAAACACCCTCTCATTCATCCTGGCCTATTGTACATGTTTTAGTGATGTTTTTAGTAATTTGGATAACTTTTAAAGTTCTACTTCTCAAGATTATTTTCCACCCAAAATTAGGTCGTTCCGATAACGCTCTAGGTCTAGGAGGAGATAGATTTTGTACGAAGAGAAAATAAAGGCGGATTCCCAATTCGCGGGCTGTCATCCAAAATGGCCGACACCCAATATGGCGGAAGGCGTTGCCGTAATAATATTTTTTGCTCAACTTGTCATGATGCACGTCTGTACCGATTTTTATGATTCTAGGACAAACTTCATTTTTTGCCAAGTCCTATCTCGCAATGTAAAAAAAAAACGGAGGTGGCGCTATCGCGCAACTATTTTGAAATTCAAGATTTGGAAATAGTCAAAAGTTGTGTCGGATCAGGTTTGAATTTTGGGCCAAAATCTGTGACTTTTCGTCGATGTTCACTGGGTGAAAATTACGACAGTGCGAAAGAAAGAAAGAAAGAAAGAATACGAAAACAATGTTCCGCTTACGCGGGTACCATAAACTATATATTTTCGGAAAGCGCTCGCGCATTCCTACCTCATGGTAGAGGTCCTGGGTCACTGACGGGCACGAAGTGCCCAGGGCTCTCAGTCGCCCATGACTTTTATGGGCTCTGTACAATTACAATGTTTATTTTTGCATTGTATGTGCACGGGACGTGCACGACAAGAAGAGTGTGTTAGTGAGTGTTTGAGAGGAGGCGAGCGCTTCGCGCTTGTTTTGTGCGCTCCGCGCACTTTGGGGGAGTGCGCTCCGCTTCGCTCCGCACACTCTATACGATTACAAGAGCCCCATCGCCAGCCCTGATGGCGCTCGGCCTAAAAACTAAAGCTGCAGATTTGTATCATTACCCAGATGAATAATATCTTAGAGATAAAGTGAAGAACTAATTTAAGGAGTTAGTTATGTGATCTAATAACATGAAATAGTTGCCTCCACACTGCGTCCCACATCCTTGGAAACATTTCCCTCCACATGCCCCCTGCCTCCTTCCTGACCCCACTCCCCTCTCTCATCTCAAGTTCCACTCTTTCGCTGCCTAGCATCCGTCTCTATGGCGATAGCTTCCAGCAGTGGCAGTGTGTGTATCTGTACGTTGTGCTGTGGAGCATGAGAGCCCACTGAACTGTTGACTTTTACTGGGCTGTGTAAGGACGACTGTTGCACAGTGTCTCCATGCAACAGGTTGTATCCTGTTCATTTGCAAGCTGTGACCTTTAAATGATCTTATTAGATGCTATGAATGTTTAATGACGCACCGAGCCATGAAAGGAGGTTGTGGGTGAGCCATCAAAACACACAGATCAAAAGATTAGTGGCAGAGCTGCAAAATTAATTATAACCCTTAGTTTATTTTTTAATTACTTTTTGTTTATTTGAGCAATTTTACATTAATTGTCTTTCAAAATTCATATACAATTATGGATGCTCAAAATGGAGTAGACTGAAGCAATAAAGCTTATAAGTGCCTACCCCATATTCAATTCAATATACAGTTACGTAACATACACAATTATTAGGTCTAGATTACATTGACTTTAGATACATATGAGTCCTTCCGATACAATTATCAGTTTTAAACTTAGACTGAGCAACATTTACCAAGAAGAGCATTTAAATGCATAACACAGCAGCTTGGTACATTTGTTACAGATGTTTATAGAATGAACCAAAAGAAACAATTGATAGGACGAAGTTTAATGGCTGCAAACAGCAAATGACAGAACTGCAATTATTTTTTGCAGTTCAAACCCTGTCTACTCTGCATGGGATTCAAGAGAGCATTCCCTTTGCAAAAGCATGTGTTGGATAGAAAATGCTTTTGCCTCTGGCTTATCTTGATTCCAGTAGCTCAGTGAACACATCAATTGCAAAATCACACACACAACTGAAGCATGAAGGGTGGACCGTCGCATGTCATGCCAAATCGCCATTTCAGCCGGGACATTGCCCCACTTAACTCCCTACTTTTTTATCTTTCAGCATGATGTTATTGGCTAAACTAGATATTGGTAAAGTACATAAATATACTGTATATCACCAAAACCATGCTGCCATAGTTCATGTACAAAGTTGAACTTGAAATGTTAATGCCCTATTTTTGTTGGCAGTTTGTGTCATCTGTCCACAGTCTCCGCTCTATCTGGGATACATTGTTTATCTCATAACCCCGCATTGGCTCTAAGATTACATTGTTCTGTGTGCTGTGGTTTGCTAACCCTTGTCTGGTAGTGTGGATCTTCCAAATTATCTGTTAGTTTATTGCAAACACGAGCAGTCCAGTACTTTGCTGCATGCCATAACAAGCTGCATCTTATCTTTGAGTCAATGACAGCAAATGCTCCCAATGAAAAAAACAAAAACACTTAAGACATATAACCTATTGGGCATAAGTATTCAGATTTTGTCAATAATTCAATGACAGTCTATGGTTGAAAGATTTGTTGCAATAAAGTGAAATCAGACGTGCTGTGATTACTTTTAATAAATCACAAGAAGCGACAATGATCTAGAATAGTGCATGTGATGGGTATATTAGCCATTTTTCAATTCGTTCTGTCAAATGTTAAAGCTCCTGGACATGAAAAATCTAATTGCCGTGGCAACACTTGTCACAAAAAATTGTCAGTTAAACATTATATATTTTATTTTACGGTTCCTAATGGGCTGCAAACGTTTTGAGGGATGCCTATGGCGTCAAATTAGGGTCTGCTTTAACGTAAACGTAAGAGGTATTGTAAACGTAGGTTGTCAGTATTGTAATCGTAAAGAGAAAACTGTAAATGTAACTCTAAACTCCATAAACGAAAAAGAAAACAAAATATTGTAAACGTAAAACTTTCATTTACGCTTCTTCTTTTCATGCTTCACTTCACAAGTTACGTTTACAATTCACAAGCTACGGTTACGATAAAAAAAATTCTGACCCTTTTTTTAATGGGGGCGGGCTCAACGCTCATTGGCTGGAGTGACAGGATGTGACGTCATCACTATAAACTGAAATCAAACGCACACTACAGAGGCTGTGTCCGAATGTCCACCCTAGTCCCTAACCCATCATTCACTACAAAGGCCCTATATAGGCACTATATAGTAGACTGTATACTATATAGTGTGTCGGAACTCCGAGCCCCAGCAGAATGAGAGCCTATTCTACTATAAGTTCACTAAAATAATGTATTTCTGCGATAAAGACTGACTAAATTTAAAGGACAGTGGAACATTTATGGATAAATATGACACAAATACATTTTATTAAACATGGATTTCACATGAATGAACAAAACTCCCGGGATTATTGCCTTTTTGTCTGAGAGAGTCTGTAGTGTGCGTTTGATTTCAATTTATGGTGATGACGTCACATCCTGTACCTCCAGCCAATGAGCGTTGAGCCCGCCCCCATTAAAAAAAAGGGTCAGAAAAAATGTATCGTAACCGTAGCTTGTGAATTGTAAACGTAACTTGTGAAGTGAAGCATGAAACTAAGAAGCGTAAATGAAAGTTTTACGTTTACAATATTTTTTTTCTATTTATGGAGTTTAGAGTTACATTTACAGTTTTCTCTTTACGATTACAATACTGACAACCTACGTTTACAATACCTCTTTTACGTTTACGTTAAAGCTGACCCTAATTTGACGCCATAGATGCCACACAAACGTATACGCTCATGATTCAGTGTCAGGGATAATATCTCCCAACATTTGAACAAGCTATTGTAGAAAAGGAAAAAGTTTTATTGTGCACTGATTCAGATTTATTGCAGCTCATGCGTCAAATGATTACACCCAACACCTGATCTGCCCACATAGCAAAATTTGTGTGGCCCGGATCTGGCCACACATTCACCTTTCTTCTGGCCCAGATACCGCGATGAATTACGGTCCTACACTGGGCCACCTTCGTAGCCAGAGTCAAGCCAGAGCCGAGCCAGTGTCAAACCAGATCTCAGACTCAGCTCAGCCTTATGTGCCGGTGTGGAGCCAGATCTCAGACAGAACTCAGACAGATGTGCCAGTGTGGAAACAGATCTCAGACAGAGCTCAGCCTTATGTGCCGGTGTGGAGCCAGATCTCAGACAGAACTCAGCCTTATGTGCCGGTTTAAAGCCAGAGGTGGGCCAGATCTCAGTCTTGTCTACCAGAAGTGGCAGACAAGGCTGAGATCTGGTGGCTCATTGCTTAGATAAGTCTAGTCAAAATCTTTTGGGCTAGACTTACATAAGCAATGACATTGAAATAAACAACAACAGCATTTATTTATTTTTATTTTTTTTACAAACATTTATTTCATTATAAAAGGTAAAACAATAAAATGCGAGTTTACAAGTATTGAAAGAAATCAAAAAGCCAAAATCAGAACCAAAACAAGGCTAAAATGGAACTAAATTAGAAAAATCATATCTAATACTGAACATTTGCACATTTTTAACTTACCATGCATTTTTGATTAAGGCAGTTTGCAAGAATAACCCCACTTTGTATGAAAAGTGTTTTTCACTAAAAGTGAACTCTTGGCCTGATACAAAAAAGATTATTATAAAAGAACAAATATATCTAGGTCATTTTTTTTCTGATGTTGGTAATTTTGTTGAGTATAAAAGCAGACTTCTTCTTAAATAAATTTAACTATCTTGGTGTTATCAAAAAGATATAATGGGGTAATTTGACCTGGAGGTCGTGGTACATTATGAAAAAAATAAATAACTTTAACATCTTCAACAACATCTTTAAAACCATATATTCCAGACGATTTTTGAAGATGCAAACAAATAGAAAACATCACAAAAGTATGTAAAAATAAAAAATAGTAACATTGCGTATATTATACTGTTTTTAATCAATAACCACCAAAGCAAAAAGTGGCTCAACTTACCCCAGTCTCCCACATAAGCACAAACCAAAATGTAAAACAAATGTTATTAATGTCTGTCTTAGCAGCACCGTCCATCGTGATCTTGGTCCAGGTGCAGGCATCTCTTTATAGTGGCCTCTGTGGTCCGCGATTCCAGTTTCCAGCTTGTTTTCATCTCACAGCAGCTACAAGTACAAAGATGCATTTTTATATTGTAATGTAAATAAATTTTACTTGTATAGTACAGAGAGAAGGGGTGTTTTTATATATTTAATCCTATATATTGTGATAAAAGTATTTTTTTATATAACAGTTGCTTGTAACTGATAAAGCTAACTGCTAACTGTTAGCACGTTCGAGCTGCTAGCCTACTTACAATATGACTAAATGTACCCTTGCACTAAGTTTGGGGGAGAAAACATATATAAAACAGTAAAACATAGCCTGCAAATAAATAACTTAATTAATAAATGATTAATAATCACTTACGTTTTAAAGAGTTGGACTGCAGTATGACAGCAAACAGAGCTCTCCTTCAGGACGTTGCTAGGCAGCGGTGAAACAAGTCCGTTGCTAGGTATGAAAACCTAACTGATGCCCTGAGGTGGAAAGTATCAATATTTATGGTGAAATGTAGTTTCTTTTTATCCTTTCTTAAAAATGTAAATAGGCCCACAAAACTTCTGGAAAACTTCATCTCTGATCCGCTGTAGCAGTTAGACTAGTATTTTTTTATTCAAATGTAAACATTTCAATAACTGCAATAACAAAAAAATGAATAGGCCTAAATTTGTATTCATCTACATGTCACACCTCCATTTGGTCACACCTGCATTTGGTAAACGTGGTAAATCTTCAGGTAAACCTGGTAAACCAGGTAAACCTCCAGTGGTCCACGTCTGGCATGCAGGATCTGTGCCTGTTCTGGCCCACCTCTGGCATGCTGCATCTGTGTCAGTTCATTCATGCCAGACCTGGCACACCTCTGGCTGACATTCCACTTGCCGTACCAGAAGTGAGCCAGCCATGCCGGTCTGAAACCGGATCTGGGCCAGATTGGTCTGCTATGTGGGTGTGCACCTGTGTCTTTGAACACATTCATTTTTGTATAACTCTAAAGCATTTGCCTAATTTTGCCTTTTGTTTTTCCCCCACCTCATTCTGTTGTGCGTTTTGACAGATTGACCTCGGATTGACTAACACACCTCTGTGCTAAGACCCCTCCCTGTATACACACACAGCAGCACAATAATATACACTAACTTATCACGTCAACCTTTAGCCAGCATCCATATGTCCTATGTCTGCCTATGCCTTTATGACTGAGTGAAACATTAGCCAGTAGTAGGTTGATAAGTGGCGCACAAAGGGTTGTCCTGTGTCTCCCGCTTCTCTTTTTGTCAAGGCGCTGTGTGGCTCTATCTGACATTTAGATCTCAACATGACTGTTTTGGAGATTCCTTGATCATTTACATTTAAAATAAAACCTTCATTGACCCTGATACAGATTGATGCAGCTCTACCATCAAGCCTGACTCACTGTTTCAGCATCAGATTTCACCATAATAACATGGGAATAAATAGAGATCCTACTTTTTGAACCCGCAAGATATAAAGCAGTCAGCAGGTTGCGTAACACGAGCTGCAGATGGTTACAGGCGTAGAAGTGGGAAGACCAGGCACGACCAGAAATGAGCACAAAGAGCTATGTGGACATACGTATGGAGTATAGAGTTGTACATTTCACTTAACAAGACAATTCCTCGTCATTCAAATGATCGATCTGGGCAGTTTGAATATTTAGACATTTGCATTGAGGTGACGTGCTTTTATGGCGTGGTCTGACTGAATCCTTTATTTCGATTGGCTGATAGGTGTCCTGCCACACCTTAGTGACTTAGTGATTTAATCCTATAGACGTCTGGCTACCATAGCAACTGTAAAAAAAGCAGCAGCCGATATGTTTGTTCAGTGTAGTTCACAAATGAGTATGTTTTGCTGGAGTGGTGCAAACTTGTAACCCTTCATTATGAAACAAGTCTTTTTTCTACAGTTTAAAGCAGTACTAAGTAACTCTTGCCCCTAGAGGCCATAAGCGCAACTGCAGGTGTCTTGGCAAGTTAGGATTTTTTAACTTATTAAATGTCTTGGAGAGTAAATACTACGCTGACAGAAAAGGTGAAGGGAGAGAGGGGTGTTGTACATCCAGTTATACAATGGGAATATTTTTTTTCACTCAAACTTGGTTGTAAATACTGTTTAAAGTGGCGCTAGCCCGCAGTTAGCTTTGCCCGTTAGCCTGTTAGCTTCTTCTCCGTGACTCTATTAGTGTGTATTGCTTGCTCCACCCCGGTGGCAGTCAAGTTGCAAGCATGGTTTCTGGCCAGAGACACCAGGGGGAGATGAAAGACCCCCCAATCATCCCATTAACACTTGTATTACCCCAGAGGGCTACGAAAAGGATTTATTAAGGTAAACACGTTACTTAGTACTGCTTTAACTATTAGTTGGGACATGACTCGGGACTCATTCAACAGCAGCGTGCTCTTGCAGCTTGTTTCATGGGTCGCATGTGCAGCACTTCCCTTTTGAGTACATGATGACACCAGCCATAGTAAAGCGAAGCAACTCAATGACCAAACCTGCATGTAACATAGACATTGTTTTTGAGTAATATTTCAGTAATTGTCAGCATTATTGTACTGTATGTTCATTTGTTTTTAAGAGTACCAGTGTCAATGCATGGTGTGTGATGGTTTACAGCGGATAGTGCTGCTGATACGAGGCTCTGTGTTTGCACGTGGGAGGAATGCACTTGGAATTCCTTTCCCCAATACGACCCCCTTTGGTCTCTTTTGTCAGTGATGTTACATGTCAACAGTCTGCCCCGTGTCTTCGTTGGTATGATGTCACAACGCGCGTACAAGCCATGCACATGTAATATAAGCGCTGAATGTAAAATAACATTCTAAAGAGCGCATGGATTCACTTTGAGGTGAATGACTCAGAATTTGGTGGTAATATTCCCTCTTTAAACTGTCATACTGGAGATGTTTTGACAATTGTGTACTGCCCCTTTTTTGTCAGTGTATAAAGCACCTCCTGCGGAAACGTGAACTGTCATTGCGGAAGCGCTAGATCTGCAAAGACTAACATTTGTGACAAAGGTCAATTAGATTTTCACTTCCTGTTATTGTGCAACATTCTCATCTGCACAGCTTCTCTTTATTTTGTCGCGTTGTCCTTCTTTTCCCGTCTTTTTGTTGTTGTTGAAAGCATCTCTTTGGTAGTCGGGCCCCAGGGGTGACCCTATTGTACACGTTTTTAGTGGTTGGGGAAACCAGATAACCCACAGACAAGCAATGCGGACACGGTGAGAACATAAAACGTCTGCACTCTCCGGTCACACTCAGTCCTGGATCGAACCGTGGACCTTCTTGCTGTGATGCTGCTCCGTCGGTAAAGCGTGCTGCCCAAATAATGTCACAACATTTGAGGTTGTAGATGAAGAGACACAAAATATAATAAATAATGCTTTTTGGAAATGCTAGAACATTCATCTTTTTCAAGTGATTAATTTTATACATTTAAGTATAAATGTGTTTCCTTCATTCCAGGAATCAATAATCCCATGATATTTTCAGTGCTATATTTTTTATGTGAACTGCACTACACTTCTTCCCGGTGACTATGATCATCATTTATGTCCCTTAAACGACCAAACTGCATCTTACAATAACCAACTAAGGACATACAAGAGTGACCTTCACCCTGTTGATTAAGTTCTTTGCCTGCATAGTGTGTGTTCTTCTCATAAAGTTCTTATAAAGACATCAATCGACTAAATGATTCTTTAGTAACTGAAGTAATTTTGTCCCATGGGGTCCGACTTCCTCTGAAATACTGACTCGGCTCCACAGGGGACAGTGCCTTTTCCATGACCGGGTGTCTTATTATCCGTTGCTACAGTGATCTTTTGTGAAATGATCACTTGCGTGGCGTATCGTACTGTGGAACCCTGCGGCCTAATATTCCCTATCCAATTAAGTCACTCTTTTATTAGCTTTCTCGTAATGAAGCCGCTTTGTGATATGACATTATTGCACAGGTTTCCGGCTCCTCGGTGGCAGCAGCACAATGGTGGTTTTGAGATAATCCCACAGAAGCCAGGCCCAATGAAGTGTTACTGCCAGACCTTAAAGTGCAGGTTTTAATGCTTTTGAAAATATGACTTATTTAGATGGATAACATTTGTTGCAAGTTCATCAGTGTATAATTATGATTTTATTTCAGTGAAGCAGCAATTGTAATGAAGAAATGTTGGACAGAAAAGTTATATTTGCTTGAATTTTTAAGCTGCTGACAGGAAGTGACATAGAGGGAGGTAACATCCCATAGCAGTTTGATTCACTCATTTCCCCATACGTTGGTTAAGTGGTGACGTCACAGCTCTACTTCCGGGTCCGGCAGATGTGTGAGAAACTACAAAAAACTCTTTAATACCAATCAATATTTCTGAAATTCAACAGAGAGTTACTGAACATACTTATTTATCAGGCCCATTAGCCAAAAATGCTGTACCTACTGCTATAAAAGTAATATTTACCAAAATTGCTACATCCGGTTAGCGGGGGAAATGCTAACCGTGCAGCAGCTCCGCTAAACCGGAGTAGCGACTTTAGTAAATATTACTTTTTAAAAGTAGGTACAGCATTTTTGGCTAATGGGCCTGATAAATAAATATGTTCAGTAACTCTCCGTTGAGTTTAAAAAATATTGATGGTTGTTTTTAAGAGTTTTTTAATGTTTTTTTCTCGCATATTTGCCCGTCTGCCAGGACCCGGAAGCGGAAGTCGTGACGTCACACTTAACAAACGTATTGACTTAACATGGTTGGCACGGCAACAGTTTAAAATTGTTTACCTTCTTCTATGTCACTTCCTGTCAGTGTCCAATACGGAAGTGAAATTATAAATGTCACAAAAATTGCCAATCTTAAGAAAGCTGGGTACAATCTTTAGCAAATCTGAAATATAATTGTGTTAACTATGTTTTAGCAAAGTTGTTGTGTTCGCATCAGGGACAAATTTGACTGAACTTCTCAAACATGTAACGGAAGAAATGACAAAACTCAAAACATGGTTTGATTGGAATAAACTTTCACTTAACTTAAACAAGAAATTAATTATATTTGGGCATAAAGCAATATCTAACCTAAACATTGAGATTGATGGTGTAAAAATTGATACTGTAAAAGAAATAAAATTCCTGGGTGTAAAAATTGATGAAAGACTCAGTTGGAAATCACACATGTTCAAAATAAATTGTCAAGAAGCATTGCTGTTCTAAACAAAGCAAAACAGGTATTGGATCAATCAGCACTCCACATACTGTATTATTCATTAGTTTTTCCATATTGACTGTATTGTATTGAAACGTGGGGTAACAATTATAAAACTGCTCTAAAGTCATTATCTATTCTTCAAAAAAGAGCCGTTAGAGTTATCCATAAGGTAGGGTACAGGGAACATACTAATGTGTTATTCTTACAATCTAATATACTTAAATCTATGACCTTGTAAATATTCAAACTGCCCAAATTATGTATAAAGCTAATGCACTTTTGCTACCATTTAACCTTAAAAAATGTTCCGTAATAGAGACGGAGGCTACAATCTTAGAGGAAACTCCAACCCCAGATTCATAAAACCAAAAAAAGCTTTTGTGTATCGGTATGTGGAGTCAACTATGGAATAACCTGAAGGGAGACCTCAAGGAATGTACAGGCGTTCATCATTTTAA
The DNA here is from genome assembly GCA_007210695.1 of Neogobius melanostomus. NCBI lineage: Eukaryota > Metazoa > Chordata > Actinopteri > Gobiiformes > Gobiidae > Neogobius > Neogobius melanostomus. Next base: position 3,835,297 of record VHKM01000006.1, on the reverse strand, counting down.
AATGCTTTACAAAAAGAAAGTTCTGTATGAATATAAAGCTGAAGAAGGGTTATTAATATATAGGATGTACTCAAGTAGATTTCTTTGAATAGTATATCATTTTTGTTCTGTGACATATAATTATAAATAATATGTCTATAATTATGTGTATATATGCATTTTTCTCGCAAGCAAAAGCTGTTTATCTGTTATATTAACTGTTTTGTGAAAGAAAGCAACCACTCGAGGAGCTGGTGGTGTGGCGGTGGGTGATGGCAGGGTGGTGACCGGTCGTGTGGTGGTTGTGGCTGGTCCTAGGTGTGGTGTGGGGGTGGCGTGGTGGCATACCGGTGATGTAGTGAGGTTGTTATGCGGGGGGCGCTGTTCTCCCTACCATTACATTGATATGTTGCCATGTGACGGAAAACCGTAGGAAATTAAAGTGAGTGGCACATTTGGTTGGAAAATGCAAATTCACGTATTGTAACCATAATTAGTTGAATATTACAAACTATTGTGCATTACTGGAATAATGTTTTAAAGAAAGAAGGAAAAATGACAACAACAGGGAAAAAGTAAAATTAAACTAAAAGCAAATTGGACTACTCAGGCCAACAAATTATATTAGTGGTCATACTGACTGAACGTGGCGTCCTGTCACGTGTTGGAGGGAGATTTGTGCTTAACTGGCTCGGCGGCTTTGTGCGTTGCTGGTGTGTCGTTGCGTTGTCGGCCTGCTGCAGCTGGGATTGGCTGGGATCATTGTTCTGACTGTTGCCATCAGGTTGTTATACATTGCCCTGCTACTGGCTCCAACAACATTAATGAAAATATGATATTAACAGGGGTGGGAATTTATAAGTTATACTTCCTCCCACTCCTTTTCGAGTTTATGTACAGTACGGTAAAATGTCATGAATGCATGTTAAAATAGTCATGTTTATATGTATTGTACACTGAACTCGGAATAAACAATCAATCATTCCAATCATTCCAAAGTGTGTCTAATGTGGCGTATGCACTTTAAATTCTAAAATGAGATGGGACAGGATTGATTTTTTTTTTATGTGCAGCAATATTGGTTAAAAAATACTCTTGTAGTCCTTCAGTTTACTTTGTTCAACTGTACGTGGTGGATTTACATTAGTTTACACTTACACATTTTTTCCTTTTTAAATGTTACAAAAGATGGTCTCTAATGCCTTTTTTTTCTTCTCATCTCTTGTCCGCACATTTACTGATGTCTAAGCAAAGAGCAAACGTTCAGACAGTGTTTCATTTCTAAATTTAAAATCCTCCCGTTCCAGTATAATGACTATTACACCCATGAGTATTGCAGTCCGCTCAGTCTGGCTTCTGTAGCAGACATGAAGGACGCGCTGACTAAACACTTATAGCCTTTGGTCTTATTTTAATTGCCGGTCATATGATCTCCTCGTATATCCCATTGATCTGTTGCCCCCCCTTTCTGGAAAAACAAAGAGGCTGTCTATTAGTGGAGGGGTTTTATCATTGAACTCCAGCATCGTCTTTCATCCCACATGCTCTCTGGTTGTGTGAAGGGAATGAAAGGGAAGTGCCATGGTCTAGTTTTTTCAAAGTGATGGACGGTGGTATTATCTGTTCAGGACCCCATTTTAAAAGTGACAGACATTACAGTGATCCAACTACATTTAGGAGCCTACCTTAAAGAACAGGCCACCGTTTTTACATGTTGAGATATGTTCTGACCTGATGCATAACGGTCTGGTCTTTGTGCGTGCGTGTTGTTAGCATTAAGCCCAGGGGTGACCAAACTATTTTCATGGAGGGCCGCATATTGAAGCAGGTGGAACGGCCACAGAGGCTAAATGCTAACAACATCTTTGGTCTTTTTGCATGACTGAGCGCACGCACAAAGACCAGACAGGTACGCATCAACTCGTAACTCGCTCAGGTAAGAACATATCTCAGTATGGAAAAACGGTGGCCTGTTATTTTAAATTGTGTCGCTTGGAGATATTTGCTTCATGAACCAATAGGAGTCCAGCCACTTCTTGAGGTGTTTTATACGTTTTGTTAAAAAGTATTTTTTAAATGGTTCATTCAAACATACATGCATGTATGTGAGGAGGAGACCATTGGACTTTGAAGTTGGACAGTGACTCATCTCCTTTGTGTCGATTGTCCTGGACCTTTTGCTTTAGTGTGTGAGCCAAACAAATGGTTCTTTCTACCACATATGAAATATTTTGAGATTTTTACCAGTTCATTTACTTGGTCTTATTCCATAGTTCAAAACACCTGTGTAATGCCTTGACAGTGGATCGATTGGGCAGTCAATGGTCTAATAATGAATTCACACCCTTTTTAGTTAACTCTTTGACTGGACAGATGGTGCGACATTATCCATGCCCGGTCATTAATAATGAAGAGCAACTCCAGGGCAACATTGTGTCTTGTTTGGACTCGCCTGCACTGCTCACCAGGGTCCATCTGCTCTGAATGTTTAAAACTCCATCGCACGGGTGTGTTTATGTCTCCTACGGTTTCAAAGTGGCCAAAGTCCAGACCCAGCCCTAACTGTAACAGGTCTGAGGCGTTCACATTACCAGGCTATTTGTAGTGCGATACAAAGGAGTGGGCATTGGGCGTATGACATAATGGAGATATTTGAGCACCTGCCAGCCAGAGAATAAACAACAACTTCATAATATTAAAGCTGTACCATTTTTTCAAATTGAAACGTAATCAATAAAAGCTTGCAACAAAATAAAAATTGCAATTATCATCGTTCAGTTGTAATTCAGATTTGTGTTTGTAAAGCAATTTTACGCTCTACAATACAGACAACTCATACTCTGCAATGTGAAGTCTTATATCAGTTTCATCGCTCATTATAAAAATAGAATTGTTTCAGAATGATTGATTCCACAGGGGTGGGGAACCTTTTTCACATCAAGGGCCAAATCATTATTTATGAAGTATTCCAAGGGCCTTAGAATTTGCGAACAAACATTCTAGAGTTCATACAACACTGAGGTAGGACTGATAATATGAAAGATCATCATTTCTATGCATGTCAGACTCACCTAATGCGATGGCTGGAATTATTTATCTTTGTTGAGGCGTCTGATGTCGCTGCAGTGATGATGATGCTACTCGAAGCTGGTTGTCAAAGTTTGGGTCAGTTTTGTGAGAGCTGCTTGCTGGACACCCAAACTCCCACAAAGAGCATTAATTTTATCAAGCTCGAGATCTGCCTTCTTCATCACTGCCAGTCCCTCGTTACATACTAGGCACACTGATTTGCCTTTCACTTTGCCAAAGAAGAAATCGTTCGTCAATTTTTCCTGGAATACGCAGCATTCAAAACCACCTTCCTTTTCTTAGCGGTCGCCAGTGATGCAGCACTTGTCAATCCAGTCAGTCAGTGCCGTGCAATACGTCACGTAAACTCATACAGTATGAACCTATCTATGCTGTATTAATATGAAAAATGCCTTGGGGGGCCTGGTCAAATGGTCTGGTTCCCCACCAATGGCCGCTGGCTGCTCTGCTTTGTGACCGCAACACTGGAGGCCGCCATTGCTCCTCCATTGCTGTAGTACCTCCATTTGGCCGCTAGGCCCCCATTGAAAAGCATTGGACTTTAGACACGTTAAAAACAACTTTAATGCCTGGTTTCAATTTTTTCAACACTTAATATGGCTACATATTCCTCCTGACATAACGCTGGGTTAGTCAAAAAAATAAAAATAAAAATCTCCTACTTAACGGAGGTCGGACTGTTGGCATTGGAGCTGCGCGAGCTACACGTCACGCAAGGGCCGAGTCTACAGTGAGATCCCGCCCTTTTGCCCTTATTAGGAACATGCTTCGTCAGAGCTGGGGAGGAGGAGTCTGTAAATCCGCCATGATTTCCCCCTCGAACGTGGTCATTGTGGTAAACGGGGAGGAGTGAGGAGGAGCTGTCTATTCTTTTTAACAGTCTATGTTCCCCACCCTTGATCTACAATATTATTGTCCAACATTGTTATTAATAGAACTGAAACACATAGTGTTCATTCAAGAACATCATGAATTGGCTCTTTGTGCTCAGTTTTAATGTTGCTAAAACCGCCCAAAATAAATAAAAATGATGTTTTTGTTTCCATCACAGGAAAATCCCACCTGGCCATTGTCCAGAAAGTCAACAACGAGGGAGAGGGAGACCCGTTCTATGAAGTTTTGGGATTAGTCACCCTTGAAGATGTCATAGAGGAAATCATCAAATCAGAGATCCTCGATGAATCAGATATGTACAGTAAGTGGCTCATACGCTAATGTAGCTTAATTGCTAGAGTTGTCTCTTTTAAAATTGTTTTTATTCATAATTGCAATTTGTGCTTACAGCGGATAACCGTACCAGGAAAAAAGTGTTCCCAAATAAAACTAAGATGGACTTCTCTGCTTTTAAACATGAAAGCGAATCCAAAGTAAAGATTTCTCCTCAGCTCGTATTAGCTGCTCATCGCTTCCTAGCAACAGGTGAGATTACACGGCACATTTATTTTAACATTGTTACATCATACAGTGGATTCAGGAAGTCTTTTTCTTTGTTATTAATATTATGCTGAATAAATTGCACTAATTATTAAATGGCCAAACAGTATTTTTTTAAACGAACACCCCCTGAATTCTTGCACATTAGCCACAGTGCCATGTTCTTGGATGTGATTGCTCATCTGACACACAAGTCTGTGCACGCATGACTAGACGTGTTTATATCCACTTGTGTAACTCATTTTTAGACGCCGCTATAAGCATATGGGATCAGTGGCTACAAACCAGGAGCACTCTGGAGTCGGGCCAGGTTAGAAGAAGTGCTCCTGCTGCAGCTGAGAATGTGTTGCAATCTTCCCTGTTAGCCCATTCACACCACGGCTGCTACAGTAGCTTTAGCCGTTGGCTTGCATGACGTAGCTTTTCTCACTCACATCACGGGCTATTTCGAAATTTGGCATGATTGCGTTAACCTCTTAACTCCCACGTGAACTGAGCACATTTTCTCCAGTTTGGCTTTACCCAAATCTTAAAGCTTCTTCAAAAAAGTGATGAAAAAGTGACATAAGTGTGAGACAAAAACAACAAAAGGGCAACAAAAAAGGCACAAAAGATCAACAGAAAAGTGGCGAAAATGTGGCAACAACGTGAGGAAAATGATCTGTTTAGATGAGTTTTTCAGATGGAGCAAATGCACTTGATTAAGGTGGGGGTTAAGAGGTTAAAAAAAAAGCATCAAAATGGCGACGAAAACACAACAAAAAGCGACAAAAATGTGCCGCAAACTTGTCAAAGAAGCAATGAAATGAGCTTTGAAAAAGAAACAAAAAAGCCACAAAAAGTGATAAAAAAAGTGGCGTAAACACGACCAATAAGCAGCAGTAACGTGACAATAAAAAAGCAATGAAAAAGCAACAAAAAATTACAAAAACATGACAAAAAAGCGGCGACAACGAGACAAAAAGTTATGATCAGCTTTGTAGGTCTTAGATTTCAAATGAGGTATTACACTGTTGCTCTTCAGTCGAGAAGCTTTTAGATTTGGGTATTACTGAACTGCTTTTTTAATTATTATTTAAACTGCAATCATATATTTTTTTACTGAACATAATATGTCACTGAAGTTGATTTAGTCTACTTTGTTTTCATAATGGGTGGACATCGATTCTTTCCCAGAGCCACTGTCAATAAAAGGCTTTCAGAAATTCAGTCAATAAGAATATTATCTTCATATCATCACGTTTAGCATTGCAGGGCAGTCTTTGAGAAACTTTTAACCTCTTAAGCTTCTTGGAAAACAAGCGTCTAAATAGCGACAAAAACAAGGATGAGAAAGCGCGACCAAAACGTGCCAGAAAAGCAACAATAACGTAACAAAAAGTGACAAAAACATTGCGAAAACATGACAAAAAAGTGACATAAAAAAAAGAAAACATGACAAAAATGTGAGCTTACATTCCTGTCAAAATGTAACATGATTTATATTATTATTATTGAAACATCTTGTTCCAGTTGCTCTTCCCATGCCAAGTGTTGTGGGTATTTCTAAAATCCCTAGAACTGAATCTTCTGAACCAAACATAAAGGTCCTTTTCCCTGTTCCTGCAGAGGTTTGCTTGTTCAGCCCGTCTCAGATCTCCGACAAGGTGTTGCTGAGGATTCTGCGCCATCCCGATGTCATCCATGAGCTCAAGTTCAGTGAGAACGACAAACGCTCACTTCATCACTACATCTACCAGAGAGGCAAACCAGTCGACTACTTTGTTCTCATTCTGCAGGTACGCAGTTGTTTGTTGTTTGTATAGTATGCTTATTTTAACCGACAGCGTTCAAATTATTCATTTCGGTCTTTAAAATTCTTCTCGGGCTTTTATAGAAAGAAGCGTACCTTTCCAAATGCATGAATAGAGTGGCCCCCCTACTTGACTTTAATGAACCCCCCAGAGTCCTTCAAAATGTCAGTCTCATGCTGTTTGGGCCCGAAGAAAAGCTGTGCCTCTAGAATTAGAATCCTGACCTTCCGCACACACTTCCTCTCTGCCTTTTTCCCTCGAGTCAGTCCACCTGGGCTGTTGTGGCCCATGGGAGACGCCTATTATTGAAACATTTCAACAATGTTTACTGTAATCAGGTTTGTGTTGTGATTGTGAAGTAAAGGAAGTCACTACAACTAAAAGTACTTCCATGTTCCATATTGATTTTTAGTTAGATTTGTTAGTGAATATAATGTCCTCTCCAGACTACAAAACATCCTCCTTCTGTCCTTTGTCTCACTATTTACCTATTTGTTTAGTCCTATACTAGCATATTCTGAATTGTATGTGATTCTTGAATTAGTTTAACAGTTCATAGTTTTTTCTCAAAGTTGATGCTTGTGTCACAGCAGGTCATGTAGCCGGGGCGCTGTGCCGATTCCAGCATCTTGGTTTGGGCCAAACATTCTTGAAAATATATTAAAAATGAGGGATGCACGATAATATCGGCCGCCAATAATTATCAGCAATTATAGGCATTTTTGACGCCATCCCCGACAAGCCGATTAAAAAACATGTGGCCGATAATTCGGTCCGATAATTATGAGCTCAAATTGCATCTGCTGCTCAGCTCGCTGCCTTTCTCTCGGCGCCGGCGGCGTCACCCCGCTGCTACTGCAGCCCTGAGCTGCTGCAGATTTACAGCAGCAGATCCTCTCCCGGGCCGACTTCGGCACTGTTTTAGCTGTAAAATACGAAGAGTATTCCAGCCAATAAACGCTGTGCAGGTGCTCTCCGTGAAGGAAGTTTTTTATAGTTCTTTACACGGAGTGGGTACGTCTCCATGGAGATGTGACTAAAGTCAGCAGAATTTGAGATTTAAATATGTTATAGGTTTTCATCTAAATCCATTCTTTGATTACCCACTGCAGAAATAGCATTTTCTGTGAGATGGTGAGCATATTTTGTACTGATGGCAGTATAGTCCAAAATGTTACACGGTGTGCCTTTAAGGTGAGGGTTAAGGGGTTAAAGCAGAAATTGCAAATCTTATTTCAATACATTTCAGAAAAATCCCAATCAGATATTTTTACAGAACAGTGCAAACATTCATACCCTCTTTTGGTATACAGTACATCTGTGTGGAAATGTACAGTGTGACCGTTGAAACCATTTCTAACGCTAAGCCCTCATACACAGTGCCCATTTTTTGGTCCCATCTAGTTTGATATAACTTAGACTTGCGTATTTGCATTTCAAGGCAGACGACCAACTAATGCTCATGTAGGCCGGCTGGCAGAATATTGATAAAATGTTTTAAAAGTTCTGCGCAACACTCGTGACCCCCGTATAGAGCGCAGTGCTAAAATATCGATCCACATTATGTAATACTGCAAACACGTCAATAGGTTGGCGCAAACCACTCCTGAAATATACAATAGGCCTATGTTTTCCGTCGTCTGTAGTCTCTGGGCTTTTGTGTTTGTTTAATAATGCATTCCAATAAGAACATACCACGTTAGGCCTTTTCTCAGTAATGTTTTGTGCTGCTTTGTTGTGCCTCTGTCTGCCTCAAACAGTGATTACGCCGCTCAAGTAATCCAGGGATGACTTTGACTTTCCCTTCTCTGTGAGCTCTTCCCCATGAGAGGGCTGAAATCAAGGGTGATTTCGAGACCCCACACTAGCAAAGAAATCCATAGGGACCTTTCAGTAGAGTGGATGGAGTAGGTGGCATTTCGTGTCAGCGTGTCCGAGTGGAAAATTGACTTTATGCAAAAGGCTTTTAGCACGGCTGGTTTTAGCTGTTGTTAATATTTGTGAGTAATAAATCTGACTCAGTGGGAAGTCGTCTAGGAAGTTAAAAATAGCTGCTGTGGTCGTATACAATGCATGAGAATGGCATATTGATGTTTGTCTAAATAATTTTGGGATATTTTCCACAGAAGCTCATCCATTCCATGTTGTAGTTATCCGTGGTGCCTGGGAAAGTCATTAGACATAAATAGTGCTGGTGATGAATAGTTTGTAATGATCAGATGTAAGCTGTAGTGTAAACACAATAATGTTGTTGCATTCCAGAGGAATGACATCAGGACGTTAGTGAGTAACTCTTCCTCTGTTGAGCTGGAAACAGTTCTGAGAATGACATGGTTTTCTCATAATAGGGCTGTAGGAATCATGATTAATCGCATTGAAATCAGAACTTGCATATTCACAAATTAACAGCAATACGAATAGCCTGCTTTTTAATCCTCTTGGATGTGTTGAAAATGTCCACTGTAAACTGTTTAAAAAAAATATATATATATATATATCCAACCGAAATCTAAATGAAATAAATATATATAATAAAACAAAATCTATACCTAACAGATTTGTATTAGTATAACTTTTGCATTTGCTTTTAGTGTTCTGCTGTGTAGTGGATTTATCATTTGCAACTATTCATGTTTTTTCACCAATAGAAAATAACGTTGTATGAATGGTCACAAACCCAAAGGAAGTCAGATTTTTCTCGATGCACTCAGCGTCACCACAAAGATATAAAATAGCTCAGCACGTGTTCATAGTGACTTGAGCTCTTACTCAACTGAAGCCTATTGTGTGTGTGGGTCTGACTCGGTGACTCTGCACATTCTTATAGAGCAGAAAGGGCTCTTTGACATCAGCCATTAACTGAAGTCAGTTACTCATTTTACAACAAACATGTGGTCACAAACCACTAGACTCGCTGCGTGTGGTATTAAACCTAGTTCTATAATAACAGGGCCCATCATTATAGCTGAATTACAGTTACTGGGAGGATGTTATGTTGTTATGGTTTTGTATCCGTGTATACAGTTTTGAATTTGACGTCAAACTCACAGATAAAGGACGCAGTGGGGGTAAGACAATGTACAAGTATAGCATGAAGTCTGAAGTCATGAAGAACTAACGACAACCTTGTCTGTGTGATTGAATAATGGCACCAATTATGATTTCATTATCGTTCGTGCTGACAGACACAATGGCACCTTGGTTACATTTTTTTCTTTGCTCCTTTTTTCCCCCACGTGGAGAGGCCCTGGAGAGATTACACGTTTTTGGGAATTATTTTAGTGCGTTATGTTATGTTAACATTGTTGTCCATAACGGCTGGAGTTATACATTTGATTGGCAGGATTTTTGGCATCGTCACATAAAAAAAAACAAATATGATGAACGTCCATTTCTCCTGTACATGATTCTCACAGATGGAGTTGACAGCTAGGACACAGAGTTCACATTCACAGTTATTTTTAATGAGTCACAGAACCATCTGAACTTCGCCCTGGTCACACCTATAAGCAAAGGTTCAGCATATATGCCTTAACAAGACGACATAAAGTGGATTATTGGTTAAGTAGCCTATAATAAATACTGTATATCAACATTTCAATAAGGGATTTTATGACCTCAGCATTGACATTGGTGGTGCTAAACATTGAAGTGTCCGAGAGAAGATGCAGAGGAGTTATTTTCCATAATGTTTTTCAGGCATAATTTGAACTAAGTAACAATCAATTCAGCAGACTGTGCTTCGAGGTGAAACAGCTGGAAAAACACGTTAGACCAGAGCGCCAGTCACGCTTTCCACCTCTCAGTGTGCCCTCTGCCTGCCTCGGTTCTGCATTTTCACTCCTACATTCTGCCCCACGTGTTCAGAGAGCAGTGAATAATGTTTTTTAGTAAACTTTAACTTGTATTACATTTTAGAAAAGGTCTTTTGGGACAAGATTTTGTGGTAAAAATGGATTCTGAAAGATGAATTTCTTTATTATTAGAATACATTTTCTTGACTTCTTGTAATCCACATTTTAAAGGGGGGTATTATGTAAAATCGACTTTTTCAAGCTTTATATCATGTTATTATGTCATTCCCTCATTAAACACATGCCTGGAGTGTTGCCTTGGCTCATTCACATATTTTTGAGTAATCAGTAAAAACTTAGACGGCAGCCATTTTAGGTGTAGCTATGCCTCAGTCCTCCTAGGAACGCCCCCACCTCCTGGAGACGCCTCTGGACCTTTCGTCACCAGCCAAGCCACCAACCACTGCTCCTCAGCTCAGCAGAGCCCCCTCCCCGCACAGTGTGTTGTTTAGATGCCACAGCAGTGTGCTGAAGGGGGCGTGTCGGAAAGCTTCTTAAAGAGACAGAGGCCTATTTCAAGACGTTCAGTACAGCCATTTTGAGAGAGCAATTTTATTCAAGGCAGTTATTTTAATTTACTGCATATACAGACCGACAGAAGGTTACGTCATCATTGTAGTATGCTATAGACTGGTGCTATGTGATTGAAAAAAGCATAATACCCCCTCTTTAAAGTAACCATACTCCGGAATGAGCAAGGTTATGACGGCAGTACATGTGGCTGAAAGGTGGTTTTAACCTTTCGGATGACGCGTCACCACAGCACAGTAGTAAAACATCTTCAGGTTGAATTTGAAGCAAAGCTCAGGATTTAGACACACTGGTTTGGCAAGTGGCTGTGTCTCTTGATTGAGGTTGACAGGGACAACACTACGGGCTATACGTGAGCCTCTTTTAGCTGCGCCCTTGAGCTAAGCATGCGAATCCGTGCAGCCGTAGGTCCAGGCTCAGAGCTGGACTCAGCAGGTGTGAATGTGTGTGGAGCGCACTTATGTTTGGCCAAGGCTGAGGCGAAGTCATGCACACCCAGTGATTTCAACCTTTAGACCGACACTGAAGGCTGAAGATGGAAGCTGCGTGGTCATTTTTCATGGCATAGATCAAGTAAAGTCGACACGATGCATCCACAATTTGTTCTTAGGGTCGCAGGAACCTCTGATACAAAATTCACCTTAAAAATATCTTTAATAAGAGAACAAACACACTGATTACAGAATATGCTTGCTACAATGTAATTCCTTGCATGTGTTAACCTCTGGGGGGAAAAAGCATCAAAATAGGAACAAAAACACGATGTAAATGAGGATGAAAACGCAGCAACAAAAAGCATTAAAAAAAAGAAGCAAAAAAGTGATAAAAAAAAGCATCAACAATGCAACAAAACAGATGGCAAAAAGTGATGAATAAGCCCCCAATACAGCAACAAAAACGAGACAAAAATCATTTAAAAAATGACCAAAAAAACACCAAAGGTAGGACGAAAATGTGATGACAACGCAAAGAAAAAGGCTGTAAACTCCAGTCGAGAAGCTTTTAGATTTGGGTAAAAATTAACAGGTGAAAAGATATTCGGTTAAGCCGTGGTTAACCCTTTATAGGGCACTCATCGAAATACTTTGAAATAAATAATTTCAATTTAAGAGTGTTAATGGGGGACATAACACAATTATTTCTGTTGTAACATTTAAAAAGAAAATCATTATCATGCAGAAATCAATGTGAGCGAAGTTACCATATTTAGTCCATTGCCCTTTAAGTGGTAAAAAAATACAAATGTGTATGTGTGTGTATATATATAAAAAACATACAAAAAGTACTTTCAGGTCTCGGGGGGTGCTGGTATTCAGGAGACGACGTGTTTTGTGATATTGATGTTGAAACGATCACACCTGTCATAGGCAAGAGTTTTTGTAATGTGATTGTGCTTTACGTGCGCGGTCAGTCACCTCCAATATTGTTTCCTAAAAAGTTACTAAAAATAACCTCATAAAACATAGTCCTAGGTTCTTTTGGTTCTTTTGTCAAGAAAATACTGCAAGTATGAATAATAGGTGCAATGGGCATGTCCAAATATGGACAACCACTCGTATGATCAAATACGGTGCCTGCGTTATTCATGCTGTAATTTCTTTTATTTCACTTTGTCCTCCTAAACCAACACATATATCATCACTTAGCACAAATATTCACCAATAAAATGTGTGAGATTCATCAACTTACCATGGTTAATTTTCAAGTTACGTAAAGAAATGTACCATGAATTTAGCCAGACTTCGGTCTTTTTCAGACTTCAGAGAAAACAGGAAGTTGAGAGCGCGGCTGATCTCTGCTGATTGGTTAAATGCCTCAGAGGTGGGATCTGTGATGTAGGGTGATCTCCTCTGATTGGCTGAGTGAAAACTACATGCTTCTTTACATTACTGATGTGCAGCAGGGAGGCATATGTAAAGTGTGCGGAAATTACCAAAAATAGTCACTTGCCCTATAAAGGGTTAAGGGCTTACCATAAATGCTTAGTGGCCCTTTATCCCATGTTACCATTGTATCCCATTGTTTTTCTGAGTTCTGGGTTATTATGAGTGACCTAGCTTTGGTCTGGAATACCCAGCTGGAGTATTGGCCTATTGTATGTGTGTTTGTGCTTTTCTATAGCAGCGCTAAACAATTTCAGCGGCTAACATCTTGTTTACACTGATGCTTACTGTGTCTTTGAAGCACCTGTTGTGTTGAGATGAGGCGGCTCTTTCAGGGGAGGCCAGATCGCGGATGGCACTGTGGATTAACTGTGCCGTGTTGTTGCCGCGGTTCACACATTCCTGCATGCCGATCCAGGAGAGGCATCTGAACGAACACGGAGGAATCCCCAACCCTCCCGTGTCTGCGTTATCTCCATCCTAGAAGAGCCGTTAGTGCACTTGTTTAGGCATAGAGCGCCAATGTGTTTCCATCAGATTAGCAGCCATCTTCATACATACAGTAGATCACATTAATTGAACATTACAACAGCCCTTAGTGTGATATCAGGCGGAGAGACGGTCAGAGTTCACCTTTTAGCTGTCGGAATCATTGTGTGTGGGCCAATCCATAAAATAAGCCAAAAATTGAATGAATGAAGTGGTGACATTTTTGAAAAAAACATGGGCGGTATTGTTGTCAGTGGAATTTCAGCCACGATGATAAGACTGTTTTGGCCTCATCTTTATACTAATGAAAAGTTTTTTTTTTAATTTTCATTTTAACCTCTTACCCTCCGCCTAAACCGAGCACATTTTCTCCAGTTTGGCTTTATCCAAATCTAAAAGCTTAAATTGCGCTTTTCAAGCCTGTATTACCAAATTTCTCAAAGCACCACACTGTAGTCATTGTTCATTCACTCCATACTCGGTGGTGATAAGCTACTAATGTAGCTGCAGCTGCCCTGGGGTAGACTGACGGAAGCGAGACTCCCAGTCTGTGCCATAGGCCCCTCCGACCACCACCAACCACTCACTCACATACTGCATTCATCCTGGCCTATTGCACATGTTTTTTGTGGTAGGGGAAACCGGAGTACCCAGAGGAAACCTACGCAGACACGGGGAGAACATGCAAACTCCACACAGAAAGGGAATTAAACCCAGACCTTCTGGCTGTGAAGCACGAGCGCTAACGGCGGTGCTACCGTGCCGCCCCCAAAAAAAGTGACAAAAAAGTTATGATCACTTTTGTAGGTCTTGGCTTTCAAATGAGGCATCACACGGTTGCTCTCCAGACGAGAAGCCTTTAGATTTGGGTAAAGCCAAACTGGAGAAAATGCACTCAGGTGGGGGGTAAGAGATTAAGATATTTCTATCACGGACAAATAATACAAAACAGGATCTCTTTCATAGAGTTACAGTGGGGGAAAAAGTATTTAGTCAGCCAACAATTGTGCAAGTTCTCCCACTCCTTCATTGCCCGGGTGGTGTGTTTGGGATCAACACGTTTGATCCCAAACACACTCATTTCAATGCCCTTGCTGATGGAAGGAGGTTTTCACTCAAAATCTCACGATACATGGCCCCATTCATTCTTTCCTTTGCACGGATCAGTCGTCCTGGTCCCTTTGCAGAAAAACAGCCCCAAAGCCTGATGTTTCCACCCCCATGCTTCACAGTAGGTATGGTGTTTTTTCTTTCTCCTCCAAACACGACAAGTTGAGTTTTTACCAAAAAGTTCCATTTTGGTTTGATCTGACCATATGACATTCTCCCAGTCCTCTTCTGGATCAACCAGATGCTCTCTAGCAAACTTCAGACGGGCCCGGACACGTCTGGCACTGCAGGAATTGAGTCCCTGGCTGTGTAGTGTGTTACTGACGGTAGCCTTTGTTACTTTGGTCCCAGGTCTCTGCAGGTCATTCACTAGATCCCCCCGTGTGGTTCTGGGATTTTTGCTCACCGTTCTTGTGATCATTTTTACCCCACAGGGTGAGATCTTGCGTGGAGCCCCAGATCGATGGAGATTATCAGTGGTCTTGTATGTCTTCCATTTTCTAATAATTGCTTCCACAGTTGATTTCTTCACACCAAGCTGCTTACCAATTGCAGATTCAGTCCTCCCAGCCTGGTGCAGGTCTACAATTTAGTTTCTGGTGTCTTTCGACAGCTCTTTGGTCTTGACCATAGTGGAGTTTGGAGTGTGACTGTTTGAGGTTGTGGACAGGTGTCTTTTATACTGATAACAAGTTCAAACAGGGGCCGTTAATACAGGTAACGAGTGGAGGACAGAGGAGCCTCTTAAAGAAGTTACAGGTCTGTGAGAGACACAAATCTTGCTTATTGACCAAATACTTATTTTCCACCATAATTTGCAAATAAATTCATAAAAAATCAGACAATGTGATTTTCTGGATTTTTTTTTCTCTTTTTGTCTCTCATTGTTGAGGTTTACCTATGATGAAAATTACAGGCCTCTCTCATCTTTTTAAGTGGGAGAACTTGCACAATTGTTGGCTGACTAAATACTTTTTCCCCCCACTGTATTAGAGGCCCCTGTCCTCCAGCTGAGACTTTGACCGCTCTCAGCAATAGGATGAAGTTGTGCTGCCATCTAGTGGTCAACTACAGAAATACAGTGCATACGTTTTCACATAGCGCTGTTAGATCAATGTAGTTTATAAACAGTTGTCATTTTTACTATCATGACTGAGTGGAAAGTAATGCCAGCCTGCAGTATCAAAGAAGCTCAAACATGATAAAATGTTAATCACATGAGATGCTTTTTAATGGAGAATGGAGCACGTGTTTTGTCACATGTCTAAGTCAGTGGTTCCCAACTTTTTTTGTCTCATGTACTCCTTAGGGCATTAATTCAAACTCCTCCCACCTCGAGGATCTTGCCAATATTAATACAAAGATTATTCAGTGTTTAATAATGTACCGTGTTCAAAATGAAGGTAAATTACTCTCAAAATCAAACCTTTTACTGAAAAACATTGAAATTCTACTCAGTTTCACTTTTTCTTTTTTTTAATCCGAAATAATTCCAAGTTCCCCTGCTCAGTGCTCAAGTACGCCCAGGTTGGGAAACACTGGTCTAAGTGGCCTCGATCTCTGGTTTAACACTATAACAAGTCAATAGATTTTTTGGTAACACTTTATAATAATGGTACATGAGTTCATACATGATTTTCATGAACTTATGCATGAATTAATGCATGATTTCATGACACATTCATGCATTACTAAATCATGACTTCTCAGGAACAAACATGATTACATGTTGGTTCATGGATGAATTCATCAAGTAATTAAACGTCTAACTACTGTAATGAATGTACATGAAAATCTTAATGATTCATCATGATCATGAGGATCACATAAGAATACCATGAATTCACTGAAACAGCAATGAAATTACAATAAAATGATCAACCAATCATGATCATGAGGATCATGCATGAACATCATGACTCATATGAAATCTACTTGCAAATGATGTCCCCTCAACTAAAGTGGTGCATTACCCTAAACTTTTTAACCTGTTATAGACCACCTTAGTGATGAAGAAGAAGCAATGATTTCTGGATTGTTTCCTCAATTGGAATTTTTGTGTGGAAAAAACCTTTATTACAAATTATTAAGTACAGCATAACCAAATAAGATCTCCAGAGCTGGTTTTTAACAGGTTAAAAAGTTTAGGATAATGCACCATTTTAGTTGAGGGGGAACAATCATAATGAAATTAAGGATTAGCAAATGATACGTTCATGATTACCGTAAATTTGAGCCTATAAAGTTATACTTTATGTTCTTGTTTGCAAGTAGGTTTCCGCCATATGATGCATGATCCTCATGATCATGATTGGTTGATCATTTTATTGTCATTTCATTGCTGTTTCAGTGAATTCATGGTATTCTTATGTGATCCTCATGATTATGATGAATCATTAAGATTTTCATGTACATTCATTACAGTAGTTAGACATTTAATTCAGCAATGAATTCATCCATGAACCAACATGTAATCATGTTTGTTCCTGAGAAGCCATGATTTAGTAATGCATGAATGTTTCATGAAATCATGCATTTATTCATGCATAAGTTCATGAAAATCATGCATGAACTCATGTACCATTATTATAAAGTGTTACCGATTTTTTTTTAATGTTTTTGTCAACACACTGCTTCATGTACTAACAATAAATGATCAATGATTTGAACTGTGTACTTATTACGCTGCTGACTGTTACTTGGTGAAACAATGTACTAAGCATGTTCATATATTTCCTAGGGCCGCGTTGAAGTGGAGGCGGGGAATGAGAACATGAAGTTTGAGACGGGGCCCTTCTCGTACTATGGTGTAATGGCCCTCAGTGCCCCCAATCTGGGTAAGTCCTCTCGTCACCTCTCTGCCCCAAAATAATCTATTGAAAGGGCCCCACTGTTGACAGTTGTTGGAAATGCCATGAATGTTTGAAGAATTACACTTTAATGTTAGATTTATTCCTAGAGTTAAAATCTCACATCTTACTCTTAGCACAATATCTACAAAAATATCAAATCACATCCAAAATAGCCATTAGCCTTTCTATTAATACCACCTAATAGTCTTGTGGTGATGGATACATTTGTACTCCTTGGCCCGCAAAGTGTCTTTATCTAGGTTCACCAAGTGCAACAGGCACTGGAATGTACTCTGGTCCTATATGCAAACAATCACTCCTTCACTCTGGTGATACATTTGAGCAACATTGTATAATTGTACTTCTGCAGGCAGGTCCTGAGATAGTGCTATAGAAAGTACCCTGGCTGTCCCAAAACAACAAAAAGTAATGGTATTGTTCAAATACACAACATTTTATGGAAAAAAGTATAAACATGATGACTTTGTTTTGTATCTTATTTATTTAATCGACACAAGTATTGAAAAAAGTATTCTTGTGGTACAAGAATTGAAAACCATGTATCACCTAAAAGTGCATACTCATTTAATGGGATAATGATTTGTATTACTGTAGCTGTATTAATCATTGTTTCACACTAGTGAAGTAACAATTTTATGAAGACAAGTTGCAACAAGGACAAAAGTCACCCAAGTGACATAGGAAGAAGGAAATTCTAAAGGCATGAGTTCATAAGTACAGTATGATTGTACACAAACATTATGAAATGTCAAATTCTTTTTGTTTAGTCATAACACATTTTTCTTCCAGGTTTTCCATTATTTAAGTTTCATTACAGCTGCAATTACCAAGAGCTCCCTTTTCATATTGACATTGGTTTGTCTGTGTTTGACTGACTGTCCCACCTTGCTGTCCCCTCTGTCCTGTGTGCACACCTGTCCCTGCTGCTCTCAGTGGCCGCCCCTCGTCCGCGGCACCACTACTTTAAGAGATTTTCTCTGTTCTCTCGCTTGTCAGGTAACCTCCGGCATGTCTGGGTGCTCTAACATTACGGGATGGATGGATAGCGCTAAGTTAGGACGATATGTTTTTTAAAGGTTACATTGACGAGAGGCAGAAGCAACACACCTTATCCAATACTGGCTTAGTTTGGCCTATTTTTACTCACTATTAGCAGTTTAAAATGCAGTATAAAGACTCAACAGTATGTTTAAATTTTTTGTTTTTGATCAATCTAGACACAATTTTATTATTGAGGGCCACACACACACAAATCGTAAAGATGAGGCACACAGACAGATGTTGATGGGGTTTTTTAACAATCAAATATGGCAGCTCACGTTGTTCTAATACCATATCATACCAACTTAATTTATGAAGCACTTTAAAAACTTTACAGCTTGGCCACAGATTGATGATTAGAAAGCACAGTGATTGAAGAAGAGAAGAAGAGATTTTTTTTTACCAAAACCCCATATTAGAACTGAGAGCATGTTTCAGGGAAGTGAAAGGGTCGACCTACATTAATCATGTGGTGAAGGCTGTGCTTTCTAATCATTTATCTGTGGCAAAAACTACAAAACCACTGTACAAATGTTTTCGATTTTGATGAGCGTATTGTCTTAACGCATTTAAAGTTTGAAGGGAGACATTTGTACAGTTTACAATTGTCATGATGTAGAGCATTGGAAAGTGGCTTGCTGCAGCTGCATTTGAGAGCAATGCTGGGATTATAGTAATTTTGTGAGTAGCAATTGTGTGAAAGTATAGTATTCAGGAAGCATTTTGGAAAAGGTTACATTAGTGGATGTCTGTTGGCACAATAAAATACTACAAACCCTTTACTTCCCTAAATAATGAAGGGATATTTCTCATGTGTGTGACAGATGTAGCCCACTAACAATACATCAATGCTAATAATAACAGTTTTTAGTAATAGCTTAACATCATCTCTTACTAAATAGCGCTAGCTCTTCCTTGCTTAACTTATATTCATGTTGTGAAAGCTAACGCAGTTGACGTGTCCAGGTAAAACAGTGTCCTATGACTCACTGAGGCCTCCTACTGGACGACTTCTGGGTAATTCAGTGATGCTGCACATCTGCTGGATGGTGTGTGTGCATGTGACGTATTCCTGGATGATTTGGAGGAAGTTGGCATGCCACAGTTAAAGAAAAAAAACTCCCTACAGTTGTGTGACACACACACAGGAGTTAGTCATTTGAGTTTCAGTGTGAAGGTGGGAAAATACCCAAAACAAACAAGCTTTTGCATTACGCCAATGTTATGTCATGTGATGCAATATACAGATTTTTTTTTTATCTTCATACTTGAAATTAATTGCATGGTGTTTCTATATTACATTAAAGGTTGCTATGTAGCAGAACAAATACCATGTTTAGAAAACCGCTAATCCTGATGTTTAGACCTCTGCAACATGATTTGAAATCGATTTAGCAGTTCACATTTTAGTCTTCTCTCAAATGCTATGATTTAAATGATGAAAGCGAAGATTTTTTATTCCCAAATTCTATTGGAACTGCTACCCAATAGGTTGTGTTCATGCGACATCACAACACTCTAAAGAGCCCATAGTTTAATATTGAGAGCGAGGTAGTGATGTGAAGTTCGGTTCATTTTACTGACTCGAGTTAAAATGAATCACTCACCAAAGTGAATCGGGTGTTTTGAGTCGTTTAATTCAGTGAGTCAGTCTAATGTAAACCACTGTTTAAACCAATGAAAATATTACAGTAGTTGGGGAAATATCATAGAGAACAAAAAACGTAACCTCCACACATAATTAAATCCATTAATAATTGTTGTTTAATAAAAATTTTAAAAAATACATGGTGATTTGATTGTAATTTGGTGCCATTTTAAACTGTAAAACTGGATAAAGTTATATTTTATGTAATCCATGATTTTGGCATTCAATTATATTTATCTGTTTTTCCAATACTCTGCCTGAATTGTCCACTCCGCTTTATTTACACTTTAGCGCGAGGCTAGCTTAGCCGGGAGTTAGCAGTTGAGTCATTTGATTCATACGTATCAGTGCCTTTGTTTGACGTGAACCACAGAGTGATTCGTTCTCCCAGACCAGTTCAGTTCATACGAGTCACTCACTCACACAGAGCAGCATAGGACTTCTGAGTACAATAACTCTAGTTTTGTACAGAAATATTCAACCTCATTTAACATCAATAATGTTCAAGGCGGTCACGTGTAGAAGGGTTTTTTTTTTGTCCAAAGAAACGACTTTCTTCAACCCAGTTAGCGGCTCCGTGGGAGAACGAGAGTTACGAGACGAGTCAGCATCAGAGTGTGCTGAATGAGATGAACGATTCGTTCAGAGCTGAACAACTCGTTCAGTGCTGAACGACTCGAAGGGGAGCGGGACGGGGCTGAATCAGATCCACAGTGAGTCGTTCACTGCTCGTACGGCTCGTAGAGCAGACACGGGCAGGCAGGAAGGAGAACGTTAGGGGAAATAATTATTAGTTGTGAACAATAAGCTTTTGGTTTCTGTGCTCAAACGAGCTACACGCACATCATATTAGTGTGCCATTCATTGTGACTACAAAACGCAGTCCAGGGATCGCAGTTTAGAAAGCAGTGGGCGGGCGAGTTAGTGAACGAGTTAATGGAGGCGGGGAATCACGACTCCTGAGTCAGTAAAGTGAATCTCGAGTTTTGAACGATTCGTTCACGAATCGCACATCACTAGAGCGAGGGCAACTGAAAATTCCATGGCAGTAACTATGGTAAGGGTCAAAATGCAGATTTCTAGTCTTAGTTTATCGCTAATTTCTCAGGGAATTCCTGGGCCAATCCACATGAAACAAAACAAAGTTCAAAGTCATATCTTCAAGCACATATGAACTATGGTCTAATAAAAATTATTTCTTCCATAGAGGCGTCCAAAAGTGGTGACAATATTCAAAAACATATGCGTGATGTTGGCCAGCCATAAAAATAATGTGGCAGGTTAGTGAATCCAATCACTGTCAAATAATGATCAGGGAAAACATTTGGACATTTTCTAGAAATGTATCGGCACCTGCTCTCCAAATGAAATAGAATTCTAGAACATGAACGCAACCACCCTATGATTATTTAACCTTTAGTATGTGTTTGTATATACTGTTTCTGAAGTTCTCATGGCCTATTTTGTACATATGATAAGTATTATACACACCTTTTTTGGGGGAATTATTAATTGTTTGTGTTTACTGTTTGATGTGTGTTAATGCTGTAGTTAATGACATGATCATGTGTTGACTGAACAATATAGGTCGATATTAACCTGTTTCTTCTCTAATCCCGTCTCCGCACTCGTCAAAAATGTCTTAAAATTTGCCTTTGTAAGTCACTAATTCGTCATCATGTTGTGTGTTCATAACAGACTCACTGCATCGTGCTCTCCATCATAGAAAATAGCCAGTGCTTCTCAGTAGCCCCCGATCTCCTCCAGTTGTAATGCCACAGTTGTTAATGTGTGTGTTCCAGACTTCCGCTCGCCCTCTCACGTCAGCGGGCTGAACCGCACGGCCTCTCTGAGCGGAGCGGACAGGACAGAGTCGCTGTCTATCAGTGGCAGCAACAGCCAGCTCAACAACAGCCTCCCCAACCAACAGTACATCCCCGACTTCAACGTCCGAGCTTTGAGCGACCTACAGTTTGTCAAGGTGCCTTTTTAAAGTATCATTAAAGTATCAAACTGTGGTACTGGTTTCGGGTGGCATTTTCCGTATTCCGGCAAATCTCATGTTTGATTTAGGATCATTTTTCCTTTGCTTTATATTTATTTTTTGGGTTAGCCCTTATTTAGTCATGGGCTGTACCTGTTATTGATTTGATTTGATTTGATTTGAATATTTTATTTCGAGCTAAGAAGAAAGAAAACAGAAATATATATATACATAATAAAGAAAAAAGAAAAATAATTTACATTACAGCTCGAAAAGGAGTGGGAAGAAGACAAGCTTATTGACTCCCACCCTGTTCATAAACTTCAATAACAATAACTGACAACAGTGCATATTTCTTACCATTTTACAAAACAACTATCAACCGAGTTGGTTACATTTCAACAAATGCGACACTGCATTATACCAGGTCAACTTTCACAGTATCTCACACGCTACAACCAGTGTATTATTTCTGTCTCCCATACAGAATTCATTACCATGTTGGCATTACCGTTGTTCACCATCACCATTACAACCCATATTACATTACTCTGTATCAAAGTGTTTGAATGATACATAAAATACTCCACATTTATTCATGAAAGGTACAGTAATCGCAGACTGATTGATGTTCATGATAACAAGAATGGTCTTACTGATATGTGTTAAAAGGGATTCGGGGCTTTTCTTTCTTTTTCTTCTTTTCTGTGACTGGACCAGCTGCCAGAGGGGAGCAGCCCTCGAGCAACCGGACCATCATTAAAAGAGACAAATTTTAGGAGTCTGCTGCCAGAAGAGGGTTTCCTCGAGCTGCCGGCCCCCACATGTCTGCCCTATACTATGGGTTATGTTGAATGCGGAGTACATAGATATGTGCATGTTTTACTTCTAAGAATTTATTTCCTTTATATTACCATCAGCATCAATAGCAGTACTGCTGTCTGAATCGATTGAGTTGGATTCTAAGAATAATCCACAGATTGTTAGGTATTAATCCTAGACTGTTACATTTAAAGTTTAAAGTTAAAATAGTGATGATAACAACACAACAGCAATAGCAATAACAATGGCAATAACAACTGCAATAGTATAATAGTAACAACCACAATATACTTCATTATTAGTTAGATCTGACCTTTAAAGTATACAGCACTTTGTGACACCCATTAGCAATCAAGTACCCATTTCCTCCTTCTGGTACTTTGACCATACCATTTTTTTATATCTTGATTTGAAATGATGAATATTTGGACATTGTTTATATTCTGCCCCCAATTTGTTCCAGAGTTTAACTCCACATACAGACACACACATACTTTTCCTAGTGGAAGACACTGCTTGAGTCTTAAAGTTATCACACCCCCTCAGGTTATATCCCCCTTCTGTGCGTGCAAAAAGCATTTGTATCCTTGCAGGTAGCACATTTTTGTTGGCTTTAAACAGAAGTTGGGCAGTAGAGAAATCAACTAAATCATGCATTTTTAACAGTTTAGACTGCAGAAATAATATATTAGTGTGATCATAATATCCTACTTTATGTATAATTCTTACAGCCCGTTTTTGGAGTATAACAAGGGGGTGTAATGAGCTTTTATAGTTATTGCCCCAAACTTCTACACAGTAGTTTAGATATGGCAAAACTAATGAACTATATAACAAAAATAATGCATTGTAATTTAAGAAAAACTTTGCTTTGTTAATGATTGAGATACTTTTGGAGACTTTACCTTGTATGTGTCTTATGTGTGGTTTCCAGCTTAATTTACTGTCAATGATGACTCCTAAGAATTTAATTTCTGATACTGTATCTAAGACTACACCGTCTATGTTTACTGAGTCTGGTTTTCCATTATAATTACCGAAAAACATTACTTTTGTTTTATTTAGGTTGAGGGACAATTTATTAATGTCCATCCATGTTTTTAATTTCCTTAGTTCACAGTTTATGTTAGTTACTAAATTACTATTTACTATTGACCTTATTAAATTAAGATCACAAAGCATAGTTGTTTTTCAACCGTGCTACCCATCTGTGAAGTTGTTAGTTCCTCCAAATGTCATCGGAGACCAGGTGTTTGATTCCCACCACTGTTACTACACAGTTACTCTGTGTAGATTGCTTCGTTAAGAAAGGAAACCCTTTCCAAATTACCTATGCTGATGATTTCCTGTGTGACACCTGTAAATAAATGGTGCTCCTTGTGACACATAACAACTCACCGTCTTTCGAAAACAATCACGTTCCAACTTGTCTTCTACTAAAGGAATAGGCCACCGTTTGTACAAACTGAGGTATGTTCTTACCTGAGCTTTGACAAGTTAATTTGTACGTGTCTGGTCTTTGTGCGTGCGCTCAGTCACGTGAACACAACACAACACAGACGGCGTCAGCATTTAGCCTCTCCTCGTGAAGATAGAAGCTGCCAAGCTCTTCCACGTTTCCCCTATTTAAATTCGGTTACGTGAGGTGTTACACTATAAAGTATAATTACACAAAATTAAACAATGTGGATTTTCTAAGCGGATAAAAAGGGGAACTATATTGTAAGGTGTAATAATACCAGGAGTAGTTCGACATTCGCGCAGTTATATCTTCACTTTACAATATAGAGCTCCACAGTCCCACCCCTTCCGGTCCTGCTGCTCCGGTCCGGAAGCAAAAAATCCCTTTCTCTGAGACCGTCGATTTTCCAAAAATTCAAATATTAAGAGTTTAACAACACCGCAAAAGCTAATCAGCTATGTAGCAATTTGTGACCATAAAATGTTTCATTTCAATCCAAAAGAAGACATAATGTTAAAGAAAAGGCAAAGGTACAAGGCTGTGTACATATTTTACTTCCTGACATTAGAAACTCCGTATCCCATAAACCATTGCGACACGGCGCTGGTAAGTGGCAACGGTGGTTTTTAGCGGGTTCGGTGAGTTTCTTTTACCATTAAGACAAGGGTTTCAACGTAATTTTCCTATTTAACAATCTGATTTAAGCTAAGTGGATGAAACATATCTGTGGCTCGTTTAATGGGATCTTTAGGGACATTTTCTTGATTGCCATCTTACGATTTTTCTTACCGTCAGTGTTTTATATGGATAAAACGTCAGATATCTGCCTACACGATGTTTTAATAAATAATAAATAATTGCCGCTAAAAATATATATGTAGCCTGCAATAAATAAATACGTGGGGAACGTGAAGCTCAACCAATCAAAAGCCTTGGCGTAGATCACATGACTACGGAGCATACTGGGTAACGTAGTTCTAGGACGAAGGCTCGCTGTTAAACTGTATTTTTTCCTAAACTAGATCGATCTCATACGTGTTTTTTTCACCTACGTCTGACTTTGAGGTCGCTTTATAACCACATAGCTGGTTTCAGCCCAAGCAGACGTAGTTACGGAGTTAAAGACTTTTTTGAAATCCATACGGCCCCAAAGCAAGGGGAATTTTACTTCCGGACCGGAGAGGAGGCGGGACTGTGGAGCTCTATAGTTCCCCTGTTCCTTTAAGAACCAGATCACATCTGGTTTCACAACACAGTTTGATTTGGTTCTTTTAATTTCTCTTTTCCCAGAGCCTTTTAACCTCTTAACCCCCACTTGAACCGAGCACATTTTCTCCAGTTTGGCCTTACCCAAATCTAAAAGTTCCTTGAAAAAGTATGAAAATAGCGACAAAAACAAGACGAAAACGAGGATGAAAACGCTACAAAGGAGCGACAAAACATGACAAAAAGCATCCGAAGAATAACAGAAAGTGACAAAAAGCAACAATATGCGACAAATGCAACAGAAAAGTGGTGAAAATGCAACAAAAAGCAATCAAATAGTGACTACAACACGATAACGCAAGGAAAAGGATCAGCTTAAATGAGGTGTTACTCTGGCCTATGGGCTGTAAGCTCCAGTCGAAAAGCTTTTAGATTTGGGTAAAGCTGAACTGGTGGGGGTTAAGAGGTTAATCATACCAAATAATTATTACTCTTTACACATTTTTATGACAAGTAACCCTGTGTTTTTTTCCCCCTGCGTCAACCACTTCAGATCACCAAGGCGCAGTACCAGAATGGCTTGATGGCATCCCGCCTGGACAGCACGCCCCAGTCTCCAGAGAGCGGCCACCACGCGGCGCCCTACCTAGAAAACACCGTACCCCCTAGCACCACCTCCACCAACAACACCCCCCCGCCTCCATTGCACTGTCAATCACAGATCTGAGCGGGCCGGATTCCAACATGCTGGAAAACGGTCCGGACGAGACCACGTTACTCCTCCACAACGAAGTCCACTCCACGCACAGTGCCCCGAATCACCACAGTGCAACGGACAACAGCATCTGACCCCAACCCCCTCCCCTCCCCATCCCAGTCCCACCCAATTTGCACATTACTGCTGACAGAGACAAAAGAGAAACACGTATGTGGATATGCCAAAGCAAGCAGACGTTTAACTAAAGTAGGGAGAATCCTCTGTTTGTAACGCCTGTGCGCCTTCGTGTTATCTGTGGACCTGCAGCTCGGCTACCTTCTATTCTCTGTCCTAATCAAAAGACTCAGGGAGACCTTTGCAACCCTATTTGTCTCAAGACTGTATGTCCCGAAGCCAACACTGCCGCATGTGTAGCACTTGCAGCCCTCTCCATCAAAATCACCAGCTCGAAGGAAAACCACCATGACTTACTCTCTCAACAACTCGTACATCTTCCATGAACCCTGATAGTGACAAAAGATTATATTTATTAAACTGGATGGATGGATTACTGTACTGCTTTGCCTTTTTTCGAGTGGTTTGGGAATTGATCACAAATAGGCAGCCAATCTGTTTCTTGACAATCAGTATGAATGTGTTGCAGGGTAGGCCTGTCACGGGGAAATTTTGAAGCGCTTTTTTGATCCAAACAATAACATTAACAACCACTCGTAGCCATAAAAAGCATGAAAATCACAGTACGCGCATTAGTATCTTAAAGGGACTGTACCTACTTTTTCATTCATAAATAAATAGGGCTGGGTGCTATTACATTTTTTCCGATACCGGTACTTTAATGATACTTGGTTTTCGATACCGACACCTGAACGATACTTTTTACCGATACTAAATATTTGTCATATAGAACCATACAACAGATGAGTAATGTTATTTTATACCTTTTCCTTCCATTTCATTCATTTCTTTTGTATTTGTATCATTTGTTTGAGGTGAAGCAACCCCACATTTTCCATATTTTTTTTCCCCCTGCATTTTCCCCCCTTTTTATTCCACAATTTTTCGACCCGTTTCCCCTCCCAATTTTCCCAAATTATCTTTTTTTTTTCCCCAATTGTTCCCATTTTCCCCCCCGATTTTGGCCCAAATTTTCCCACTTTTATTCCCATGATTTCACAAAATAAAAAAAATACCCCCAATTTTTCTCCAATTTTAATTTCCCCCCGAAACATTAAAAAAAATCAAAATGTATTTTCTTTTCCCAATTTTTTCCCAAATGTTTCTTTCCCCCCCCACTTGTTTTCCACACTTTTTCAACTTGTGTTTCTTTTTTCTTTCAAATTTTGATGACCCAAAAGCATCAAAACTTGAATATAAAGATGTTGTAGTTTTTTGTAGTACCTGCTTTCGATACTTTTATTTTTTCAATGCCAGACTGGTATCGTTTAACGGTACCCAGCCCTATATAAATGAGCGAAATCCAGTTTGCCTCCTCGGAGTATATTATAGAAGTAGCACCAATGCTGTAAAACAATACTGTAAAAACTCACTCCTACGAAGACTCGGGGATGTTATGAATGCGTTAGGAAGGTTAGGAAAGGAATAAGCTTGGATTTGAACAAGCAATTCAAAATACACAAGCTACAGAAAAAATAGGTACAGGATCTTTAAAGAGGGGGTATTATGCTTTTTTTCAATCACATAGCACCAGTCTATAGCATACTACAATGATGACGTAACCTTCTGTTGGTCTGTATATGCAGTAAATTAAAATAACTGCCTTGAATAAAATTGCTCTCTCAAAATGGCTGTACTGAACGTCTTGAAATAGGCCTCTGTCTCTTTAAGAAGCTTTCCGACACGCCCCCTTCAGCACACTGCTGTGGCATCTAAACAACACTACTGTGTGGGGAGGGGGCTCTGCTGAGCTGAGGAGCAGTGGTTGGTGGCTTGGCTGGTGACGAAAGGTCCAGAGGCGTCTCCAGGAGGTGGGGGCGTTCCTAGGAGGACTGAGGCATAGCTACACCTAAAATGGCTGCCGTCTAAGTTTTTACTGATTACTCAAAAATATGTGAATGAGCCAAGGCAACACTCCAGGCATGTGTTTAATGAGGGAATGACATAACATGATATAAAGCTTGAAAAAGTCTATTTTACATAATACCCCTCTTTAAATAGAGCGTGAGCTGAACATATGAGTGTCATAGATGTTATTTAGTCAACCCAGTGTAGTTTGGAATTAACAAAAGTGCACGTAAAGGTACAAATCTGATTGTTCATTTCCTTCCTATTAAGTTGATGTAATTCTCATGACAGGCCTAGTTGCCAGGACATATTAGCTTTATTTTTGCGTTTCTTTGACTTGATCGTCTCCTATAATAGCAGCTGCACTGAAGTGAAAACAGTTGTGGTTTTGTGCCTGGATGGAAGTGTCTAATGTGTGCATGTGACCAAAATGACCGTCACCAAAGTTGATGGCAACACAACCAAAAGAGAAAGTCGTACTCGCCTCATAACTAGAAACTTTATTTATTGTAGACAATGTACGTGTGTATATAAATATATTTTATTTGTGAAATGGAGGATGAAATTTATGAAATTTTTAGCTTGCTTTTTTGATTTTACAATGTGCTGATGTTCTTTTTGTATTTTTAATTGGTTTGGTGGGATTGGGTGCACATTGGTATTTGTATTTTGTTTTTATTTTCCCCAACAAAGCCAAATCTAATGTTAAAGATTACACTCCATTTGTTTTTTACTGTACCTGACTGTACACCTGTCTTCTTTTAAATTAAAGGTATAGACTGCCAAATACTATGATTGATGCATTGTGTTTAATTTGGACGTGAATTAGCTTTGAGTCTGTTCCCTATACTTCTCAGTTAGCGGTGGTGATACGGTAAACAATTTTATATTTCCTTGAACATTTTATATCTGGTTCAACTAAGACTAACCAAAAAAAAGAGAAGTGGGATATATGTGGAATGTGTGTAATTTCACTGAAAAGTATTACGTCAGAATGGCACATCATCACGGGGCAGATTATTAGATGGATGACTTCTTCTAATCTAATGACAAACAGAGGATGTTGAGGTTTTTTGGGCGTAAATCTCAAACCCTGTGCCTCCCCGGAAAATCGTTCAAAAGTTCTTTTATATCTGTAATTCAACTCAAAATGTGAAACCAATATGATACAGATTTATTACAGTACATGCAACTTATCTCAAGCCTTTGTTTGTTATAATTTTGATGATTATGGCTTACGGTCCATTTTCAAAATATTCTAATTTTCTAAGAGTTTTAATTTGGTTTTTTTTTTACAAGCTGAGCCATAATCATCGAAATTATAACAAAGAAACAAAGGCTATACATATCTCGCTTTGCATGTAATGAGTCTATCGTATATCAGTTTCACAGGTCGAGCCGAACTACAGAAACCAATGCACTTTTTAACAATATTCTAATTTTCCGAGTTTCACCTGTGTGTACCAATTTGGTGAATAGATGAGTTTTACATTAGATTCATGCAACTGTTTAACTTGTGGACTTTTTTTTCCTACCTACCTCCGTTCACAGTATAGGAGCAGCACTGCAGATAGGCATTGCTGTGTTAAGACTTTGTTCAGACTTTCATAGTAGAGGAACTTTTCTTTTATCCTCCTTTTGTACAGTTGTGCTCAAAGGTTTACATACCTGGCAGAATTATTATTATTTTTTACTATTTTTCAAAGAATATGAAAGATAACACACAATGTTTTGTCTTTTTTCCCCTCATAGTTAGTGGTTGGGTGAAGCCAGTGGCGCAAAAAAGGCATACGCAATAACAAAAGCTTAAACCGGCGCATTCGAGTCTGTACCGGTGGTTTGACGGTACGACTGAGGGGGCGGGGACAGGGCGCAGAGTCTGATGTTCAGAATGAGTGACAAAGCAGCAGAGTCCTGGTCCACTGGGACAAAGTAAAACACCCATTCACACTAACGGCCTGTTTTCAAAATAATCAAAACCTGGCATTTTCATTTAATATTTTGGTATTTACATATTCTTAATAGCCTTAATCACCCAAGACGAACAAAAAAATATTGAATGTAGAAAACCTGCTTTAGTTCACTGTAATAATGGAAGAAATAAACATAATATTACATGTAATATTCCCAGTGTTTTCAATCGTGTCAAAGTAGGGGGTAGAGAGAGGCAGAAAAATAGCCCTCGAGTGCGCAAAACAGAAAACGGAAGATTGAGAAGGAGAAGGATTGTACGAAGGAGCATTGTAGTCAGTAAAAAAAAAAAAAAAAAAAAAAAAAAAATCAGTTTTCCGAATTATTTATTTTCCTTAGTGGATTATCTCGTAATAACGAGATAGTATCTCGTTATTACGAGATATATTTTCCGTTTTTTGAATTAATTTTTTTTAAATCCGTTTTCCGAATTAATTTGTCTTCCCCCAAATGGATTATCTCATAATTACGACATAGTATCTCATAATTACGAGATAATCCACTGAGGGGGGAAAAAAATTCGGAAAACAGATTTTTTTTTTTTTTTACTGACTACAATGCTCCTTCGTAAGATTGCGTAGGGATGAAAAAAAAGCTTTTCGAAGTGGCTGTAAAACAGTGGGTAAGTAATGTCTGTGTTTAGTGTTAAGAAAGTACCAACCAGACTCAGATCAAGCGTTTATGATCAAGAGGAATGGGCCGCTTTACCATTAGATTATAAACAGCACCTTCTCCACAACTACCACAAAAGACTCCAAGCTGTCATTGAGCTAAAGGGGGTAATATACAGAACGGGGGTATGTCAACTTTGGATCAGGGTCATCCATGGGCCAGTTCCAGTCGACTGAAGTACAGTTTCATACACCGGGTTATCAGGAAGGTGAACTCCCTTCATGTGCTTACTCCCAGCACAGGAAGGGAGTGTGCTGTAAGTAAGGAAGGAAGTAAGCCGACCGGTTAAAGGAACGGTCGGGAACGGCATTCCCGCACCTTCGCGTGACCAAACGCGAAGGTGCGTTTGGTTATTGATTGCCACTTTGTCAATCAATAACTTTGTCATTTCTCACACATGCAGAAGTCTGCCTGTGAGATAAATCAATGTAATAAATACTAGGTTGGGTAGTTTTATTATTAATTTGCTGAAGCTGCGCTGGACAAAAGTCCACTCTTCAGAATCTGGAGAAACAATCATAATCATATAAGCTCAGCAGCAGCAGGTCAGTCCGCTCCTCATGCGCGCGGGTTTAATGCGCCTCAATATAACAGCATTAATCACGAAATAATTAACTTTATGGACATAAACTAATCCATAAACGGAGTCTACTCTTCCCAAGCTTTAGCCCGCTATTTTATTTCAGCCTCATATTTTCGGTTTTAGAGATACATTCAGGAAGCATAATGAAGAGAAAAGGCGATAAACAGTGCGGCGTTACAGCACTCGGTTACAGCGCAGTGTCGGCCTTTTTCACAAAGTTTTTGCTCAGATCTGATCCTCTGAATCTGTCCGCGGTTTAAAAGTAACAACAGAGTCATGAATCCTGGCTAAAGTTTAGTCTTTAGACTCGTGTGGAGCCTGTGTCTCCTCCTTCCTCCTCCAGCTACAGACGGAGGAAGAACAGGGGCGCAGCTGACACGGGCAGCAGAGGGACTGGGGCCCCACAGCAGAGGGGCCCCACAAGGAAACATTTACACAGGATTTTGACAGTACATTAAAACAATAAATAAAATAATAAAAGTCTATGTGCAGCTATCAAAATCATTTCTTTCTTTTTTCTTTTTAGGAAAGTAATCATAATGTTGACAGTTCTGATCCTCATCACTGTATGAGGCTAATTCAAACAGCATATTTTTGCCTTAAATACACCAGATTGCACTAAATTGTATCTGATTATTATAAAAAAATTCCCGGGTAGGACTGGCTGTTGCTCTAATCTTCTGGGAGTATCTCAAACAGGAGCACACATAAAGAAATCTTACTCTGTGAAATGGTTTAAAACTTATTTTTAAAATACATAAATTAAAAGTAATATAAAACACCTTCTGTTACATGTAATAAACACACAGTCTTTCATATATCGACCTAATGTAACGTTCAGAGTCTTCGAGATTAGATTTCCACCACCTCCCAAAATCCACTTTAACCACTGCTTACTCCCCACCCCCTGCTCCACAACAAGGACGAGAGAATGAACTATTTCGATTCATTGTTAAATGAATTGACAAATAAAATCGACTTTCTTTTTTCATTATGATTTAATGAGAGCAAACTCCTTTTTTTTCACCGCAAATGGCTTCACACAACCGCTAACCATGAGTGAAAAATAACATATTCTTTGAAAAAAGGTCAAACATATCGGCAAAAATTCTGCCAGGGTATGTAAACTTTTGAGCACAACTGTATGTAGTAAACCTAGACATCTAATTTTAAAGCACTTGTATTAAATCCCAATGTATGTATATGAACTTGCAGGCTAATTTTCTGGCATTCCTGTGAAAGTGACCCTGAAAAGCGACACTGCAAGTCGTAAAACGTGGCTATAAAGAATTGAAATGCTACAACAAATATGTTAGAAAAGTTAGGGTTTCCTATTTCATGGTTTGTGATAAAAAATCAGGTATAGGGCCTTTAAGCTGTGCACTCAAGTGGGGAGGGGAAACATTTTTTTTAGTGAGGATTTACAGTATTCAGTGTATCAATACAGTTGAATTTCTTTCTTTCAACACGGAAAGTGGTTAGATGCTCTTTGTATGTGCACTTCTGCTTTTCTTCAGTGTGGGAAACTACATCTACTGTACAGGGAATCACTAGCTGTAACTATTATACCATTAAATTCTGGTTCTTTATCTCATCATAATTAGCTGTCTCACGGCAGTAAATTGTTGTCTTGAGACAGACATTCAGCAACAGTCCTGGCCCCTTTATTGTACATGTTTTAGTGTATATACCATCCATAACATCCACACCATATACCATCAAAATGTCTAATCATTCCTATTTGGCCTATTCAGATTACCAGTTTCTTGATGTTAAGGATCCTTTGTTTTATTCTACAATTCCAAATAGATACATGAGTTCAAAGGGTTCAGGCTTGACTCTTGACTCTTCATCATGTTCACAATCAATAGAATTACAGAAATCTCCAGTCTTATTTAGTCATGTTCATGTCATTGTATGTGTGCTGTTCATTTGTTGTCAGTAAAAACTGAGCAAACATTAGAAAGTAGAAATGTTTCTAAATGACGGTATTGGTGTTTTATTTATTGCTCCTAAAGAAATATCAATGTTTGGATAATGTCTTCAATGAAGGTACTTGAGTCATCTTCTGTACTCGGTAGTTGAGGTCTCCAAACGTTTCGCCTCTCATCCAAAAGGCTTCGTCAGTAAAGACAGTAAAGACCAATTGGGAGGAGTTGGTCTTTATCTACGCTGCGTGCTGAGCGTAACTTTGTTCACTGACGAAGCCTTTTGGATGAGAGGCGAAACGTTTGGAGACCTCAACTACCGAGTACAGAAGATGACTCAAGTACCTTCATTGAAGATGGACAACTCCTGTACGACTGAGAACTTACACAGACGTTTGGATAATGTGTTAGAAATAAGTTACAACATTGATTAATCAATTCAGTAATAGATATCTGCAAGATTCAAAATCCAGGTTTGCTAACTTCCCCATCTGAAAACCATTAAGCAGCAGTCTGAGTGCTGTCGTAACGTGTGCAGACGGAGTGGGCGAGGAAGTGAGAATAATCCTGTACTGTCCTGTCCTGTTGTGAAATCTTAGGAACTGAGGCTGCTCCTGCGTGACGTCACTGGGAATTTTAGCAATAAAACCTGTGCGACATGTTGACTTCGGGAAGACAATGGACTGATACTGGGAATTTATTTCTTAAATGCACATCTTTGAGATGTTTTGTGGTGTGTTTTTTTTGTGATTTTCATTTTTGAGAAAATAGTTCATCGATTTCAGAAAGTTTTCCTATTTTCAACATACATTATACTTTATATATTTTTAGTCTGATATGAAAATAATATACATTTATTTTGTGTTTGTAAATATTCTCCACTGATTATGCTATAAGAAAACATAAACACAGAATTTTAAGAAGTATAAAAAAACTATACAAAGAAACGGCCTTTCGATTCCGAACTGTGGTGCGAGCACCACATGGGTTCATGTACAATTTTAGATTTTATTCATTTCATTTGATTCAATTTGATTCATACTTTGTGAATGCATTTGTTTTTCTGGTTTGGACATAGTTTTCAGCCACTTTAGACATAATTCAGTCCATGTTAAGTCTATTTTAGATCTTTTGTACAACCAGTTTAGTCCTGATTTGATCAGATATATTATGAGGTGGTACTTGGAAGATCAAATATTTTATTAAATAAACAGCCTCCATAAGCCCGGTCATAATCATGAATTCAAATATTATTGTTCAACAAACAAAACGTATTTTATACATTCTTCATCAGTAACATAACCAGAATAGGCACTGATTATCCACAGCATGTCATTTGCATTATCCTTTCTCACCACTCACAATCAAGCACAAATACGACTCTTTAATATATGATGTGAAATATTGTCTTTTCCTCAAATTGTTGTTGAATAAGCGTTAAATAAGCAAGAAAAGCTGATATGATCAAAGCAGCAAAAGTCATTTGAACAGACAAAGTAGTGATTCGGTACTTTTTCTGTACATAAATATCAAAAGAATTGTCTTCTGGAAAAGGCTTGCGACTCATCAGTTGAGAATCACTGCTCTACCAAAATACATGCCCACAATCCCTAAACTTTAGTTGTACTTCCTACAGTGAGTAAGGAGAACATAATTATAATAGTGAGTAACTGGTTATTCTAGACCAGGTTGGTCAACTGGTTTGTCGGGATCCAAAGGTGCGAGCCTTTCTTTTAACATTTATGTCCAGTAAAATACAATCACTAAAGTCTGTTCAAATGACTGTTATCGGGTTGTTTTGATCATAATTTCAAGCGTATGTAACTCTTATTCAACAACATCTTCGGAGGAAAAGACAATATTTCACATAATATTTTACAAGTCTAAGTCGTATTTGTCACCCCAGGGTGATTGTGGGCCTTGAAGCCAAACCAGTTGAGAACTATACTAACTAGACTATTGTTAGAGAAATAACAATGGTGCTCGAGAGGATTGATGAAGAATAGGCAGCACTCAGGATGTCTTATGCAGGAGAAGTTTATTTACCATCGTTACGGGACCCGGAGACATGAACTCGAGACATTGCGCTAGTCATACTTAGCCTGGTGGAACTGGCCCGTGGATGACCCGGATCCAAAGTTTACATACCCCCGTTCTGTGTATTGCCCCCTTGTGTACATGACAAGGTAATCCCTAAGTGCAGCAGTGTGAAAAGAACAGTATTTCATCATCACAGCTCGTCACAATGCTACTTCCGTGTGCTGAAAGGGAAAATTCCCTTCCCAGCTGTATAAATACCAGAAAGTGCAGAGGGAACAGTACTGACAGAGTAAAGCGACCATTGGGATTTGATCCAGAGACCTCATCAATCTTACTTTTTGTAAAGAATCAAGGTAAATTTGCTTTCTTTTTATTGTTTACCTTTAGATGTACACTTTAGTTTCAGGTGTGAATTCTTGATTTTTCCTTGCAGCAACTGAAAAGATGGAATCAGAAATGATGTGCTTCGAGAGCCACATGTGGAGCTCCAAAATGCCAAAGGGACTGGACTTGGAGGTTTCAGAGCACCCTATGACCATGAGGCGAGTGGCGAACATAGTCATTGCAATGGAGAGGCTGAAAAACAGTGTGGCCCAATCTCTCCTGAGCCCAGACTTCAGAGATGAAAACCTGCTGAGCATCATGTTGGAAAGCATAGTAGAAGGTAGGACAGTTACATCTTTGCCCATACCTCTGTCACTGCACAACAGCATTATCACTCTAACTTGTGACCTATTTTTGATTGGCAATATTTTTCACAGAAAAATGTGTACCAGAGGTGTATTCAGCACAACCTCAGTTTATCAGAACATCACAACCAGCGAACGACTGCACTGTGACTGACTCCCAAAAGAGGAGCTTGGTCCAGAATAGTATGAAGCTGCATTCAGTAATGCTGCAGGGAGGAAGCGACAGCCGCAAAGGTGACCACTCTCATTACATTACAGGGATTTAGACATGGCTTTGCATTATATTTTGTGCATCAAAATAATATTCTTCCTTTTTTTTTTCATCCAAGTCCACCTGAACATGTCGACATATCGACCCCCATCGACCAGTGCTGAGGGCAGTCCTGTGGTCCTGGGCATAAAAGGCACAGACTTATACCTGTCCTGCCACATGGAGGGAAATGGGCCAACCCTGCACTTGGAGGTAAATAACATTAAAGAAACATTAGATTCTTAACATTGCTGGTTATGACTCACATGTTTTGCCTTTGTTTCAGAGTGTGGAAAACAAAGACTTGCTTCAAGACATCAGCAGTGACAGCGATTTGATGCGTTTTCTTTTCTACAAGAACGACACTGGGCTGACGGTGAGCACGCTCCGGTCTGCTCTCTTCCCAGACTGGTACGTCAGCACCGTAGAGCAGGACAACGAGCCAATTCAAATGTGTGTGGAGGCTTCCCATAACTACAAGACCTTCAGCTTCCAACGCCAGATTTAGACTCCAGCTCCCTCAACTGTTCACTACTTCTGCTCACACACTGTATAATTATTGTATGTACTAAGTACAGAGTTCAGTGTAATGGCTTTTGCCACAAGGGGTCACCATTTTAATACATGCAGCGCATGTAGGTCTATTTATTTATTTAACTTATGATTTTATTTAATTTAACAATATTTAAATTGAATTGTTTTTTCTAAATATGCTTAATAAAACTGGAAAGTTGCCCAAGTCTCATGGTGAATATGTGTGTAATCCTTTTTATGTATTATTTTTACTTAAGGTTTAACCACAGACTAGTCTTCAGTTTAGGTTAAAATAAATCTGCAAAGTGCTCAGTATGGGATAATTATAATCGATCCATGGTATGGGACGGTATATGTCAATGGTGCCAGTGGATCCTCGTCATCCTGCAGACTGCTCATGCGTAGTAACTATTTCAAAACAAACCCATTGAGCCAGACGAGTGTCGAAGAGAAGACATGAAGCAAACCAACCAACGAACAATAACTAAACACTTAATATAAGTAGTAAGTAGTAAGATAAATAAGATAATTAGGCCATGAGACGGAGGGTCGATCGGTACCATTTTGAGGGATTAAACCACATGGGGATTTTTGTGTAGATATATGACCCTGTGTTTGGAAAATGTGTGATAGCATTAGATTCAAGGTAGTTTTTGGATATGGTGGATGATTTTCAAATATCACAAGAAAAAGGGTTAAGTGAACTCTGACTTGGTGGCATTTTACAATAATGTCCGTCTAATGCCCGAGATTTGCCATATTTGTTGCTTTATTAAAGAAGTATTAATGTGCCTTTGGGAAGTGGTAGGGTCCATGCATACATTAAATCATAGCGTTGTCAGAACATAAATTATTTTTAGTCTGGTCTTGAGAAGGTTTTGGAACATGAGGAAAAGCATTTATTTACAACAAATTTAACAGGAATTAAATGAACCTTTTATGGTAAATGGTCTCAACTTATATAGCACATTTCTACCTTCCTTAGGCCCAAAGCGCTTTACAGCAAGGAACCAGTCACCCATTCACTCTCTCATTCATACACCAGTGTACACAGGCACTGTAGGCAAGGAGGGTGAAGTGTCTTGTCCAAGGACACAACGACAGTGTTCTTCAGGGGCTGGGATTCGAACCCCTGGCCTTCCGATCTTGAGACAACCCACTCTAATAGCTATGCCACTGTTTTACACAAAGAATGCAATTCATGCTACTTAACGTATTAGAAAAGGTACATTTTCACCCACTGTACTTATTTATTACTCTTTGATATGTGGCATAGTGCACGTTATACAGCTGTCACATCTAGCATAGGAATGACTCCCCATGTCCACTTCATCACTTTCATCAGTTTCTAAAACATGTTTGATTCTCAGTATCTGGCTCATATCAGGCCAGTAAATCTAACTGAGCTTCAGGTGCTGGTTGGCTATCCATCCACTGAACTACCAGCTGGTCAACTCATCTCACAGACTCGATCTTCAATCCATGACCAACAGGGCTAGGTGCTTGAGGGTCCCTTTCCAAGCCTCTCCTCCATAATACAGCCTGGTAGTTAGCTCTTTGGGCACTTCAATAAGCAATCTCGGCATGGTGGAAGCTGATGGCTTTCTATCTCACCCCTCATAGCACAAAAGTGTTTCTTTTTTGTACAAAGGTGCCCAAATTGTGCCATGGAAAGCAAGGGACAGGATCAAAACATCTGTGTCCTCCGAGCAGAAAACAACAGCATTATACCCCTCTTCAACTGCATGGATGGCATGGAGAAGAACACGACCATCAGCTTCTTCTTGTTGGCACTAGAGAGATAGGAATAACTCATTGCCCTGAGCTGTGATTCTAAAGCACTCATCACCGACAGTTGCAAAAAGAGTGTTCTCTTTGAGCAGTTCCCTGCATTTGGACTTACTCCACTCCTTCACTCAGAATAAGATTAGGTCCAGCTGCTCTGTCTACACTGACTGAGTAAGGTAAAGGTAACTTCAACACCTTTTATAATATGAAGACAGATATCGAGCGTAGTTCACATCGTCATAGGCGAAACACCATGGTAGGAGATGTCAAAAGTTCAAATTCCTTCACGTGAGGATTGTTAAAAGACCAAGGACTACATCCTCCACAAATTCCACATATGATATCCAGCAAGCTGAGAGATCTCCATTGCTATCTGCCTCATAAGGATCCACACCATGTTTTGCACTGAGGAAATCTGGCTCGACTCTTTTATCTATTGGGCATGGTCATTCCATTCCATGAGTGGATGTGGTCCAACACGTGCTTCAGCCACATAAGCATCTAAAGTAGTATGTTCAGCCTCAACTGAAATCTACTCTAGCTTTTCAACTCATGGAAGTTCAGCACTGGGCAGGTGAGGACCCCATACTCCTTTGCCTATACTGCTATGCCATTAACCATGTGTGATGTCTCCTTTCCAGTGATTGTCTCCTCTAGTCGATCAATATCTGTTGTCCCATGCTGGATTGGTGAAGACATGTGCCTTAATGGATGCTGGAATCACTGCCTTTCGATGAAGTCCTGCTGCTAGTTTTTGCAAGCACAAGGCAGTATCGTTCAGAATTACATGAAAAAATCCAAATTATCAAAGCCCAGACATTGCTCTTTTCAATGAAAAAAAACACAAGTCTCCATCACAACCTGTTTCGGAGATATACAACCATTCACCTAATCGATCTGGTAGAGTTAACTTTTTTTAAGATTACACAGCAAATTATAATGATGGACAGGCCATTACCTACTCAGTTTCTCTGAAAAGAAGAAGAAGATCTTTATTTATATAGCGCCTTTCACAGTCATGGTCACACAGCGCTTTACATGAGAGCATTGTACATTCACTCCATACTCAGTGGTGGTAAGCTATGTTAGTAGCTTCAGTTCCCCTGGGGGAGACTGACAGAAACGCTGTCGCGACTGCACACATCTGCGCCAACGGTCCCTCTGACCACCACCATACATTCACACACATCATTCATCCTGGCAAAAAAAAAAGCCAATGAATGTTGGTTGTGTTATTGATGGTCTGCAAGATTCTGCACTTTGCAAAAGAAGAGAACAACCACTTTGATTATAGAGGCATTTTTATCTTTAGTAGTCACTGAACACCGTCTATTGAGATGGGATGATAAAAGTGTTGATTTCTCATAAAAACTACCATGGATCGGATGCTATCACACATTTTCCAACACTAGAGATATGTACCTTCATGAAAATCAAAAGGAAATGTAATCCCTCAAATGGTACCGGTAGCCCAAATTTGGGGTCCCGTCTCATGGCCTAAATGGACACCGTTCACAGTGGTGCAGCCCCAATAAACATGGACAACAAAGAAACTGTGCTGACCAGGAAAGGTGAGGGGAACTAGTTAAGGTTAACATTACATTGTTTACTTGAACAGGAACTCAGCTTTCGGCTACTCTGGTGGATGCTAACATGCTAGCCGCTAAAGAGACATCAATTATTACGAGTAAAATACTTAATTATCATCATGAGCAACTTAATGATTGAACTATGGGCAAATGTTGGAGCAGATTATTATGCGTTTTACCGCCTAGCATACATTTGCTAAAAAGTTAATCAAACCAGGGCATGTAAACATGTTCAAACGTCACGTGTTTGAAGCAGTGCAAAACTGCCCTCTGTCTAACGGGTTTATGGTTTAACACAAATTAATTACGTTATAAATTGTATTATATTTTATTTTAAAGGATATACATAAACATGGATGATTTTCTTGATATTTAGTGCGTTAAACAGTTCTGCAAGCACATAACTTAAAATAATTAGATAATTGTAAGATGTAAAACCCATCATCATTACCACATAAACACAACATTGATCAAATAATTAAATGTGTAAAATGTTATGAAAGAGACGATTGTAGAGGAAATTCTGCCAAATAAAGTGATGTATACTGATGGGATTTTTTTTTTTTGTACACCTGCTGATTCTTTTTTTTATTGCGCTATTAGCATTACGTAGACATGAAGCAGCAAAAGTCATTTGAACAGACCCAAGTAGTGATTCGGTACTTTTTCTGTACATAAATATCAAAAGAATTGTCTTCTGGAAAAGGCTTGCGACTCATCAGTTGAGAATCACTGCTCTACCAAAATACATGCCCACAATCCCTAAACTTTAGTTGTACTTCCTACAGTGAGTAAGGAGAACATAATTATAATAGTGAGTAACTGGTTATTCTAGACCAGGTTGGTCAACTGGTTTGTCGGGATCCAAAGGTGCGAGCCTTTCTTTTAACATTTATGTCCAGTAAAATACAATCACTAAAGTCTGTTCAAATGACTGTTATCGGGTTGTTTTGATCATAATTTCAAGCGTATGTAACTCTTATTCAACAACATCTTCGGAGGAAAAGACAATATTTCACATAATATTTTACAAGTCTAAGTCGTATTTGTCACCCCAGGGTGATTGTGGGCCTTGAAGCCAAACCAGTTGAGAACTATACTAACTAGACTATTGTTAGAGAAATAACAATGGTGCTCGAGAGGATTGATGAAGAATAGGCAGCACTCAGGATGTCTTATGCAGGAGAAGTTTATTTACCATCGTTACGGGACCCGGAGACATGAACTCGAGACATTGCGCTAGTCATACTTAGCCTGGTGGAACTGGCCCGTGGATGACCCGGATCCAAAGTTTACATACCCCCGTTCTGTGTATTGCCCCCTTGTGTACATGACAAGGTAATCCCTAAGTGCAGCAGTGTGAAAAGAACAGTATTTCATCATCACAGCTCGTCACAATGCTACTTCCGTGTGCTGAAAGGGAAAATTCCCTTCCCAGCTGTATAAATACCAGAAAGTGCAGAGGGAACAGTACTGACAGAGTAAAGCGACCATTGGGATTTGATCCAGAGACCTCATCAATCTTACTTTTTGTAAAGAATCAAGGTAAATTTGCTTTCTTTTTATTGTTTACCTTTAGATGTACACTTTAGTTTCAGGTGTGAATTCTTGATTTTTCCTTGCAGCAACTGAAAAGATGGAATCAGAAATGATGTGCTTCGAGAGCCACATGTGGAGCTCCAAAATGCCAAAGGGACTGGACTTGGAGGTTTCAGAGCACCCTATGACCATGAGGCGAGTGGCGAACATAGTCATTGCAATGGAGAGGCTGAAAAACAGTGTGGCCCAATCTCTCCTGAGCCCAGACTTCAGAGATGAAAACCTGCTGAGCATCATGTTGGAAAGCATAGTAGAAGGTAGGACAGTTACATCTTTGCCCATACCTCTGTCACTGCACAACAGCATTATCACTCTAACTTGTGACCTATTTTTGATTGGCAATATTTTTCACAGAAAATGTGTACCAGAGGTGTATTCAGCACAACCTCAGTTTATCAGAACATCACAACCAGCGAACGACTGCACTGTGACTGACTCCCAAAAGAGGAGCTTGGTCCAGAATAGTATGAAGCTGCATTCAGTAATGCTGCAGGGAGGAAGCGACAGCCGCAAAGGTGACCACTCTCATTACATTACAGGGATTTAGACATGGCTTTGCATTATATTTTGTGCATCAAAATAATATTCTTCCTTTTTTTTTTCATCCAAGTCCACCTGAACATGTCGACATATCGACCCCCATCGACCAGTGCTGAGGGCAGTCCTGTGGTCCTGGGCATAAAAGGCACAGACTTATACCTGTCCTGCCACATGGAGGGAAATGGGCCAACCCTGCACTTGGAGGTAAATAACATTAAAGAAACATTAGATTCTTAACATTGCTGGTTATGACTCACATGTTTTGCCTTTGTTTCAGAGTGTGGAAAACAAAGACTTGCTTCAAAACATCAGCAGTGACAGCGATTTGATGCGTTTTCTTTTCTACAAGAACGACACTGGGCTGACGGTGAGCACGCTCCGGTCTGCTCTCTTCCCAGACTGGTACGTCAGCACCGTAGAGCAGGACAACGAGCCAATTCAAATGTGTGTGGAGGCTTCCCATAACTACAAGACCTTCAGCTTCCAACGCCAGATTTAGACTCCAGCTCCCTCAACTGTTCACTACTTCTGCTCACACACTGTATAATTATTGTATGTACTAAGTACAGAGTTCAGTGTAATGGCTTTTGCCACAAGGGGTCACCATTTTAATACATGCAGCGCATGTAGGTCTGTTTATTTATTTAACTTATGATTTTATTTAATTTAACAATATTTAAATTGAATTGTTTTTTCTAAATATGCTTAATAAAACTGGAAAGTTGCCCAAGTCTCATGGTGAATATGTGTGTAATCCTTTTTATGTATTATTTTTACTTAAGGTTTAACCACAGACTAGTCTTCAGTTTAGGTTAAAATAAATCTGCAAAGTGCTCAGTATGGGATAATTATAATCGATCCATGGTATGGGACGGTATATGTCAATGGTGCCAGTGGATCCTCGTCATCCTGCAGACTGCTCATGCGTAGTAACTATTTCAAAACAAACCCATTGAGCCAGACGAGTGTCGAAGAGAAGACATGAAGCAAACCAACCAACGAACAATAACTAAACACTTAATATAAGTAGTAAGTAGTAAGATAAATAAGATAATTAGGCCATGAGACGGAGGGTCGATCGGTACCATTTTGAGGGATTAAACCACATGGGGATTTTTGTGTAGATATATGACCCTGTGTTTGGAAAATGTGTGATAGCATTAGATTCAAGGTAGTTTTTGGATATGGTGGATGATTTTCAAATATCACAAGAAAAAGGGTTAAGTGAACTCTGACTTGGTGGCATTTTACAATAATGTCCGTCTAATGCCCGAGATTTGCCATATTTGTTGCTTTATTAAAGAAGTATTAATGTGCCTTTGGGAAGTGGTAGGGTCCATGCATACATTAAATCATAGCGTTGTCAGAACATAAATTATTTTTAGTCTGGTCTTGAGAAGGTTTTGGAACATGAGGAAAAGCATTTATTTACAACAAATTTAACAGGAATTAAATGAACCTTTTATGGTAAATGGTCTCAACTTATATAGCACATTTCTACCTTCCTTAGGCCCAAAGCGCTTTACAGCAAGGAACCAGTCACCCATTCACTCTCTCATTCATACACCAGTGTACACAGGCACTGTAGGCAAGGAGGGTGAAGTGTCTTGTCCAAGGACACAACGACAGTGTTCTTCAGGGGCTGGGATTCGAACCCCTGGCCTTCCGATCTTGAGACAACCCACTCTAATAGCTATGCCACTGTTTTACACAAAGAATGCAATTCATGCTACTTAACGTATTAGAAAAGGTACATTTTCACCCACTGTACTTATTTATTACTCTTTGATATGTGGCATAGTGCACGTTATACAGCTGTCACATCTAGCATAGGAATGACTCCCCATGTCCACTTCATCACTTTCATCAGTTTCTAAAACATGTTTGATTCTCAGTATCTGGCTCATATCAGGCCAGTAAATCTAACTGAGCTTCAGGTGCTGGTTGGCTATCCATCCACTGAACTACCAGCTGGTCAACTCATCTCACAGACTCGATCTTCAATCCATGACCAACAGGGCTAGGTGCTTGAGGGTCCCTTTCCAAGCCTCTCCTCCATAATACAGCCTGGTAGTTAGCTCTTTGGGCACTTCAATAAGCAATCTCGGCATGGTGGAAGCTGATGGCTTTCTATCTCACCCCTCATAGCACAAAAGTGTTTCTTTTTTGTACAAAGGTGCCCAAATTGTGCCATGGAAAGCAAGGGACAGGATCAAAACATCTGTGTCCTCCGAGCAGAAAACAACAGCATTATACCCCTCTTCAACTGCATGGATGGCATGGAGAAGAACACGACCATCAGCTTCTTCTTGTTGGCACTAGAGAGATAGGAATAACTCATTGCCCTGAGCTGTGATTCTAAAGCACTCATCACCGACAGTTGCAAAAAGAGTGTTCTCTTTGAGCAGTTCCCTGCATTTGGACTTACTCCACTCCTTCACTCAGAATAAGATTAGGTCCAGCTGCTCTGTCTACACTGACTGAGTAAGGTAAAGGTAACTTCAACACCTTTTATAATATGAAGACAGATATCGAGCGTAGTTCACATCGTCATAGGCGAAACACCATGGTAGGAGATGTCAAAAGTTCAAATTCCTTCACGTGAGGATTGTTAAAAGACCAAGGACTACATCCTCCACAAATTCCACATATGATATCCAGCAAGCTGAGAGATCTCCATTGCTATCTGCCTCATAAGGATCCACACCATGTTTTGCACTGAGGAAGTCTGGCTCGACTCTTTTATCTATTGGGCATGGTCATTCCATTCCATGAGTGGATGTGGTCCAACACGTGCTTCAGCCACATAAGCATCTAAAGTAGTATGTTCAGCCTCAACTGAAATCTACTCTAGCTTTTCAACTC
The DNA here is from genome assembly GCA_007210695.1 of Neogobius melanostomus. NCBI lineage: Eukaryota > Metazoa > Chordata > Actinopteri > Gobiiformes > Gobiidae > Neogobius > Neogobius melanostomus. Next base: position 3,790,310 of record VHKM01000006.1, on the reverse strand, counting down.
ATGGAAGTTCAGCACTGGGCAGGTGAGGACCCCATACTCCTTTGCCTATACTGCTATGCCATTAACCATGTGTGATGTCTCCTTTCCAGTGATTGTCTCCTCTAGTCGATCAATATCTGTTGTCCCATGCTGGATTGGTGAAGACATGTGCCTTAATGGATGCTGGAATCACTGCCTTTCGATGAAGTCCTGCTGCTAGTTTTTGCAAGCACAAGGCAGTATCGTTCAGAATTACATGAAAAAATCCAAATTATCAAAGCCCAGACATTGCTCTTTTCAATGAAAAAAAACACAAGTCTCCATCACAACCTGTTTCGGAGATATACAACCATTCACCTAATCGATCTGGTAGAGTTAACTTTTTTTAAGATTACACAGCAAATTATAATGATGGACAGGCCATTACCTACTCAGTTTCTCTGAAAAGAAGAAGAAGATCTTTATTTATATAGCGCCTTTCACAGTCATGGTCACACAGCGCTTTACATGAGAGCATTGTACATTCACTCCATACTCAGTGGTGGTAAGCTATGTTAGTAGCTTCAGTTCCCCTGGGGGAGACTGACAGAAACGCTGTCGCGACTGCACACATCTGCGCCAACGGTCCCTCTGACCACCACCATACATTCACACACATCATTCATCCTGGCAAAAGAAAAAGCCAATGAATGTTGGTTGTGTTATTGATGGTCTGCAAGATTCTGCACTTTGCAAAAGAAGAGAACAACCACTTTGATTATAGAGGGATTTTTATCTTTAGTAGTCACTGAACACCGTCTATTGAGATGGGATGATAAAAGTGTTGATTTCTCATAAAAACTACCATGGATCGGATGCTATCACACATTTTCCAACACTAGAGATATGTACCTTCATGAAAATCAAAAGGAAATTTAATCCCTCAAAATGGTACCGGTAGCCCAAATTTGGGGTCCCGTCTCATGGCCTAAATGGACACCGTTCACAGTGGTGCAGCCCCAATAAACATGGACAACAAAGAAACTGTGCTGACCAGGAAAGGTGAGGGGAACTAGTTAAGGTTAACATTACATTGTTTACTTGAACAGGAACTCAGCTTTCGGCTACTCTGGTGGATGCTAACATGCTAGCCGCTAAAGAGACATCAATTATTACGAGTAAAATACTTAATTATCATCATGAGCAACTTAATGATTGAACTATGGGCAAATGTTGGAGCAGATTATTATGCGTTTTACCGCCTAGCATACATTTGCTAAAAAAGTTAATCAAACCAGGGCATGTAAACATGTTCAAACGTCACGTGTTTGAAGCAGTGCAAAACTGCGCTCTGTCTAACGGGTTTATGGTTTAACACAAATTAATTACGTTATAAATTGTATTATATTTTATTTTAAAGGATATACATAAACATGGATGATTTTCTTGATATTTAGTGCGTTAAACAGTTCTGCAAGCACATAACTTAAAATAATTAGATAATTGTAAGATGTAAAACCCATCATCATTACCACATAAACACAACATTGATCAAATAATTAAATGTGTAAAATGTTATGAAAGAGACGATTGTAGAGGAAATGCTGCCAAATAAAGTGATGTATACTGATGGGATTTTTTTTTTTTGTACACCTGCTGATTCTTTTTTTTATTGCGCTATTAGCATTACGTAGACATGAACTCGAGACATTAGTCATACCATTCAAGTCTGTCCATGCTTCCACAGAAGAGGGATAAATACCGTCTAGAGCGTCATACTGATACGCAAGCAAAACATTCAGTGGCTGATAGTGGGCGCCTGAGCTCCACAGTCAAGGCTATGACAGAGAGAGTACGACTGTACAGCTTGACCCAGTATGATAAATAGCGATTTAATGTTATCTTCTAACACCTATAAGTGCTTCGTTCAACATTTTTGTCTTGTCATGGTTAATATTTTCACACTCTTCCTCTTTTCCAGTTATAGAATAAAACGGGAAGTGAACATGCCAAACGTGCCAAAGAACAATAGGGACAAATAGTCCACAGCTAACGAAGGAATATTTGAATTAATATAGCCACACCCAGATTTACAGGTTGGGTTATGGGTAAATTACTCATCCTTAAGGATCCGGTTATAATCCTCATCTGCCTTGCCAAAATTAAAATGTGTGCAAAGTATATTTCACCTTATATATCTACACATCTGTAAATACAATCCCGCTGTTGTTCTATGTCAATTGTTGTCATCCTACTATATTTTACCTTTTATTATTAATCTTATTTATTTAATATTCTTATGCATGCCCCTATAGCCTTACAGTTTAAAGTTTTATAGCTTATTTTTATCTAGATTCTGTGTTATATGTTTTATGTTACACGTCAGCACCGAGAAAAATTCCTAGTTTGAGAACCTGTTCTCAAACCATGGCAATAATGATTATAAACAGAACCTTCTCCACAACTACCACAAAAGACTCCAAGCTGTCATTGATGCTAAAGGGGCAATACACAGAACGGGGCTATGTAAACTTTGGATATGGGTCATCCACGGGCCAGTCCCAGTCGCCTGAAGTACAGTTTCATACACCAGGCTATCAGGAAGGTGAACTCCTTTCCTGTGCTTCTGATTTCAATTTAACTTTGTTATTTCCGTTTTTCACAATCACCTACGTGGTGCACGTACCTTCCTTGTCCACTTAAACTGGGGGTTCACCCATGTCCTGCCGGCCCAACAGGCAAACCCTTCTTATAAGTCCACGCTACAAACGGCAATAAAATACCAAATTTGTATTAAAGTCGATGCTCGAGCCTTAGCACAATTAAATTCTTCCATTCATTTGCAGTATAAAGTTTTTGCTTTGGTGTAACATAAGTTCTATAAATATCAACACTGAATGTATTTTTAAATGTATGGAAATAACATCAAAACTCAACTAATATCAAAGCAAAGCTATGAAATACCAAATATTCTTAATCTCAGTTCCTGCGTTGTGTCGCGTGTGAATATGACAGAGCTGTAAATTCCACAAACAATAATAAAAGTTGCATCAACTTGGCAGAGTTTGGTATTTCATCACTGCCTCTGCTTTCAAGGGCCAGCTAGATTGCACTGATATAGAAGAAGTGAGATAATAGAAACTATGGCATTACAAAAAAATACTTTATTATTATTGTCAGAAATCAAATAAGAATGTATGAAGTTGTTATATATATTGTTTTATAAGATTGTGTACATGACAAGGTAATCCCTAAAGCCAGTTCAGCAGTGTAAAAAGAACAGTATTTCATCATCACAGCTCGTCACAATGCTACTTCCGTGAGCTGAAAGGGAAAATTCCCTTCCCAGCTGTATAAATACCAGAAAGTGCAGAGGGAACAGTACTGACAGAGTAAAGCGACCATTGGGATTTGATCCAGAGACCTCATCAATCTTACTTTTTGTAAAGAATCAAGGTAAATTTGCTTTCTTTTTATTGTTTACCTTTAGATGTACACTTTAGTTTCAGGTGTGAATTCTTGATTTTTCCTTGCAGCAACTGAAAAGATGGAATCAGAAATGATGTGCTTCGAGAGCCACATGTGGAGCTCCAAAATGCCAAAGGGACTGGACTTGGAGGTTTCAGAGCACCCTATGACCATGAGGCGAGTGGCGAACATAGTCATTGCAATGGAGAGGCTGAAAAACAGTGTGGCCCAATCTCTCCTGAGCCCAGACTTCAGAGATGAAAACCTCCTGAGCATCATGTTGGAAAGCATAGTAGAAGGTAGGACAGTTACATCTTTGCCCATACCTCTGTCACTGCACAACAGCATTATCACTCTAACTTGTGACCTATTTTTGATTGGCAAAATTTTTCACAGAAAAATGTGTACCAGAGGTGTATTCAGCACAACCTCAGTTTATCAGAACATCACAACCAGCGAACGACTGCACTGTGACTGACTCCCAAAAGAGGAGCTTGGTCCAGAATAGTATGAAGCTGCATTCAGTAATGCTGCAGGGAGGAAGCGACAGCCGCAAAGGTGACCACTCTCATTACATTACAGGGATTTAGACATGGCTTTGCATTATATTTTGTGCATCAAAATAATATTCTTCCTTTTTTTTTTCATCCAAGTCCACCTGAACATGTCGACATATCGACCCCATCGACCAGTGCTGAGGGCAGTCCTGTGGTCCTGGGCATAAAAGGCACAGACTTATACCTGTCCTGCCACATGGAGGGAAATGAGCCAACCCTGCACTTGGAGGTAAATAACATTAAAGAAACATTTTAGATTCTTAACATTGCTGGTTATGACTCACATGTTTTGCCTTTGTTTCAGAGTGTGGAAAACAAAGACTTGCTTCAAAACATCAGCAGTGACAGCGATTTGATGCGTTTTCTTTTCTACAAGAACGACACTGGGCTGACGGTGAGCACGCTCCGGTCTGCTCTCTTCCCAGACTGGTACGTCAGCACCGTAGAGCAGGACAACGAGCCAATTCAAATGTGTGTGGAGGCTTCCCATAACTACAAGACCTTCAGCTTCCAACGCCAGATTTAGACTCGAGCTCCCTCAACTGTTCACTACTTCTGCTCACACACTGTATAATTATTGTATGTACTAAGTACAGAGTTCAGTGTAATGGCTTTTGCCACAAGGGGTCACCATTTTAATACATGCAGCGCATGTAGGTCTATTTATTTATTTAACTTATGATTTTATTTTATTTAACAATATTTAAATTGAATTGTTTTTTCTAAATATGCTTAATAAAACTGGAAAGTTGCCCAAGTCTCATGGTGAATATGTGTGTAATCATTTTATGTATTATTTTTTACTTAAGGTTTAACCACAGACTAGTCTTCGGTTTAGGTCAAAATAAATCTGCAAAGTGCTCAGTATGGGATAATTATAATCGATCCATGGTATGGAACGGTATATGTCGTGCCAGTAGTGGATCCTCGTCATCCTGCAGACTGCGCATGCGTAGTAACTATATTTTAAATTTGCCCAATGAGAAAGCGGGAGGTCTGTCCCGGCTTTTTCAAAACAAACCCGTTGAGCCAGACGAGTGTCGAAGAGAAGAGATGAAGCAAACCAACCAACGAACAATAACTAAACACTTACAGCAAATACGATAATGGACACCGTTCACAGTGGTGCAGCCCCAACAAACATGGACAACAAAGAAACTGTGCTGACCAGGAAAGGTGAGGGGAACTAGCTAAAGTTAACGTTACATTGTTTACTTGAACAGGAACTCAGCTTTCGGCTACTCTGGTGGATGCTAACATGCTAGCCTCTAAAGAGACATCAATTATTACGAGTAAAATACTTATCATCATGAACGACTTAATGATTGAACTATGGGCAAATGTTGGAGCAGATTATTATGCGTTTTACCGCCTAGCATACATTTGCTAAAAAAGTTAAGTTAATCAAACCAGGGCATGTAAACATGTTCAAACGTCACGTGTTTGAAGCAGTGCAAAACTGCGCTCTGTCTAACGGGTTTATGGTTTAACACAAATTAATTACGTTATAAATTGTATTATATTTTATTTTAAAGGATATACATAAACATGGGTGATTTTCTTGATATTTAGTGCGTTAAACAGTTCTGCAAGCACATAACTTAAAATAATTAGATAATTGTAAGACGTAAAACCCATCATCATTACCACATAAACACAACATTGATCAAATAATTAAATGTGTAAAATGTTATGAAAGAGACGATTGTAGAGGAAATTCTGCCAAATAAAGTGATGTATACTGATGGGATTTATTTTTTTTGTACACCTGCTGATTCTTTTTTATTGCGCTGTGTATACTATTAGCATTACACTCAAATGAGAGTCTTACCTGAAATGTTTCTTTCTATTTTTGCAGAGATCCGTCGTCAAAAGTTGATGGAATACCTGGCAGCAAAAGCAAATTTGAAACTACCCATTAAAAAGTAAGAGCAATTGACTCCTAGCACTTTGCCCTAAAGGAATAGGCCACCGTTTTTAAAAACTAAGATATGTTCTTACCTTTGCTTAGACTACGTGATGCGTACCTGTCTGGTACGCATCAAGGGCTCTCCCAGCAAAGGTGTAGCTCCAAACTGGGGTGAAGTTAGAAGCTACCAAGCTGTTCCACGTTTTCCCTATTTAAATACAGTTACGTGAGCCCTTACACGATCCAAGTCTAGTTACACAAAATCAAACATGTGGATTTTCTAAGCTGATAAAAAGGGGAACTATATTGTGAGGCGTAATAACACCTGGAGTACTTTGATGTCCGCGCAGTAATACATGTATAGTCAATATCGTTGAGCCGGAGACGTACACACTCCCAGTAAAGTCAGTCATGTCATAGGAGAAGTGAGCCGCTCACAGTAAAGGCACATGTTTCTTTGTACATTTTCATTGATGAAAATATGTGTCATAAAATAAACGCTTGTATTTCAATTTTATTTGTTGAGTAAAATTCTACGCGGTGTGGCTTAAATATACAATACATTTTTGTATTTTGCGTTGCATGAACGATTGGTGAACCATTAGTTACCTATTAATTATGTTTTTGATCCATTTGACATGTACCCCCAACCCGTACAAGAGGTGCGGCTCCACATAGTGTGAAAACATGACACAACTTTCCCAAACCTAATTTCTGCTTAATATTCTTTAAGTGCTGGAAGAAAAGTGTTGTGTCTTGATTTTGTTTTATCACACATGATTGGTTAAATTCACCTGTCTCTAACTTCTGACAGATGGTGGACACTTATTGTAAGAGACGTGGGCGGGGCCAGTGTCTGACCGTAGCATCAACCCCAATTCCATAGTCGTACACATGCAGATAAACAGGAAGCGGAGTAAACCAATCAGCGAAGGGCAGGCGCGGGCCGTCGATGCGGTGTTATTAGTGGTTTTGCGTTATTGTTTGAACAGGATTATGAATCAAGAAACTCGCCTACTGTCAATGTATTTTTGGTCATTTACCGCAGATTACAAAAAAGCTCTCTCTCCTGTGCACTGTTCGTTGCTTGTTACTGAGGGGACCTCCGCGTCTCGTGAACAACACGTGACTGCAAATTAACAAATATGATTGCTCGTTCGAGTTTTCTGATGTCGCCAACGGAGGCTGTGGGTCGTAGACTGATGTCCCGCTGTATAAAAAAATACAGAGGGGTATCATTCTGGTCTCAAGCATTAAACCACCCTAAACAACAGAACAATCTCTATACTGACACATGGGCACATACTCTTAAAACATTATAATATTGTAATACTGCACACACTTAATAAATGCAAGATGGATACAAACATGGAGTGAGTCCGTCTATTCCATTTCCAAAAGCCTGTCTTTTTATCGGGGGCAGAAGCTGGGAGTGAGGCTATGTTTATTTCTAAACTGGTTCAAACTATAGGATCTGGCAACAATAAGAGGGAGGCCAATTCTGCTTTCTGACCGGATAATTGTCCGGAAACAAAGATATAATAATAATAATAATAATAATAATGAAATTTACAGCTGGATTAATTTAAATTAATTTAATCCATTTAGCCATGTGAAATAAAGGCTTTTTAATCTGTTAAGAATGAGCCCTGCTCTGAAGAGCACCAAAAGGTGATGATTTTAAACATACTATAAACAAAGACTTTACATCCAAGCTGCACTCCTACAAGTTATGAATGTTATTTTATAGTTTGTATGTTTATCATATTACAATATTGCTGGACTTCTATTCCTCAGGCCAAATATGGGTAAAGACGAGGTGGTGAAAAGAGATAGATCAGCAGTTAAGGTAAGTGATTACTTACTTTTTGCTCATACATGTGTTGAACTGTTTTCCTATTATTTTATTGTCTTATTTTCATTATCATGACAGGTTGTCATGGACAAAGAGAACAAGATTCCCCACTCAACAAGGATGCTAAAGATAAGAGTGTTCAGTCTACCTACTCTGTCAAAAGACCACTCGGTCTAAAAAACACAACAAACATAAGTTGCAATAAACTGAGTGCAAAGCAGAACAGTAAAAATACATCAACTATTAACAAAGAACCCAAAGCTCATGAAATACCAACTTTTACAAGAACGTACACTATCGTAAAGCCAAAACCTTCACTAAATGCAGCCAGTCAAAAGCCGCCTCTCACAAAAGTGCAGTCTGCTAATACACAAGCTACTAAAGCAGCAAATCACACAACAAACGCATCTACAACTGTCAAGAAGACCATCAATGGTAGGATGATACATGGGCCAATTGTTAAGACGAGAACAGGATTGACACCTGCAGTGGTACAACCAAGAAACTTAAAATCACGCATTTTCACCTCAGCTAATGACGCTAAAACATCTACCAACAAGGCGCAATCCAGTACCACATCACACAGACTTGCTTCACAGGCATCAAATAGATCCTTAAAAAAAACGTCAGCGCTTCTTAAACCTGCTGGTCAGGGGACTGTTGAAATGATGGAGAGAGAGAGAAATAAACCTCAAAACAAATGCCCGACAGCATCTTTGACTAAACATCTTCAGCACAAACAAAATAATAAGCTTTCAGACGGACCACGTTTGTCAGCCAGATGCACTTCAAAGTCTTTAAGGCCAGATTCAACAGTGAGAACTACTGCAACAAATGGTAACAGCCATTATCCATCTCAGGCCAAAATAAACGAGCATAAACCATGCAAAGGAAAGAGCACAAAAACTATAACATCAACTCAGGATAGTTTCAAAGTCAACAAAACGTCTGCTGCATGTAGCGGTGGAAGCAGCAAGAGCATGGACTCTCAACAGACTCAAAAGAGATCACTGCTCCTCCTATGAAACCCATTTGTGCAGCTTTTTCCTCAAAACAAAGAAAAATGCCATTAATATCACAGACAGCCCACAGCCACCCAGAATTCAGAATTTTATCAACAAGCCTACAGGTATGAAGACGCCACAAGGCAGGACTCCTCCACAAACCGTTCAGAAGACACTAACTGCAGCGGATGAGAGAATGTAAGTGGAGCGGCACTCACAGCTGGAATAAAAAAAAACATACTTAATAAAACCCTAATTGTATTAATTTTATTTATTTTTTTGAAGAAAAAAGCTCCAGGAATGGCGGGAATTAAAAGGGATTTCCTACAAGCGTCCTCCAATGTTCGTGAAGAGCCAAGCAAGGCGTACTATAGCTGTACCTCAACCTTTCTGGTCAAACATGGAGCAGGAAGATGAAGCCCATTCCCTAATCTCTGCTGTGGACCGTTCCCTGGCAGACTGCATCAAACTCTTGGGGGAGGTATGGTGCTTTCTAATAGATTCGAATAGAGAATATGTAGAAACAAAAGCCTACAGATAAATAGCGTGCAATATGTGTTAACAAAAAGTTTGGTTGTCAAGCTGCAAACAAATTAATTATAATGGCAAGTATATAACATATTTTGCACCACAGGGCTGCCCTACTCACCAGGTGAAAGAGGTGCTCTCACGACTACCAGAGATTTCTCAGAAGTTTGCAAAATACTGGATTTGTCAGGCTCGTTTGATGGAGCGAGACGGTAATCTGGATGTCCTCCCCATGTTTGAGAAAGCAGTTGGTCTGGTTTTAGAGGTAAGATTTAATCAGCTCTTTCTCTTGAAGATAACTCTCCGTTGTGTAAATGAGATGAATAGATTAAAAAAACACTTTCTTTTTAGCCCGTTGATGAGCTGCGCACTGTTGTGTTTGATATTTTAAAGAAGAGGGATGAAAATCATGGTAATATTTGTTCTATTCCTTTGTTTTTTAAGTGCCAAAAACTGTCTTAAGTTGGCTAACCTCTGATCTTTAGATGATGATGACGAAGAAGCTGAAGTAACTGCAGATGCATCTGAAACCTCTCCAGAAACAATGAATGGCCCAATGAACACACCAAAACCTACCAGAGCTCTGATTTGTGCTGAGAAGGGAAATTCATCTGTGGTCAAATACAAAATCACAGCAACGCCAGGGTAAGTGCCCTTTTCATTCTGGTCTTAAATGTTGTGATTCCAGGTCTTGAAAAGTTCTTAAAAAGTAGGAGAGTGGAGAAACACGTGCATAGACTATGGGTCACGTTTTTACAGCATGCAGCTCAGCCCTTTGATCACAGCGTGCTGCAGCGGGAGGCGGACACAGGAGAGATTGTGCTGGAGGCTTCTCCCTTTCTCTCCTGTGTCCGCCTCCCGCTGCAGCAGTGGGATAAATACGGCTCTCCATCCTGTGAAAGCATTAAGGTTGTGACAAACTCTGAGCCATGAGCTTTTGGAAGAATTGGCGCAAGCTGAGGGGAAAGGGAGAGAGCAGACGCTCAGTGGTGCTGGTGACAGAAAGACGTTGCTGCACGAGTGGTGGGGGACCACTGGCTTATAGGGCCGCCGCATTTTAAACCCCCTCCCAGCAGTCAAATTGACCGCTGCAGCGGTGCTATACGATGCATGTTTTAAATAGCGTTTTAAAAAAAACGAAACAAAAAAATACGAAACTCAATATGTGGCGCGTGGTGTTGATTCTGTGGCGGTGCGCCACAGAATAGTCTGTGTGGGAAACACTGAATTTAAGCGTCTTTGAGTGTCCAGAAAAGCGCTATATAAAACCGATGCATTATTGTCAAGTGCTTTCAGGATCAAGTGCTATGAGGCGCCGCTGTGCCTTGCGCGCCGACTATATTTAAATATTTTTTTCTCTCTATCGTATTCGTAGTGATGAGATTTTCGCCTCTTTTTGGTGAACCAGATCATTTGGATCGGCTTACTAAAAAGAGCCGGCTCTTTTGGCTCCCAAATGGCAACATATACACTTTAAATTTCAGACAAAATTAGCAGAAATTTTAATTCATGGCTCGTTAAATGAGCCCTGAGTACTCCCTGCACAAAACAACTATAATCAAGAAAGAATGAAAAGGAACATTAGATTTTTTTTCATTGCTATTATGTGGCTTATATTAATCTGTGTCCACACTTTTAAAGCTGGTGGTATTAGTTTCACACACGTACTTTTTTTATTTACTGTTAAAATCCTTAGTGTTTCTCCCCAGTCCCTCAGCTGCCTGTAGCTCCGCCCCTGGTCCTGCTCCGTCTGTAGCTCCTGCAGCCTCAACAGAGAGGGATACAGACTCCAGACATCACTGAAGTCCAAACTTTAGCAGGACTTCTCTTGTACTGCTTTTGTTGCTGTTTTAATGAGCTCATACACATGAGGAAAAGGCCAAAAAAAGGCGACGTATCGCCGCCCAGCGCGTGTGATCGCATCGTTTACTTTTCACTCTACAAACCCAGGGTAACTCTATCTAACCATAAAACTGAAAATATGAGTCTGATTGTTCTCAAATAAAAAATGACTTGAAGCTAGAGATGCGCTGATTACATTCATGGATGATTATAAGTTTGTAGAGTTCTTCATTCTGTGTAAACAGCAGGTTCGTTCTTCGCACGCGGGCTGCGGCTGCACGTTTTTCAACACCTTTCTCTCTCTCCCCGACCCCATTATCTTTCACTCTCTCGCGCTCTCTCTCTCTCGCTCTCTCTCGCTCTCTTTTCTCTCTCGCTCTCTTTGCTCTCTCTCTCTCTTGCTCTCTCTCTTGCTCTCTCTCTTTTCTCTCTCGCTCTCTCTCTCTCTTTTCTCTCTGAGGTGAGTGTAGCGCAGACCGGTGCACGTGGAGCTTGATAAACTTAAAAAACGAAACAAAAAACGGCTCACGGGTGAGACTCGGCTCTCATCGTTCACTTAAAAGAGCCGGCTCTTTGTACCGACTCGTTTGCGACAGACCCATCACTATCGTGCAGCGCCCTGTCCTTTCGGCGCCCCTATGCAAGGCATATATTGCGTATGCCCTTTTTGCGCCACTGAGTGCAGGTAATCAGCAGGAGCAGCATAAGATGGATTCTCGTGCGTTTTGTGAACTTGAAATACTGTGAGAATTCACCTTGCAGGCAAGGTTATAGCGCTTCACCCTTATTTCAGATGACATGGCATTAGATGTATGCATGTACTGTCCCTTTTGATATTACCAATTAGTCGTGTGTATTTCTGGTCTTCATAATTGAATGGTAAATATCACTTTAATGTTTTACCATCTTTCTTTACCCAGTTGTCCCCCAAGCCAACGTAGGGAATCCACTGCGGTCAATGGACAAGACGTCCGCTTCTTTACGCCAGTGAGGCGCTCGGTACGCATTGAGAAAGCCACGCTTCGATACCCTGTCTCTTTGCAGGACCATGACCTTTGTGTTACCTCTTACAATGATCTTCTTGCGGAGGAGGAGAAAGAGACTGTCAAGCAAGGGGATTATGCATCTACCGTTACCAACACACCCCTGTATATCTACAGAGAGAACGAGGCTCTAAAAGATAAAATCTCTGTTGAATATGTCTGCAATGATGAATGAACATGTTCTATCGTGTACAGTATTGTTGTGTGAACTTTTGTGAAGATTATCAATCTTTGCTCTTTCAAGTGGGTTGTGTACTTTATTCATTCTGCTTTTCACTATTGTCAATACTGCCAGTACATTTGTGGCTTTTGTTTTTAAATAAGTAAGCAGTCCTGCTGCACTAGATTCACAGTTCTCCATCTTATAGAAAAGTTTCTTTTGGAAGGTTTTCTGACATGCTTCCATAAATAAGTTCTTGTTGACTTCATTGTATTATCACTATGTATTGAAATGATGTACACATAAATAAATGTTTTAATGTTTAATTGTGTGCCTCATACATTTACATTTTTTTTCTAGACCAAACATTTCCAATATGACGTTGCATCCCACGAGAAATTGCTAAAGGATATAATATGGCTAATAAAGGAGCTGTATTGTGAATATAATATACATCTATACCTTAAAATATAAGGTTAATAAAGTGGTCCGTTGATCTCAAGTAACAATAATAATGTCACAAAATAGTCAATTTAAAGTGTAATGCAACTGCCAAAGCTGCTGGGAGTGGGACATTTTTCGTCCTTTAATTTCTCAGCTCCCTCTAGCGTTTCGATTGAAAGTATAATATGAGCTTGCAGACTGTACACCGTTTATTATATTAGATCCATGTTGCACACACAGGACTGCTTTGTTGTAACTGTAATGGAGACATCTGAAACTGATAGAAGTCGCAGTTACAGTAGAAGCATAAACATGTTGGAGGCATTGGCATTAGCTGTTTTTTGTGACGTGTTGGTTTTATTGTGTCTCTTTGGATCCCAGGTCCGAATTAAACTTGAATTGAATTAATGTTTGGCAATAAGCAAACATTAATGCAAAAGCATTTCCAAAATCTGGTTCTTTTTTCTTTTTAACTCGAGTGAAATCATCGCCACTCTTCGTTATCATAGTCTGCGTAACTGCTGTTGCGTCATGGCGCGGCTCACTTGGCTATTTAAAAGCTGACTTGTAGGGTCGTCTTCACTCTTCACATGCCGCAGCGCAGAACGAGTTACACCGCTCAGAATTTCTTCCGTCTAGGTTGGAAAAAAAGTACACGGTCCCGACATATGCCTATTAATGTCAGGTAATGTTACAGTACTTAACCTACTTTTATTTATCATGCTGAGTTTTAATCAACAATTTCTGTTTTGAAACAGCTGTCCTCTGCAGTTCATGACTGTTGGCATCAATCATTTGGAGAGTGTTGATGCACCTCAACCTCATAAATGCGCAACAACCACTCTAAAGAATATCTATGGCAAATACGTGATACTGAGCAGAGAGAAGAAGGGCGGATTGAAGTTGATAGCTGTTGAACTCCAAGACGGAGCAGGTACGACTTTTATCAACTGTTTTAGCTCACCCATGTATAGATAAGGTTCCTGAGCATTTTATACGCTTTTATTTCCTTCAGGTAAGGAAAACGTGGAGATATGGAAATCGAACAACCACTTTGCACTCTGTTTCAAGTATAAAAACAAAAAATACTTGGTTACTGTGAATGGAGACAATCTACAGGTACGTAAGCTATGCAGTAACCTATGATGGAAATAATGTTTAATCAGATTCTTATATTGTGTTTATTCTGGAATGTGTTGATCAATATTTTATTGAATGGGTATATTCATCCACAGCTAAGGGAAACCACCAATGTTATACAAGAAATCCGTAATGTCGATCCTTGGTTTCGAAAGGTTAATGTTGGAGCGGGACCTGACCAGTACTGTATCCAAACAGCCAACTCCCCCACAAAATACCTTGTAATAAATGAAGAAAGAAAAAGGCATTTGTGCATTACCCTGAGTGACACAGTAAGTTCTCAAATTAGTTAGGCCTATAATATAATGCTGTGGATGTGTAGTGATTACGCTCTGTTTTCCTGTTTTAGAAAGCTGCCAATGGGATCTTCACAACACCTCCTTGTCAATGTGATGAAGAAGGATGCACTGGATTGTAAAACTCTGTCCTCTGGCTCCGAACAGACGATGCAGAGCAGTTTAAGACGTGCCTTTGCGAATGATCCGTGCAGCGATCACTGCTCTGGCTGACTTATTGACTTCTTTAGACTCCATCTAAACATAATAGTACTAAGGGTTATTATGCAGGATAACGCTCTGTCAACTTAACTTATTAAATGCTCTCCACAGTGGCCAAAGTTTGAAATATTTAATGTTTATGAATGAGTTGTATGTACTTTTATTTTTATATTAGTAAATGTGGGTGCTGCTTGTACTTTTTACATCTACTGATCTATTGTAATATTTTGTGATTGTATTGAAATTGTTAAAATTGAAGATAAATAAATATATATTTTTTATAAACCTGATTGATGTTATGCCTCATTTCCTGTGGAAAGGCTGTTCCAAGAGTGTGACTTTTATTGGCGAATTGTGATGCCTGGCATGTTGTTCCAGTTTATAGTTATGATCCTGGTATTGACCAAATATAAGTGGATACTTTTATGTTGCTAAAGTTTTCCTCAGCTCTTTCATGGAACTGTAAGTGAAACTCGGTACTGCTGCAAAACCAGGCACTTATGCTCTGTCCTAATGGGTCTCTGCAGCAGTGGGTGTGCCGGATGTTTAGGAATGTGAATATTTGGCCACTCAAGATGCAGCTAGATCATGTAGCCTGTTACCACTTTATGAATTTCACATCTGTTCAAAAAACGTTTTATGAGCAAAATAAAACAATTTGATAATGATACGCACAGCCACTCATATTTACAACAGATAAACGGCATTAACTTTAATAAATGGAGTTAACACTGCTCATTAAGATCACATAAGAAAATATTTTTGATTCAAATATGACCAAAGAATGATGGAAAAAAGATTTAAAAAAAAGAAATGTCTTCTTTCACTGGCTAACTTAATTGAACAAACTGATCACTTTCTATACTTACAATATTTGCATTTACATGGCCATTGAAATATGAAGTTAGTTTAACTTTAGTGCATTTTCTGGGTTGAGGTTACCAGCCTTCCAACTGACAGTTATGCAAGTTTGGCAAAGGTGTGAATAGTTGGCAGCCGAAGCAAATTCCTCAGCACGACCTCGGACCTCCAGCAATTCCAGTTGCCTTGCCTTTGCTGTCTATAAAAAAACTTCCGGCTGATAAGACACACGTGACCACATCTATCATGTCCCTGAAGAATGGCAAGCGACAGTGGTTGTTATCTCAAGTGCATGTGGTGTTATTTTATTTATTTATTGGTTTATTTAGTCGGGACAGTGCATGTTAATGAACATACATGGGTCTCATGTATGTAAACAAGCCACACTGGATTGTAGCCTTGGGCTAATTTGCATCCGTCGTCCCCCATGCGCACTCACAAACACACTCACATTCATCCTGGCCTATTGTACATGTTTTTAGTGGTAGGGGAAACCGGAGTACCCGGAGGAAACCTACGCAGACACGGGGAGAACATGCAAACTCCACACAGAAAGGCCCTGTCCAGGTGGGAATCGAACCCGGGACCTTCTAGCTGTGAAGCACAAGCGCTAACCACTGTGCTACCGTGCCGCTTCTATTCTATCATTTCCTTATCTCATGTTGAGCAGAACATGTCAAATACAGTGATACTGTTTAACCTCTTAACCCCCGCCTTACCCGAACGCATTTTCCCCAACTTTCCCCAAATCTAAAAGCTTCTTGACTGGAGCTCACGGCCTATAGGCCAGTTTTCCTTGCATTGTTGCCATGTTGTCGTCACTTTTTTAACGTACTCTTCGAACATTTTTTTGCTGTGTTTATGACAAATTTTTCATCGCTATTTTGTCACATTTCTGTTGTTCTTTTGTTGCGTTTTTGTCACTTTTTTGTAGCTGCTTTGTCACTTTTTCATTGTTTTTTTCCCCAACACTTTTCTGTTACATTTTCAACACATGTTACAGTAGGCAAGGCGAGTTTATTTGTAGAGCACAATTTATACACAAGGCAATTCAAAGTGCTTCACTGTTGCATAAAATTACAAGCAGATGAAATCAATCCATAAAACATCGACATAAAAATGTAATTAATTACTGTAAAAAGCAAGGGTGCAGATAAAATACTTTCAGTTGTAATATGCACAGGTAAAAAGAGCTGTTTTCAGCCTGGATTTGAACATTGTCAGAGTTGAGTTCTGTGTCACATCCTCATGAAGACTGTTCCAGATTTTAGCTGCATGAAACTGAAACACAGCTTCACCGCGTTTAGTCCTGACTCTGGGAACCACCAGGAGACCCCTCCCTGATGTTCTCAGGGCCTGAGATGGTTCATATAGCTCTAACATGTCAGAGATGTTCTTTGGTGCTAAACCATGAAAAGAAGTTTGTACACAAGCAGAGCTGTTTTAAATGTTA
This sequence comes from Neogobius melanostomus, assembly GCA_007210695.1. NCBI lineage: Eukaryota > Metazoa > Chordata > Actinopteri > Gobiiformes > Gobiidae > Neogobius > Neogobius melanostomus. The sequence continues at coordinate 3,773,591 of VHKM01000006.1, read as the reverse complement.
TTGCCTGAGCGACAGGAAGCCAGTGCAGAGATCTTAATTGAGTAAACATTTCCAAGAAACGTATCAAATTTGTGAGAATTTGAGGAAGGAATGCTCAGTAATCTTCCCTCTCTACAGTAATTGGCTGCACTTGCCAGTTGGCAACATATGCTGGCAATTATAGTATTCATGAGAAATGTGAAAGTCAGAGATAATACATCTACCTCAGGATAATACTTGCAAAAGGGATCCAACCATCAAATATACTAGAAACAGAAACACAACATAAAGTGTCCATTCAGGTAAAAGAAACAAAGACAAAAAAAATATGTTGACTCTTATGTCAAAGAGTCTGAATAAGGCTGGTGTTTTTTGCTGTACTTGTAAACAAGGCCATTTCCTAGGCTACACAACACAAGTTATGATAAACAGTTTGCACTTTCCACCACTGAACAAAACTATTAGCCATATTCTTTATACAATAGACCCTTTAATTGTTTGTAAACATTCCGGGCTTAGCTGGAGGCGGGAAACTCGATTCCTATCTATTTCCATTGTAGCTGTTGTCATAGTAACGATAAACAAATGTCTAACTGTTTTCGGAAATATCAGATAAACCTTATTTTATCGTCTCAAATGTCATTCCTCTTGTTCTTGCACCTTAAGCCACAACAGGACCACATTTTTCAGTTGTAGTTTTACACTTAAAATCGCTAGTTTTAGTTTAATCTTATTTCTCTTGATCACTTCCTGCCTCCAGCTGATGTCACTGATGATGATGTCAGCAGTTAAAGGGTCTATACGATAACATTATTCCACAGTTGGCTGTCAACCAGAGCAGTAGAGCTGGTTCACTGTGCAGACATACAATTATTGAATGGCTCAGTCATGAGTCATTAGAATTTAAATATGAAAAATATGAAGTGCTGAAATGGAAATAGTTGAGGATGAAGTGTTATTTTGCACATTGAAAAGTAAATAAAACAAAAACAATTAAATGGTACAATGTAGGGACACAATAATTACACATTACCCATGAAACCCAAGTCACACTAGCCCTTGAAAAAGGGTTAGTATGACTTGAAATAAACTTGAGTGAATCATCGTCTCCCCTTTGGCAACATGTGTCTATGACAAGGAAAAAAGTATTGTACACATCGGTATTGCACCAAGTTTTGAAATGTTGAGGAATAATGTTCATATAATTCTACTATTTCGAGGCCTATTTTAAATATTAACAAATTACTTTTACACGTGTTTACCACATGTGCAGCAGATACCATAGCCGTGCCGCCTTTGCTGTGCCCGATCCCGTCAGACCTTGGAAGCTAAGCAGGGAAGGGCCTGGTCGGTACTTGGATGGGAGACCGTTTGGCAACGTCTCGGGCGTCGCTTAGCCCTTCGTCAGACGACCTGGTACTATTGAACTCTTGCACGCTACTCAACTGACCTGGGATGTGCGTGTCTGTCTAACACTCTTGAACCGTTTGGTAACACCAGGAAGCCTGGCGAATGGAGTGAGTGAGTGAGTGGTGGGTGGAGGGGCTGATGGCGCAGACTGGTTGCCTCACTTCCGTCAGTCTACCCCAGGGCAGCTGTGGCTACAATAGTAGCTTACCACCACCAGGTATGGAGTGAATGAATAGTCCAATGTAAAGCGTCTTTGAGTGTCCAGAAAAGCGCTATACGTATAAAACCGATGCATTATTATTATTATAATAATTATAATATAAAATTCACTGTTCAATATGCTGTACAATTATGATGCTCCACAATTATTACGTCCAATCACTACATTACAGCAATAATGACATCAAAATTAAACAAACAAATATTCTTTGATTGTCCAGATATCTATTCTGCTTGACATGCGACATGAAATTGTTTTAGGGCTCATTTTCGGTACCCGAGACAAGACCCAAAACATATACTATACATGAGTTGAGGCTTTATTTATTTGTTTAGCAGCTTACATTTTCCAAATTACAAAATACACATTTAAACAGTCACAGATGCTCAAAAGGAGTAGGCTGAAGCAGAGAGCTTATGAGCGCCTATACCCCACATTCATAAATCAAAACACTCTCACTCACACTCATAAGCCGATTTTAATCATTACGTATCTTTCTTTTTTCTTCTTTGATCCAAAGTGTATGTGTTCAAAGAAGAAAAAAGAAAGATCTGATGAAGGCTAATGCCGAAACGTAATCATAAAAATTTGGACATCGGCTTATGAGTAGGGATGGGTATCCTTAAGGATTTATCGATACTACTAATCTTATCGATACTCCTTATCGATCCGGTACTTTAACGGTACTCTTATCGGTACTTTAAAAGGACAAAAAAGTTAGATAGAGGCTACTGTATAAGTAGGCATTAATCCTTGGCCTATATTTATTTTTTATTACTTAATATATGGGAGTTAAAATAGGCTACTTCACTTACTTTACTTTTTTTTTTAATCATTATTATTATCTAGTAAATCAAGGCTGTTGGTTAGATTTGGCTGTAGCTCTGAGGACTGAGTCCAAATGAAAACTTAGTGCAGTAAAAATAATGAACTAAACTCGAGTCACTTCCTGTCATCATCTGCCTCTCAACTTGTGTCTAGCGGGTCGACACCGCCTCGCACGTACACGCTGCCGTGTGCGCAGTTTGTGGAAAAACAGGCTCTACCCGAAACTGTTTAGTTCGAGTATTTGTGAAAGAAGAAAAGTGCGCGTGGCTCGTCTGACTGTTCAATGCGGAGTCGTTATGTTTTGCTTTTTACAGCGCGTTAGCGGTAGCAGCTCGGGGAGGTTTCTGAGTAGATTAAGCACGTTTTGAATATCTTTTACACCGCACGCCAAGCGCAGAGCCGAGCAACCTTTGCAGCCGAACTACCTCGCAGCCAGCGGCATGTATTCACACTGCGCAGAGTAGTATTGGACTCAACTCCTCGTGGTTCATTCTAAAGCAACACTATATTAATTAGATAGGAATACAACTGATATGTCTCCTTAAAGTGCAAAATGTGTTTTATGCATAATAATAAAAAAAAATCTCTAAATGTATGGAAAATTATGTTATTAATATGCCTAAAGTTATATTTTCTTATGTATTCCAAGTACAAGATTGGATAGACGTAAAAGTGATTTATAAAAGTGATTTTTGCACATTTTGGTGCTGAAATCCGCTTCGCTGCGCAGCCCACACGCGAAAGAAGGCCGTCTTTCCCACGCGCACCTGTCTTGCTGCACACGGCTGCAGAGGGGAGACAGGGCATTGGCAGAGCGCGGGGATGGGCCGAGACCGTGCGCTCTCGTGCGGGGATGAACAGATCCGATGCAACGAATGGATCCATGAGAGCGGAGAGATACTTTTTTAGTGATTATTTGAGCGCGTGTGATTAGCGCAGCAATGCAGCGGCCCCGTTAAGAAGACCGTTAAGGCTGGAGCTTATCGGTGCGGGTGGACAGGCGCACGTGAGCCCCGGGGCCGTCATCTCTACTTATGAGTGTGCGTTGTGGTTTTCGATGAAGATTTTCCCGTACATCTGCACCTCGGAGACTATTCTTCTGGTGTGCGTTGCTTCTCTTTTCTCGCCTATCCCCAAATTCGACTCAATAAACATTTACATTTCACAGTAATACGTGAGGACAGTATCCACAACAAAGAAGAACATGTGTCTATTCCTTAAGTAAACAAGTGTCCTCAAAAGGCTTGACTTGGACTTGTAAGTTGTGGAGGAGCAGTGACTCTGATTAGACTTGATTTGCAGTTTAAACAAGAGCTGAGGACTTGACTTGGACTCAATTCCTATGTCAGATTTGTGAGTCTTTTTAAACTAATAAGAGTGCATGCCCTGACTTTAAATATTCCACTAAGCTTTGAGAAGGTAGAGAGCCATACAACAACAAAAGTATTTGTTAGAAATAATTACAGCCACTGCCACACCTAGTATTTGGGTGTAAGACAAAATAAAATGATGCAGCTATCGTCAGAAGTTCCTTTTTAAGATTCTATTTTTGTAATTTCTCCTCCCTACAATACTGCTGGAGCGTCAAAAGTGGTGAATCACAAAGTGGTGAATCAATAGGGTGTTTACACTGTGGAATGAGTTCAAGAGTATAAAATTAGTACACCAGGACATTTCATAAGACTGCATTCACTCAATAATAATAATAATAATAATAATACCACATCGAACTTGTACAGCGCTTTTTTGGACACTCAAAGACATTTTACATGGGACTAAAGCTCAATGAATAAATCAAGTTTATTCATAGCCTTTATTTTTATATATAGAGCGTTTTTCATACACAGGTGCATCAGCCTACAGCACTTACTGTAAAATGCAGGTATTAGAAGAAGAAGAAGAAGAAGATCTTTATTTATATAGCATCTTTCACAGACATGGTCACAAAGCGCTTTACATGAGAGTATTTTACATTCACTCCACACTCAGTGGTGGTAAGCTACGTTAGTAGCTTCAGTTTCCCCTGGGAGAGATTGGCAAAAGCACTGTTACGACTGCACACATCTGCGCCAACGGTCCCTCTGACCACCTCCATGCATTCACACACTCACACATCATTCATCCTGGCCTATTGTACATGTTTTTAGTGGTAGGGGAAACCGGAGTACCCGGAGGAAACCTACGCAGACACGGGGAGAACATGCAAACTCCACACAGAAAGGCCCCGTCCAGGTGGGAATCGAACCCGGGACCTTCTTGATGTGAAGCACGAGCGCTAACCGTGCCGTAAAAAAGCCTTTTTGAAATGATACGTCTTTAAAAGAGATAGGCGCGTGAGAACACGCAGACTGAAGGATAGGCTGTTCCACAGTTTAGGTCAGGGGTGTCTAAACCTTTTTTATGGAGGGCCTCATATTGAAACATACACGGGGCGAAGGGCCACAGATCTGTGGTCATTGTTATTTTGTACGACTACTATTAACGATAAATCCTTATAGAACATTTTGTACAATCCTAATTGTAAAACAGGAAAGAACTCTCGCACACTGTATACTTGCAACACCCGTGTTCCTTTACCCGTGCACCCGTGTTGCAAGTATACAGTGTGCGAGAGTTCTTTTCTGTTTTACGTTAGGCTTTTATGCCCTCTCTTACGCACCTGTTTCAAACAAGAGATGTGCGAAGTTTACCGTTTTTAATTTCTGTACAATCCTAATTGGAAAGTAAGATGTGCTTTGCCATTTGTATGACTTTAAATTGTTCTTGTTTTCCCTTTTGATTGTATAAACATAAACGATTGATATGCTTGTTACTATAATTGATATTAACAAGCATAAACTCATGCATGTGTTGTTTGCATAAGTGTATGCTGAAAGTTGAAAGATGTTTTAGGTATGCAAGAGAAATGAGGGGTAGTTTTATGTTAATTCTCTGAACTTTGCCCTACTCCTTTTGAGCGCAAATGTCTTGTTTTGTCCTTCTATAAAATAGGTCTTGCACTGCTGTGCTGCTCAAATTAATACATAAAATAATTATAATGTTTCACAAACTTCACAAAGTAGCAAGACTTCATAATTGGCCTCACTGATGAAATCTGCGCTGGTTTCTTCCCATGGCATAAATAGAGAGTCTGTATTTATTTATTTTTTTAAAGTTACCTCAAACAGGAACTAACAGAAAAAGCCACAGATACCAGAATGTGGTGAATGTTAACCCCCACCTGAACCAAGTTTGGCATTACCCGCATCTAAAAGCTTCTTGAAAAAGCGTCAAAATGGTGACAAAAGGATGAAAACCCAACAAGAGAGCATCAAAACATGCCGGAAAAACAACAATAACACAATTTAAAAAGCGGCAAAAACACGACTAAAAAGTGATGAAAAAGCCACAAAAGAGCAACAAAGGTCTTAGCTTTCAAATGAGGCGTTGCCTTGGCCTGTGAGCTCCTGTCGAGAACCTTTTAGGTTTGGGTAAAGCCAAACTGGAGAAAATGTGCTCGGTTCAGGTGGGGGTTAAGAGTTTAAGACAGGCATGAGGAACTTTATTTGCTTATGGTAAATGGTTAATTTATCATTGGAAATGTGCTTTTGAAAATTGTTTTAAAAGAATGGGAAAATCATGTACTGTAAAATTCTGATTTTGCTGCCTGTCTCTGTATAGTTTATTCTTTGATTTGTTGATGGCTAAGGGATGTTTATATTATGTACTTTTATCTATTGTTTATTTTTTATTGTTAAAGTATTTTTATCACTTAAACTTTTAATCACTTTACTTTTTGCATTCTTCAAAGAAGGTACTTGAGTCATCTTCTGTACTCGGTAGTTGAAGTCTCCAAACGTTTCGCCTCTCATCCAAAAGGCTTCGTCAGTGGACGAAATCCCGCTCAGCACGCAGCGTAGATAAAGACCATGAGGAGGAGTTGGGGTTGGCCCGGCTCCTCCCCTCTAATCACAGTTGCTCTCAACTGTGGGTAAACAACCTTTGAAGTAGGGCTTATTGAGAATGAGGAGTTGACGTCACGGCACAGAGCCCCCCCTCCCCATCCCCTCCTCGCCTCCATATTGGCTGCGCTCCGGCGGCAATACACATTGTTTACGTGTGTTGTTAACGCCGTAGTAGCGGAGGTTCTTGCTATTCCGCACTGTTTTACCGCCTGGAAGTCACTGCTGCGTTAAAAACTGCTCCAATACCTCACACGATAGACATGGAAAACGTAGAAACAATGGGATACAGTTTTTTAGGCTACAGAAATGGACACAGCATCAAAGAGCGCAAGTCTCACTCTGACCTGTCAAAACATGTTGGAAACTGTCAGAAAATTAGGGTTAATACCTTTGTTTTCCAATTCTGGAGAACGCTTCAACTAGAAGAAAACGACACAGAGATCAATACTTTGTTTGGCTTGCAAGGGAGAATCGCAGTACATCACAGCCACGCGGAGTGGTGCACCCATTCTCAACGAGTTGTTTTTTGGTACAGCCTTTTATTTGGTTTTTCCACAGCATATCACACATAGGGAGGTGGAGTTTACAGATATTTGCTCGTCACCTCTCGAACACATGTATCACATCATATCTTACAACATGAATCACACTATACCTATCTAATCGGACGGCCCGGCCTGTACAAGGACACCTGATGTCAATAATACCCAGTCTGGCCTAGACAGTCCGGGGCCAACCTTGATTTACGTTCGTCCAGTTCACTCCGTTGTCTTACTACACATGGTCAACCTGATACCGGGCTGCTTTCTCACGTACTTTTGATACCAAACAGTATCTTCTTAGATACTACTGGAACATTGTGAGACATATGCTAACCTTGAAGATAAATTCAAATACTTGGCTGTTGCATCATTCACATAATTATGATTTTATTATAACTTTATTCACATATTTACAAATATTATTACAGAAACGTTTGTGTACATTGAACATCCCGTAACAATGTAGTGTTTACGAAACACGCACTTTATTACTAAATGCAATGTAATGACAACACACTAAAACGCATGTGAAGAAAGTTACTTTTGCCAGTACAACGCTGTTCTCACCAGCGGGAGGCTTGTAGAGCCATGTTCTGCACCCAGCCACAGCAGAAAGTCTCGTAACTTTCCAAAGACTTGTGGCTTTTAAACTCCAGCATCGTGTAGTAACTTACATCAAATACAAGGTAGTTTACTATGTCATTGTCCATGTTTGTGCACGGAGGTAAATGGTCCAGGTCTCCGCTGCAGGGAGATCGTGTGTTGATGTTTTGAATGTCCGCAAGCTTCTCCAAATACCGCTGTTTTGCGCTTGGTATGAGCTTGTTCCTGTAAGGTCCCTTTTCTTTCGCCTTATCTCTTTGCATTGCTTTACTTTCCTCATTTTCGTTGTCGTATTCGTAGATCCGTCTCTGTCTCGCCGAAAACATAAATGCGCAAAATTTAAAGTGCTCTGGAATATGAGGAATGCGTGAAATTCTGGGAGCGTGCCCCCAACCCACAGCCAATATGTCCGACAGGCTCAGAGCCCCCCCCCAAATCACCCCAACTCGGCACGTGACTCCTCATTCTCAATATAACGATCTGTTAAACCCCAGTATCGGTCGGTTATGCCCTATTCATAGATGATCACTGCCCATTATCTGTCCTATTCATGGCGTATCACTGTTAATTACCTGCCTATTGTTCTGTTGTTGGCTGAGGTATTGTCTCCTTGGACTGGCTGTGCCCCGTCGGTTTTCCCCCGAAGAAGATTTGAGTATAGTGATGAGAGATTAAATCTCAGTCCCCCATTCCGGTTCATGGAGGGGTTTTCTTTCCTGACAAAAATAGCTTCTTTTACTCCTCTTTCACAAACCAACGTTCTTCCTCTCAGACCCATTGTTAGTGGCATCAACTCCATCACCTATAATCTGGCGAAACATCTCAAGTTCATCTTATCCCCTTTGGTCGGCAACACAGAACACCATGTGGAAAACACCAAGGAGTTTGTGGAGAAGATCAAACACCTGCAGCTGGAAACAGATGAAACCATGGTGTCTTACGATGTGACAGCACTGTTCACATCCGTCCCAACCTCAGCAGCAGTCACAGCAGTGAGGAAGAGACTGACTGAGGACAGCACTCTATCTGATAGGACCCAGCTCAGTCCTGACCACATTTGCCAACTACTGGAGATTTGCCTCAACACAACATATTTCCAGTTCAGGGGAAACTTCTACAGACAGATCCACGGCTGTGCGATGGGCTCTCCAGTTTCACCGATAGTGGCTAACCTCTACATGGAGGAAATGGAGAGGAATGCCTTGGCCTCATACCCAGGAAACAAACCCAGCCACTGGCTCAGATATGTGGATGACACATGGATCAAAATTAAAGAGAAGGAAGTGGCACCTTTTACAGATCACATCAATGCTGTGGACCCAAGCATTAAATTCACTCGGGAGGACGCAAAGGAAAAACAACTTGAAGGCAAACCAATCGACTCCAGCACAAACTAGGGGTCATCAGGACACTCAGACATAGAGCTAAAGAGGTTCCTACCAGTGCAGAAGGAAAGACCAAAGAGGAGCAACATGTCCAGAGAGCCCTCTCAGACTGTGGCTGTCCTAACTGGTCTTTCACTAAAGCACAAAGGGCAAGAAGACCCAAAGAACAAGACAGAGAGGCTACAGAGCCCAGAGGAAAGGGAGTTGCAGTGCCGTATGTAGCTGGGGTATCAGAGAAACTTCAGAGAATTTTTAGGCAGCACAGTATCCCAGTGTACCACAAACCGGTGAACACACTGAGACAAAAATTTGTTCATCCCAAAGACAAAACTCCGAGCCACAAACAAAGCAATTTGGTTTATTCTATTCGATGCAAAGAAGAACAATGCAAAGAACATTATATTGGAGAAACCAAACAAGTTTTACAAAAGAGACTTTATCAACACCGAAGAGAAAGCACCAGCGGCCCCCAGTCGGCGGTGCACCTCCACCTCAAAGCCTCCAACCACTCCTTTGATGATGGGGAGGTCAACATTTTAGCTAAGAAGAACGGTGGTTTGAAAGAGGAGTAAAAGAAGCTATTTTTGTCAGGAAAGAAAACCCCTCCATGAACCGGAATGGGGGACTCAGATTTAATCTCTCATCACTATACTCAAATCTTCTTCGGGGAAAACCGACGGGGCACAGCCAGTCCAAGGAGACGATACCTCAGGCAACAACAGAACAATAGGCAGGTAATTAGCAGTGATCAGCCATGAATAGGACAGATAATGGGCAGTGATCATCTATGAATAGGGCATAATCGACCGATAATGGGTTTAACAGATCGTTATATAAGCCCTACTTCAAAGGTTGTTTACCCACAGTTGAGAGTAGCTGTGATTAGAGGGGAGGAGCCGGGCCAACTCCCACTCCTCCTCATGGTCTTTATCTACACTGCGTGCTGAGCGGGATTTCGTCCACTGACGAAGCCTTTTGGATGAGAGGCGAAACGTTTGGAGACTTCAACTACCGAGTACAGAAGATGACTCAAGTACCTTCTTTGAAGATTGACAACTCCTGTACAACTGAGAACTTACACAGACTTTACTTTTTGCAATAGATAAAGGCTTATTCTCAAGTAAGTTACATAGTCCATGGGCTACTGTGTCACACAAGTTGCAATAAAATCAGGTATGATACATTATTTATCATCATAATTCATGTTTGTCATTATTATTATTTTATTCTTTAAAATGCTTGTGATTTCCATTCCCTGTCCCGGGTGCAAACCATGCTCCTCGAGGACAACAAACTTGAGTGAACATCTTAGATACGCTGTTCCCAGTAAACTGATTTTCTGAACCTACATTCTTTAACAAGTCAGAGCGCTCCAATGACAACTGGGATAGTGTATGTCTGCATTCCCCACATTTTGCTGATTTCACTTTCCTGATCTGTGTATTTAGACAGCTTTTTTTTTTTTTTTACAAACTGTCACGGAAGTGTTTCTTTTATTGTGAAAATTCCCATTTAGTTGCATTATTGTCTGACAAACTACGTGAAAGTGAAGCTGGGTCTGACAAACAATGTACAAGCGAAACTGACTCTGACGAACAGTTCAAGCGAAACTGACTCTGACGAACAGTGTGCGAGTGAAGAGTCTGTCTAACTAGTTTCTAGGTTCATGTGAAGATGACAAACATGTCTGTCATCTTCACCTGGACTTGGGCCTAGAATGACAAAAGCATTCTGAGGACGAGGATGTCCTAAAATGTACACCGTAGTACGATGTACATTTGTCAAGGCCAAACTCCAAGTCCTGTTTCTTGTTCATCATCTTTGGCAAACGTTTTAAGATCGTCCATACAAAAATATGGTTTATTTTGATCTTATTTACTTCAAATCCATACGTGGTATCATTGAGAAGTATACTCAAAGGTGCCAGGGCCAGGCAGAATAATAGTGGAGACAGAGAGTCTCCCTGGAAAATTCCCCACCTGCAGTGGCGCCACCAGGGGGTGGCCAGGGGTGGCCGTGGCCACCCCTGGCCGACTCCTGGCCACCCCATTGGCCACCCCATTGGCCACCCCACTGGCCAGTGTTAATTGTAGTACTGTAGTATCAGTTATGAATGTTATTGGATCATTAGTAACATTAAATATAAAAAAAACAAAACAAAGTATAGCAGTAGACGTTTCCTTAAGTCTTTCTGATACTTTTCTACAGGCCAGTTTACTACAACAATAAATACAATTGTGAAATTATGACTGATAGTTTTGGTTTGCCACCCCAAGATTTTAAGTGGCCCCATCTGGCCACCCCTATGAACAATTTCTGGAGGGCGCCACTGCCCACCTGATGTTAATAGATCTTTATTATTAGGCCCAAGCGCCATCAGGGCTGGCGAAGGGGCTCTTGTAATCGTATAGATTAGTGCGCACTCCCACAAAGTGCGCACAAAACAAGCGCGAAGCGCTCCCCTCCTCTCAAACACTCACTAACGCACTCTTCTTGTCGTGCACGTCCCGTGCACATACATATATAATGCAAAAATCAACGTTGTAATTGTACAGAACCCATAAAGGTCAATGGGCGACTGAGAGCCTCTACCATGAGGTAGGAATGCTCAAGCGCTTTCCGAAAATAAGCGGAAAGCGCTTGTTTTCGTATGGGAATATTATTAGGCCCGAGCGGCCTGCCGTCGCAAGGGCCTATTGTAATCGCAACGCAGTGCGCGGAGCACACTGTACCTAGGTGCGTGGAGCGCACGAAAACAGCACTTGTGGGCCCTTTACTTATTATTGCATGAAAATGAATGGGGGTATATGGCCAACTGTCATACGGAGGAAGCGCTCGTCATCCACCTAGAGCCCCACGACTGCATGGGGGTCATTGAGAACTTTCCAAAAATGTATAATATGTTTCGCGACGACATTGTTTTTGCAAAAAATATTATTATTATTCTTTCTTCTTCTGCTCTTTGAGCAAGATTTTGACCCCCTGAACATAGTCAAAAACTCACCAAACTTTGCCCAAAATTCAGGTCCAGTGAAAAATTAATTTAAATATGTGTTTCGTATTGGGGAAATAAAAAATGACGCAACAGTGGAAAATAATCTTGAGAGGTAGAACTTTAAAAGTTATCCAAATTACTTTCCTAAGTTTTACGGTTTTTATGCGGCGAAGCCGCAAACTGTACGAAGTATTTTGCGATTTTTCGCAAACAAAAAATGGCTCCCATTCGCACATATGAAGCCCGATTTCGCTCATTTTGTTATCAGCTGTTAAAGTCTCAGTCCTAAACACTTTCATCTGGCAAAATTCAAATTGGGCGCGATAGCGCCCCCTATAGGAATTATATGGAGAGTACAAATTTTAGTTTTACGAAAATTAAATAATTTGGCACAAAATTCTACTTGGTCATTCTGATCAGAAAAGTCAATCACACCCATGCCATATTTTTCACGGTGTTGCCGTAGCGATGACCAGAACGTCCCATTTTATTCTGATGCAAAAATGTTCCATAATTCAGCGATAAGTGAGGAACCAAAGGTTATCCAAAGTACTTGGATAACCTTTGTGGATTTTCTGCGGCGAAGCAAACATAAAGGCAGTAGCAATACCGTAATTTTAGATTGAGGGAGACAAAAGGGCGCAAAGCGGCCGCCTTGCTTTGGGCAGGGCGCTCGGCGAGGGCAGATAATCGCCGCTTTGCGGCTATATTTATTATTATTATTATTATTATTATTATTATTATTATTTGCATGGCAGTGTTCCATGTGGACTTGTAATTCTGCAAGAGGGATCATTTTGCATTTGGAGGAAGAATGAGTTTTGCAGTGGGTAGAATTAGATCTCTGCTGCCATAAAGTGGAGAGCAAGTGGTACTGCAAGAGCTAGTCTTTTGCAACAACAAAAAAATACTGTTCTTCATCCTCTTAAGACTCAGCAGACATGAATCAGATGTTCAGGTGTTATGGTTTTACTTCTCTTCATTTTAGGCTATGTTTTACTGTAACCTCGGGACAGTGATGGCAAGTAGGAAGTTAGTCTATAAAGGCTTTTTCACAGATCCTTATGTAGTAATAACAACTACTGTAAATCCAAATCAATGAAAGGTGATTTACTTCATTATTTTGTTTTATTACTTTTAATCACAATATATGGGTAATCAGATTGATGGCAAAATTAACTCTCTTTATTTGACGTTTTATACAAATTGAATTACCCAGAAAGGTTCCCGATTTGAGCCCCGCCAAATGCATATGTGGTGCTGTGTTCTTGGAAAAATGACTGGTCAAAAAGTCTTTGATTGTATGCATTGTTCCAAAAGTGGCTCCTGACTGATAAAGTATAAAGCATTTATATCTGTCAGGCCTGTATCTCTAAGCTGTCCCTCTGAGAATAAAAAGAGCTGATTATTGTCTCCATTCATGCATAGGATTAGGATGGCGCTGCATGTTGGAGTATTGCACAGTTTGCCAGTCGTCATGCAAGTAGAGAAGGTTCCCCCACATGGTAACACTGGCTAAAAATAGCACCCGTGCAGCCACTCATTCATCATCGCTACAGGAATTTTGCACAGCAGTAGAGGGATCCCCAATCTGCTTTGGTATAAGATCAGGAGCCTCTGCTCAGGCTACCCTGAAGGACCTAGTGATCACAGTCTTTGGCTTTTACATATCTGTTCTGTGACTCCTTTGGAGCATTTTACGAAGTGTAAGGATTTAAGAAAGCACAGCAGGATGCAAAGTGCTTTTACTGACCAATATCCTCTTTGGGTTAATGCCGAGCTTAAAACAGCACAGCTCGTTCTGCTTAAATTCCACCAAAAAAGATTTGGTGATTTTGTTTCTTGGGGCCATTCTGTATTTGATAAGACATTGTACAGTGTAAATGTCCAGAAGAATAGCCTGTAAAAGAAAGACTTTCTTAAATGTTTCCTATTTTTTCCCCAGATATAATCTGAAGCCAAAAGATTATGCAGTATATAAATCGTTATTTTGCAAGATGTATACTGTGTGTTTGCCTCCTTGTCAACCCATGGAACATCTTGCATGAATGACTATATGGCACGGACTCTTGCCAACAGAGATAGGCTGCAATTATGTTTGATTTTTTTGTACAAACGTAACTTGTGTGTGAAGTTGTTCTCCTGCAACTTGGCAAGGACATTCTTGAAAAAGAGATTTTTATCTCAATGAGTTTTAACCTCTTACCCCTCACTTTAACCGAGTGAATTTCTCCAGTTCAGCATTACCCAAATCGTAAAGCTTCTGGACTGGAGCCTATAGGCCAGTGTAACGCCTCATTTGAAAGCTAAGACCTGCAAAACTGATCTCACGTGGTTGCTGTGTTGTCGTCACTTTTTTTCCAGCGCTTTTTGTTGCTTTTTGTCACATTTTTGTCGCTTTTTTTGTTTACTCTTTTAGGCTGTTGGTTGCGTTTGCATCTTCGTTAACATCTTGTTTTCGTCGCCATTTAAACGCTTTTTCAAGAAGCTTTTCAATTATGGGTAATAGCAAACTGGAGAAAATGTGCTTGGTACAGGTGGGGGTTAAGAGGTTGAATAAAGGTAAAATAAAAAATGTATTAAACTAAATTAAGCCCGGTATAATGTCACTTTTGACAAACAGTCAATGGAGTCATGCTTCAAGTTCCGCAATGCTGGGTCGTATGCCTTTAAACACCTTACATCATCAAGCAGAGACAGGTGAGCAATTGCATGGCCGTGTTGCATGATGGGAAACAGGGCATTTTCCTGTATCCCAGCTGCTGTGGCTGATGGTGGAGTGGCAGATTGGTGTATGATGGGGATGGGGGACATGTTAACTAATCCGCTCTCCATCTCTCCCTCTCTCTCTTTCCTCACTCTATCTCTGGCAGCTCGCCCACGCTGGTATTACTACGTGCCCTTGAGCTGTCCTCCCGCTCTCTCTCATCACAGCTCTGCCTCTGCACTCGCTCACCATGACAGTACAGGGAGGTCAATGGGGTTGCTCATAGAAAGAGAAGAAGGGGGAAAAAAACAGGAATTTCTGCAAGGAGGAGGTTGTTGGTGATGACGTTAAACTGAACAACATTGTGAAAAGGGAGCGTACAAAAGCATGGCAGTGTGTTTAGTTATCAATTTTATAAATCCACCAGATAATTTATTTGAATTGTTATAGGGGATACAAATAATATAAAGTAGCCTTAACCAAATCAGATTCACTGCCTTGGTCAGTTATTGTCATTTCACAGAACTTTGTGAATCTCTAACCAAAATGTTACTCATCAGCTATGCCATTGTCATTTCCCCCCAATATACTTTACCTGTAGTACGTCTGAAAACCAGACTTTGAGCCAATGTATTAATTTAAGACTTGGATTAGAACAATATGATAAAATAAAATTCATGGACATTTTTCACAACACAATTTTTATGTCTCACAAACCCATATTCAAACTATTTATGGCTACTATAATGTAATCAGCAGCAAATTTGACCAGATATGATAGGCTATCACTTCAGCAGGCTACTAGCAGAGCTATCCACTCATTAATAATTTGCCCTCTCCTATCATATGACCCACTGGTGCGTCCAAGGGCCAGCCTCTAAATGTATGCAGAAGTCTTTGCATCTCTCTTTTAAACCAAGCTGATACTAGTATGGAGGAATAAAGGACCTTATTTGGGTTTATGTGTGTGAACTGATGCTGTATAATGGCTGGATCTATTTTGACAGAGCTTGTAGCAAAGTGAAAAAGGTTGTAGGAATTTACTAGGGTTAAATTTAAACTTTCAATTCCTTTTCACCGAGACTACTGATGAATTAAGGTAGAACTGTAAAGATCAAATGTAAAACATGACGGCAAAATATGACATATATATCAATAGCACCAATTTAAAGAATATGCTTAATTCTGTGACCTGTACAATACACCCCAGTTTTCTTGAGAATGATGCATGTTTAAAGCCACATTGTAGTCAACAAATAAATCATGTGCCCATAAACTACATTGGGGGAGTTAGGCCTGGTTTCAGTATCCTTCTACCAAGAGGCATTTGTTTTTAGAAATAAATCTGTTGAAAAGTGAAAAATAAGGTTTATTACTGTGTGAAAATAATTAAACCTTTCCCGTCATTTTTCTTCATTTCACTCTCCACATTTATATATCTAATATTCTTCACGTTTTGAAATCAGTGTTGTATTGTGTCATAATGGCTTAAATGTGTGCATCATCTAAATTCTAAAAGGAGTATGAACACTAAAGAATCCTCGTACAAGGTCACTGCAGTTCTGTAGTGCACCATCTAGTGGTCCAAGAACTGGTAATGACAGTAGCACGTTTAAGAGATGAATGATGAGGAAAGGATCATACTTATAGCCTACTAAAACTGCAATATGATCTGATGGTTTTTTTTGTCTTCATCAGAATGTGAATTCTAACTTTGGCTATTTTTTTCTTGTTTTATTCATTTATTTGACCATGAACAGATTACCTAAAAAGCACAACCATTTTAAATGCAAAGATCACACCTCTCCTGAGCAAAAACAAACTTTTATTTCTCGTTGAAAGGAACTTCGTAGAATATTACAGCAGAACACACATGACTGAAACAGCTGCCATTTCACGTAACACAGTACAGGAAGGATGAAGTTCGATTTCATGTGTAATATATATAACTCTATCAATAGAAAAGAAAATAGTATTGCTCCCAGGTGTTTCTTTTTAGTATGGCATTTCTCTGCTGTGTCAACGTGGCTAAAGTAAAATTCAACGAGAGGTCAAAGGAAGCGGGACAATGATCGTGACATCCCCCAAAGCGTGGGAACTCTGTGGCTTTTTATTAGGCTGAGAAGTAAACTTTCCATTGCAATACAGAAAGAAATCTTAAAACTGCCCTCAAAATGGATAAATACCATCGTACAGCAATCAGAATAATGCAAAAGAAAAGAACACAAGGCAGCTCCGCGCAAGAGCAGGCATGCAAAAAATATGATACTGGAAAAGGAACGCTAAAGACTAAATGTTAACGGTTGCAGATGTTTGTGTTTGCGTTGAACGGCAACTGATGTAAAGCCAAATAGTGAGAAAACATGGCAGAATGGTGGACTGAAACAAGGGGACAACTTGATGCTTTGTAAAGTGATCTGGAGTGCTGAAAGTTTGCTGACAAACTACTTCATGAAGTCATATTTATTTTTTGTTTTATTTTTTAATAGAAATTGCAATAACACACTGTTATTAATTTGTGTACTGTTTTTACTTCCTCTAAGGAATAACAGAAATGTTAGGAAAAAAGCAGGTATGAAATATTACCCTGGACTGTTGCATCCAAGCTTAGTGTTTTAAATAAGCCACTTTAGGCAGCGTTATCTAATAAATGTCTTATATCTCTAAGACATATTGCAATATATCTCTTTTGAAAAATAATTCTATCTATAATTGATCATTTTGTAAGTAAATCTCTTCCAGTATATATATATATAGTTTTATTTCACTATAGCACCCAAGTGTGGGTTTTTGTTTTCCAAAAGCACCTAAATTCTTACAATCAGACTGAATTTTGCCTCAGTCGTTATTGGTCTGAGTTCAAGGTTAAAGGATCCAAATGGTGCACCCTATGAGTGTCGACCAGGTCAGTTCCCTGGAGACTGTCGCTCAGGCCCAGCAACATTAAGCTTTGACTCAGGCTTTGAGACCAATGCTTGAGAGCTCACAGCTGAGGTCATACAACACATGCACCGGCACAGGTATGCATGCTGATGATATACTCACAAATACAGTTGGGACGTGCCAACCCGGAGTATATTAGCGAATTTCAGCAAGTGGGATTGGACATCAGCACTCAAGGGACGGATGACCAAGGATACATTTGAGCTCATTTGGATTGTCCTCAAAATCCAAATGACTAGTGTGCTTGTAACAGATCAGCTAAATGGTTGTGGGTGTCCTGCCCCGTCCAGGATGCCCCTTTAAGCTGGCTTTCTGCGAGTTGTGATCGGTCCGGGGTAGCTGGTGTGGGTCACTCAGGTATAAGCTCACAGACAGCCATGGTGACGGCCAGTTAGTTGTTTGGGCATGGTCATGTGTTTACTTCCTCGGCATCATCACACACTACAGGCCAGCACCAGGTGAGCTCTGAGCACGGTGTATCGGCCAGGTGGTGGGACTAGATGCATACTGCGGTGTCTCTCGCACTGTCAAACTTAATTCGTTGGGCTACTTGAGCTTACCAAATGGACAATCATGTATATTCATATATATATATATACTTATATATATTATTTGTAATTACGGGAATCTCAAACAGGAGCCGACTACTGCAGTCCGCACTCATTTATCTATAACATCCACCTACACTTTAAACATCATTCTCTTATATAGACGGTAAAATCTCTCAGTCAAATATACTTTTAATTAACTCCGTTGTTTTTAAAGTTCATCATGCACATTAGTTGCTCCACTCAGTGAATCTCAGGCTTTGCATCATGTTGTCAGCTTCATCACGAGCAGCAGTTCTGCGTCAATCGTCGTCCACGTCGTCTCCCTCGGACTCGTCTCCAGCTCTCCTCTCGTACATCTTATCCCGGTGACGCTCTTGGATCTCTTTCATCTCCTCTGCGTAGCGGCTGAACGCTCCTCCAAACTTACTCCAAGCTTTAAATGGGATTGTTATAGAGTTTCTGTAACTAGGTTTAACTTCGCTCACTCGCAGGAACACTCCGTACTTGTTGGACCCCACGTCAAAGAAGAAACGCTTGGAGTCTACCATGATAGAGGTGCCCTCCGGGAGCTCGCTGTAGCCCCCTGCCCCTCCGCCACCGGACAGATCTTCCTCGTCTCCCCCGTAGTCGTCTATTAGCTTGGCCAGGGCGTCACGGAACTCAATTAAGCCTTGAGCCGGGAGTGCGATGGTCTGCCCGGCCTGCATGCCAGCTCCACCAGGCATGCCGCCTACTCCGACGCCGAACCCAGGGCCTCGGTTTACGGTCTGTCGGATCCGGAGGAAGCGGCCCCGCTGGTTCTCTTTAAGGTCGAGGTAGTATTTTCGGTTCTCCCGCACCAGGAACTCGCTCTTCAAGGCCCGTCTAGGCCCGGTGTCATCGCCACCGGATGACTGAGCAATCTGCTCTGGAGTGCTAGGCCCCAGCTGGGCGTAGTGCTCTATGAAATCCCCCAGGTAGTCACGAAACTCCGCCGCAACTGACATAGAGAGGGTCAGTCGACTTTTAGAGCCCCGGCACCCACCTCGGCGATTTTGATGAACCGGCCTTTCGCGTTTTGCTTCACGTCCAGGTAGAAGCGCTTGTTCTGAATGTCCAACCGCTTCGAGGCCAACTCCTGGGTCTCCGACTCCCGCTGGTAGTGCTGGAACCCGCCGCCGCCGCTTCCTCCCCCTCCGCCGCCGCCGCTGCTACCACCGCGCTCGCTGCCACTGTCCCCATCCGCCATCTTCGCCACCAGCAGCCCGTCTCTCTGCGTATCTCTGACCCCCACCCCCCGAGCGAGCGGAGGAAACCGGACGCGGAATGGTGCGATCCCATTGGTCGAGGGAAGTGTCAATCACATGATACTACAAGGACTCGCGTTTTGATTGGTTTCTTTCCCTGTCTGTAAGTATTGCTACTTTGGGGCGCACACAATACACGGCAAGTCTCCGCAACTGCAATTTAGGTGTAACCATAAGCACGCGTGTTATGGCTCCATGTGTTTGAGACAATTATTTAAAACGTGTTTACAAGCCTCTACAAATAAAGAGCAGGCTACGTGTTAACCTACAACAGAATGTGCAACTAAATTTTAATTCAAAGGATGAGGCAACGTGACAGAAGAACTATTCCTGTATTTTTCACATTTTTTGGCTGCCCCTGGAAGGACACACTCCTCCACGTCCCGCCTACTTGTTGGTTTCGTGCGCAAAGAAGCGGCTGGGGTGGGGGATGGGCGCGTTCAGTAAGATATCAGATGATTGGCCAGGGGCAATATTCGAAGCAACAACGGTCATTCTGATTGGACGATACGACTCCCACGAGGGGTTGCATGCAAAAGATTTCCAAAGAGGTTTATTGTTTCTTTGCTTTCGGTAGCCGAGATCGATTTGGTTCTACAATCAAATAACTATACGGGAAAATGGTATGTATATTTGGGCTACGTGCAAAATGTTCATCTACACTCGCATCGGCTTTAGCGTAATTTCCAGCGCTATCCAAAACCGTTAATTAATTTTAACGGCATTAGTATAGACAGAAGGTGCTCAGTTCAACCGTTGCTAAAGCGCTTTATCGTGATGAGGATGGGTCCAATAGCATTTGGAGATTAAAGGTATATTTTGCACTGCAGTTATGTTGCTTGGCTTTTCTATATCGTTGCAGCCAATGCACCGTGTAGGGTTTTTGCTGTTGACTTCTGCAGCTTCTCCTTGTTTAGCAGCGTTAGCGAGCTATGCTAAGTTTAGCCGCTCCAGTGTTTGACAGTGGAATGGAGAGCTGCTTATTTGGAGGCGCGCTGTTTAACCAGTGTAAAATCCTGCACTGAACACGCTGTTTGGTCGTTTATCTTCAGCCAATGTTGTTAGACCTACGTGTAAAGAGTTTAGATTTTGCATAGTCGTGTGTCTGATGTAAAGCGGCGCGGGTGTTGTGTTTTGACGCTAATTGGTTGCTCAGTCCTTTGACAGACGCACGCTTGTCCTTCTCCTTAGTTTTGTTGCGGGTTGGCCTTTTGAGTCATTTAGTTTATTTTAGTAATGTAATCCTTGCCTATATCTTCCATATCATAACTGTTGTGTTCGGAAATGTGATTGTTATTATTTTGGATTGGCGGGAAAGTGTGATTCAGCGGGTATGTGTGACATGGGTGGTGTTTATATCGCTTGACCTATCACAGAGCGTAGATGTAAAAACATGCCTCCACAGAATGAGTAACATCTTGTATGCCGTTTTAGTGTGTGTTATTTCTGTCTACTTTACGTCTGCTTTAAAGTACTCACGTGCATGTTTTCCTTGTTGTAATTCCAGGCTGGTGGCAAAGCAGGAAAAGACAGTGGTAAAGCCAAAGCCAAGGCAGTTTCACGCTCACAGAGAGCTGGTCTTCAGGTAAGTTTGTATCAAAATCTTACGCAGGTTTTTCATCATGTGGCCCATGTTTTCCTGTAGCAAATGTTTTGTTGTTTTCTTTGCAGTTCCCCGTGGGCCGTATCCACAGGCACTTAAAAACTCGTACGACCAGCCATGGCCGAGTTGGGGCCACAGCGGCTGTGTACAGTGCAGCTATCCTTGAGTACCTCACTGCTGAAGTAAGCACTTATTGTTGCTGCCTGACCACCTGCCTTACTACTGGATTCCTTACTTGTATTTTCATGTTTTTTTTTGTTTTTCTTAGGTACTAGAGTTGGCTGGCAATGCCTCCAAAGACTTGAAGGTGAAGCGTATTACACCCCGTCACTTGCAGCTGGCAATCCGTGGAGACGAGGAGTTGGATTCCCTTATCAAAGCAACAATTGCTGGAGGAGGTAACGTTGTCCTGACATTTGTTTCATTAAAGCTGGTTTTAATATTTAAAAATGTGTGTCTAAGAGTAGCTTGTATGCTTTAATGTATGTTTGCAACTGAGTATTCATTCATCTATTCCTATACTTTAGGTGTCATTCCCCACATCCACAAATCCCTTATTGGGAAGAAGGGCCAACAGAAGACTGTGTAAATACCACATTGACCAGAAGATTTTGGGCTTGTGGTTTCATTGGACCATGAGTTCACTTTTGTCCTTTTTTTGTTATAGCAAACAAAGAGTGATTGTTAGACTTTGTGTTGTGGTCATTTATTCCCATATTTAGAAAAAGAACAGAAACTTCTTTAATGCATCCTTTTGTATGTAATGGCAGAGTTTGACTGGGAAGTTCATGATCATTTCAGATGATGGCAGTGAATTTGTTTGATTGGCTTTTGATTCTAGAGTGTTTTATACTGAAAGAGAAATTGTTAAACCATTTTTATATAAAGAACTTGTTCTTGTGGTTATTTTTGTGTTACAAAATTTACTATAATACGATTAAAAAAATCTTTTGGAAAGACAAAAAAGCATATGAAATGGTGCTCTGTTTTTTTCTTGACCTACTGTAATATTTTGAACTGCACAAAATAGTGTATTAAACCATGACTTTTTTTAAAAACAGTGTGTTTGCTGTAAAGTTATTACTTGTCACTATGTAATAAACCGTAGACCTATAGAAGTGTTATTAAAATTACCCCCTTGAAAATGGATATACCTCTGATCTGTTAATCTTACTGGCCCTTACTCCCAATTATTTTCCATAAAGTAGTTTGTTCTGCCTTTGGTAAGAAAATATGATAGGCCTACTTTTAAGCTCAGGTTTGAGTAAAAATTTGTTTTACAAATGGTATTCTAATGTATAACAAAAACTGGCCCTCATGTCATTAGAGAAACATTTTGGCCTCGGGCTATAGTGAATAGTGATACTGAATAAAGCTCGTTACACAGCTCTGTATACCAGGGGTATCCCAAGGGCCACGTGTAACGTACAAAACAGAGGGTCGCAGACTCGTGGTCAGTGCTGGAAACCATTTAACAACACACCATCATTTATTTATTCATAGACCCTTTATGCCGCCTCTGCTTGAACCAAAACATTTATGATCGATTGGGAAGGGCATACCAACTCTTAGCCTAGTGAAAAGAGCCATCTCTGGCAATGTCGGCCAAATCAGCAAAAAGCTGGAGGGCCAACAAAAATTAGTCTGAGGGCTACATTTGGCACCCGGGCCATAGTTTGGACACCCCTGGCCCTGGGCTCTTCAGTGAATGACGTTGATTCTGCTATCTTTGTCCACCAGAGGGTGCCCACTACTTTTAATTTTGCTTTTAGAATGGGATCACTGTGATACGACGTGTAGCTACCATTGAAGTAATTTGTAGCTACACACTATGCGCACACTCAGGGAAGTTTTGTTTCAAATCAGACAGTTTGTGCATCGTTTGATGTTTGAAAATATTGCCTGCTTAAACCTGGACAAGACAAATCGAGATAACCTGTAGGCTATACTAAGTATTTAGTATTACTTGTTTTGTGTTTTCATGTTTTATTGCTGGGCATCACTTTGAACACGTGGTGAAGTATATATTTTAGATAGGCTAAAATGTTCGTTTTTTGACATAGGCCTATCTAAAACTGTTCTTCTGTTTAACACCTCACAGGCATCTTATTATTGCCTTTGAAGTTCAAAATGTCAGTGTCATCTTTTTATGAGCTGCAAATGATATGGAGATGAGTGACGAGACCTCAAGAATAGGCTATATCACCCAGGCTCAAAGGGACAAATGACAGGAACAAAAAGCTGTGTGTGCGAAACAATATAACACATTTATTTGGTCGCTGACGCAGAGGTGCTATAGCAAGATGAATTCATAACTTAGAGTTTTTAGTTGTTCGATTATAACATCGATTATGACATCACATGATGATTTGTCCACATGAGCTGCTGGGTTCCCCATATGAACACTTGAAAGCTTCACACATCTTCAAAGATCCAAGCCCATTTGTTTCATCTTATGTATTTCTATCTCTGTCTTACAGTTTCCCTCTGAAGAACACGCTCAGCATCAGCCAGATGTCAGCTGCTTCCACTAGGGCCTATCTTTGTCATCTGACTGACAGATAATGTCTACAGTCGTGGTTCTCAACTTATTTATTAGTAAGTTGTGCACTTCTCTGTTATACAGCCATTCCCCGCAGGCCTCAAAAGGTTGTCCACATCATTTACATAAAAGTAAAGTAAGTAACTTACAATTGCTATTGTTTGCAATTGTTTTGCAAAGTAATGAGAAATTAATGATGAAAAACATTTCATGTTTCTTGAAAATATAGTGAATCCATATTCTTGGGGGCCCGGTGGGATCGATAAGGGGGGCTGGAATGTGCTGGACTTTGGGAAAGGTTGGACTAGGAACATACAGACCAATCATTCTGGACATGTGTGTTTTTGAAAGCTTTTTGAAGCTTTTAATGCATAGACACATAGTGCAAACACTAAGAGGCTGTAAGACTAAACTATCTTTATTGGAATCTTACAAAACACGGGCACAAAATGTACCAATACACTGGCCTTGAAAGCAAACTGAACCACTATGCTACACTTAGCAAAATCATGTGATTGGACTAAGCTGAAGTATACAAAATGATAAAACACAAGTCGAGTTACCCACAAAAAGCATTACCCAGAGTTTATCTTCATAGATGGGTAGACATGAGAGTCGAAGTTCATAGTGCAACAATTAGTTGTCAACCTTTCGCTCTGTACACCTTTCCTGCACTAAGATTCATTCAACACTTATGGTACAGGTGTCATGAGTTCAAGCCACATTCTTTCTCAGAGGCACCAGAATGATCACATTGTAAAGGTTTCCAAGATAGGAGTCCTTAGATGCTACCACTTTTAACTGGCCACTTTTATACCTGAGTGAATTTGTTACAGTTTCAACAAATGTGACCCTGAATGGGATATTTTACCCAAATGTCTTTTATTTTTAAAGAATTCCTGAGTTAGCACCAGGAAAAGGACCGACCCACCATTTCAAAAAAAGCTTGTTTGGCTTTCTAAAATAGTGACAGAGCTTCTTAAAGGCCTGGGCGCTTAGCGGGGCGTGCGGCCTGCCCTTGGACTCATCCAGGCACTTGTCATGTCCATCTGTTTGCATGCAGTAGAAGCCCTTGGTTGTGTTGTAATAGAAATTGCTGGGGCTAATTTTGGGAGGCAGCTCAAGAAATCGCTCGGCCTTCTTGAGCTCTGGAAAGGGGTCCCGTATGAGTGCGTCACCATCCACCACGTGAATCTGATTCCGGGGGAAGGTCTCCAGCCAGCGGGACAGGTGCTGGTGGTACAGGCTCCTCTGCAGTGCCTTGTAATTGGGGTTGATGTGGCCCTTGTGCTGTAGCAGCTCCTCCAGGGGCTGGTAGGGCTTGTGGCGTGTCAGGCGGTTGTGGAGGACCTGGGTGTAGTCAGACACAAGCCTCTCCGCGGGGTCGCGCACGATGAGGAGCAAGCGCACTGCAGGGTTCATGTCCCAAACTCGAGCCGGCACCTCAGGAGAAGAAAAGTAGCCAGGGTCTTCTCCACGGTGAGTTGGCGGGGGAGAGTGAAGGGCATTTGAGAGCGGTACCAGGACAGACCTCGGCGATAGTGCTCCTCCACGTTGAAGTAATGCACCTGACAGACACACAAGACCCACAAGTAAACTCTCTGGCAGCTGCGGTTTAAAACTTATGAGCTAACACCAAACAGACAGAATGCTCAAAAATAAACATTTGCAGACTCGACCCTATTGCTTTCACATTCATGCAACAGTTGGGTCACACATCGCCTTTATGCCATTTCTTATCCAAGTATGTTTTAAAACTTTTTTTTTTTTTTTACCTCAGCCTTTGCCACCTTCACATCAGGATGCAGGTTGAGCATCTCTAATAGAGCCCTGGTGCCCCCTTTCCTCACACCGATGATGATGGCCCCGGGCAGGCGCTGTTGGGTGCCATTGTACAGAGTTGAGGACAAAGAGGAAAAAGAGTGAGAGCGCAACTCCCTCAGGCACGTCGACAGCTGAGTTTGCAGCAGCACAAGCACCAGCAGTGCGAGGAGCACTGTCCACAGCATGGTGCCTCTCACACACTGAAGCGCCTATGAGCACACGCTCATGTAGTTGTTAGGATGGGACCAGGCCGCGCTCGTTGCTCGTCAGCAGGGGGCCACAATCGGAGTGTGTCTGCTAGATCACCTGTGAGATAAACAGGCCATTACTCGTCTGTGACGTCACATTTAATCTGACCATCATTCTTTTATCCTCATTCGGAATAAAACAAAACAAAACAACAACAAAACACAAAAACAAAACAACTATGTGCAATGTTGTTGATACACTGTTCTATGAGAACCAGCATTTCTTCAGCAATTTATCCAGCCTCATCCTCTAGACCAGTGGTTCTAGACTGGTCCTGCTCGCACAAATCCTTATTTCTGCCCATGTTACTTTTCCCCTTTCAGTTACATTGATACATTGAAAATGAACTCTAATTCTCTAATGCCATAATACAAAACCATACGCATTACCAAATATTTTACAGCTTGTAATTAAAATTTAACAGTCACTGAAGCCTGTGATTTTGAGAAAGTCTTATACGAATATCAGGAAGAGAATTGACAGTCCGAGGCGGTTTGGATTTGTATGTCAGCCAGTCACACCAAACCTGAGGTAAAAAGGAGATTTTCATGTTTCCCCGTGGTGGGGAGGCTGCAGAGAAAAGTCTTTATCTCACGAGGCTCTATATTGTACAGCAGCTGCTTTGTGCTGTTTCATGATCCCACATGTGAGATTCTCTGTACAAATGTGCCATCTACAAAGTGCCAGTCAGAGCACTGCTGGCTTCAGCTCAAAATGTAGGCTCACTGTGTGATTACTGCCAGAACATATTAAAATATTAATCTTCATCTAGCACTGACAGGGATGCAATGCATGTAAAATTAATGTTGTTATGAGGCGGTTGTCTCCAAAGAGCACCAACCCCCCGTCTGAGCTGAACTCCTTATGAAAAAGAAAGAAAGTTTGAAACATAGTGGGTAGTAGGTACCAAGGTCTTTGGTTAAAGGAGGCTGAGAAAAAGTTTTTGGGTTTAAGTAGATGGCTATTCAGTGGCTCAAGTTGACTAGGCCCTGTCACAATTGCTTTGTCAAAACCACAATACAATAGCTCATTTACCTTGGTAGGCCTTTATTATTATATTTATTTGAAGATGACAGTGCGTATTAATGAACGCATCCTGTAAAAAGACTTTGCTATAATTTGCCGGCTTTAGTTAATTTCCTTCCGTAGTATTGTTGTGAATAATAAATACATAAAGAACATTAAAATATATAAAAGGCATTGCAAATAACCATCACAATGCTGACATTTGGAGGAAGGCCCAGGACACGCTGGTGGGACTATGTCTCCGAGCTGGCCTGGTGTCACCTCGGGGTCCCCCCAGAACAGCTGGAAGAGGTGTGCGTGGATCGGGAAGTCTGGGCATCTCTGCTGAGACTGCTGCCCCGCGACCCGGCCCCGGATAAAGCAGAAGAAAATGGATGGGTGCTGACATTAGTCACTGTCATAGTTAAAACTGACATTCAAAGAAGCATTAATTTTTTGTTTGTTTGGTCGGGACAGTGCATTTTAATGAACACACAAGGGACTCATGCATGTAAACACGCTTACACATGCCATGGGCTAATTTCCATCCGTTGTCCCTCTCTCGGGCTCTCAAACACACTCAACCTGGCCTATTGTACATGTTTTTAGTGGTAGTAGAAACCGGTGCACCCTGAGGGAACCGAGGAAAACATGCAAACCCACACAGAACTGCCCCGTCCGACCTGGGGATCAAACACGGGATCTTCTATCTGTGAGGCTGTGAGTGCTAACCGCTGTGCCACCGTGCTGCCCAGTATGACACATTATATACATGACCACAAAGTAATTGGCTGGCAACCTTTTTTTTTGCTGTTTCCTAAAAGCGGGCAAAGTGGCACAACTGTTTTATACCAGTAAACAATATTACCTGTGGGTTCTTTCCATTTGCGTAGCAGTGGCCTATCACCTCTGCTTATTATTGTTGTTGTTGCTCCAAAGCTCACGTAGCCCTCATGTGATAGACTATTTAATTAGTGATACAGTGTTGTTTGCCTGAGAACAGAAGCATGTCTGCCTGTTCACAAGCTGTGGCCTAATTGCACCTTCAGGGAGCATGTATGTACCCCTGACCTTGTGTGTTATCCCCTGGCCTGGAGATGGTGGCGTCATAAGAAGCATCCTTTGTGGATTCATTTTATGCGTTTAGCACATTTATACCTCATACACCAGTAGAAAAGTAGCTTATTGTTCGCAATAAGCTACTTTAATCACCTTCGCTGATTAAAAAATTCATTTGGAGGTTTGCAGGTAAAGTTGTTCTGCAATCAACAGCAAATTATGACAGATAAATACGCACAACGCTGCAACTGTTCATTCTACATAGGTACCCCGGCCTCAAATGTGGCTCACCTGAGCTAATGCAGACCAGACGCTCCACACCTGTCCACTTTTTTCGCACGTACCCCTTGACTCGTTCATTTACACCCCCCGATCTTGAGAATCCTGCCAATATTTGAACAAAGTGATCAACTAAACTCAAATGATTCAGTAGAGTGTTGTATTCAAAAAACTGATTTGATGTAGTCCACACTTTTGAAATACTGTACCTGCGTATAATATGATTTCAACCACAAAAATACATCTTTTAGTCTCTCACGTAGAAAATAAAACATATGCACATTTTTATAGCAACAGTGTAATTTAAAGGGGGGGGGGGGGTATTATGTAAAATCGACTTTTTCAAGCTTTATATCATGTTATTATGTCATTCCCTCATTAAACACATGCCTGGAGTGTTGCCTTGGCTCATTCACATATTTTTGAGTAATCAGTAAAAACTTGACGGCAGCCATTTTAGGTGTAGCTATGCCTCAGTCCTCCTAGGAACGCCCCCACCTCCTGGAGACGCCTCTGGACCTTTCGTCACCAGCCAAGCCACCAACCACTGCTCCTCAGCTCAGCAGAGCCCCCTCCCCGCACAGTAGTGTTGTTTAGATGCCACAGCAGTGTGCTGAAGGGGGCGTGTCGGAAAGCTTCTTAAAGAGACAGAGGCCTATTTCAAGACGTTCAGTACAGCCATTTTGAGAGAGCAATTTTATTCAAGGCAGTTATTTTAATTTACTGCATATACAGACCAACAGAAGGTTACGTCATCATTGTAGTATGCTATTGAGAATGAGGAGTTGTCGTCAGGCACAGAGCCCCCCCGCCGATCCCCCCCTCGCCTCCATATTGGCTGCGCACCGGCGGCAATACACAGTTTACGTGTGTTGTTAACGCCATAGTAGCGGAGGTTCTTGCTATTCCGCACTGTTTTACCATGCCTGGAAGTCACTGCTGTGTTAAAAAACTGCTCCAATACCTCTCACGATAGATATGGAAAACGTAGGAACAATGGGATACAGTTTTTTAGGTTACAGAAATGGACACAGCACCGAGGAGCGCAAGTCTCTGACCTGTCAAAACATGTTGGAAACGTGTGTGTACATTGAACATCTCGTAACAATGTAGTGTTTACGAAACACGCACTTTATTACTTTGTCATTTTGGTCAAGAAGTGTCCGCTAAATGCAATGTAATGACAACACACTAAAAGCATGTGAAGAAAGTTACTTTTGCCAGTACAGCTGTTCTCACCAGCTGGAGGCTTGTACAGCCAAGTCCTGCACCCAGACACAGCAGAAAGTCTTGTAACTTTCCAAAGACTTGTGGCTTTTAAACTCCTGCATCGTGTAGTAACTTACACCAAATACAAGGTAGTTTACTGTGTCCATGTATGTGCATGTTGTGCACGGAGGTAAAGGCCTAGGTCTCCGCTGCAGGGAGCTCGTGTGTTGATGTTTTGAATGTCCGCAAGCTTCTCCAAATACCGCTGTTTTGCGCTTGGTATGAGCTTGTTCCTGTAAGGTCCCTTTTCTTACGCCTCATCTCTTTGCATTGCTTTACTTTCTGTCTTTTCGTTGTCGTATTCGTAGATCCGTCTCTGTCTCGCCGAAAACGTAAATGCGCAAAATTTAAAGTGCTCTGGAATATGAGGAATGCGTGAAATTATGGGGGCGTGCCCCAACCCGCAGCCAGTATGTCCGACAGGCTCAGAGCCCCCCCCCAAATCACCCCAACTCGGTGCTATGTGATTGAAAAAAGCATAATACCCCCTCTTTAAATGTGTAATAAAACTGTATTTTATTGAGTTGCAGTATAGAAAAGGTATGCAGTCAAGCCTGTCTTCCACACAATTTCACTTGTGTTGACATGAGTCTATTGTATGAGCTAATCACAGTTATCTAAGAGCTTTGCTGCAGCCGCATATAACTCCTGCAACATTTCTAGTCATCAAGTGTCATTCAAAATGTCCTGCTTTAACTTCAGCGCAAGATGTAACAGCTCTGTCATGTTTGTACAGTCACAATGGAGCTGAGCAGCTAGACATTTGCTCTGTGTTAAGTCATCGCATTTGTCCCTATAGTGTTGTGTCCCTGGTGCACGCTGGAATATTTCCATGCTGTCAATTCCCCTCATTTCCATTCTTCCCCCTTGACCTCTCCCAGTCCACCCGTACACTCACCTCTGCGTGTCCTGTTTAACCCTGAGCTCTCTCCATACTGCCGCAGTCTGCTCTGTATTTGAATAAATCCCTGACTGTTACAAACCCCAGCACCATGCTAATGGGGATGCCCCGCAGCACCCTCTCAGCGGCTCATAAATAAAACACTAGTACACCTTTCCGACCCGAGCTATTTCCATTAGATACACTTTTTAATCCGGGTGAATGGGGATTGAGATAGCCTTGGGTTTTAGGGAGGAGGAACCACTTTGTGTACACACCGACTTAACTTTCCCCGCTAGTAAAATATTAGCATAAAACTATACTTAAAGTCATTACAATTCGTCAACTTGTTTAATTGCGGTTGCCAAGTCATACTCCCTCTGTGTCAAAAAGGATAGTTTACAGAAAGACGACACAAACTATCCTCTTTACTAAAGCCAGGTTCGCTTTGAGCGCCAGCTACATATACACAATTTCGGGGGCACTACGCTGATGAGCTGTGTCAATCAAAAACTAACTAGCCAATGGGGACGATCTCCTAAAAAGCCCGCCCACCTGAGAGGATTGTGCCAGAACTGCAAACAAAAGTCAAGGAGCGCAAACGAGAGAGAGCTGCAGAGAGACTGCAAAACTGAGAGTCGGAGCAAAAGTCTGACCGGAGAGAGAAGCAGAGGGAACCGTAAACAGAAGAATACATTATTAGAAGAGTAAAATACCAATACTTTACGCAATTAGACAAAGAATTTGATTGCAAGTTATACTTTTTTTTTTTTTTATTAGTTTTATTTTCTCTCAAATTCCCTATTTTTGTTTAACATTGAAGAAGTTTTGTTTGTTTCTTTTGGCACAAAAATGATTCCATAAAATAAATGTGCGCATCAGATGTAAAAAGAATACAGCCATACTGCCTTTGCTACGCCCAATCCCGTCAGACCTTGCAAGCTAAGCAGGGAAAGGCCGGTCGGTACTGGATGGGAGACCGTTTGGGAACACCAGGAAGCCTAGCGAATGGACTGAGTGAGTGAGTGGGTGGTGGTGGTCGGAGGGGCCGATGGCGCAGATTGGCTGCCTCGCTTCCGTCAGTCTACCCCAGGGCAGCTGTGGTTACAATAGTAGCTTACCACCACTGAGTATGGAGTGAATGAATAATGCAATGTAAAGCGTCTTTGAGTGTCCAGAAAAGCTCTATATAAAACAAATGTATTATTATTATTATTATTATTATTAATTTGTAAATAATTAGCTCCAGCGACCATATACTCAGTCGGGGAGCTTTTCTAAGATTGTAGCTGTGGTTTGTAGCTTTGCCAGCTCAATGAGGCTTTTAGACACCATTTTTATTTGTCATCGTCCCTGCTGATCACATCTTGTTTTTTCCCCCATTAGCCTGCACGGACGTGGGAGGAAGTACTCCAGAACAAAGCCAAGAATGTCAATGATGCATGAAGTTGCCATATTGACAAACACCAGCAAAGGCACAGGAATGGGAGAAGAGAGCGATCAGAGCAGCGGAGTGCAATTGAGTGTGAACGGCAGACGCTGTCTCAGTGTTCTGGGTAAGTCGTGTAGTGCTGTGAATAGATGAAATGTTGGAATATATACACAATTACCAAATCAAGTGTATCGTCAACAACTCGTGAACAAAACAGCCTCGAATGAAAGTGTTTTGGTGTGCCATGTGTGCAACAGCGCTGGCTCTGTCTTTGTGTCTTGCCCCTCACAATAATCAGTTGGGAGGGCGGGGAGAGAGGATTATGGCGCCGAGATGTGCCATAGCAGCAGGGGAGGGCGTGTGGGGCGGGGGGGGGGCTAAGGTACAGTGGGAGCGGGCACACCAGGCTAAGCAGAAGATTGTCCCTGGTAGGGGGTGGTCTGAAGGAACGCTGCAGATTTAGCCAAGGCTGTCAAATGGCAGAGGCTGCAGGAGTCAGATAAAACTCGCTGTGTCTCGTTTCTTTTCTTTTTCAGTTCTGCCCTTTCATCGACTGGTCTTCCCCTGCCTTCTCTGTTGGCTCTGTACGTTATCACATTTGCCCGCGCCGTTTTCCTCTCTTCATCTTAACATGCACGTTACTTGCACTTTGCAGCCTTGTATTTGCTCAAACACATCCGCCCTGCCTTGATCTGGCTCTCGACCAATCACATGCACATTCATCACAGCCACAGAGATGATTTCCTCCACAGTAACAAAGAGAGCGTAACAATGTATTTCTTATCCCGTTCCCATTGTTCGCCTGAGGAGGAAATAGTCAACTGTCAGATGGAGCTTTCATTTCACCGTTAAGAACGCTATGCAGAGAATGCGCTTCCCCAGGTGCTTAAAAAGTGCTGTTAGCATCGAAATAGAGCATGCATTTATCAATCGCTAATGCAAAACGTGCATATAATAATTAAAGTGAACAACTGGGAGGCGCAGGAGGGGGTATTGTGGGCGCTAGAAACGATTTGGGACATCAGCTAACAGTTTATTCTCAATGATTTCACGGCTTGAAAGCTTCAGAAAATGGGCAGTGCAGCGCTAATCTTGTGGCATAAAGTCCTTTAAGACTTACACATGTCTGATTGAAGAAAACCCACCACATTTTATCCCATTATTGCTCTTGCTTCTGAGGACTTTAAACTTAAAGGGATATTTCAGGATTTTGACATAGGGCCTCATTTCCTAGTTATCCAGAGTGTTGTTGATGTCTGGAGATATTTTTTTCTTAAATTCATGCAGTTCTTATATTAAGAAGAGTCTAGTGGCGCTAGGCTAGGGCAAGGCTAAAGCATTTCTATGGTATCAGTTAGCCTGCAAATCACTTATAACGCCAGACTAATGATATAAATGTCTGTGTTAATAGAATAATTTTTGAAATATAACTGACCTTGTATCACATGAATTACTGCATTTTGAGGGACTATTTTCTCGCAGATCACTCCGCCGCTGCGTTAGCTTACAGCCACGAAGCTGATGCTGCTCAAATATAAGTTATTTTAAATGCAAAATGGTTAAAATTATTCTATCGACACAGACATTTATATCGTTAGTCTGGCGTTATAAGTGATTTACCTCAGGTGCACTGTGGAGTGGGTCAGACAGGCTAACTGTACCATAGAAATGCTTTAGCCTAGCATTAGCCTAGCGCCACTAGACTCTTCAAATATAAGAACTGCATGAATTCAAGAAAAAAAATATCTCTAGACATCAACAACACTCTGGATAACTAGGAAATGAGGCCCAATGTAAAAAATCCTGAAATATCCCTTTAATGAATGTTTTTGTTTCATTTGTGCAGTGATTAGAGAGTTATTAACCATAAACCTGGCCCAAACATCTGCTGTTTGGGCCAGACAGAATCATGGTCAGTCTTCCATACAGCCATATACTAGCTCAGGTGCATGCAGCCCTCTTGTCAGCATCTAATTCCCTCGCCATCCCCCCCATCTCTTTTTATCACTCACACACTCCTCACCAGCCTGACCCTCTCGGAGCTGTGTCCATCCCTTTTGCCCATCAGGCCCCTGCTGCTTTTCAAATGAGACCTTTTACAAAAGACCCTGGCCCAGCGTTGTTTGGGCCCTCATCATCTTATTCCCTCACACAAAACGCTTCTTGTCCTCTCACTCCCTCCACCCCCCCGAGCTCTCTCCTCATCCTCACGTCCTCAAGATCTGGGTCAACCATTAAACACCAAAACATCATGTGTGGGTTTGCTGTGTCTAAGCCTGCGTGCATTATGTGTGAGCGTGAGCCGCACGATGGGGGACACTCGTCGTTACAAGAGGGCACTGGGAGGGGGGGTGTGGTTAAGTGTGTCATGAATATTGTATCGTGTCCCGGGAAAATTGGGGACGCTGTTTCTTCAAGTTAAGGGCAAAGAGCAGAGGATCGGGAATTTGTGCGGTAATCTGGGTTAAGTAAAATCATCAGAGTATTTTAGACTGTACTTTGGGTGATTCTTCTATAAATCTTACTTTTTACTGTAATACTGAAAGTTTGCTGCAGATTAAGGCCTTGTTACATACTCATTATTCTGTTTACTGCATGCAAAGAATGTCCAGAGCAAAGGCCTTTTCAGAGCCAGAGTCACTGCCATATGAGTAAACCATGAGATTAGTCAGAAACAAATTGCATGTTTACCTGTGATCGCGGGAAATGACTAATCCACACATAGTCATGAGGTGTGTGGCATGCCTCTCGGTGACAGTGCTTGACAGCTTGGCCTGACAGCGAGAGGAGCCTGACCTGTCAAAGTGGACTTAACCCCACTGTGATCGGGGCCCAGACTGAGCCAATATCTGAGGGTGTTGGTTAATCTGGCCCTGTCCTGGGGCGACTGTGTTGTTATTGGGGCGAACAGAGCATCCTGTACGTGTGAACGGCACACTTGTGCATGTGGGCATCTGCTCTCAGGGAAAGTGGACAGATGGGGGCGGGCTCATAGTGTCTGGTCAATATCACCGCGGCTCAATGAGTCTCCAAATATTATGTGGGGCGTGGGCTTTGTCTGTACACGCGCGGTGCAGAGTGTAGGACAGATGGTGTTTGTAAACGTGTAAAAGAAAGTTCGAGGGGTGACAAAGAGTGACAAAGTGAAGGAGCTGTTGCGTCACCGGGTGTGTTTGGAGTCGTGGAGGTAGGTTACCATGGCGACAACAACTGTTCAAATCCCACTCACCTGGGCAGCACACCCCAGAGACCAGGGATTATCGAAGGTTTGGGATCAGAGAGGGAGTGGTGGAAGGAGGTACAGATGAAGCCACAGTTGGTGCGGTGTTTGGCAAAATGAGGCCCTGCGGTGACAATAATGAACTAAACTGGATGCTGTTGGCTTTACTGGGCAAAACGAGTCATTATTGTTGTCTCTGCGGTTCAGCCTTTGAGTCAACATGGACCCACAGACGGAGACAGCGACCAACACGCATAAGGATTTGGATTTTGAGCGCTGGTTTAAAATCTGAATGTGGGTAATACTGTGTGTTTAAACTTCCTGGCTAATCTATTCCATATTTTACATTCAAACCCAATAACAACAGCAGTTCAGCATAAACTTTCCCCAAATTCTGACTCTGAGGCACGGAGTTCTGCTTGGATAAGATCATGTGTCTTTAACTGGCCAAATGACATTACATCAGCATTGTCAGTGAGGCTATTTTCACCGCGTCCTACTGGTGGCCCATGCTTTTCTTCTTAAAATAGGTCTCCCACTGACTAACCAGCCCTTCGGTTCACAAGCAGACCGTCTCAGATATCGATGCACACGATCATTGCCTTTCAGGGTTTGGCTCAAAAGGTTTGCAGTTTTGTTTGCCGCCAAAAGCACATATGTCTGGCAGAAGGCGCTTTGTTGTTGACATCTTTGCCTTCCTCCATATTGAACTCCTACACAACATTCGCTTCCCCCTCAGCTGCACCACAACACAGCGCATTAATGAGAGCCATCAGTAACACATCGCCACCAAGCCTGTACCCCGCTGCCCCCCTGCTGTCTGGAAAGCATCAAGGTCACCCTATACGGCCAAAGCTGACTTCTCCCTCCGGACACTTCGGATTTGTCCTTCACGACCTTGCTCTAGATTGTGCTTCATTGGGCTTTCAGTGTTTTGGTCTTGGGGCTCTACCTAAGTATCGCAAGCAGGATGCCAGTGCAACTTACAAGCTGCATGGTTCATTTTAATGACTGACCAGTAATACATATGTTCATCATCATTGGGTAAAAGCATGCAGTGGAAGTTGGTCATTAATGTCCATATGATTTCTTAGTTTGATGGTAAGTTAAACCATATCTTTACAACAGTGAAGTTTTATTGAGAAAACTTAAAGAGGGGGTATTATGTAAAATCGACTTTTTAAAGTTTATATCATGTTATTATGTCATTCCCTCATTAAACACATGCCTGGAGTGTTGCCTTGGCTCATTCACATATTTTTGAGTAATCAGTAAAAACTTAGACGGCAGCCATTTTAGGTGTAGCTATGCCTCAGTCCTCCTAGGAACGCCCCCACCTCCTGGAGACGCCTCTGGACCTTTCGTCACCAGCCAAGCCACCAACCACTGCTCCTCAGCTCAGCAGAGCCCCCTCCCCGCACAGTGTTGTTGTTTAGATGCCACAGCAGTGTGCTGAAGGGGGCGTGTCGGAAAGCTTCTTAAAGAGACAGAGGCCTATTTCAAGACGTTCAGTACAGCCATTTTGAGAGAGCAATTTTATTCAAGGCAGTTATTTTAATTTACTGCATATACAGACCAACAGAAGGTTACATCATCATTGTAGTATGCTATAGACTGGTGCTATGTGATTGAAAAAAGCATAATACCCCCTCTTTAAAAGAAAGTTGCACTTTTTTATGCTAACGTTATTGTAACAACATGCAGACTGGCCCATTGGCACAGTATAGGGATTCTAGCTATTTGCATGCCACACAGAAGGAAGTACGATAATAATAAACAGCACAAAAATGTCAAACCAGAGAAAACAAGGACAAATTACTCAAGTGAGGCAACAGCTTTCAGACTTTTCTCAACTTCAGTGTTGTTGTCTAACTGTAGTGAGATATGACTAATCGAATGATGATTGTGATTTTTCTGTTTCCTTCTTGACATTTTTATGCTAAGTTTTGTGTCTACTCCCACAACTATTAACTTAGATTAAATGATCATTGCTGTCCTCCTGTCAATTAAGTCCAAGGCACAAGCAGTTCCCACACGTTTGTCCAGTGACTGCGCTCCTCCATCTGGGCGCCTGCAGGACTCTTGTCACCGCTCCTCCTGCAGCAGAGCCGTGAAGCCCTGTGACAGAGCAGGTGACTGGTGCTGGCCTTTAAGTTCCTTTCTCGAGTTTGCAAACAACACAGGCCACACTCAAGGGTCCGTCATCATCAGTTGACTTGATTGTCAGCAGCATTTGACCCGTCATTTATCTCTAGTGCTTCAGCGCAACCGGCCTGGAGCAGTGGGCGACCCAGCTAAACTCCGCACAACAACAACAAGACACAATGTAATGTTCATGTAATGTTTGAGAACCACTCACTTGATGCCTGGCCCCAGACTGATACCCATTTAGTTTATTTATAAAATTTCATGGGTTCAACTAAATGATTTTCTATCTAATTAATTAAGCGCAATTAATATTTTAAGCATAATTTATTTAGGGGTTGTATTTATTTTTAGAGGGATATTTTAGATGCTTCTTTGTATTGTCCTACATTATTTTTTATTTATTATAAGTGGAGATGTGACACTTCAAAGACAATATCAGTTTGATTTATTATGGAAATAATCTAATGATCTAATTTAAATAAGTTTATGTCGGCTTAACTGTGTGAATAAATGGTAATGGTAAATGGTCTCAACTTATATAGCGCTTTTCCACCTGGATGAGGCACTCAAAGCGCTTTACAGCAAGGAACCGCTCACCCATTCTAGTTTTTTTTTTTTAGTTTATTTATTTGGGGAGTGGGCCGAAGCCAAAGGCTTATAAGCGCCCACCCCAAAAATAAAACAATAGCATTTACATTTAAAAGGTAGCAAATCATAAACAAATCATAAAACAAGGAACATAGTGCCCTATGTTCCTTGTTATATAATGTTCCTCATTATATAACAACAATATAATGAGGAACAATAAAAAAACAGCAGCAAAATAAAGAAACAACGAAAGAATGTGCTATAACTCATATAGCACATTCTCACTCTCATTCATACACCGGTGTACGCAGACACTGGCGGCAAGGTGGGTGGAGTGTCTTGCCCAAGGACACAACAACAGTGTGCACCTGCAGAGCTGGGATTCGATCATGAGACGACCTATTCTATCACCTGCGCCACTGAGAGTAAAATAGTTTTTAGCTTTATGCGGTGTTCGTCTCGATGCAACGTCGCGCAGGAAAAAGGAAACCGGTAAAGTGTCTGTGCCGCCAAAGTAAAGTGTGATTAATCCCGTTTAATATTTTTAATTGCACTAAACCTTATGTAATTAATGAATCAGAATTAATCGTAAAAAGTTCCTGCCCTGTATTATGTAAATATATGGTTATAGAAAATGATGTAAAATATTTCTAAGGTATAATGTCTTGGGTGAACTGGTGCAGTCAACACGGAATATTAATCTTGAGCCCTGTCTAGTGAGCACATAATCAGAAATGACGTGTCAAAGTTTGGATTGTGGGCAGTCAGCTGAACCTGTAAGTGCATAAAGGCTTAGTTAATGGCCCTTACTCAGCCCTTACTGTTCAGTGAAGCTACTTAACTTCTTGCCACCAGAAGGAATCGAGGCACGTGTCAACGATTCTTAGGTCACACAATCAGAATAATAGTCCTCTTTAAACACACCCGGGCGGCACACTGTCAAGCAGACACTCTCCACTTATGAACACGAAATGGATGCATATGCCAGATTTCAGAGCGAGTCCGGGGAAATTAGGACCTGTCTGCGTGTGCGAGTGGGCACAGTGCGCTTCAGTGCGCTTCAGCGTACGTATGCACTTTGCTCATAAATAAAAGCCATGCATTATTCAGTGCACGCTCCTTCAACTAATGCCCCTTAATGTGCCCAACAGCCATAATGTACTGTGCTCCCAAGGTGGCACACAAGCACAGCCCGCCTTTGTGTGGGCCACTCACTGTCTCTAATCTCAACCTCTCCAAAGGTCCCATGTCAGTCATTTAGCTGGACTTGGCCTAAAGAGCTCAGAGCTACTGTTGATTTGCGTCTCGTTCAGTATCTGGTCGTCTCTTCTCTCCCTTTGTTTCAGCGTCTCCTTCAAACCTAATATTTTTTCCGCTCCCAGTGGCCCCGCAGTGCCAGCTCCCCGCAGAATTAGGATTTAGAACAAACAAGGATTTATGTATTTCATGCCGTGAAGCTCCCATCTTAAGCACTTGGAAACGGCCTAGTTTGTTGCTTCTCTAAAAGCACGCTCAGTTAGATTAAGGTTTGCTTCATTGTATTGTCATGGTTTTTACGTTGCAATTACTCCATAATTGATTTGCCTCGGAGCACTCTGCTGTAATTGGCTGATTCCAATTCTGTTCCGGTTGGATTTTCATGGGGCACTTCAACTTTTCTGAAGTGCACTAACTCAGCGTTACAGTTTGTGGCTGTTGTTAAGGTGCTAAATGCATATGTGTGTTTAAACTAACTAGCATAATATCTCATTACAGACACATTTGCACTAAGTAGCCAACAATATAATGACACTCACCTTTATGAACAAGGTTTAAATCATGGCATATGAGGAACATAAAAGGTTCCCTGGTGAATCTAAGCGCTAGATGAAGATAAATTAAATCAAGTATGAATTTGGCACGTACAGGAATTCCCCATTTTAAGAAAGGTTTTCAATGAAAGGTAGTCAATCTGGATCTTTCTTTTCCTTCTGGTCAAATTCCACAAGAATGCTCAATCATCCAGGATAATAAGGAAATAAAGCTCTCTAAAATTACACTGCAAGACATTTCTAGACTTAGACGGCTGACATTTCTGCACCAAGCCTTTGGAAGAAGAAAACAGATGATTTTTCGAAACATTGGGCATTTAAAGAGGGGGTATTATGCTTTTTTCAATCACATAGCACCAGTCTATAGCATACTACAATGATGACGTAACCTTCTGTTGGTCTGTATATGCAGTAAATTAAAATAACTGCCTTGAATAAAATTGCTCTCTCAAAATGGCTGTACTGAACGTCTTGAAATAGGCCTCTGTCTCTTTAAGAAGCTTTCCGACACGCCCCCTTCAGCACACTGCTGTGGCATCTAAACAACAACACTGTGCGGGGAGGGGGCTCTGCTGAGCTGAGGAGCAGTGGTTGGTGGCTTGGCTGGTGACGAAAGGTCCAGAGGCATCTCCAGGAGGTGGGGGCGTTCCTAGGAGGACTGAGGCATAGCTACACCTAAAATGGCTGCCGTCTAAGTTTTTACTGATTACTCAAAAATATGTGAATGAGCCAAGGCAACACTCCAGGCATGTGTTTAATGAGGGAATGGCATAATAACATGATATAAAGCTTGAAAAAGTCGTTTTTACATAATACCCCCCCTTTAAGTCTAGAAATGTCCAGCCGTGTTGATTTAGTGGACTTTGTTTATTTCTTCTGGTCTATAATATTTACAATGTAGCTTTGTGATCATCACCACTGAACCATTGGCGCGGCTATAATTAAGATATTGTGGCTACCGGGCTTCACAAGTTTAGTCTCAATGTGGCATTCACCTTTCGCACAGTTCTGATTGCTCACGGCTTGTTTTGAGACGCACAGGCCACGCCCCCTCGCTCAGACGCAGCGGCACAATGCATCCATTCATCCTCCACTCACTGTCTGTCTGCCTGTGTGCAGTATCAACACGCTGAAGGTCAGGACCACTGCGCCTGTCCCTGGTCCTACTCCCATACTCTGCCCCCAGTCTGCCCCACTGCATGATTCTGTTCCTGCTAGCAGATAATATATTATGTCATATGTTATTTTTATGTTTTTGCTGACTAAATCTACCGGGAACATACAAAAAAAAGGATCAATAATCAAAAAGTAACTAATCAAGTATAAATCTGTTTGACTAACATAAAGGTCTTTTAATTAGATATAAACATGACAAACAAGATCCAAGCTCCCAGACCATTTTAATTAAACTTTGTTCTTTCATATCAGGAACAAGACTGGTCCTCAAGCAGTATGTTGAATACTTTCTGAAACACTGTTTGGTTTAACTAAATGTGTCATAGTTGACCAAACTTTACAACAACATTCCACATTACATTGACTAAAACAAGGCTAAAACTAAAGTTAATAATTAAAAGTTAAAAACCTTAGGTGATGTTTCCTGACACAGGCTCTCAGAGCTCATCACAACTAACCTTTGTCATCATTATTAAAGCTTGCCATGAGGCATTATGAGCTTAGAGCTTTCAGACGGACTAGTGAGAGAGTAAAGAAGTTAGTTGCTGTTGTTGTTTTTTTGACAGGATCAAATCTTACAAAATCTAAAGCATTTTTACATTTGATAATTGTTGAAGAAATTGTAAAAAATGCACAAATCTATGTAGTAATGATTTAATATGACATCATCAAATCAACACAGTAGTCATGTTTATCAGTCTTTCAACTCCTCTGATAAAGTTGCTCTATTGTGCCACAAAAAGAGATGCCACAAACTTTCAGCAATACATAAGCAATCCTTGTGCATTAAGCAGGTGGACTATAGTGAAGGGGTGAAAGTGCCTCACCTGCCCACTGTTTTCCAGATGGTCCTCTCCTCTGCTGCGCGTCGGTGCCGGAGGCGTCGTGGGGGAGATAGAGATGCAGAGAGAGAGAGAGAGAGAGAGAGGGACAGTGGAGGAGAGAGGTGTGTGCTGCTGTCCTCACCGAGCGCACTGGAGCCACTGCCTGAATGACTGAGGGAGCTCGGTACGTCTATGTCTGATGTGTGTGCGCTAGATTAGTTCACACACATACACACACACACACACACACACACACACGCACACGCACAATCCTGCCTCGGGGAAACTCCCTCGTCCTGCCTCTGTCTTTACACCTCCAACTCTGACTCCCTTTCATTTGATTTCCAAGTACGGCTGCACGATATGAGGGGGGAATGCGGTCTTTGATAACTGATTTGAATAGTGCAGTAACATTAACATTTGACGCTATATATTCCATAAAAAACTAAAATCAAACTATAAATCCTACAGTTTACAGTTAAACTAAAACAAAACCAATGCTGAGTGGTGTCCAAACAAAGATCTTTACTAAAGCCAGACTGTTTTTTTAAATCATGTTACAAAGCGGATGTCCTGCAGATGTCGCCTTGACTGATATCGCAATAAAAATATGTCTGCCATGTTTTGTTTCCCTATAATCCCTGCGTCTCACTGTTGTTTTTGATACTGACATCATAGATAAGGTAGGAAAAAACCCGAACATCACACTAAGCTCAGGAAGACTTTTCACAAATCATTTCAGGGACACGCTCT
Organism: Neogobius melanostomus; assembly: GCA_007210695.1. Taxonomy (NCBI): domain Eukaryota; kingdom Metazoa; phylum Chordata; class Actinopteri; order Gobiiformes; family Gobiidae; genus Neogobius; species Neogobius melanostomus. The sequence continues at coordinate 3,731,536 of VHKM01000006.1, read as the reverse complement.
TGAGGTCTCGTCTACAGTAACTACTTTCGCCAATGTCAAAAACCCAAGACATAAAACGCATGTATTGCTATATAGTGCAGCCTGACTTTGGAATATGGAGCTATCAATTTTGGAAAAAGATGTGTATGTAAATTTGTGAATCTATCTGACATGGTAGGGCTGTGGCAACGCACAAATAGGGCTTGGCGATATGGCAAAAAATGAATAATAATTCATGTTTTCCCACGCGTCAAATCTTTTTATTTCTTTATATATTAAAAAGGCTTTTACTATTTTGATTCATCAATATAGACAAAACGTACAGTAGTCCCTCTGGGGGTAATACAAGTGTTAATGGGATGTTTGGGGGGTCTTTCATCCCCCCTGGGGTCTCTGACCAGAAAACCACAATTGCAACTTTGCCTGCACCGGGTCGGAGCCACCAATACACACTAATGGAATCACTAAGAAGAAGCTAACCAGCTAATAGGCAAAGCTAACTGCGGGCTAGCACCACTTAAACAGTATTTACAGCCAAGTTTGAGTGAGAAAAATGATCTCCATTGTGTAATTGGATGTACAATATCCCTCTCTTCCTTTGTCTTTTCTGTCAGCGTAGAATTTACTCTCACGGACAATTAATGAGTAAAAAAACGTGACATGCTACAACACCTCCAGTGGCGCTTATGGCCTCGAGGGGCATGACTTAGTACTGCTTTAAACAAAACACTATTGTGCTCCTTCCTAGTATAATTTAAAACAGAAAAAAACTCTCCATTGAACTCCACACCATGTCCTGATACTACCACAGGATTGTCTGTAGATTTGACCATTAAAAAACCCTTTGACAATAATTGATAGCAAAGTTGATACTTTACAATTTAAAAGGGGGTATTATGCAAAATCTACTTTTTAGAGCTTTTTGCCATGTTACAAAGTTGTTCTCTCATAAAAACACGCCTGGAGTTGTGTTATGAGCCGCTATTGCATCTTTCAGTAACCTTTGAATCTCTCCTTGGGATTATTCCTATCAGACACGAAGGCACTCTTGCTAAGCCTCTTGCTAAGCTTAATAATTCCATCGCAAAGTAAAAACACTCGCCATAGCTTCACTTCAGCCGAGAGCGGACTGTTTTTCTCCAATGTATGTTTGTCTTTTTATTTAAAGAGCTGTGCAGCAAAGGGGAGCAAGAGGAGGGGAGTGGGAGGGGCTTATGTGGAGTTTGCTTGAAAATCAGGAAGTGAAACTACTGGATATTATTTTTCACTACTTTGTGCCAATGTTGCATTTCTAATCCAACAAAGTATTAGATAATTACCACATACATGCATAATAACCCTCTTTAAAGGACCAGGCCACCGTTTTTCCACACTGAGATATGTTCTTACCTGAGCTTAGACAAGTTGATACGTACCTGTCTGGTCTTTGTGCCCGTGGAAGAGCTTGGTCGCTTCCAACTTCACCCCCGTTTGGAGCTATAGGAATATGCTGGGAGAGGCCAAATGCTAGCAACATCTTTGGTCTTTTGCGTGACTGAGCACACGCACAAAGACCAGACAGGTACACATCAACTCGTCTAAGCTCAGGTAAGAACATATTTCGGTATGTAAAAACGGTGGCCTGTTCCTTTAAATTTCAATTAATTGAGCAGCCTTATGCACAAATCTCATTATGTACAGAACCTGTTATGGACACACACAATTTCACACACACTTATCAAAGACAGCTTTATTCACACCACACACACACACACACACACACACACACACACACACACACACACACACACACACACACACACACACACACACACACACACACACACACACACACACACACACACACACACAGCTGCAACCATAGCACCGTGATTTAGCTTTTCTAGTCAATGTTGCTCTATTTAGAGAAAATACTAATGCATATCGCTTGGATAGTCGCAGAGACCTGATCGGTGATGACAGCAGTCAGTTTAACCTTGAGAAGCCGCCTGCTCAGTCTGGCATTGACTAGAATGTATGTTGCTTCTAATCTGTTCCACTTCATATTAAAGCACTCCTTGGGACATCAAGCTACGCTCACTGGGGGGATAATTATTAGTCCCTTTGCACCAACATTATCTTTGCGGGAAATACAGGAATGAACAGCATAACACAAGAATATTTATGTTGCATTTAGGGTGGTTCCTGTTTCTATTAAAGGGGGGTATTATGTAAAATCGACTTTTTCAAGCTTTATATCATGTTATTATGTCATTCCCTCATTAAACACATGCCTGGAGTGTTGCCTTGGCTCATTCACATATTAGACGGCAGCCATTTTAGGTGTAGCTATGCCTCAGTCCTCCTAGGAACGCCCCCACCTCCTGGAGACGCCTCTGGACCTTTCGTCACCAGCCAAGCCACCAACCACTGCTCCTCAGTTCAGCAGAGCCCCCTCCCCGCACAGTGTTGTTGTTTAGATGCCACAGCAGTGTGCTGAAGGGGCGTGTCGGAAAGCTTCTTAAAGAGACAGAGGCCTATTTCAAGACGTTCAGTACAGCCATTTTGAGAGAGCAATTTTATTCAAGGCAGTTATTTTAATTTACTGCATATACAGACCAACAGAAGGTTACGTCATCATTGTAGTATGCTATAGACTGGTGCTATGTGATTGAAAAAAGCATAATACCCCCTCTTTAAACACGCATGCTAGAGCAGCCATCTCTTCGTGAAATGCCCAAATGTTACTTCAGAAAGGAATTAATGACTCAAGTCCCATTTTGCGCACAGTTTGTGGTATGTACTTTTTCCAAAAACATTGTACAGCCCTGACAGCTATGGGCCAACAGTTCATTGTTCATTGTATTGAAATTAAACAGGAACCAAGTGCAGTATTTTTTTTAATGCTACTGCACATCTATTCCGTAATTCCACCTCTTTGTTGTTTCTAGATGGGAGCCTAAATTAGACAGCGCTCCTTCCAAACAAAGCTCATTTGTGGAGTGTGTGTCTGTTATGCCTGCAGAGCCGAGCCTTTCTCTGAGCAAAACAAAAAGCCGACCCCTGTGGAGTTTGGTGCGCGGGGGGTGCCGTCTTCCTCTCCCTCTGAGACCCTTGGGAGACACCATCACCATCACCACTACCCCACCCCAGGTCTTTCCAGTCTCATCGCTTTATCCCCCCAAACCTCTACATCTTCCCTTAAAAAAACAACAAAAAACTTTAACGCTCTTGACCTCCAACTCCTCATATACAATTGCGTTTTTGTCTTCAGCTTTGCGGATCAGCCTGGTTCCTGTCTCCGGGCGAGAAGCAGAGATTTGGCACTCACGGGGGCCTGTGAAAAGACCCAGGGGGTTGGTTGATGTACGTGGCGACATCGCTGAATAAATAAGCATGGGTAATTTACTTCAAACCTACAGCCCCTTTATTCTCTTCCTGCTTCTTTTTAGCCGTGCGGTTTTGAAGAGAGCAGATAAAGACACAAAGAAGTGATGGGAGATCCTCACACAGCCTCATTATATGGTTGTCAATGGAGTTTTCTCTCAACGCTATGTGACGGATCGCTCAGCCTCGCTCCCCTTTTCAGTGGAAATTATCTATATTACATTCTGCTCTGTCCAATAGCAGCGTTTTGTAAATGTTGCCCCTTTCATGAAACCAACCAATAAACAGCAGATTCCCAAAGGCAGTCCATGTGGGAGAATTTGCTAAGGTTATGAAGTTTTTTGTATATAACCTTAATGATTATTTGATAACACATCCGCCCCACAGCTGCATTACAGTGGAGGCATCACAAGAGGCGCTACAGGAAACAAAAAAGGGACAAACGAGGAGGTATCCGGCCAAGACTCACAGCCAAGCCAGAGAAGCCTTCTGTTGTTCTTGCTAATGGACGTTCACTGGACAATAAAATAGGTTAAGCGCTACCCTCTTCCCAGACGATTGTGAAAGACTGTTCTGGAGTGGAGGGAGAGGAAGGAAGATCCGAGGAGCACTGACGGCAGCCAGACAGGTTTCCTCCGGTTACTACGGTTTCCCCTACTGCCCACAATGGCGGCGCGCTCAGTCGCAGCGGCTCAGGACTAAAATCTGAACACAATTTTGTTGTACCGTTGCACAATGACAAATAAAACACTTACTTACTTATCTAATACGCTATATTTGTCCCTAGTACTATGGGCTTTTACTGTCAACTCTATAGTAATACGCAACTTGATGCATCACAAAGACATTTCATCAATAAATGTAGTTATTATCTAAAGTTCCGATTAGAGGCGTGGGCAGAAATCTCCGTATACGGGTTTCTAATGCGAAAGTTCAGTAAAAGCTGTGATAACAAATCTTGAACTTTAGCTGCATAACTCTTAAGCCTTTGGTAGTCACTTACAAACCTAACTGACAACAAGAAGAAAAAGCCGCTCAATGATAAAAGGTCTCATAGCGCTTTTCCACCTCCAATGGGCTCTCGAAGTGCTTTTAAGGCTGCTTTTATGTAATGATCTTGCATGCTTTGTGCCCCATAGCGAGAGGACATGTGGTTCATTCATGAAGGCAGAGAGGTGTGTGAGCGACAGGTCAACTGTGAACAGCAGTTATTAATAATGCAGCTCAGGAAGCAGCCGCCACTACAAAGAGGTGCCACTAATGGACTGACAGGACAAGTGTTCTCCAGACTGGCATTCATTGTGACCTGCACTGGAGCACTCAAACAAAAACTAAACTAAAGTATTTCATTGTTCAAGTAGTTTGCATTTAACACACATTTATTTCAATATTTATCTATTTATCTATGACAACACCATATGTTTCTGCTAGAATGAGCGTTATTACCTGTTATTCCGGTTATGGCAGTTTTTAGGATACTGTGTTTATACTGGGAATCGGGAAAGTCAAATCCCTTATTTACATGATCAAATAAGGAATCCCGGCTTCTCATATTTCAGCTATATCCGCGCATGCGCAGACATTATATTTTTGAGCACAATATCGTGAAAATATTAAAAACGTAAATATGTGGCTAATTGCCACAAATCCTGAGCAACGGCAGACGACAGCGATGGCAGATTGTGGATAATTCCTTATCTTTACCTTTCCTGGGGCTGTCTTTGCCACCAGCGCGGAACAGGGAGCACTGGGTAAAGGTTCGAGTGGAGCTGATGGAGTTCCTGATAGTTAGGGGGAGGAGAACCTTCGGTGGCTCTGTGTTGTGGTGGACCCCTCTCTGCGTCCGGAAGGAGGAGGAAAACCAGCCACCTTGGAATGGTTGCCGACAGTTTAGGATTTTTGTTTTTTTTATTTAACCAGGAAAGTCCCACTGAGATTAATAATCAATTTTTCAGGGGAGTCCTGGCCTCAGAAGGGAATCTATTGTACATGTTTTTAGTGGTAGGGGAAACCGGAGTACCCGGAGGATACCTACGCAGACACGGGGAGAACATGCAAACTCCACACAGAAAGACCCCAACCGTGCCGCCCAAATCCACATTACGACGCTTCTTTCCATTTAAAATGTTCACCACTTTTAGTTATTTCATGGTTAAAGCAGTACTAAGTAACTCGTGCCCCTAGAGGCCATAAGCGCCACTGCAGGTGTCGTAGCATGTTGTGGTTTTTTACTCATTAATTGTCCGTGAGAGTAAATACTACGCTGACAGAAAAGACAAAGGGAGAGAGGGATATTGTCCAATTACACAATGGAGATCATTTTTTTCACTCAAACTTGGCTGTAAATACTGTTTAAGTGGCGCGAGCCCGCAGTTAGATTTGCCCGTTAGCATGTTAGCCTCTTCTTCGTGATTCCATTAGTGTGTATTGGTGGCTCCGACCCAGAGGCAGCGAAGTTGCAATTGCGGTTTTCTGGCCAGAGATGAAAGACCCCCCAATCACCCCATTAACACTTGTATTAGCCCCAGAGGGACTACGGAAAGGATTCATTAAGGTAAACAAGTTACTTAGTACTGCTTTAAAATAAAAACCTCTCCTCTTGACTCCAGAAAAGGGAGCTCTTCAAACAAACCTCCGCCATGTTTGTTTACTGCAGCGCATGCGCAAGAAATGGGAAGTTGCTTAAAACCGAAAAATAGCATATACAGTTATATCCTGGTTAGTGTCAGAGAATCCCAGCTGGAAAAGCTGTGTTTCTCATAACCGGGAAACTACTACTTTTGGGGTTTTATAATCGGGAAACTGTGTTTATATGATCAAAGACAAACTGGAATATTAACTACTCATAGCCATTGTAAACACACTCATAATGACTGTTTCTGAGTCATTTTGATCATGACGTTGATTTCCCTGTGCAGTAGCGTTTACAGCATGTTAATGTTGCTCATTGTTAATTCTGTGTGCGACAGTGCTAGTGCGGCTGCCTCCCTCAGGGGTGTCCGGGGCGGGTTGTGTCTGCAGCCTGGGCCTAGAGACGCTCCACTATGACGCTCACAAGAGCCTCAGAGACCACGGACTGGGAGCGAGGTGGGAGGAAGTGAACTGGAGACAGAAGAAGAGCTATTCAAAAAATGACCTCAAACTAAGTCATGAAGAGAATGATTGGGTCATATGTGAAGATTTCGTTGGGAAAATGGAAAAAAATATTTGGAAGGTTCAATATCTTATAAAGCATTGGCACATTTTGTACCTTCTTTGCTGAGCCACTTTTACATACAAAAAACATCAGAACAGAATTAATGAAAATAACTTGAATTTTGTCTCTATCCTTTACTTTATTTGCAAAATAAATTAATGTTACGAAAATAACAGTCCACAACACGAGGAGTAGGCGATACTTAGCATTTTGTAGCATTAGCTTGTCTCTGTGCTCTTATTCAGGAGTGTTCCATAGTGTTTTATAACCAAGGAGCAAACCTTTGTTCAATAAGCTTTATAACTTAGCCTTACCTTCAGAGATAACGATAATGTAGCAACTTTATCTGTCTTCTCAGACATCACTTTGTCTTGCCATTCATCCTGATTCAATTTTAAGCAGAGATTAAAGAACATGGTTGAGACTGAAGTGGGATAAAACAGAAGATGAGGGATGAAGGAAGTGGAAGAATGCACAATAGGGTGGTTCACAATATAATGCTGCGTTGGAAGGATCGCGAAGCAATCCTGCAGCGCGCTAAACACCTCAAAGGGACCAAAATCTTCATAAACGAGGACTACACGGAATCCATCCAAAGGAAGCGAAAAGAACTGATGCCGGAGCTGAGAGCTGCCAGGGAAAGGGGGGAGATTGCCTACTTGCGCTATGATAAACTCATTGTACGTCCGCGCACCAGTACACCAAATCAAGTATAAACACAGGAAAAGCGTATGGATTTTGGTATGTAAAAGCACATAACTTCACATGTCCTGTAATACATATAGTTCTATAGGAAGCATCGACTTGGACCTTTCATTAAGGAGAATTGCTGAAGCAAATAACCAGGATTTTACATTATCACAATATGACTTACAGAACACTGAGATCGACATCGACCCTGAAAATAACTTCTTTACTAGAGCTACTAATGACTGTCAATATTATACAGAGGATCTTTACAATAGTAAACTTAAGAACATTAAGGCATTCACTGTAATCCACTTCAATAGTCGTAGCCTCTATGCAAACTTTAACCACATCAAAAGCTTCTTAAAACAGTTTTCTAAACCATTTAGTGTAATTTTAATCACAGAGACATGGATTAATAATGACAGAGAAATTGAGTTTTCTATTGATGGTTATGAATTTATAAGTATGAACAGACGAAACAAGCATGGTGGGGGTGTAGCTATGTTTGTAGACTCCAACTATAGTTATAAAGTAATGGAAAATAAGACTATGGTAGTGGATGATGTACTTGAATGCCTTACTGTAGAAATTACAAGGCAAAAAAAGAAAATATTATTGTAAGTTGTATTTATAGAACACCTGGCTCTGATATAGATGTTTTTTCTAATTGGATGGAGGAGCACTTTTCAGGTTTAAATCATAAAGTCATGTTTGTGGGGGGAGACCTTAACATCGATCTGTTAAACCCATATAAACACAAAAAGACTGACGAATTTATAAATACTTTATTTAGTATAGGTCTGTTTCCTCTAATAACTAAACCGAGTAGAATCACAACCCACAGTGCGACTTTGATTGATAACATTTTCTCAAATGAAATAGATAGTGATACAGTCAGTGGATTAATGATAAATGATATTAGTGATCACCTGCCAGTTTTTGTATTGTACAAACATGGATATTTAAATATTGATGATGAAAAAATGTATTGGTTTAGAAGGGTAAAAACAGAAAAAACTATGGATGCATTTAAAAAGGAACTATTAGCTCAAGACTGGAGTATTGTATATAGAGAAAATGATACTAATAAGGCATATGATGAGTTTACGCAAATATTTCATAAAGTATATGACAAAAATTGCCCAATGAAAAAACATTGTAAAAACAGAAAGTGTAAAGAAAACCCATGGATGTCTAAGGGATTACTAAATGCATGCAAGAAAAAAAATTCACTCTACAAAAAATGTATAAATGATAGAACAAAAGAAGCTGAGGATAAATATAAGAAATATAAAAATAAACTGACAGGTATCATTAGAAAATGTAAACAGGATTATTATAATAAGTTGTTAGATAGCAATAAGAATAATATTAAAGGTTTATGGAATATCTTAAATAGTATAATTAGAAATAAACCAAGATCGATTAATTATCCAAAATATTTCAAAGATGAGGATAACACTTTAAATAATATGAATGAAGTAGTCGATACATTTAATACATTCTTTGTAGATGTTGGACCGAATCTTGCTGCAAAAATTACAAATGTTGAGAACTTTAATTGTGAACTGATAGACACAAATCCTCTGTCCATGTTCCTCAAACCTGTGGAGGAAAAGGAGATACTGGACATTGTTAAAGGGTGTAAAAATAAAACCTCGACAGATTACCATGACATGGATATGAAAACTTTAAAAACTGTTATTGAAAGTATCTCTAAGCCGTTAACATACATCTGTAACCTATCGCTGCAAACTGGACAATTTCCTGATGGTATGAAAGTAGCAAAAGTGATTCCTCTGTTCAAGGCAGGAGATAAACATCTCTTCACAAACTACAGGCCTGTTTCCCTTTTACCGCAATTCTCAAAAATCTTAGAGAAGGTTTATAACTCTAGACTTGACAGCTTTATTGAAAGGTGTAATTTACTCTCGGACAATCAATTTGGTTTTAGGAATAATCACTCAACTTCACACGCTCTCTTTGATATAATTGAAGAAATAACTAATGCTGTAGATAACAAGAAATATGCCATAGGGTTATTTATTGACCTGAGTAAAGCGTTTGATACAATAAACTATGATATACTAATTAATAAACTAGAACATTATGGGATTAGGGGGGTAGCTCTACAGTGGGTTACCAGTTATTTAAAAAATAGAAAACAATGTGTGAAAATAGGTGATTATCAGTCGAGTTGTCGACAAATTGTGTGTGGTTTACCTCAAGGTTCCATTCTGCGCCCAAAATTGTTTAATATGTACATCAACGACATTTGTAAAACGTCTCAAGTACTTAAATTTATCTTGTTTGCTGACGATACAAATATTTTTGCATCAGGTGACGACTTACAGCAACTGTGTCGGATTGTTAACTTGGAACTCAAAAGTGTCAATAAGTGGTTCAAACAAATAAATTATCTCTAAATCTGAGTAAAAGCAAAATGATGATATTTGGCAACTGTAATTCCAATGCTCAGGAAGCAATTCAGATAGAGGGTGTTGTCATAGAGCGAGTGCATGAAATCAAATTCCTTGTGTTATTATAGATGACAGAATTACTTGGAAAGCTCATATTAAATATATATCTACGAAAATTTCTAGAAGTATTTCAGTAATAGCAAAAGCAAAGCACATTTTAAACATCAAAGCTCTACATATCTTATACTGTTCTCTGATTTTGCCATATTTATATTATTGTACTGTGGTTTGGGGTAGTACTTATAAAAACACATTAAAACCAATAGTAATGTTGCAAAAAAGAGCTATCCGAGTAATTCATAAAGTTGGGTTTTTGGACCACACAAACTCATTATTTTTAAAATCAAAGATCATGAAGTTCTGTGACATTGTTGAGTTCCAAACTGTACAGATGTTATACAAAGCAAGATACAAACTGTTGCCAGGCCAAATACAAAGAAGGTTCCAAGAACGTACTGGTTGTTATGAATTACGTGACGAATTAAACTTTAGGACTCAGAAACATAGCTCAACTTTGAAAAGTTTTAGCCCAACAGTTAATGGTGTACAATTGTGGAATAAACTGGAAATGGAGTTGAAACGAAGTCCAAATATCAACCTGTTCAAATATAAATACAAACAAAAGACTTTTGAAATATACAGAGAACAAGAAATGTGTTGCCACTAGGAGGCGCAGTAGGATCAATTATGTGTGTTTCCTCTATAATCAAGGAAGAGTGTTGCTGCTTGGAACGGTTGTCATTCTATTGCTCAAATTTACAAATTGAGAATTAGGGTAGGCAAATTATGAATCTGTTGAGAGGGACCCTCCCAACGGGCTCAAAACCTTGTCTTTTAATGCACCACTCAGCATAGGAACATCATCTACAAAATCAGCTGTTAGGGCAGCTGGGTGGGGTTTGTTGAGGGGGAGTTACTGCCCTCTTCAACTGGCCCGTTCTACACCCTGGCTTTTTAATGCACCTCATTATGCAGGGCTTACATCATACTTCACATATAACTCAATTAAACAAATATAATAATAATGATAAATAAACCCGAATTAAATTATATTAAGGATGGTATTGACAACTGGGAAGTAGCAAGATCTCAGAATATAATATGTATTAATGCACCTTTAATAATGATAATTAATGATAATTAAACCCAAATTAAATTATATTGAGGATAGTAATGACAACTGGGAAGTAGCAAGATCTCAGAGTATAATATGTATGAATGCACCTTTATAACATAAAAGTAGCACATTCTTTTGTTCTTTATTTGCTGTTGTTTTTGTCTTATTCTTCATCATTTATTGTTACTTTGCCCTATGTTCCTTTGTTTATGATTTGCTACCTTGTAAATATTAAATGTAATGTTACTATTTTTATTTTGGGGTGGGCGCTTATAAGCCTTTGGCTTCAGCCCACTCCCTTTGAGCAGGTTAACTGCTCAAACAAATAAATAAACTAAAACTAATAATGGTATAAGTAAAGGTTTTTCAGATTTTGCCAGATCGCATTTTTACCTTATTCCCATTGACATTTTGAACATCTGTTCTAAAATCTGAGCCAATCAGACTCCAATAAATGGTGGCACACTTTTTTTTTTTTTTTTTACAATTTTCATTGCTCTCGGCCTAAACCTGACAATGTGTAACATTCACAGAAAACAGAAACATGAATGATACAAAGATAAGTATGGTCATCATACTTATCACCTGGACTCATACTACTACATGTGCACGAACTGTAGAACAGTTACATCACTATATTTTGTACAAATTGCTAAGAGCATTAAATAAGGACAATGCCTCTCTCTGTCTGTTGTTGATGACCTTCAAGGAATGAACTTTTTGTTGCAGATTCTCATCTGTGAGAATAGACCTCACATCGGCGAGTCACGAGGATAGGGACTGTAGTTGTTCTGCTCTTGGCATCAAGTTTTTTGAGCTTCTTTTTGTGGGGTCTGGTTTTCCGCACAGGGAGACGACACAGACGGGCAGATACTCAGCTCACTCAGCACTGTGAAAGTGTTCATGCTTCTGTATTTAAGCAATAAGCACCGTGCATTTATCGAGTTTAAAAATGTTATCGTCCCTCATTTCACTTATGGAGCGATAGGTCTATCGTAATTATCGCAACAGGCCTATCGTTAACAATGTCAAAATTGTGAAAAAGTGTGCCACCCCTAAACGTGCTGCAATTCACTCCAATTTTGGTACAGATGCTTAGAATACCAATTGGAACAAGGCAAAAAGCGATCTGTCAAAATTTGGCCAAAGTTAATTTTGTGAACTACGCACATGGAAACCAGATTAGGGTTAGGGTTGACATGATAATTTGTTCCATGACCGGTCACTTCAGCCATGGCCTTGTGCATCTGCTTGTTGCTTCTTGCACTGCAAATTACACCCGAGATGTATCCACTGAGCTGTTTCCAAGTGAAGGCTGCTACTCCTGAGAGCGATGGCAGCTCGACCCCATGACTGTGCCTTCACTCAAGCGTGCCGGAGAGGAAGTGATTTTTTTAGGGTCACGGGTCAGGGCTTTGGGAGATTGTCATGAAACACTAATCGAAGATGACATGTTATACCCTCAAGGGCAAAGGTTATGGTGTCGAACAGGAACAGAAAGTTTGTCAGCCATGTTTAATTTGTCACTTCGTCAGACACATTGATAAGTTTTGCAATTTGTAGTATCAGTGTTTCTCTCTGTTTTATTGAATTACAAAATCCTAGAATATAAATCAGTTATTGTCATACGTCTATCATAATCAAGTGTGTAGTCCAATAGGATATAACGCCATATTAGTTTTCAGTGAGGATTGTGTGAGGAGCATATTTATATCCCTGTTGTCTATTGGCTAACATGTCAAAGTATGCACTGTCAGTGTCTAATCCACCTCTTAATGTGTTGTAATTATCCAACCTCCTTCTATAGCAATAAGCAGACCAGGCATATGAGCTCACTCAGATTCCTACATCCATACTCTCCTCATCCCATTTATTTATTAATTAGTTTATCTGACAGGGACAGTACACATTAATGAACATTCCTGTTGATGTGTCAGTATCATGTGTCAGTATGTTTGTAATTGTATCTTAGTGAGGACACTCATAGACATAATGTATTACCCAGACTGTAACCCTGAACCCTAAGGCCCTAACCCTAACCTTAATCCTAACCCTAACCCTAATCTAAACCCAATTCCAACCCTAACCCTAAAACCACATCTTGACCCTCAAACAGTCCTTCAAATAAGTGAGGACCACCCAAAATGTCCTCACTTTCCAAAAATGTTCTCACTCTGTTCTCACAATCTCGCAATTACAAGAACACACACAGACACACATAGCATTTTTTCCACATTGTGACATGCACAAGAGAACAGACTTTGGTGCATAGGCAGGTCATGCTGCTCAACTTTATATTTTTTATATTGTTTATACTTTTATAACGTAGTCTTGGTCAGGCTGTCCATCATAAAACCTCAGGCCCTTAAGATCATTTTGAAGAATATTATTACACAAATCAGAGATTAAATGCCTGTTAAAGTATTCTGGAAATTTCCTTTAAAATAGCTAAGCAGAACACCTATTTTGCTATATATGATGTACAACACTGGTATTTGCAGAAATTGATCCTTTACTTTGGCCTACAATTGAAGAATTCGGACCTTGGTCTTTTAGCGATGAAGAAAATGGACTGCTAATAGGACACACTAATACTGCCGACTGCTTATTTAGACATTACATCTATTTGTACATTACATCTGTTTCCTGGACGCTACATTTGGTTGGACATTACATTGTTGTTTTTTTGTTTCACGGTGGCGCAGTGGTTAGCGCTCTTGCTTCACAGCAAGAAGGTCCAGTGTTCGATTCCCACCTGGACGGGGCCTTTCTGTGTGGAGTTTGCATATTCTCCCCGTGTCTGCGTAGGTTTCCTCCAGGTACTCCAGTTTCTCCTACCACTAAAAACATGTACAATAGGCCAGGATGAATGATGTGTGTGACTATGGTGGTGGTCAGAGGGACTGTTGGCGCAGTGGTGTGCAGTCGCGACAGCGCTTCTGTCAGTCTCCCCCAATGGAAACTGAAGCTACAAACGTAGCTTCCCACCACCGAGTATGGAGTGGATGTACAATCATGTAAAGCGCTTTGTGACCATGTCTGTGAAAGGCGCTATATAAATAAAGATCTTCTTCTTCTTTCATTGTTTTAATGTCTGTGCAGCTCGTGCTTATTTTATTTTATTTATTTATTTGAGCAGGAACAATGTACAATATACGTCAACCTCATTGTACCAGGTTGTAATTTCCACCTGTAGTCCCTGGGCAGGCATGTGAACTGACAAAGTCATTACGTACTGGTCGTTATGAATTACGTGATGAATTAAACTTCAGGCCTCAGAAACATAGCACAACTTTGAAAAGTTTTATTCCAACAGTTAATGGGGTACAGTTAAGGAATAAATTGGAGATGGAGTGAAACGAGGTTCAAACATCAACCTGTTCAATTCAAGCAAAAGATTTTTGCAAAGTATAGAGAAGAAGAAATGAGTTGCCACTAGGGGGCGCAATAGGATCAAATTGCTTTTTATTAATTAATGAAGAATGTTGTTGCTCTCAACGGTTGTCATTCTATTGCTCAAAATTACAAATAGAGAATTAGGGTAGGCGAGCTATGGATCTGTTGGGAGGGATCCTCCCAATGGCCTCGTAATCCTCGTCTTTTAATGCACCACACAGCATAGGAACATTATCTACAAAATCAGCTAGTTAGGGCAATCTGGGTAGGGGTTTGTTGATGAGGAGCTACTGCCCTCTACAACTGGCCCGCTCTACACCTGGCTTTTTAACGCACTACACTGTGTAGGGCTTACATAATAAATGTACATAATAATATTCATGGAGTATAATATGTATATTAATCTGTCTTTTAAACATAAAACTGGTGACTTTTGGTAATACTAACAATGTTAGGCACAGAAATGTAATGTCGCCTTTTGTTACTTGCTTTGTACTAGACTTCGTACATGAAACTATAGACCGTTGTTGTAATTGTGCTTCTTTTCTGTTGATGTACGAACACTTCAAACAGTGTTTTGTAAGTTATAGTTCTTTGTAAATAGTTTAAGTATGTAGCATTATCATAGTTGTTTCGTAATTAGTTGTTACGTAATCAGTATTGCTCCGTTTTGGGGTATGGTCGGATGCTGCGGGTGTGTAGGGTCTATTTTGTTTAGCTGTTGTTTCCTTGTTGCTATTTTGTTCCTTTGTTGTTCCACTATGTTCTTGTGAACTGATGATTTTAATTGTATTGATTTTGGGGGTGGGCGCTTATAAGCTCTTGCTTCGGCCCACTCCTTTTGAGCAGAGTGTTTGCTGCTCAAATAAACTAATAAACTAATGTACGCATTTCATTCATTCCTGCAGTCATTTGCAAACACACTCTCACATACACACCAATTACACTACATTGTGGGAGCAGGTTTGTTTTAAAAGAAGCCATTGTTTTGGCCTGGAGTGAAAAAGTGTGATCAGCTCTGTTGGCAACATATTCCACTTTGTGATGGCCACACTTGAGAACGTTGAGCTGTCAAATACTGTTTTCCATAGTGCAACCCTACACTCGCCCTGAACAGTTGACCGAGTGGCTCTAGATGTAATTTCTGAGCTCAGTGAAATAAACTTTTTTCTAACGGAGGAGCTGCAGTACCATCAATTATCTTGAATAATGATATTGACTCTATGATCGTGATATTGTGCTATACAAAACAACTTGATTGACTGATTGATTGAACACTAGTCTGTTCTCAGCAACATGGGTTGGAGTCCTGGCTTTGACAATTTGCAGAATGTCACTCCCCGCTCTTCACCCCTTTCACCCTACGCTGTACTGTCAAATGAAACTGTTTGTAGTTTCTATGTTAACCCTAACCCTATGTTTCTATGTTTCTATTATTATTATTATTATTATTATTGCAATTATAAAGGTACATGACTATTAGAGAAGGTCCTATGTGACCTACAATCCACTCCTTATACAGCTGGTTTCAGCATGCAGCTTTACAAAAGTTGCAAACTGTAATAGCAAAGTTCTTCATCTAAGGACATAATTATTGTCTTATAAATAGGGATAAGGATAGGTATATTAATTATTGTCAGTGAAGCTGGGGTTACAGCTCACATCGCCATCTTTGTGACCAAGCTTCACCTAACACTTTGCTGTGAAAGTTAAAAGAAACAGAAAAAACCTTGTAGGCATGGTAGACAAAAAGGCACTTTACTATGAGACATGGAGACACCTGCTGAGTGGTGTATTCTGATATTTTTAAAGGCAAATGCAGTGATTGGGAAATGGTTATGTAACATGTTATTCCAAATGAATACTGAAGTAATAGGCCAATAGCCCTTCTAAAACGTGTTGATGCTGATTTTAGATTCGTTTATTGCACTTCTACTTACAGCCTATCTGAACTAACCAAAACGTTTAAAAAAGCGGGTTGTCCTGACCCCTGGTGGTGGTAATGGTAAAGGCGCCCATAGCAGCCTGTGGAAGGGGGATTTTCTTTCTGGCCCAAACCATGTATCACCAGAAAGACTTGTTTAAGTTCTGTCAGCATTATACACTGTACATATTGTAAATAGTTTTGGTGGTTACAACTTACAATTAAATTATTTATAATTATATATATTATATACCAGCAAGTGCATCTATTTTTATTGGACTTTGTCATTACTTGTTGAACTGTACACTGTGTATTGTAGAACAATTGTTTGTTTGTATGTTTGATCCATTCAAGTAGCCTACAGGCCCATAGTCAAGTTATTAGTTCACTTCACACCCCTGACCTGGAGACGGCGGTAGTGACTTTGCTGGAAAGAAGCCTCGACATGTTTGAAAGAAGAAGAAACAGAAGCACCAAACTGGGCCGCCATCTTGGTTCAAGCTGTAAACTGTCGTCCATGGCTGCACAATAACACACTGGATGTACATTGATGTTCACAGGTACGCGAGTTATGAAAAAGATATGCCAGTAAAACATTACGCGGCGATGTAAAGAGTTAAACCATGTTTCTGCGTGTCGCTGTGGATCTTTAAGGCAGCGTTAGGCTATTAAATTAATGCAAATAGCCTACTAATAAAATAAATGCCAGTGCAAATGCACACTTAGTTGTTGTTTGAAAACTGTAGGATATGTGTAGTTACTATAAAGCTTTTTTTTTTAATCTATATGCTGTCTTAAATATGTTTTGTGCAGAGGATGGACCACTCGACTGCCAATAAGAGCCATATGTCCCGTCCAGTGTGGGAGGGACAAGTCAACTGGTCCTCTGACCCATCTCAAGCAGCTCCTCTGAATCCTCTGTCCACTCCCCAGCAGATGGGCCTGGGTTCTCCTGTGGACTCCAGATCAGTCTACGACCAACTGCAGGCATCTGGTCTGAGCTGCCACAACCACTTGTCCTGTAGAGGAGACACTCAGTCCACTTCCCTGTTTGCCAGTGCTCCGACTAACCCGAGTATTTCCAATGTGTTCTCCCTTGCTCAGCTAAGCCAAACCCCCTTGATGCAAACTTCAAATCATGGCAAAATACATCTCGAACTCTTTACCAGACAACCCCAAATCTTGCCCCATTCCAGCCCTTGTTAACAAGTCAAGGTTTACCAAGTGCAGCACAGGACCTCCCTGTTAATCTGCCATCATGCTCACAAAACCAGGATCTACTGAGCAGATCTACAGGTGTGGATACTACTGTCGGCGGCTACGTTAACAGCCCTGCTGTTCCTGCCGAGGAGCACTCTCAATGGAGGCAACCTTTCAGCGGTAAACTACTTCAGAAAGCTGTAAATTCTACTGTACATATTTGATCATCTGAATAACTGGAAGTAGATAAGAATTGCAGATCAAAATGCAATGGAAACTGCAATCACAAATATAAACTACTACTAGAATGTGTTATTTAGTTATGTCATGTTATTGTTACAACAATACAAAACATTTTACTCAATGCTTATTTTGTTAATGCGGGACATTGGGATTCAAATAAGCACACGCCGTGTGAGAATTAACATGCACTTCCCTGACCAATGACCTGACAAATACACAAATATCTGTAAGTTATATATTTTTCTTTTTTAGGTAATAAGGACACATCTTCAAATGATCAAGGAGCTCAAAGAATGGACACTGATTTTCTGGTGGTATGTTTCTTTAAGTTATCCTGGTGTCTTTTATTGTTTTGACACATCTCAAAATCAAAACTTATTTACCTTACAGGTTAGTAATGACACCCGGAGTTCGCTTATTCAACAGCGAGAGGAACTTTTAAAAAAACTGTCAGATTTGGATGAGCTTGTAAGTGTTGTAATGCAACGTTGATGGCTGCTTCCTTTTAATTTAGTCAGAAAATGTCTAAAATATTTCTTCTTCTAACAAGCTAAAAACAATGCCTCCTGAGGACACTCCGAGTGAGGAGGCGTCACTTGCTGCTGACTCAGTGAGAATGTTGTTTATGTAGTTTTTGTTTTACTGTATTGATTAACTATTTTTTATAATAATATTGTTTTTCTGATCTAGACTCTTGTTTCAAATGATCCGCCGCCCAAAGTATTACATGACGAGCCTGGTGACATTTCCGAGGTTAGTACAGTTAGTACAGAGTAACACTACCTTTTAAGTTGATATTTACTTATTTGCATTTTATTTATAGGATGCAGAGGCTCCTATGGTTGAATCAGAGGACGACAATATTCCTGGATTCGTACCCATTAGTGACGATTGTTCTGACACCGACAATAGTTCTTCAGATGAAACCTCCCGTAAGAAATCCTCAACTCGTTCTAGAATCAAAGCAAAACCAAAGGCTCAATCGGCAGCTACAGAAAAGCAGACCCGGACTCTAAAGAGAAAGCGCAAAACCGGCCAAAGCAAGTCTTCGATTTTAGTATTGCAGTGTGTGAGCAAGAAAGGGAAGCGAGTGTATGACAAGAAGAATTATTGTTTATTTTGCTCCAAACCATTCAGTAAACTGTCTCGACATCTTGCAATGGTTCATGGCGACCAAGCGGAGGTTGCGGTTGCGTTTCAGCATCCCAAACATTCTAAAGAGCGACTAAAGATATGGAATAGATTGAAAAATAAGGGAAACTTTGCTCATAACAAGGATGTGATGATAACGGGGAAGGGTTTTCTGGCAGCTGTGAAGAGACCAAAAATACCAGTGCAAGACTATGAGTTTGTCCACTGTCTGTATTGTCAGGGACTTTACATCAGCAAAGGTTTGTTCAGGCACATGAAGAAATGTCCAGAGAAGATCAAAAACGAAGACGAACCTAAAGTAGGGAAAAGGCGTTTGGCTTTTAGATGTGTGCTTGAAACGCTGGGCCCAGATATCAGTGAAGGTTTAAAAGAGCTTCTCTCTCCAATGATCAATGATCCTGTCACACAGTCCATTCTAAATCACAAGGTTATTCTGCAGTTTGGAGAGGGCATGTTTAATAAGCACGGAGCTGATCCCACTAGACATGAGAACATAAGACAAAACCTTCGACAAATTGCAAGGCTTGTGCTTGAAGCTCAAAAGCGCACCCCTCTAAAAGAGATGGAAGACTTCTTTGTACCCTCCAATTTCAAACATGTCGTTTCTGCAGTCAACGTTTTAGCAGGGTACGATGCCAAGCGCAACACTTACAGCAGGCCCTCTCTTGCAATTAAACTGGGATACCAGCTACAAAAGCTCTGTGGTATTGTTGAGAATAATGCGATTCATTCTGGTGATGAGAGCAAAGCCAAGTCTGCGCAAAGCTTCCTTGAAGTTTACAAGAAGAAATGGAATAAGCTTGTATCCGCAGGTGCACTAACAACTCTTAGAGAGACTAAACGTGTTAAAGAAAAGAATGTGCCTTCCGTCAAAGACGTCAAACTCCTGAACTCTTACATGGCCAATGCCCATACTGTTGCTGAAAACAAATTTCGAGAGCACGCGTCTGCTGAAACATATGCTGCACTGGCAAAGGTCATACTTGGTCGTGTCATTCTGTTCAATAGGAGGAAGCCTGGGGAAGTGTCTGGGTTAAAGCTAGAGGATTTCCTGTCTAGGAAAATATATGACAGCCATCATTACACCGGAGTGTCTCTGTCAGACCTGGAGAGGACCATGTGTCGCTTCTTCTCACGGATTGAAATTCGAGGGACCTGTGGCAGAATAGTCCCTGTGCTGCTAAAGCAGGCATTTGTGTTGGGTTTAGACCTTCTGATGAAGAACCGTGAGACATGTGGGGTCCCATCTGAGAATCCCTTCCTGTTTGCCCGTCCCAGTGCACTGACTGCTTACAGTGGCTCTACCATTCTGCAGAGCTATGTGAAAGAGTGTGGAGCTGAATTTCCTGAAACATTGACTACAGCGAAAATCAGGATGCACTTTGCAGCAATGCTGCAGATATTAAACCTTGATGAAAACGAGGCCATCCAGATTCTGGGACCAAATTACCAGGTTTTACAGAGCACCAGGACAGATGTAATAGACCAAGGTGAGTTTTAAGAGCAACTGCAGATGTTATGACAGTTGAGTTGCTTACATATGTTCGTTTATAGGTACATTTCAAGATACAGGGACCCAAACATCCTCACAATGGGGGCACAATCAGTTTTCATGTAACTACAACCAACCTGAAGCTTATTATCCAGACCAGAGTCACCATGTTCAAACACCTGACCAGAGTACTGCTGTCCATAAGCCTGCTTCTACAAACAGACCGCGAAGAGGTAACAAAATATCAATTTATTTATTAACAAATGTGTCTCTGCAAACTGTGGACTTTTCCTTTCTGTTCTAAATGCAGCTTCTCAGAAGAATGGCAAACAAAAATGGGAGGAGGCGGAAGTGCGCGCTGTCGAGAGGCACATGATGCGCTTTATTGAAGGACACAAGGTGCCTCAGAAGTTGGACTGTATCCAGTGTCTTGAAGCTGAACCAGAGGCACTGAGGACGCGCGCCTGGAAGGGGTGAAGGACTATGTCAGGAACAGGATCACTGCCTTGAAAAGAGAGGAAAGCAGGACCTCTTCGAAAAATCTGCCTCAAACTAACTGGAGCTGCCAGGACTCGAGTGGTGGTTATTACCAGCAGCTATGAACATGCAGCACATTTCTGTTAAATAACCTATGCTGTACGCAGAGGTGGGTAGAGTGGCCAAAATATTTACTCAAGTAAGAGTAAGGAAAAATAAAATTACTTAAAGGATTTACTCACAGTGGAACGAGTAAATATTTTAGTTTTTACCTAAGTAAGAAAACAGATGCTTTATACTTCTACTTGTGTAATATATCAAAGCTACTCAAAGAAGTACAGTTATGTCAAAAAGTACATGTGCTTAAGTAAAGTACTACTGTTCATCCTCAGCACTTTTGTTTCCATATTGAAGTGTGCTCTTCCTGCTAATATTATTAATAAGACCTTTTGTTTTTTGTTCAGATTGTTATTTTCTTATTATATTTTATCAATCATCACATGTACAAATGTTCCAGTTTCTCCTCTGTAATCAGACAAACAGATAAAGTTATGGTGTTTTCTCTTTTAGACTTGTCTGTTATTTTATTGGAGACATTGGGCCAGTCGAGATGTGCCGATTTCAGGCCTGCAACCTTCACATCAAAAGAGCCACTTCGGCCCATTTCAAACCACAAAGCATACATTGTTTTAGCAATAGAATTATGATAAATAAGTTAAAGGTACAATTTTAAGGTCAGTCTTTTTGATCGTATTAAAAAACATAAGGGGTCTGGATAGAGAGGGCTGAAAGCTGATCATAAAAAAAAAAAAAAACTTTATGTATATTTGATGAAGGTTCGTAAGTCATCGTCTGTACCATATTATTCTGTAGTTTAGAAGATGTGCAACTCCTGTACAACTGAGACACTTTGTGGGTTCCCTTTTTTCCATCAAAGATTAAAAAAAAAAAAGAGTTTCATGTGGCTCTTGTGATTACCTACCATACCCCCTGGCCTGTCTACATCATTTAATATGATCAATACAATCACCCCTGCCCTGTTTTATATTGAAAGGAAAGGCGGAAATGGCCTGTAACCTGAGCGTTTGCGTTGATGCCAAAAGGGAAGATGCGCAGTAGACATTGCATGGGTTTCCATTGCGATCGAGCTGTCATAATGCCTAGCAAGTGTGTGTCTTGCTTCTGTCTGTAAATAAAGAGATCAATTAAACGGAATTCTGCAAGTTTAGTGGACACCACCATTGAGCGTCGAGTCAAGATCTCCGCATGTTGTGGTCGTGAAACCCACCGTTGTATTCTTCCCATTCAAGGTGTGTAGCCAAGTATTTATCGTTGTCTCTAACACTACAATGGGATCATTTTTGCAAAACGTCTATAACAACTCGCAAAGCTTGTTATGTTTTAGCCAAAGCTACTATTATTAGCAGTTTAGTGCAGAGGTGGGGCATTTTCTATTCGCATTTAGTTGCCCCTATAATGAACCAATTCGGCCCCAGCGTACCTGTGCGTAAATGAAAGTTTGCATGTCATATTGCTTACAAATGATGCATGTATTTTTTTTAACTGATTGTTTGCTGTTTAGGTACCATCTCCCAAGGAAGGCCATTAGGGATGTTGGTGGAGGATAATGGACATCCCTTCAGCCAATCACAGCGAGGCAGCCCAGCAGCAGTGGGCGGGACACAGCAGCTGGTCCAACGTTTCTCCTCCCCAGTCCCACCAGAACCCAGTTTCAGCCTTTCAGCATCTCACCCTGACCCCCGCCCCCCATCATCCATGGCCCGGTTATGGCACGCAGCATTGTAGTTCTGCTGTCGTCTCTCCCGGTAAACCCGCTCCTCCCTGTTCCCTGCCCCTTGTTTCTAATGGGTCACTGCAGCCGCAACACGTACCACCCCAACCCCCTCGCATCAACCACCACCAGTTGACATGTCCACCGGTGCCGCATGCTTTCGCAGACCAGAGGCTACTTAACGGACCCCAGTCGCCGCTTCAAAAGATTCTTCCGGTAGTCCAGACCTGTTGTTTGCAGATCCAAGTCAGTCAAGGCCTGCAGAGGGGTTTGCTGGACATAACCACAATTATAACTCGGCTGTTTCTCCCGTTCAGCAGCAACCTCAGTGGGCAGTTTCACCTCCAGGTGGGTTCACGTTCTGTCCTCTCTCTTTTTTTTTTTTTACGTCTTAACCCCCACCTGAACCAAGCACATTTTCTCCAGTTTGGCCTTACCCAAATCTGAAAGCTTCTTGAAAAA
Organism: Neogobius melanostomus; assembly: GCA_007210695.1. Classification (NCBI taxonomy): domain Eukaryota; kingdom Metazoa; phylum Chordata; class Actinopteri; order Gobiiformes; family Gobiidae; genus Neogobius; species Neogobius melanostomus. The sequence goes on along the minus strand of VHKM01000006.1, from coordinate 3,708,570 downwards.
AGCATCGAAAAAATGTGTAATAAAAACGTTAACAATAAAGCCACAAATGAGCAACAAAAAGCAACAAAAGATATACAAAAAAGTGACGGAAAAAACATCAATAAAGTGACAACAAAACGGCAGCAATGTGAGAAAAAAAAAAAAAGTTTATATGAGTTTTGTAAGGCTTAGCTTTCAAATGAGGCGTTTAGATTTGGGTAAACCTGAACTGGAGAAAATGCACTTAAGGCGGGGGTTAAGAGGTTTAAGTCCTGCACAAACTTCAATTAATGCTGTAAATCTTACCTACAGGAGCCGTAAAGCAGTTTGTTCCTGATGCTGTTGGTCAAGAAAGAACTTTGCAGGTTTGGAAGTGCTTCTAACAGTGTAATTGAGCTATTACATATAAGTGTAATTGAGCTATTACTTTTTACTGTCTCTTTTCAGTCTCTAAACTCTGAGTCTCGTTATGGCCTGGACCCCGATTCCCTTCCCAGTGCTGTAAGTATTTCATTCTGATGTATTAGTTTGTTTTTACCCAAAGAAAGTCTAATATCTGATCGCTATGGCACAGGTAAAAGTAATGGCCGAGGACCAGGCACAATGGGAAGGGAAAGTTTATGTCTCTGAACCAGGTTCCTGTTTTCCTCCATTGGCCACAACTTCTTGTACTATAGAGGATAAAGGTAAAGATACATTTGAAACCACACATCATATACATGTACCGTAAAGCATATCCATTTAGCAGGAGTCATATCCCGGACTAGGACCTTTCTTTGACTTGTTTTTGACTTGACTCAACTGACGGATTTCTGAGAGGCAGTCAATAGTGAGAACTTGGATTTTACTTGATATAGCTGTCAAGTATGTGACATTTACGTATCTATGTAAAGCACATACAGAGAATGTGATCCTTGATGCAAAAACCCCCAACAACTAACACTATATATCGAGCAATATCCAAACTATACATACAGTATGTAGTATGTTCATAATAGGGGACAAGGGGACACACACAAATAAGAAATCACTTCTTAAATAGGCTGTACTCATGACTTGGGCTCGGAAATATATTTCACACATTTTCTAATTCTTGAACAGGCAGTGCCAGTCCTTTCGCTATCCGCGCTACATCATCCTGCTTTCCTTGTGATGGTCAGACCACCCTGCTCGCCCGTTTGCCACTTGGAGCCCTCATCTCCCCTCTGGCGGGAGTAAACCACGGACAGGTAGTTTTATTTTATTTTTTAAACTGATTTGAGTACATAAAAATGATTATCATTATCAGCAGACATTGTTTGGATGGAAAAACAGCCATATTGTCTGTTAATTTCCCCAGAATATACTACCTGACTGCACAGAATCTGACTGTATTGGAGGTTGTAGCTCATGCGGTGCCTTTATGTGTCGTGCTATGGGCTGGCAGGACTGTGGTCAGAGGTTTTACTGCCCGTTCTGTGGAAAACTCTGCGACGGTAAGCCATTATTTATTTATTTATTTATTTATTTATTTATGGACACATTTGGAGGATCAGCCCCATGAGATGAATCATCTCGTTTTCAAGGGGGTCCTCGGGATCACATCCACAGGAAACAAAACAAAACAGCAGAGTATGTGCACAAAATCAAATAATAAAGGACAAAACAGTACAACAAAAACGAATAACTCACCCATCCACCTACACACACTCGCACCGGCTCTCAATATTCACCTCCCCACCCATCACAGAGGGAATACGACACAAAAATACAGTGTTTCCCAACCTGTGGAATGTAAAACCACTTGTGGTATTTGAACAAGTGGTGCTCTGAGTCGCTTGCAATTTTAGACTTTATAGAGGCTAAACAGATTCCATTTCCATCTGAATAAAAATGGAACCTCAAAACAATAGACAAGTCGATGAATATCAGAAGAATAAAACTGCAGACATGGCCTTAGCCCCCGTTTCCTTTTGCTATGTCATGACCTCACACACAAGCTCTATTTAGACTACAGGAGAAATTTTAATTTATGCTAAAATAGGGAGTTTAAGTTGTTGTTAGACACAGATTGCACTTGATTAAACATTAGTTAGTCAGATTTAGATACATTATAGGGACGTTTTAAACCGTTTTTTAAGAAGAGAATTTTAAACTTGGTGCTCAGGTCAGGCATTTTACGAGGTGGTACTTGATGTGAAATGTTTGAGAACTAATATACATATTCTCACACACGTACACGCACACCTTTGCTAATTAAGGAAGGCAATTATTCTGAAGGTGTGTTAACAGAGAATTTCGGAACAGAGGAAAAGACTTACGTGAGCGTGAGCGTATGGATACTGGAAGATTATTCCAGTCACGAGGGCCCTAACACAGAAAGCATATTTCCCCATTTCTTTATTGACTCTTGGGACAATGAAGAAGACCTGATCATTGTGATGAAGGCTGTATTGTGAACTGTAAGGGACTAGATATTGTGATAAGTAAATTGGGTATTGAAAATAAATACATTTATAAATGAACTGTAGCCAGTGATATTGTCTTCTAGCTGAAGGTGCAAGCCAGGACAACTGTTCATACATCACACAATAATGTGTCCTATAGGGGCAGCGAAGGACGAAACAGCACAGGCTGCTGTAGACCACATGAAGAGAGTGTAAACAAGCGGCAGTAGTGTTAGAATATATAATATCTACATGGGTGGCAATAACTGAGAGACTATTCTTCTCCTTATCTGAAAGTTAAAACAATCTCCATTAAGTTTTTTTATTCATACTATTTCTATGTATTACATTTCTATGTTTCTTATGTTATAGTGCCCTGGCAGTTTTACCAACCAACCAAAGGGGTAGAGGGTGTTCGGATGGATAAGGAAAAAAGGCCTGAACTTAGTATGGGGTCATATGAGGTCATCAACTCTCAACGGGTTAGCTCATGTTTCCAAATACTGCATTATCCCCCTTATCTTTAGTGAACAGTTAACTGAGCATTTTTGTTCTTAGGGTGAAGCTGCTGTGCTGATGCTGGCCATAGATGTTTCTGTGCAAGCGCTTAGAGGAGGTCATTTGGAGTTCATAACACATCAAATACGCACTCTGCTAACCTCTCTAAATGGGTAAAGATATTGAAGATCAAGTATGTAACTTATTTTAGTGGAGTAAATTTCATTCTGCCACCATAGAGTATTTTACTGTATAAAAGTAGTGGGAGCGGTTTGTAAGAAGTAGATATGAGAATGGGCCACAATAATAGTAGTGAATATTTTGCTTTCAGAGAGGATGAGGAAAATTTAGCAGATGCCCGTGTAGGTTTGATGACCTACGACAGCAGGATCCACCTGTATGATCTTAGCCCCGCCCTCTCTCGTCCACACATGCTCGTAATCACGGAGTCCGATGAATTACAGCTTCCTGTAGCGGCTGGGCTCCTGGTTCCCCTTAAAGACTGCATAGACAGCATCAACAGGTAAATACCATGACATGTACCTGTAGCTAAGGCGCTAGATCTCACTGATAAGTAACGTAACATTTTTTAATGTCTGTTCTTCAGTGTGTTGCAACTAATTCCTCAGTTTGGTCCAGAGAATAATGATACTACTGGAGTCCCCATAGAGCTGCCTGTCAAAGCTGCGCTGGCCATATTTCAGGTCTGTGTCAACAAAAGATCAAGATAAACCCTTTCTTAAATTACTTTTTATTACCTATAATTGTGCATAAGATAAGATAAGACTTTATTGATCTCACAATGGAGAAATTCAAATGTGCATGTTATTTTATATTAAGCTAAACACAACTCATTGATGCTTTTAGGCTTTGAACTGTCCTGGAAAGTTGCTGATCTTCCATGCAGCCCCTTGATCGAGATGGGAACGCCGCAAGCATCTTCGGGGTTCTTCAGCTCCATTAAACCGAAGGTGTCGTTCACTCACCTCACAATGTACTATCATAAACTGCTTTGGCATTAATCTCATATATTATTATTATGTTGATCCAGTCTATCTTTGAGCCATCAGAGACAGCCGCGTCATTGGTTAGAGACTGTGTCCGTCAGGGTTGCAGCGTTCACCTGTTTCACCTGTCCCAGGAGCTCGTGGGAGGCGCTTGGCCAGGGCACATTCCGTATTTAACAGGTGGAGCTCTGCGCACCTACAGCCACCTTCAGGTAAAACAATTAGTACTAAAGTCTAACCTGCAGTAGTCTCACATTAACAAATCTATTTGCAGTGCCTGTATTACGTACCTTTCTGTTGCTGGCATGATTCATTAACCTCTTAACCCCACCTGAATCGAGCACATTTTCTCCAGTTTGGCATTACCCATATCTAAAAGCTTCTTTAGCTTAAAAATGGTCAAAATAGCAACAAAAAAGCAACAAAAACGTGACGAAAAAGTGACGAAAAAGCCACAAAAGAGCAACAAAAAAGTGACATAAAGCGATGAAAATGTGGCAAAAAAGCGATGGAAAAATTGTTTTAAAAAAAATGACGACAATGCAGCAACATGAGGAAAAGGGTCCATTTGGATGAGTTTTTTAGATCTTAGCTTTCAAGTGTGGTGTTACACTGGCCTATAGGCTGTAACCTTTTAGATTTGGGTAAAACTGAACTGGAGAAAATGCACTTGGTTATGGCGGGGGGTTAAGAGGTTAAAAGATTTATAATTTGTTGGCTTATCTCTACACATTTCTGTTTGCCCATTGCTGTTGTTTCTTCCAGGGGGAAATGGACAAAGAGCGTTTTTCTGCTGATCTAAAACAAGCATTTTCTATGAACACAGGGTTCAAGGCTGAGCTCAAAATAAGTGTTTCTAAAAGTAAGCAGTGAGCACATCCTAACGTGAAGAGATGCACTTCCAGAAGTCCTTTAAAGGGGGGTATTATGGAAAATCGACTTTTTCAAGCTTTATATCATGTTATTATGTCATTCCCTCATTAAACACATGCCTGGAGTGTTGCCTTGGCTCATTCACATATTTTTGAGTAATCAGTAAAAACTTAGATGGCAGCCATTTTAGGTGTAGCTATGCCTCAGTCCTCCTAGGAACGCCCCCACCTCCTGGAGACGCCTCAGGACCTTTCGTCACCAGCCAAGCCACCAACCACTGCTCCTCAGCTCAGCAGAGCCCCCTCCCCGCACAGTGTTGTTGTTTAGATGCCACAGCAGTGTCGAGAAGGGGGCGTGTCGGAAAGCTTCTTAAAGAGACAGAGGCCTATTTCAAGACGTTCAGTACAGCCATTTTGAGAGAGCAATTTTATTCAAGGCAGTTATTTTAATTTACTGCATATACAGACCAACAGAAGGTTACGTCATCATTGTAGTGTGTTATAGACTGGTGCTATGTGATTGAAAAAAGCATAATACCCCCTCTTTAAGTCTTACAAATCGTAATATTCTGGTGATATTTGGGAGCTAATTGGTGCCTGATTTCACAGATATGCGTGTTTTGGGTTGTTACGGCCTCTTTCTGCCTGGTCCTAGCCCCGCCTTTGTAGCAATGGCAAGTGTTGACTGGCGGACGACTTTAGCTTTAGAAGTGGAACATGTCGGAAACTTGGATGAAACAAGAGGTGTTGCTATACAGGCAAGTTGTTATCCAAGGCATACATACTTTCCTTTACGTTTGCGTGATTTTGTTTAATGCTTTCCCTCCTGTGCCTCAGAGTGCTCTGTCTTACAGCACTTGGACAGGAGAGAGGAGAACCAGGGTTCATACAGTCGTACTGAAATGTTCACACCACCTCCAGGACGCTTTTAGAAATTACCAGGCCCAAGCACTGCTCTCATTCTACACCAAGAAAAGTAAGATTTATAGACAGTGGTCGCATTCAGGAATCGCAAAAGTACAAAATTAAGTAACGCTTTTGTAGTGTATTGTGCTGTGCTGGAGCGCCCCCTACAGGAGCTTAGGGAAGAGCTGCAGACACAGATCACAGAAGCACTGGCGTGTTACAGAAAACACTGCTGCTCTGCCTCTGTTTCTGCTGGACAGGTGAGTGTAAGATGTGCTTCCTTTTGATGATGATCTTTAATTAAAGCAACTAAAAGGATGGGGAAATGCGTGATACTTTAAGATTTCAGTGATCGTGTTTTGTGTATTATAACCATGTGTTGTTTAAGTATTGGTACAGAAAAAACACTGATATATTACTGCGCTGTCCCGTATCCTGCTGTGAGTAAATGTCTAACCCATCATCATCTTCACATTTGTTCTACAGTTAGTGCTTCCTCAGTACCTACGAGCATTGCCAGTCTACATAAACAGTCTGCGGAAGAGTGAGGTGCTTTTGCCAGGTTTGAGGAGCTCTGTCCACCAGCGGCTACAGCAGCGTTGTCAGGTGCTCAGCATGGATCCCAGCTGCACAGCCGTCCACTTTTACCCTCAGCTGCTGCCTCTGGTCAGTTTTCTTTACTGTTATCTTGGCATTGGTGGAAGAAGTACTGTTGTAATGGTGCGTTCCAGGCAACTGGTAACTGGTAAATTTCCCACCTCCCACTTGGAACGCCGCTCGAACTGGTAATTACAACTTGTAAACTCGGAAACCTCAAGACTACTACAAGTTCATATACGAGATGAAGACAGTAATGGCGGCCCCCAGTGGAGGCTCGCAGCTAATGTTAAAACTGTGACAAAACCACTGCATGAGTGACGTGAACGTTACCTTTCAACATAACGTTATGTCGCATGTTTTTATTTATATCTGGTTTGGAGAAATGTTCATATAATGTTAGCATTGTATGAGCTAACTGTTGTGGCATTAACCGTTTTGTTTACATACGAGTTTAATCACCTGGAACGCTCTGAGGTCATAAGTCATAATTTTCAAGTGGGAAATATACCAGTTAACAGTTGCCTGGAACGCACCATAAATTCTCTAATATACGTTTGTTAAGTGGTGACGTCACAGCTCTACTTCCGGGTCCGCAGATGTGCGAGAAACTACAAGAAACTCTTTAATACCACAATCAATATTTCTGAAATTCAACAGAGAGTTACTGAACATACTTATTTATCAGGCCCATTAGCCAAAAATGCTGTACCTACTGCTATAAAAATAATATTTACCAAAATCGCTACATCCGGGTTAGCGGAGAATAATGCTAAACCGCTAAACCCGGAAGTAGCGACTTTAGTAAATATTACTTTTTTAGCAGTAGGTGCGGCATTTTCGGCTAATGAGTCTGAGAAATAAGTAGCTTCAGTAACTCTCTGTTGAGTTTCAGAAATATTGATGGTTGTTTTTAAGAGTTTTTTGTTTTTTCTCACATATTTCCCCCGTCTGCTAGGACCCGGAAGCGGAAGTCGTGACGTCACACTTAACACACGTATAGTTAACCAGGTGGGAGGAGTTTATGGTTGCTAGGTAACGGAGCACCATATAAATAGTTGAGCAGTCAGTTAGCTTCAGTCGGGCAGTTGCAAATGTCTGCGTCTGTGTATGAGATATTTGTAACAGACCTTTGTAACAAACTGAACTTCAGTACAACTTTGAAACTGCCCTTTGTGTCCGAATTCGATCATAATACAGTCCTACAATTCCCCAATATTGGTCCTTCGAGCCGGATACAATCCCCAATAAGTAATTGAAACTGAGTGACGTGCAATCATGGGGACGCAAGAGAGTGCCTCACCAGTCATAAAAAATATTTAAAAAATTAAAAAACAAACTAAATACAAACTTTACAAATTTAATACAGATTCTGGTGCAGGCATGGAGCGTTTTAACCTGTTAATTTGACTTTAAACCGCGTTTTGAGGTGAGGCCTGCCTCGTGACGCACTGCCCCGGACAATGCCAGGGGGCGCACAGATTTCTACAAAAGAAAAGTGAACTACAAATTAACCTTGTGCATGTCATGTTGTGTTTTTTAATTTTTATTTGCAATATCGTGAGAATACATTTTAAGTTGGAAATTTGCTTTTTAATGAAAAATGCTGTTGCTATTTCAATGTAAGGAACATTTACAAAGTAAGTTGCATCTTCCTGCAGTTTTTGTTGACTTTATATTGAAGTCTATACACGTGCCTCACTGTCTAAACTTAATGTATTTATCTACCTTTTTGAAATTATTTACAGTGTCTGACAGTTGACAGTTCGGACCCTCCAAAATTAAACAAAGCTGTGCGGAGCTGCTCTGCCAGTCTTGACGCAGAAGGCCTATATTTGGTAAACGCACCTCTTACTTTACTGCTCTGGGTGGGCAGGCAGGTGCCAACATGGGCCCTGATGGAGCTCTTCAACACCGGTTGCTTCTCCTCCCTGCCGTCTGGAGAGGTGAGAAAAGAAGATACTTTTTTAAACATCCCAGACATTGTGATGGACAGAATTTTTTTTATGTTTTGTGTTAATTTCACTAGACAAAACTACCTGTTTTTGAAACCCCCCTTTCTACTTCTGTGCGGTCCATCATCAACTCACTGAACTCGCACTTTCCCAGTGTGCGAAAGGTAAATTATTTCGCGCTATGTTGAATATGTACAGTTACGCCACCGGATGACACAATCCTGTCTTTGCTAGCTTTGTGTGGTGAAGCAAGGTGACAGTTGTGAAGAAGCTCTACAGCGACACCTGGTGGAAGATAAGAGTCCCAACGGTGGAGCATCCTATGCAGACTTTCTCTACCATCTCCATGTCAACTCTGTCCGATTGGTGCAGTGACCGGACATTCTTCTTGTCCAGGTTAGAAGTCAGCATTTGGAACAGTCGCACCTCAGTGTGGGGTTTATAATTTGTTGCACACAACAATGCAGAAGTATATTAGGCCGTTATTTAAAGCTGCTGGTGCGTGATGTTATTTTTAGATTATTATTGCTTTTCCCTGGATCATGACCGGTCCCAAGAGCCTGTACTGTATGTATGTGTGGGTGTGTGATGCTTTAATTTTATGCAGAAATAAACATAAACCCTAAAACCCAATAGACCTTTGTTTCTATTTTTAAGGAAAGAGTGAATATTATACCGGGGGGAAAAGTTAACATTAAACCATGTGTACGGATACTGTGTGAAATGGATGTTTTAATGGGATAAAGGAAAAACTTGTCAATAAATTACCACATGTCCAGGTTTGATGGCAAAAGAAAGAGGGTCACACAGATTTGCCCATGTTTGGAAGTCTGCACAACATTGGCTTTACGCACTTTATCCGCCAGGGGGCAGTTTTATTCTAGAAGCACAGAAGTGGCCGTGCCATATCGAATGTGTCAATTTAAAAGAGTAAACAAAAACGTCAAACCCAATATATTGTGAAACTTTAAAACCAATCGTAAAATTATAAACAGAATGATCGTTTTTTTTTAAATTAGTAAACATTTAATGACATTCTTACTGTCCCGAATTGTTTCACTTCTGTGACATCTTTGAGATCTGTAAATAGTAACAAAATCTGTATTCATAGTATATTTTATTTTGGAAAAGCTCCACCGGAAGTCATAGACCTCAGTCAGCGAAGTGTGTCTGGCTTGACGGCAGTAGATCGGTGGCGCTCTGTCTCTATCACCAGAGCGCGGAGAGACAGGCACGGAGCACCACCCCTGTGGCTTTGCCGTTTCTGTATCAATCTGTCCTTTCTCAGCCCCCGCTTGAAGACGTGTCCCCCGCTCCTACGGCCGTCTAGCTGCTGGGCGGACCCGTGCTTCCCTGACGCCGACCGAGCAGAAAACAGCTGTACGATCTTTGGAGCTCAATCCAAGTATAACGCGAGTGAGATAGCGGAGAGACATGGCTACGACAACCTGTACGCGATTCACGGACGAGTATCAGCTGTACGAGGAGCTGGGCAAGTGAGTATCATCGGGGTTAATGAAGATACGTGTGTCTGTTGGCGGAGGAGGCAGGTTATATGGGACGGAGTGTGGAGCAGAGGCGATGTGCACAGGCCAGCGCTGCTGCTGCTGCTGATGGGTGTGTGTGAGAGAAAGTGTGCGCGCATTTTCGGAATGACAGCTCTCAAAATAACATTACGCTGCTCCCTCTCCTCTCTACCCCACAAGTCAATGTCTTCCCTTCCCTGCGTCCAGTCTTGAGCACATGTTCGATATACAAGATCATTACTACAACCTGAAGCTATAGCCCTGGACCACAGGAAAGCACTGATGCCTTTTATGTGAATATGCCAAACATAAGTAGTAACTCATTATTGTTTCCTAATCCTGGAATTACCTCTAGGAACAGCTTTAGGATTATGACACCACCACATTAGCTATTGTTATGACATTATTATAGCATTGTAATAGCCTGTTTGAGTAGTCAGTTTAGTAATCAATAGGCTGACTTGTTTCACTTTCTCTTTTAGCTTGCTCTCACAAGTGGTCTCTGTGGGTTTAGCTGTCTCTGACAACACGTCACTAAAAAGGCACTCGTATATTTCGCTCTTCCAGAAGGACATCTTTCTTACCAGCTTTAAACATTGCTCCAAAATTTTCCATTCTCGGTTGTGTCTGGCCACAGCTGCCCTGGGGTTGACTGATGGAAGCATGGCTGCCAGTCTGTGCTAACCTCCAACCAGTTGCGATCCTTCTCACACACCACATACATTTTATTACAAAAGGTGTCTTGTCCAAGGGCACACCAGCAGTAGGAGGTACTGAATGGGCATCAGGTGTGCTTATCGCTGTAAGCCATCTGAAGACAATAGGTAAAGCTTTTTTATCCATGCGATGAAATGCGTCCTCCGCCTCCGCCCCCCAGTCATGGTGTAAAACTTACTAACATTGTTTCTAAAAGCTAATATTGTATCAATTCAACATTGCTACGCAGAATTACTCTTGTTTACAAATATTGAGATAAGGCAAAGTTCAATGACATTGTTCCTTTGTGGTATTTCTTGGAATATGATAAAAATCACACCATTTTATCATCTTGAATAACATTCTCTCGTCCACTGCGGCGCTTATCTCCTGCTGTTGTCATGGATACACAAAACACAATGGCTGCTGCACTGCCTTTTTGAATGTCACTCTGACAAATATCTTACAACAAAATAAACTGCTGCACAAATGTCAGAGTTGTACATCAAACGCAGCGGCTTGTTTAATGCGGCATTTTACAATAACATAATATGTTGTTCATTGTGCAGTTTGACTGATCGTTACTGATTTTACTCATATGATTCTTTAGTGATTGACCTCGGAATCACTTCTACAACCTATCTGACCTTTCTCTGGTTTGTATGAGGAGGATGTTCCAAAGGAAATGCAATGCACCTATTTATCAGAGACATTAGACGGAACAGCTGTGAAATATTTTACTGAATTTTACCGTTTAACATCCTTCAGTTAAAAAGACCCTCGACTATTGTTAATTTTAACCATTAACCTGATTTGAAAGAACGTGGTTAATGTAAAATTGAATACATCATTGTAATGCTAACAATAACCCTAAACAGTGCTGAGCATACCTCATGAGAGCTCACTAAGAAGGAAAATGTGTGCAAAAGCAATGCAAATCATATTAAATGACTTTGTTGTGCAGAACGTTGTTCTAGTTAAACTACAGAGTAGTGAATCTATTGTCACATAAAGGAATTGTTGTGTCCTAAATTCTTTTTTTTCTCTCTTACAGAGGCGCTTTTTCAGTAGTCCGTCGATGCGTTAAGCTGTGTTCAGGACAAGAATATGCTGCCAAAATCATCAACACCAAAAAGCTGTCTGCAAGAGGTACGTGCATTGTAAATATGTGGAGTTTTTGGGCAGTGAATATTATGTGATATTGTTCTTTACTTTGCATCTTATGAGAGAGTAAGTTTGCAACAAAATCTGATTGTTTGAATTATCCTTTTTTCTTTTCTATTGATATTTCTAAATCAAGGGCCTCAAGTTTATTCCATAATAGGATTTGTTTGGTCTTTTTTCAACAGGGGTCTTAGATAAGATATTAGATAAAAGTCATCCATTGGGTATAAAAGTATGTGTAGACCAAAGACTGGAATAGATCATGAGTCAGGTGTAGCATCGATGAAATATAAAGTTCAACAAGCAGTATGACCCTGTGATAGTATAATATCGAAAGTATTTCCTCTCAGAGTTTGGCTGTCTATCAAAACATTTGAGCAACATTCACTTTTGGCAATGCCCTGAAACTCTTCGAAAATGCCCCCTGGATTGAGCACCACTAACCTAGACAGTTGTCAGAAAAACCAACGCAGTGGCAGTGATTTAGCACACCTTGTTTATGGCATGTCCCAGGAGACTGCAAGATTGTTCCTGTTACGTTGCTAGCTAAAATAGACTCTGAAGATGACGACCAAAATGATAAATCTGTGCATAGTTTCCCTCTTTGACTAGTCACCCCTCCACCTACAGCGCAGACAGTTATATAAGTGATATCTCGCCGCATTTTACCCTCTCAGATGGCAACGCGTGGGAGTCTTTTATCACAATGGACTTTCAGCTTAGGAAAAAAAAAAAAAGGACAATGGAGTATTCACACAAGTTCGATGGAAGCTCCGGCATTAACAGGTTGGGATTTTTAGTGCTCGCAAAAGACTGAATGGCGATACAGTGGGTCGAGTGAGCCCGGTGATGGTGGCACTGGCTCTTCACGGCACCACTTGCTCAGCGTAAATCTCCTGCTGCCCAATGCGCCCCGGTAACCTGAGCTGTGTCAGGCAGCTCCACTCTGCCACTGGACTCTGTCACTTTTCTCACTCGCACTTGAATGGCCGTGAAATGTGCTGCTGGCGGACAGGCATTTTGACATTTTAGTGTAATCTCCAAAGTCTTATGATCCATTTTGTTTCCAAAGAAAGTGTTGCTCATGGTGAAATATGAAAATAATCAGCATGTAAACAACCAAACAAACAAACAAGTTGAGTTAAACAGACATCTTAGACATCCAGGATGATACATAAACAATTTTGCCTGGTAACTGTGTGCAACCTTTAACACCTGTGCACTGGGATGCGTCTCCGCCCTCTTTTCAATCTTGTGGGACCTCAGTTGACAACCCACAAAGAAGAGAATTGGTTATTGTCAAAAAAAAGAAAAAAACAACAACATCTAAATCTAGAACTAGTTGTCCAGCTTTATCGATTCAATTGACTTTGCTCAAATGACATTATAATGACATCCAATACAATCATGGAAAAACTGCACACTCGTAAAAGTTTTAAAAGGAAGATAAACAAAATGGTAAAAGACGGCATACGTGTCTGCTGTAGGATACATTAGTTGGTCATCAATTTATGTGGAGATATCTTACAGGTGCTCGTCATATAAGAATATCGTGAAAAAGTTCATTCTATTTCTGTAATTCAACTTAAAATGTGTCACGCCTTTATTTTTGTTATAATTTTGATGATTATGGCTGACAGTCCATTTTCAAAATATTCAAATTTTATGAGCTTTTTAATTTGGGTTTTTTTTACAAGCTGAGCCATAATCATAAAAAATTATAACAAATAAAGGCTATACATATCTCACTTTGCATGTAATGAGTCTATCATATATTAGTTTCACAGTTTATATGACGAGCACCTGTATTTTATTTGACTTGGCTTTGGCACAAAACGGAAGGAAGAAAAGTCATTTTGTTCTATCACAAACTGGTGAGATATAGCACATGGCCATTACATTTCTACTGCAAGAGAGCATCATTGTCTTTTAGTTTTATTGATCGCAGGCAAAACCCTGTAGACCAACTCCTTCACGACTGAGAGCCCACAAAAAATAAAAATCACATTGACTTTTTAGAGCTTTTAACAACATCACAATGTGGTTGTCTCATCATAAACATTCCCAGGAGCTGTGTCTCGACCCACTTGCGCATCTTTGAGTGATCGTTGATTCTTCTCCAGTCGCTATTCTCAGCAGTTCCCAAAAGGCTCCTCTTATACAGACAATGCTTTCCTCACCTTTCACTCGCTTTCTAACCTTAATCGTCTCAGTGCCAAGCAAAAACACTCGCCATAGCTTTACTACAGCTACACAAGCCGCATGGACTATTTTGTTCCTCTTTTGTTTCTCTTTGAAACAACTGTGCAGCAAAGGGGAGGGGGGGTGAAAACAGGAAGTGATTGGATATTTTGTTTTAGCTGTTGTAGATCAATATTGCATTTTCTGACCAACAAAGTATAAAATAGTGATATAGATGTGTTTGAGATTATTTCCTGCACAAAGCATAATCTTTAAGTGTAAGTGTAGATGGCAGATAACGGTGGCCTGTGTTTCTTCCCTGCTGTAACTAACTAAATATAATTACAACACACATTGTATTAATGAGATTAAAGCCATGCTGCTTAATCCAGATGCTATATTTGCTTTTTCTTTTGGCAGGCGAACGTCTTATACCATCGGTTGGCATTATGAGACTGGCAAACACACAGAGACGCGCACACTGAATAATTCACCCACACAGTTAAGCTATCATTCTGCCGATACATTTCACTTGAGCCATTCTAGCGCCGTGTGCAGCGTTTGTGAGGCGCAGCTCAATCCCTGCGCCGTTTTTTTCATTGGATCTGAGCACTGGCGATGATGTGACCTGACTGGCCGGTGCTTTGATACTAGTGCCACACTCTTACTTCTCTTTATTTATGTATGAGCCATGTCCGAGGAGCTGCCCCCCACTACTTCTACTCTCTCACATCTATTTATAGCTGTATGACCTATCAGACATGGATCCTCCACTATTATGTAGGCGCAGAAACACTTAAGTCACTTTCCACCTTTAGGCAGCGCACGCAGAAAGTTTTCAGACTTTTTATTATTGATTTCTGTTTTATTGACCATGTGTACATTTATTTTCTTTTGGTAAACATTCTGTCCTCATTACGCACAAGATGCTTCAATCCAGACCCCAAAACATCTTCAACCTCTCAATGCACTTAATATTTAAAGCTGAATCTACATGAACAGCTTTTTCCCCTCTGCCATCTCACTCATGAACAGTAAAAAACCTTATATTATACTTATATTATATTTGCACTAAGTGGCTATTCACTTTTCCTCTGCAGTATTGATGTCAGATCGATCAGCTCTGCTTTATGATAAACTGCTTAAACAGAGGCCCCACCTGGAACTGCCACCTTAACGCTTCGTGCCCCTGGTAGGGTCTCCCATGGCAAACAGGTCCTAGGTGACGGGTCAGACAAAGAGCGGTTCAGAAGCCCCTTATGAGAGACCAACAGGCCAGGTTAGAACCATGAGGCCGTCCTTCTGTGGACCCACCACCTGCAGGAGGAGCCATAAGGGGCTGGTGCAATGTGATTTGGGCAGCTCCAACAGCTGCCCCCACGACCCGGCAACGGACAAGTGGAAGACGATGGATGGATGGATGGATGCTTAAACAGAGCTAAGTGCAATGTTACATATGGAGTGGAGGGTTGAGTTTGTGAACTTCAAGCAGGTTTAGTTGAAGAGCGCTGCGCTACAATAGTACATTAAAGGGATATTTCAGGATTATTGACATAGGGCCTCATTTCCTAGTTATCCAGAGAGTTGTTGATGTCTGGAGATATATACATTTTTTCAATTCATGCAGTCCTTGTATTTGAAGAGTCTAGTTGGCTTATGCAAGGCTAGCGCATGTCTACGGTAACAGCTAGCCTGCATTAAAAACAGTCTGACCCACTCCACAGTGCACCTGAGGCAAATCACTTATAACACCAGACTAACCATATAAATGTCTGTGTCGATAGAGTAATTTTTAAAATATAACTGACCTTGTATCACAGGAATTACCGCATTTTGAGGGACTATTTTCTAGCAGATCACTCCGCCGCTGCGTTAGCTTACAACCACAAAGCTGAAACTGCTCAAATATAAGTTATTTTAAATGCAAAATGGTTCAAATTACTCTATCGACACAGACATTTATATCGGTAGTCTGGTGTTATAAGTGATTTACTTCAGGTGCACTGTGGAGTGGGTCAGACTGTTTTTAATGCGGGCTAACTGTTACTGTAGAAATGTGCTAGCCTAGCGCCACTAAACTCTTCAGACTGCGTGAATTAAAAAATATATATCTCCAGAAATCAATAACTCTCTGGATAACTAGGAAATGAGGCCCTATGTCAAAAATCCTGAAATATCCCTTTAAATCAAAGGCAAGTTTTGAAACAATGTGTTGACCCTAAACAGTCCCATTCCACATCCATTCAGTGTAGATAAAACAAACAGAACAATAAATGATGGATCCTTCCTGAACCCACTCTAAATACAAGATATCGTTGAGTTCGCGGTCTTGTTTCTCAACCAGCCGGGGTGTAAGGTTAGTGCGCTCAAAGCCAAGGTTGCTGCTGTGACTTGCGAGCGCGTGTGTTCGGGGTGGGCAGATGGAGGGGAGGGGGGTCTTGTAGGAAAAGGAAGCCCTGGCAGCTCTGGGCCATGCGCCTGTCTGCCTGCATGCCTTTAGCACGGGACTCTCATCTGATTCTGCCCCTCGCAGTCGCACATATATCTGCGCGCATGACAACTCGGGGCGCTCTGTCAGTTGCCCCCACGCTGTTTATTCAGGCTTTTATAAAGAAATGAAGGCATCGAGTGAAGGGATGATTTTCTTTTTACAGCAAGTCTGTTGGTGATATCGAGCTGGCTATTTAAAATGTAGTTCCCGAGATAGAAACGGTCAGAAAGTTCAGGCGTTTGTCATCAGTTGAGCTGAATAGAGAAAGTGATGGAAAGCTTCAAAATAGCGTATGACAAAATGTTATATTTTAGTTATTTTCAGATGAATACGGGTTTCAACACATTTTGAAATTGTTCTAACTCAACAAAAAATAACTAAAAAACATAATAATAATAATAATAATAATAATGCATTTTATTTGTATAGCACTTTTCTAGATAGTCAAAGACGCTTCATAGAGATACAATAATAAAATGCAACATAGAACAACACATAAAACTAGATGGCAATATGAGAAACATAAAGTATAAACAAACACGGACTAAAATAATATAGTCAACAATGTCTTTTTATTTAAACCTTGGAGTTCAAGTGAACTTTTTTTTTTCCCGCGGCCCGAGACAGCTGCCTGTTACAGTCGCTCCAACACTAGACTCCTGAATGTAGGGCAAGTGTGTTGAGAAAGGCTTTTGCAGAGCTTGTTTACCGCTGCTGTTGTCTGGACACAGTTTGCCTGAAGCAGTGGATTGTGATTTGTTTTGGCAATGGATATTTCATATTTATTCATACAGTACGGAAGTGATGCTTGGTGTCTCTGTTGTTCAGTGTGATCTTACAGCGCAGTCGAGAGGTGTGGCCTGGTTTCACCAAGCAGGCAGACGAAGGGCAGGGGCGCATTTGTTTGTGCTTTTCAGTCACCACGTCCCAAACGCACAGCTTGATTTAAAAAAATAAAATAAAAAAAATCACTCATTTCACAAACAAACATTTGATATGCATTAACTTCCTACTGTTGTGTAATTTTCATATATTGATGCCGTCTTGGCCAACTTTTGTCAGTACTTCCAGGCTGCTGGAGGATTAGCAGACTTTTTTGTGTTAGCCTAAATGCTTCTAAAGAATGGAAGAAGCAAAACAAACGTTAAGAAAAAAGAAAAGGCTTTTCAAGCTTAAAGGGACTATACAGAGTTTAAAAATATTAAAACTAAGTATTTTCATCCCCAACACGTTCCAGCCATGTCCTAATGTGTAGAATGAGCCCAGACCTGTTCACCACAACTGCCTCTAAAATCCCGCACTGTCACTCAAAAAGTTTTGAGTCATGAATTGCCGTCATGCACGAGCTTAATCTAGAGACTGCAGTTACGCGTAAGACCTGAGGTGACAGTAGTGAGCATAAATGACCAACTTGCATCTAGTCGCTTTAAATATTGTTTTGTGGAAAAATGATTAATCCCCAAAAGAGTAAAAGTAGTAAAAATACTACTCGCCTGCATAGTTTAGGCAAATTGTAGAATAATTGTCGGTGCTGTTAGCCGTTTTTAGCTTCCAAATATTTGAGTGAATGTTTCCAGCTTCATAAATAGCTTCCATTTGAAATGGCAGTGAATCCTTCTTTGCAAAATGCCACTTACCATTCTTAATTTTGCTCATGTCCATGATTTAAAGGTTTTTTGTGTTTACTTGTACAGTCATGTCCACTAACTTTCCATTCCCCTGATGCTGGTGGCCTGTATTGAGTAATAATTGTGTGAGGATTGGATATCTTTTATGTGACGTACAAAGCCCCTGATGCACAGGTTTGAATAGATGCCGACAAATTGAGCCATATTTCTTGTACCAGGTCATGTCCAAATCCATTCTGTGTGATTGGCTCTGATAAGTCCCTGTGAGAGAGAAATGATCCTCTTCACGGAGAACGACAGAACAAAATGAGTCATAACGATCACCATCTGCTTTGGCACTTCTGACCTTATCTGTGCCCCCTACTTTCTCTGAAAGCTACTGTGCCACAAAGCTTATGATTTATTGTTTTGTTATTAATTTAAACTACACTTTGTAAAGTTTATAGGCAAACATGTTCTGAAAAGGATCAGCTCCTTGTATTTGTATCACAGCAGTTGTTTTTTCAGTCTCACATGTTAATGCTCTGAGACATTTTTAAAAGGTTTGATGTGAAGAACATTTTAATTTGAAAGCCCAAATTACTCATTTAATTGCAGTTGCAATAATTTTCAAATGCACTTAGAAATTTTTACAAAAGCTTTTGCTTTGAGTTCCTCAATAAATTTGACTGGACACGTCACCTTACGTAATAGGTCTAATGCATCGTGGATGTCTGTAATCACTGTCAGTGCATAATGGTCCTCTCTTTCTGAAGTGGTGTTTGTTCTGCCTCTTTCTGAGTAAGGCTCTAAGACCTTGTAGTGGCCATCTATAGCCCGCATTTGCCATTTGTAAGCACTGACAGAGGGCTTTGCTCATATTGATCTACAAGCTGGATAATGCAGGGATAAAGGACCCAAACATTGCCCTGCCTTGTTACTAAGTGGGTTATGTGTCTCATCGTAAGTCAACCCGCTGTAAATCCCCTGACAAATCATTGACAGACTATTGTTTTAAAAAGGATTTATTAAAGCAGGTCAAAGGGCATGAGAGGATTTCTTTTTAAAAACATTTTTTTTACATGCACTCCAGCAGGAGCGAACTGTAGGGCTTAGAAGAGTGTATACCATTTCCAACACATGTAACAGAGTAGTTCTTTGTTTTTTGTCCTTGAGCAATCAAATGACAACAATTTACAAACGGGACATTGTTAGCCCTAGACACCATTAATGTGCCATCCTGTTCAGATAACGCATGGCACTTGGTCGGAACCATTTTCATTTATGAAGGGTGATACAGCAGATGTATACTCCCCTGTACTTGAGCTGCTACTATCTCTGATTCTAATTTATAGTACACAAAGCAACACGACATTAGCGCCAGAGAGCATTGTATTGTTTGACAGAACGATCTGAATAATGAGGGCTCTCTTTGTCTTTGTAAAGCATCTAGTCTTTTTGTAAATTAACAGCCCCCGCGTAGTTTTTCTCCTGCTCCCTTCTCCTCAGCGCTCCTCCTTTCCTGTCTCCGCCTCGCTCCTCTCATCTTCTAAGGCTGTAATCACTGGGCTTACACTTCACTGTCACTTCTCAATGTCACTGTCAGTGTGGGTGCCGGTCTCATGTGTGGCAGTCCGTGACAGCCAGGGAAGATCATGTGTGTCTTTGTCTAGCTCTCCGCCATACGTGGTGGTCCCGCCCCCTGCGGAGTGTGAGCGCATACTCTATGTGGGCTTTTAGATTTAGGTTGACTAGCATCATTAAGCTTTTACTGTACATAAGCTCGAGCTAACATCCTGATTTAAATACATTCATCTTTCGTATATTTGACAAGCTAACTGGGAGTCAATATTATAGCAGGTGACATTTACAGTCAGATATACTGTATGTTGTAAAGAAGAAAACAATCTGTTTGCTTGAAGAAACTTGAGACTCTTTAAAGGCCACCGTTTTTCCATACTGAGATGTGTTGTTACCTGAGCTTAGACGAGTTGATGCCTAACTGTCTGGTCTTTGTGCGTGCGCTCAGTCACACAAATGTTGTTAGCATTTAGCCTCTCGCTGCAAAGGTATAGCTCCAAACTGGGGTGAAGTTAGAAGCTCCCAAACTGTTTCACGTTTTCCCTATTTAAATACAGTTACACAAAATTAAACATGTCGATTTTCTAAGCAGATAAAAAGGGGCACTATATTGTGAGGCGTAATAACACTGGGAGTACTTTGATGCTATTACTGCACGGACGTCGAAGTACTCCAGGTGTTATTACGCCTCACAATATAGTGCCCCTTTTTACCCGCTTAGAAAATGTTTAATTTTGTGTGACTAGACTTGAATCGTGTAAAGGCTCACGTAACTGTATTTAAATAGGGAAAACGTGGAACAGCTTGGTAGCTTCTAACTTCACCCCAGTTTGGACTATACCTTTGCTGGGAGAGGCTAAATGCTAACAACACCAGACAGTTAGGCATCAACTCGTCTAAGCTCAGGTAAGAACATGTCTCAGTATGTAAAAACGGTGGCCTTTTCCTTTAATCGGTGACCATCAAATACAATCATTCAACCACAAGAGTTGTCAAATATTTTTTGCCCCATCTTTTAACCCATTCATCTCACCAAATTTAGCTCTTAAAAGAATGTTGTAAAATTGAATACCTCCTCCTCCATGTGCAGCCGATAGTCGGGTGGTTAAGGCTGCTTCACATATGGCAGAACACTATTGAGTCCTCAGTGTTGTGGGTTCAATTTGCGAATGTCCGACCCAGCTTTTCTTCACCCCTTTACAGCCTACAGGCCAAAAAATCCTTGGAAAACTAAAATTGATAATAATACTACCTCCTCTTACTTCTATTGAATACGTTTTGCATTGAAACATTTCCTCTCCTTCTCTCTGTTTCTTTAGATCACCAGAAGCTGGAAAGAGAAGCTCGAATTTGTCGCCTCCTAAAACACCCCAACATCGGTACGTGCATATCTTTGCATTATCGTATACTGTGCATTATTAGACTAGAAACTTACACCGAGCCTCCTACATATTAGCGAATGTATTTTAGAAGCAGATTATGCAGGAAACGTATCTATGCAACAAAATTAAAACTGTTCCTCCTTCCCTTTTTTCCCCCCCAAGTGCGTCTTCATGACAGTATATCAGAGGAGGGCTTCCACTACCTGCTGTTTGACTTGTAAGTCCTCTCTTCATGTCGCCTTTACCCGGGTTCTCCACACCCATATCAACATACACGCTTACATAATTCTATCCTATATTTGAACTTCCCCACGTCCCCTGCACTGCCGCCGCCACCCACGCCTTCGCGTTCATCTCTCGGCATCTTCCCTCTAGTTTCCATGGCAACGGGTCCGTATGAAAGGGGAGGGGGTGGTGGGGAAGCGGGGTACGGAATTAAGAGAGGACCTGCTCAGAGCGTTAATATGGATTTCTGTACTTGTAATACAACCACAGTGCCAAATGGTATAACGTCGTGTTTTTTTTTTTTTTGACAGCAAGTATTTCCAAAAGTCTAAAGCCGAGTTTACTTTGAGTCTGTTCTGCATCTCCCCAAGTTGGCGAAGTCGTGGCCTGTGTAGCGTTGCTGTCAAAACTGAAGTCATCAGTCCTGAAGCTCAGAGAGAGAAACTTTACCAAAACTTTAGTGACTGTCTTTTGATCCATCCTCACAGGGAAAAACCTGGGCGTGACTTTTATTCCACACAACAAAAACTTTGCTAAGATTTTTACTAGTTACAGGTATATTGACCGATATATTGGCCAGCTGATAGCCA
Source organism: Neogobius melanostomus (assembly GCA_007210695.1). NCBI lineage: Eukaryota > Metazoa > Chordata > Actinopteri > Gobiiformes > Gobiidae > Neogobius > Neogobius melanostomus. The sequence continues at coordinate 3,686,887 of VHKM01000006.1, read as the reverse complement.
GTATTGTATATGATATATTTTAATGCAGATAAAAGGCCAATATCTCCGAGAGACTTTCCCATTGGAAGAGCTCAGTCACAACTCCCTCGGCCTCAGAGGAGCTGTGAGATATTGTGATGAAAATCGGTCACGACTTGTTTGTAGGACTGGGCGATATATCGATATTTAAGATATATATATTTTTAATGAGATATGGAATTAGACCATATCGTGTATATCGGGATATTTCAAATTCAGATAAATTATTCCCTAACAAAAAGAAACAGGTAATCTGGAGCTGATTTTTTTTTAAAGTTTATCCTAAACTGAGCACTTTATTTTGTTATCTCTTTATATATAAATGCTGCCCTCAGAAAAAGAGTGACCTATTTTATTTTATAGGCTATTTTTATTTAAGATATTTTTTTTATTTAAATGTGCACCTTACAGAGCTTTGTTTATGTTTACATTTTATAGTGAGTTTTCAACAAAACTACTCGACTATGACTTAACATTTAATTTCACAGCTCTCACTTTGTGGAAAAATATTGGGATATATATCGTATATTGATATTCGACCTAAATATATCGGGATATGACTTTTGGTCCATATCGCCCAGCCCTACTTGTTTGTACACCTTTTATTTGATATGTTTATGTTGCAGACTTTTGCTTAGAATTTCAGCACCATAAATAAAATAAACGTTACCTAAAGTTTTGTTTTGTTTTGGAATCTGCTGATTTTTGTCTTTAAAACAAGCTCCCTCTGAAGTACCTACTAAACATGAATGTCCTGAATAAATCAGCCCTATGCCCTTGATGCTTGATTGTGTTTCAGGATCGAGTTTAAGGTTCTTTTTAATGGTGTTTAGATGTCTTAAGGGTTCTGGTCCTTCTTATGTTTCAGAATTGCTTTTACTCTATGAACCTTTGCGGCCCTTGAGCTCCTCTGGCACTTGTATATGAAAAGTGCTTTATAATATTTTATTGACTGATTGATGTAAACTGCATTATTGTTTTGGTTTCTTTGTCTCTTGTCTGCACTGCAAATCTTTCCGAAAAAGCAGTGGGTGTGTGCTCTCACTCTCTGTCTGAATACTTTAGTCTGTGGCTTCATACAAGCGTAATGTTATAGTTGTACCACATTTTTTGAATAAATGTTTTAGTGTGAACTCTGAATCTTTTCTTGCACACAGGGTGACCGGAGGTGAACTCTTTGAAGACATTGTAGCCAGAGAATACTACAGTGAGGCAGATGCAAGGTACGAGCCCCACTTTTAGAGCCACTTCCTTGTCCCGGAGTCCGTGTCTACTGTTGTGTGTGTTTACTTCCCCTGTCCCCTTTGTTCTTTCTACTCCTGCTCTTGCTCCTGCTCTCCCCTCTTTCCTTACAACTTTCCTTTCCTTTTTCTAGCACTACCTGCATTGTTATATGAATCCATTGCCTAATATTGACATTCCTTCCACACATCGTCTTTATTCCATGTAATAATAGTTGTTATGTGGATTACAAAAACATGCATTACCACATACGCCGTTATATTTAGCAGAGTAGTACGGTCTTTTTACTTTCTCACTACCTTATAAGTTGACTTTTATTATATATTATATTAATATTGACTTACCCATGTGACCAGTCCAGTAAAGCAACAGGCGAGGAAGTGCACTGTCTGTACAGTACTCATGCCACAGTCATGACCCTTGAATAATAGCATTATGAAACCTTCATAACATTTGATTGGAAAACAATGGCTTTGGTTTGTTTTCTCTGCTTGTCATATATTTAACATGCCTCCTTGTGTTTGGCTATAATAAGCTGTAATAATATCTGGTTTCACCGTAAGGAAGTCATAAAAATGAAATTAGCCCAATTTGTTTCATTGATAAGATGTTGTTGCACATTTGCATTATTTTGTAGCTTGTGTTTAGTAGTTAGTTAGTTTTTAGGGCTGACTTCACACATTTTTTCTCCTGTTCCCATGAGGATTTTGAATTCAGCTCTACTACTGTATATAAGAATGGTGTTCTGGTAGTAAACATAATGTGGCTTGATAGGACGATGACAGCAGCTGCTGCTGTAATGTCTGGCAGCAGCAGCGGGTGGCTCACATGTCACTCAGTGAAAAGGTCAGAGACCACAGTGTTTAATCAGTTCTTAACAATAGATTTGCTGATGCTAATAGTAGACGTAAATATTGTGAGCCATACTGGATCGATTACATGAAGTCATTTCACACTTGCATTGAGACTTGGCAAACCAATTTGAACACTGGTTAGAGTAAACTTTCTACATTCAAACATATACTGTGCTTTAACATCCTGATCTGTCACTTTGAAGTATGTCTGTGAAGTGCTTTTCCCCCGTTGTACTGTCATACACATGTTATTCAAATGTACCCGTCCCTTTTTCTTTTGAATGTCAGTCATTGAGGCCATTCGTGTTCTTTCCTCTCACACCCTTGGAGACCAGCCAGAAGTGGGACTTTAATTAGCTCCAGTAATTAGTCATGCGCACAGCCAGGCACACGTGCACCTTTGAAACTGTGCCACATCTCACTCTGTCGCCCCCTATATCCAACTGATTTTCCACCTGATGCTACAGTCAATCAACATCATGAAAGGGGGCAGATCATTTTTGTCGGTAATTATATAACTCTGTAGTCATGTTCATGAGAGGAGTAGACCAGTTTAGACGATACTTTTAACGGTGTGTTTTGGCATAATGTTTTGGGCAGAACAGTTGCGTTAGGACTGTCATCCCCATCACTTTTCTTTTAAAATGTGTTTACTTTACTCAACATAGAAGAAGGCGGTGCCGTCTACACTGGCCGTACAAACTAGCTCTCGGCCTTTCCCTCATATGTCATATTCAATTTAGCGGCGCACACGTCTTGCTCAGCCAGTGTGATAAACTCAGCACATTTTACAACCAGCCGCTCAGAAACACAGGAGTCTTGAAATGACATGAAGTGAGTGGCAAGGCAAGGCAACTTTATTTATACTGCGCATTTCGTACACAAGGCAACTCATGCGCGAGTGATGTAGATACTGTCTGTCACAATCAGGTTACAGCCACGTGTGCTTTCAGTGGCACTTCTAGAAAGGATTTTTTTAATGTAATATATAGTGTATATATATAAATTAAATCTATTTGTGTTTCCGTAGTCTTAGTTTGTCTGTTAGATTTCACCATTAACATCTTAACCCCCACTTGAACCGAGCACGTCTTCTCCAGTTTGGCTTTATCCAATCTCAAAGCTTCTTGAAAAAAGCGTCAAAGTAGCGACAAAAATGAGACGAGAAGGAGGAGTAAAACGCAACAAAAGAGACAAAAACGTGACAAATATGCAACAAAAATGCAACCAAAGAACATCAGAAAAGTGGCCAAAAAAAAGCAATGAAAAAGTGACAAAAAAAAGTTGGACCAAAAAGTGATGAAAAAGTGGCAAAAAAAAGGCAACAAAAGAGTAACAGAAAAGTGGCAAAAAAGTGAGGAAAAGCAATGAAAAGAAATGTCAAAAAGTGACTGCAACACAGCAACAATGCAAGGAAGACCCGTTTTAATGAGTTTTGTAGGTCTTCAAATGAGGCATGACTCTGGCCTATAGGCTGTGACCTTTTAGATTTGGGTAAATCTGAATTGGAGAAAATGTGCTCAGTTAAGGTTAAGAGGTGAAGGAATGTCTTAAAGCAGTACTAAGTAACGTGTTTACCTTAATAAATCCTTTCTGTAGTCCCTCTGGGGGTAATACAAGTGTTAATGGGATGATTGGGGGGTCTTTCATTCCCCCTGGTGTCTCTGGCCAGAAAACCATGCTTGCAACTTGACTGCCACCGGGTCGGAGCAAGCAATACACGCTAATAGAATCACGGAGATGAAGCTAATAGGCTAACGGGCAAAGCTAACTGTGGATAGCGCCACTTTAAACAGTATTTACAGCCAAGTTTGTGTGAAAAAAATATTCCATTGTATAACTGGATGTACAACACCCCTCTCTCCCTTCACCTTTTCTGTCAGCGTAGTATTTACTCTCCAAGACATTTAATAAGTTAAAAAATCGTAACTTGCTAAGACACCTGCAGTTGCGCTTATGGCCTCTAGGGGCAAGAGTTACTTAGTACTGCTTTAAATTGTTGTGGTCCTTTGAGGGCACAGATACTTCCTCTAATTCCTTTTTACATCACAGACAGACTCTAGGTCCATAACAATATTTACTGTCATTAACATTCCCTTTCCCAAATAGCTTTCCCAGTCTTGATTGCTTTTCATGTTTTTTTGTGCCTTTCGGTCCAATGGAGCTTAGGTTGTTCCAATACCGATTTTTATACCAATATCACATATTGGTATCGGTGACGACGACTTTGTTTTTTATTATGCCTCTTTTTGCAAGCCTTGCCTTTTTTTTTTTTATTGCCTCCCCGGGCTGATGTTATTCAGAGGAGTACTCGATATCGCCGGCCACATTGAGAACGACGGAAGTATTGGATCGGATTGGAAAGAAACAATCCTAATTGGAAGTGAGCGATCTGAAGTTTCCTGATAGTCACCCATAGAGTCGGCTCTTTAATCATGTTACAGTAAAGTTTGGAGTACGTGATGTGAAAAAGCGTGACATTGCTCCAGCAGCCAGCCGCCCATGACTCATCCCCATCCTAAACATAACCGTTCCATTATCTTCATCTATTATTATCTCTTTGCCCCACTTTTTTTTTTCAGTTCGCAACATTTTCTCCTAACCCTACTCTCCCTCACTTCCCTGTCCTGCTTCCCCCCCTTCCCTTTCCTCTGGTGTTGTGTCTGACACTCTGTTCTGCTGTCTCTCATCTTGTTTTATTAAAAAGCGAAACAACGTCGTCTCTCCACTCCTATCCCCCCGTTTTTCTCTTTCTCAACTCATCCAAATTCACCTTCCTTTGCCCTTGCGACCTGTTGACCACTACGCCCTTCACTCCTGTCCCAACCGCCCCCCCTCTCCCCCCTCTCTCTGTTTTGTCTTCACAGTCACTGTATCCATCAGATTCTAGACAGTGTCCATCACATTCACCAACATGACATAGTGCACAGGGACCTTAAGGTTAGTACATGTAGAGGGGCATCTGCATCCCAACCCCCCCCCCCCTCCCATCCTGCCTGCACCTAACCTCCTCTGACCCCGCCCCTTTTCCTTTCCTCCCTCTGTCCCGTCGGTCTTTGTCGTCCCGTTAGCTGCCTGTTTGACGTCTGCCTGTCTGGAAATGCTCGCTCATGTTTTGCTTTAAAAAAAATAAATGACTGTATTGTATTTCACACCACACACACACACATACACACAAATCTCCTGCTGCACTGACTTTCTGTGAATCAATGAACAAACCTGTAGCAGCGATAATAAATGTCACAGCTTGCACCTGCTATACTGCCGGTAGTCCCCGCAAAGGAGCCACTGAAATACAGAAATCGATATAGATCCGAGTAAATATCACGTCTGACATCCGACGCTCCAAGCTTCGAATGGTGGATTGTTACAGCATGTCTTGGAGCGGGAAAGGTTTATCAATGGAGCAAAGAATGGTGTCAAAAGTCTCAAAAGAATTGCTGTTGCGATTTTGTGGTTTTATTGTGGCAAATCTAGTCAGTGTAACTAAAAAGCAAAGCACAAAAGAGACATAAATAATTGATCTTCTCACCTGATTATGATTATAGATGCACCGATCCAGCTTCTTTTTTTTTTACCTCCCACACTGATACTGATACTGTTTTGAGCAGTCTGCTGATCAAGGAAATTGGTTTGCAGTGTGTGAAAAACATTCAACAATGACACTTTTCCGCACTAAAAAGGCCTAGACCTAGACCTTTCGAACAAAAAGATAGTAGACTTTAGGCTTCAGGCCCAATTTAACCCCCAATTGCTCTTTAATGAATAAAAATACTGTATGTTTTTATGGCATAGGCAACAAAACTGTTGGCTACTATGGCATTTCAAACCCACATTTAAAATAAATGTATTCCGCTGTGTGTGGGAGACTTGAGAGCACGCCGAGCCACAGTCTGTGTCAGTGCGACTGTGCATCTCAAGATGTAACGGATTCACTGTAATTCATGGGAAATTAGAGACAGATTTAACCTTTCAGCACAAATTAGTTAAATAAAAAACAGTATAGCTATAGTTTTACGTTGTTATTATATTCTGTGACTTTATTGAAAAATGTCTATCTCCCTTTTCTTTCTTGCTAGAATCAAAGCCTTGAGTGTTTTAGTTCTGTCTTGTCGAAAATATCGATACTTGGATACTATCGATGGTAGTAGATGTAGTATCAAAACTTTATTGTCAACTTGAGCAGATATCAGTACTTTACTCTTTTTTCCTGTGTCTCAGACATCCACAGGAGCACCTCACGTCCTCCACTCCGTCTACTTCCACCTGTGTACATACAGTATTTTGTTCTATACAACTACAGAACTGGTAAAAAGGGACTAACAAAACTATGAACCAATTTAAAAGGTGTTTTTTCCCGCATAGTGTTGCAATTGGATTTTAATATTTAGTATCCTAACTACTGTACATCAGAAAGATATATCTAAGCTTTATAAAAAAATAATGGTCAGTGCACAGGTAATCTGCGGCTCATGTTCTCTCTAACATAGAGCTGCCTTTGCTATTAAATCACATCGCTTTGTTCACTGTTCATCCTCTACTCAAGGTGTTTGACCTGGTCTTGTACAGATACGCATTTAACCTGACCCTTTTACGTTTATATGTCTGGAAAACAAATAAACAATGGCTGCAAGTTGTTTTCCAGTTCCTTACCCCCTCTGTACTGCTTGAGTGACATATTGAACACCCACTTGCAATGGTTAGAGATAATGATAATTGTTCAGACAAATTAGTATAGGGTGTAGGAGTTGTAGAAGCAATAAACACATGAATCCTCTAAACTCAATATGACACTATTATTTGCAATGTAACAGAGTTGTTTAATAGGCTGTACATCACCATATTTGCCAATAGAAGTGTTTTAGGCCATAGTTATTGGAGAACAAAACAGAAGAGTCCCCTATGAATCCCGCCTTCATCCTATTAAACTTCTGCCATGGCACATAATCCTCCCCTGAGTCCCAACTCCTCTCCCCTTACCTGGCTTGTGCACGGGATTGTAGAGCTGCTAATATACTAACATGCGCCCCCCTGGTGTTTGCATGCAGTCATTGCATCCAGCAGATCTTGGAGGCGGTGCTTCACTGCCATCAATGGGCGTGGTGCACCGGGACCTGAAGGTGAGTCAAAGGGGCCAGTCTTCCACAACATAGCTGTGGGTTATCTTCTGTGTGTGTTTCTCTCTACACGTCTAGTACATGTTGTCTCGCTTGTAATGTCAATGTAGTGTGACATACAGTGCTACACTTCAGCAAGGAAGTAATGTGCAGCAGTTGGCTGTTTTTGCTAGCGTTGGCTTTGTTGGCTGCTGTTACTTTATTTGTTTACGGTTGACATAGTAACTATTGTGGATAGGTATACGGGATCTTAGGGAATGCCCACAAATGGGCACAGTCGAGGGACAATAAGGAAAAGAACAACTATTTCACCTATCAGTAAAAAAACTGGAGACCACCGTGTCGGATGCTCGCAATGGATGTATATGACACAACAGACACAACCAGGCCGCGCTGTATCAATCGTGTGTGTTGATAGGCTAAGAACGCGTCACATGACTTACAGTGGCAATGGCGACTTTGACCAATTACTCCACCACTACTTTAACAAATGCTGTGGATGTATTGTGGATGTTTTCTTTTAAACCAAATACAGAATGCTAACCTTAATGCTAATGTTAGCTTCATACTACAAGCTAATGGCTAACTTTGAGTCCCGTTTTTTTAAATTTTTATACAGTACTTCTAGTGAACAATTAACTCTGTTAAAACATTCGTAATGACACGATTTTGACTTGACTTTATTCGTATGTGCTAAATATGTGAAATAGTCTGCCAGAAAGCATCCATACCTCCTAGTATGACGCGCTGGCAACTGTATCTATAGGGCTGCAAGGTAGAACACAATCAAAATTGCAACGTAAATGGTCATATTTGGCAAGTGGAAGGGCTGCTTTAATTATGGTAATTTGATGCGATCTATAAAAACAACAGAGTGTACCGATTTGAAAACCTTGGATCTTTAAATAGACATAGATTTTTAGTTCATTTTAAACTTAAAGGACATGACCAAATATTCGGTACTGCTTTAAACTGAGACCATTTACATTCACCACAGGCTCGGACTCACCATATTTCTGTGTTTCTTCCCCCGCTGCCTCCCCGTCAAGATGACAGACCACTGACTCTGCAACATTTAGCAACAGGCTTTTTCTGACCGCGGCCTTCGCAGTCAATAAATCCATTTGGCTTGGCCCCTGAGGATTTTTAATGTGACACGGCTTTATTTACTGCTCCCAGAGAGTGGTTTAGTATCGATTACCGCATACAGTGTGAGGTTAATTGCTTCTTAGTTACTAGCCATGATTCTTCAAAGTGATAGCTAGTTTTATATCATCATCAGGCAGTTTATTTTAGAGTCAATTACACAGGGCTTACCGGATGACATGTCAAAGGGCAGATTTATTCCTTGTGGATGTCCTGTGCATTATGATGGAGAATTGCATGCTATAGTGTTCTGTACGTCATGTCTTGTCTGTTTAGTCCACTGTGTTTGTCTTCTCGACCTGCTCCACGCAAATGTCAATCTTGGCATTCCACCAGACGGTGTTTATCAGAACTGTTGTGGCTATTTCTTTATTTAGCTGAGACGCCGATCTGGTTTCACACCCAGGCATTGGGGAGCATTTCATGCAATAGGTCATAGTGTGATGACTGAGGACAGCCTGGGTGACAAGATCACTCAAATTAGGAATTGGGTTGTGGCATATGAAAAGTCAACACAGTCGTATAAGTAGTTTCATATAGGCTTGCTTTATAGTACTTTGTGGGTTTGCAGCAGACATGCATTGTCTTTACCTCAGTGCTTTCTTTCCCCCTCTTGATCTTGATTCATGTGCCGTAGATACACATTTCAAAGTTGCACTGTTCCTCTCAGCTGATCAGTAGTTAATCCTACTATGGGAGCTTGTAACTTGCTACATCTGGCATGACATATTGTTTGTTTACCTAACACTAAAACCTAATGCTCTGTTTTTAGACTCTCCGAACAGATGCAAAAAAACAACAGCAGCTCTATAAATTACCATTAATAACTCTCATCAACTCTTCTTTATTATCATTATTAACGCTCTCTTAAAGTTGTTACATTTTATAGATAGTGAAGTAATGAAGCGGCCCTTTCTTTTGTGCCCCCCTTAGGCTCTTGTGTACGCCTTTCAATTGAGTCACTGTATGTGTACTGTACCTTGACGTTTACGTCTGTCCTTTGCACGTGCCTACAGCATAGCCCCGTGTTAAAAGGTTTGCTTGTTTATTTCCGTTTGCTCTGTCTGTATGTTGTACGTTGCATTTTCGTGCCTTTACGCCATTAGTGCTTGCCTCAGTAAATCCGCCCACACGGACTTTCAAGCATGATCTTCCTGCTGCACTGTTTGCAACTTCTGACTTAATGTTGGATAATAGAGCGGCACGAGATAGCTGCGAGGTTGTTTTTTCTCTTTTTTTTTACTTTAGGTTTTTAAGTACGTTTTTAGCATTCATAGCAAAATAAATTAGTACGGTGGCTGCTGAAGTAAGAGGGAAGAAGATGGCATACAAAAGGCACAGTGCTGCAGTGCAGGGGAGGCAGTGACACTAAGCCTAAACATAGTATAATCTTGGAGCGCTAACTGTGACTGCACATTTAGGCTAATCTCCCCAGGAAACCTCTTCGTCATTGACTTTTTGATACTTCCTATTATTGCTGGAGTGCATTATTTGTCACTCACAATTTCCATATTCCTCTGCAGTCGTTGATTAAGCGAATTTACAGAATTATGGCGCTCCAGTGGGAATAGATGCCCATTATTAGAGTCCTCTTCTGACAGAATAATGAGGCTGGCTGCGTTTTCTGGGCCACTGAGATGGAGCCTATAGACCACAGCATGCCACAGGAGATGCGGACAAAAAGAAGTGCGCACAGCTCGGATTTAACCTTCTGCTGCAACACTAACGGTTCCAATGTAGCATCATCCAATATGGAGATTGTGGCATTAGTGCGGAGGTGGGTAGAGTAGCCAAAATATAGGAGTCAGTCACTCAAAGTTCTTATACTTAAAAATGTATTACTTAAGTAGAAGTAAAAAACAACTACTCTACATTCACTTGTAACTGAGTACTACTCGCCTTTTTTGCATTAGTGTTTGTGAGTAACTTGCATGATCCTTCTTTAAGTAGAACAATCTTTGGCAGGTGCTGTATAAGTATAAATAACATTATTTTCTTAATTGACCTTTGCCCAGCCCGAGAACCTGCTCCTGGCAAGTAAATGCAAGAATGCAGCGGTAAAACTGGCGGACTTCGGCCTGGCCATTGAGGTTCAGGGAGACCAACAGGCTTGGTTTGGTGGGTACTGAAGAACGATCATGTTGTAAAGGTCTCAGCATGTGATGTTGCTATGGTGATATCTTGCAAATAACTTAATGCACACAACATAATGTATGATGGGTGGATAGGAGATATGAAATAATGGTTACCTGCTAAATTGTTAAAAAAAAAGAAAAATCTATTATCTTTGGGCATAATGGGCAAGGAACAGGCTTCTCTATGGTCCTTATGGCGGGAAGCTGGCATTGCTGTAATACCACCCCCTTGTGGCCAGGGGCGACTCCAAGAGACACTTGGGAGCATTGATTCTACTGAGACTTCCGAACCCCCAAGAACGGCCTGGCTTCAAAGAGTTTTTCTTTTTCTAAAACTTGCTATGTCCCTTGTGACAACCTGGGGTAGGTGAAATATTTTTATCACGCTGGTTTTTGTTTATCAGCCCGAAAAAGAGGAAGCATTTTCAGTGCATTGACTGGCTCCAGAGCCTGTCAATCATGCTCTGGAGCTCTGTGGAGGCTCCGCCACCCCACGAGTGAGGCTTCCCGCCTTTTTGCCCTTTCAAGGAAACAGGCCATTAAGGTTCACACAGGACTCGGGACCTTTTCTATGAATGAGGCTGAATAGGTATTAATCTATCTCTAATTATTATATCTATGTAATAAACGCATCAGGAGTTAACCGACACACTTCACTTCAACCTGATTGTTACAGGTTTACAACGGCTTAACACTTCAGAATAAGACGTTAATAGGAAACATTTACAAACAAGTAAATCACTGATACAAAACTTATAATGGGTTAAATGTGAATAAACGTTTGCAATCAAAGACGTAATACTTCGAATTGCATGTTATTTGTAAACTCTTAACCTTGACCTGGCGTCTTTGTAAAGTGTTCGTCGATGCTTGGGTTACGGTGAGATTGCATAATAATATCAACAGGCGTATTTGTAAAACATTTTTCAACATTTGGTTTTATTTATGAAACAAAGCAATTCCAAACAATTTCTATAATTATATGACTGCTTTACTATTTTAATGTAAAATATGTTTTTTTCTTTATTTACTCATAATTAATGTGTTAGTCCAATATTAGTGCATGATAATAATAATAGACTAATAATGGAAAATGGTTTATAAGTATGCCTTATTATAAAGTAATAAGGCATTATAGGTATGCTTTTCTTTTTTAAATGAAAAATTAAGTTCCGCTGACCTTATCTTCCATCTAAACTGGTGTGTGTCTTTGCCATACAGGGTTTGCTGGCACACCGGGGTATCTCTCCCCTGAAGTGTTGAGAAAGGAGGCATATGGCAAGCCCGTGGACATCTGGGCCTGTGGTGAGTAGCGGCACGCACTGATGACACAAAGGTCTCTGAGGCAGAAATATATGTCCATTTCTGTGCGTTTGTGTTTGTGTGTGTGTGTGTCAGGGGTGATCCTATACATCCTGCTGGTGGGGTACCCTCCTTTCTGGGACGAGGACCAGCACAAGCTGTACCAGCAGATCAAGGCCGGGGCGTACGATGTGAGTGCTGTGCTCGCTCTCTCTCTCTCTTCCTCCCGCTTTACTGGAAGGTCCCAAATCTCCTCGCTGGCCTCATTCTTTGCTCCTTGTGGTTACGCAACTGTTGCCTCATCCATATTTCAGGGGGTACAAGATAGTGAGGTGTGCCTTATCCCAGGGTTAGCTGCGAAGGGCAAGTGAGGAGATGGAGCGGGCACTGATTCTGCAGCAGTGATTTACAGAAAACTCGCTGGAGGAGGAAATTGTCATTTATTTTTCACCTCTGCCTCTTCCTGTAAATTTAGGGGTCAAAGATGGGGCTTTTTCCAGTATTTATGGGAATTATGGGCACACCCATAGAAACCATGTGTTTGCAGACCCAGGCTTTAATGCAATATCAAGCATTTTATTGATCCTTTAATTAATTGATTTATTAAAGCACCATTTAGCGACTGATACCTGTTTGTTTGTGCGTGCAGTTTCCCTCCCCAGAGTGGGACACAGTGACTCCAGAGGCCAAAAACCTAATCAATCAGATGCTGACCATTAACCCAGCCAAAAGGATCACAGCTCAGGAGGCCCTCAAGCACCCATGGGTCTGCGTAAGTGGGACATTTCTTTTTGTCACGGATAGTCCTTGTGCAATAGCCTTCACTCTGATAGGACCTCTTTAATTTCTTGCATATGCTGTCCATTCACATTTGTTTGTGCCATCTTTACCCAGCAACGATCTACTGTGGCCTCTATGATGCACAGACAGGAGACTGTGGAGTGCCTGAAGAAATTCAACGCCAGGCGGAAACTCAAGGTCAGTTCCTCCCACACCTTGTTTATATCACTTTGGACCTTGGCGGTTTACGACCTCACTGTATCATACAAAGATGGGCTTTAGTCTCATCTATACGACTGTTTTACTGGTGTGACGTCTGGCTTCTGCCACATTGGAGCTCGCCTCTGCCGCCTCCTGCTCAGTCCGACGTCTTGGCATTGCTCACATAGCAGCACACAAGGAACTGGAAGCAGAGGCGCAGGTGGCCATAAGCAAATGTTGGATAATTCCACAAACGCCTGTCTGAATTTCCAAAAATGGATCAATCAGGACAATGCTTTGTATTTGTACAATAATTATTGCAGGAGGGATGAGTAATACCACATACTGTAATTTTACAAATTACACTCATCAGTTATATGTTCATGGTCACCCTGAGAGGATTGTTCAGCTGCAATAATCATTCACTGAACCTCACAACCTACTTTAAGTGCTTGCTAAGCATTTAAATAACGTATTATTCTGCTAAACTGGATCATCTTTTCTTTTTAGGGAGCAATTCTCACAACCATGCTGGTGTCTCGAAATTTCTCTGGTAAGTGTGGAATGAATGACTTGCACCCCCCACGTGTGACACTATTATTCATATCACAGTTACAATATTAGAGAGGAGCATCAACTTTTAGTTGCATCAGTTTATTTTTATGAAGTGCTAGAGGCAAAATCCAGTTGGAAGTATGACTTCTAACATCCTAAGTTATGCTATTATCCCATTTTGTCCTATAGTTGCATCATGTTAAAAACACATCACCTGATGCACTTTCAGTGTTTCATCTCCTGCCTTGTGATGGGTACAGTCAAAGTCTCCTTTGATCATAAATCCTTGATTTGGCACATAGCAGCATTTAGATGCTGTCTTTGTAGCAGCATTCAGAGGACCACTGAAAATGCATTGCCAGCTTTGTCTGTTTTTACTGTTTGTGTATTTAACAGTTAATAAGGCTTAAGAATTCATTTTACACCTTGTCCACATCAATGTTGACAGGATGTAAAACGATCCAATCAAAATCCCCCAAAAAGTGAACCACTTCAAGAACCCACAGAAGATTAGCTGACCCAGGGGAGCTAATGGGGATCCTAATAAATAAACAAATAAACTTGTCGTCAGTGAAATAAGAACTCTTGTGAGTGAATTCTAAATCTGATTCAAAGGTGTTTATAAGCCCCGTTTAAAAGGATCTATGTATTGTATTTGAATGCTCTTCATGTTTGTGTGTGCCCGCAAGCTTGCTGCTTCAGAAATCAAGATTCACTGCAGCTGTCCTCCCACTGCTCTGCAGAGACTTGGTCCTCACATGCACTAGTCAGCCCCTCTGACACACAAACCTTAAGTGTAGATTGGCTGCATAAGGCGCTTTCTCCCCTTTTCATCTTCACAACTCTAAGCTTGAGGTCAGCTCTTGAAAGCAGCAGCGATAAAACCATTACAAATAAAGGGCCTGCTGTAACATTTCAGAAACATAAAACCTTTTTCAGACACATTGGCTTTTTTGATCTTAGATAGATCGTGTGTTTATTTCCAGACCGGGGTGACTAAGCAGAGACCCTATAGGATGACTGGCACTAGTGCTGTGGGAGTGTTATCCAACTTCGATCAACAACTGTACATTCTGCGGCTCACACCAATTTGAAATGAACTAACACTGATCTCCATTAACATTCAACTAACATTCTACTAACATGTTTTGTATTGTTTACAGGAATCTATTGGTCCACAAAGGACGCAGGTCTACACTTATGTGTTTTAATTTTGTAATCAATTTTACGAATTATGTAAAAAGATTTCTACCTAGACATATATCAGCACTGATATTGATTTTTAGTATTAACATGAGCAAATATGCAACGCAATTTTAAAATGAAAACACATGTGTGGACTTGCCTTCAGTGTTTCATATGTTCTCTGCTAATAGCATTATCTTTGTTCTAATCGTCTTTGGCTTTAAGATGTGATCCCCTAAATTAAACGCTCCTCTAGCTCTATCTTTAACGCCTCTTGACCCACCTCTCTCTCCTCTTAATGCGTGCCCCTCATGGATCTCTCTCGTTTGTTCTTTGTCCGGTGCCTGGGCTGTAACAGTTGGCAGCAGGCAGACCACAGCCCCGGCCTCAGTGACCGCAGCTGCAGCAGCGGTGGCTGCCGCGGCTGGCACCACCGCAGGCCTGGTGGAACAAGGTAGCACGGTGGCACACACAGGGCATGCCACCCTCTACCCCTCACTGACCTGCTCCTGTCTCTCCTCTCTTCACAACTTTGTCTCAATTTCATCTCTTCCTCAGCATGGTGTGGTTCACACATTTCATTACAAGTTTAGCTGTTTCCATCTGATCTGTGCTTTCTCAAACACAAACCATGTACACGTCTGAATCACTGGAATATTTATTTTCTTTTTCTTTCTTTTTTAAAGGGGGATATTATGCAACATCAACTTTTCAGAGCTCTTTCCCATGTTACAATGCTGTTCTCTCATCAAAAACATACCTTGTTGTTTTTCCGGCCACTTGTGCAGCTTTGTGCAATCTTTGACACTTCCCCAGAGGCACTTCTTAGCACCACGGTGGCAGCTCCCAAAAGGCTCCTCCTGAGGTCCTACATACAGTGGGTTGCATAAGTATCGGCCCCCTTTAACTCTGCCATAAGGCCAGATTTGTGCAGTGTACGACTAATAGTAGTTCTGTGTACAGTTTCCCCACCTAGCTGTAGCTCTCTGCAGTTCATCCAGGGTCATCATAGGCTTCTTGGTAACAGCTCTGGTCAGTGCGGTCCTTGTTCGGTCAGTAAGTTTAGGAGAACAGCCGAGTCTTGGTAGGTTTGCAGTGATGCCACACTCTTTCTATTCCTGGATGGTGTATTTAACTGTACTTTGAGAGATGTTCAAAGCTTTGGAAATCTTTTATAACCTAACCCAGCTTTATACTTCTCAATAACTTTATCTCGGACCCGTCTGGTGTGTTATTGGACTTCATGATGCTGTCTGCTCCCAACAGTCTCTTAACAGACCTCTGAGACCATCAAAGAGCAGCTGTATATGAAGTGAGATTAGATTACACACAGGTAGACTCTATTTAGACATTGGGTCAACATGTGATCATTCAGAAATCAGGCAACTTCTGAAGGCAATTGTTTGCACTAAAAGGAAAGGGGGGCCGGTACTTTGCATATCCACTTTTCAGTTTTTATTTATAAAAAATATTCAAAATCATGTATCAATTTCATTTCACTTCACGATTGTGTGTCACTTAGTGTGTGTCTTTCACATAAAATTTCACTTAAATATATTTATGTTTATGGTCCATAGCATGGCAAAATGTCGAAAAGTTAAAGGGGGGCCGATACTTATGCCCCCACTGTATCTAGGAAAGGCTTTCCTCACCTCTAGACCTCTTGCTAACCTTAATCCTTTCATTGCGGAGTAAAAACATTGTCATGGCTTAACTACAGCCACACACGTTCTGTCTGTTTTTACCCCCTTTTTATATCTGCAATGAAACTGCTGCACAGCCAAGGGAACAAGAGGAGGGGTGTGGGAGAGGAGCTTAGAGTGAGATCGCTTGAATAATCAGGAAGTGAATCCACTTGATATATATATATATATATTTTTTTTTTGCTGTTTTAGATAATTATTGCAGATAGTGGTAAAGATGTGTTTGACATTATTACCAAATACCCCTCTTTAAACAAAACCCCTATAGCGAGGGTAAAGCAGTTTCATATTCTTGATGGAGACCTAGTTACAGCAGTGGTCTTCCATATCCACTCATGTGGCACTTCCTGTCTGAAATGTGCTGGGCTCTGTGCTCACCACTGACGACCCTACCCTCTCATCATCATCTCTAGACCAGAGCATGACCAGCCTCCCTGACCCACTGCTCTGGCTCTCTCCCCTCCACATACACACACATCTGCCTTTGTCATTGTTCCCATTCTCCCTAATTATCTTTTATCTATTGTCTATTATCTTTTTGTCTCCAAGCCTTTCTCTTTGCCATGTTTCCAGTTTCATTGTCACTGATAATTTCTCCATTGTCAATGTCCATGTTTCTTCTTCTCCTTTTCTCTCTCTGTCTTTCTCTTGGAAGTTTCCCCTGTCCCTTTAAAGGATGGAAAGGCCCAGAGCTGTTGGTGAATGCTGCATGGGGCACTGGACAGCTGCATGCTCTGCCAAACAGGGATGTAATGCATGGTGAACTCTGTGGTCAAAGCAAGGCTGCTGTGGAGCAAAATGTGCCCATAAAACACGACATTATTCGAAATAAGTAGTTCAACCTAGTTGTTCCCCGTAAGATAGGGCATTTATTTACTCAACTTCGACAGCTTCTGTTGTGTAAGCCAGGGAACGCTAATTGCAATTTTAAATGTTGCATTTAGCAGGACACAAAAGCTGCAATTATGTCTGTAAACTCTGTAATTATCTATTCTAGCATTTTTGAGATTGTATTATGTCTAAAACCGGTTTAGACCAGTGGTTCTCAATTGGTGGGTTGGGACCCGAAAGTATGCAGTAGAACCATTTTCTCTTGATCGCATGCATTTTCCAGGGAACATTTCTTTCAATATCCTAAATTGTCTTGATTATAATTCAGATTTATATGTTTATTAAATCAACATTTCTTGGAAAAATACTGACACAAATAATTACAATAGTGACAGCTTTCACTACAGAATTTTGTCAAAATGGTGTAAAGTTGTGATAATAAAATTTGGCCAGTTATTTTTGCACTTGAGGCATTAAAACTATAAATGAAATGTGACATTTCATGTATGTGATTAAAATGTCGCTGCCTTTATAAACCTTGTGTTCATTCTTATTAAACACTAATTTGTGGAGAAAATACAGTATTTTACATCAACAAATGTAATTCCTCTTTGGGTCTTGGCTTGTCATTGTAGGATTATGGCGGGTGCTGTAATACCAGTTGAGAATCACTAGTTTAGATTTCTACAAACCAATTACACAATTTACCTGAAGTAACTGTCCCAGTTATAATCAGAGATGTAGTGCTCAAGTCTTGGACACAAACTTGGGACTTGTTTTCCAAATAATTTCGGGAACCCACTGTATTAAGGACTTCTCCTAAGTCCTAGTGAATATCTGAGGAGCAGAGACTTGTGACCCAATTTGAGGTTCACTTCCGATTTCTACACACTTTTATAAACAAGCTTTGAAATAATGGGTCCATTTAATGGACACTGCTTGGTCTCGATTTTTGGTGACTTGATTTGGATTTTGACTCGAACTTGTCTCAAACTAATCCTAAGTGGCTTGAACTCAATCAATGAGGACCTTGGATTTAAAGGAACATTTTTCCATACTGAGCTAATATCTCAGTATGGAAATTATGTTCTTACCTGAGCTTAGAGGAATTGATGCGTACCTGTCTGGTCTTTGTGCGTGCGCTCAGTCAAAAAGACCAAAGATGTTGTTATCATTTAGCCTCTCCCAGCATATTCCTATGGACCCAAACGGGGTGAAAATAGAAGCGACCAAGCTCATCCACGTTTTCCCTATTTAAATACGGTTATGTGAGTAGTTACACGATCCAAGTATAGTTACACAAAATTAAACATGGATAAAAAGGGTACTATAGATACAGACGACATCTCTGGATCGCCCATATATTGTCATGTTTGAAACAGTTAAGGGGAAAACAAAGAAGGAAAACTTTCACCAATTATTCAAAAACTACTTCAACAAATGCAGAATTATTGATATAGTTGTCTACCCAATAAAGATACAAAGACATGGAAAGGAGCAAAGCGTTTCAACAGCCCATAATTACATAAATAATGGTGAAAGCTAACCTGATGCTTTATGTTAGCATCGTGCTAATGCTAACGCTAGATAGCGCTAGCTACGACTGCTGTTTTTTCGTTTCTACTGAACAATCTGCTGTGAATAAATATCTATATGGACCCGATTTAGACTTGACTTTATTTATGTGTGATAAATAAGTTCATATTTTACCAGAAAATGGCTAAAAAGAGTTGTGTATCCCAAAACATTCTGTTTTCCCCTTGGCGAAGCCACGCCCCCTTCTATGACGAGATGCCGTCTGTATCTATATTGTAAGGCGCACCTTAGGAGCACTTTGACGGCCGCGCAGTAATATCAGAATTCTTCAGGAGTGAAAATGTGAAGACCATGGTCGCTTCTAACTTTACCCCACTCGGGTCCATAGGAATATGCTACGAAAGGCTAAATGCTAACAAGATCTTTGGTCTTTGTGTGACTGAGCGGACGCACAAAGACCAGACAGGTACGCATCAACTCATCTAAGCTCAGGTAAGAACATATCTTAGTATGGAAAAACGGTGGCCTGTTCCTTTAATGACTCACCTACATCTCTGGTGTTAGGTGAATATAGATACCTGTGTTGAAGACGCACTGCCCTAAATCTTCATGCGACTCTAGTACATCGTGCAGAGGAGGTGGTGCCAGTGTCCTTATTTCTCAGCTCCTGTGGGGATCCTTCAGTCCTTCTTGTGTCCCTCTGCCACCAGTTGACTTCAATCAAATATTTATAGTGGGTTGCCGCTGCTCATCAGGCTCAATGCGGCTCACCCCTCACCACCGACCTTGCTATATCTTGCGCACAAATCCAGATTCCCCTTTGGCAAATTTTGGTAATAATAGAATTGAAGGAGTGCTTTGATTGGGATCCTAGAATAAGTCCATTCGTGTCCTTGCTTTGCTCTCACAGTGTTGCATCTTGCGTGCTGTTGGTAATGAACTACATAAACTAATGGTTCTTTTGTTTTTAATTTCTTCCTCCTCTCTTTTCTTGCTTTCTATCTAATTTGTGCCAAGGTAAGGAGTGCCCTTGCTTCTCGACCTGCAAATTAAGCTTTCTTTGAATGTTTTTTTCAGGTATCCTCTGAGGTTTTCACTTCAGTTTTGGAATCAAAGCCATTTTTAACTCAATTTGCAAGTGTATTATTTCATAGCAGGTTTCATGGTTCATTGTAGTATCTGTTCGTTGTGCAAGGAGGTGAAGCTCATACACAGTAAATGAGGATTTTCTGTTTCGTGGTATTGTTTAAGAGGCTGAACGCTCTCACCTTATATGAAGTGCAGTGCATTAAATCTAAAGCATAACTAAAAAAGAACAAAAAGATGCAAAGGAGGATGAGAAATGGAGGAAACAGAGAAATGCGATACAGCCAGAAATAGTGTTTTATGTAACGTGGCTGGCTGCTGATGTGATTGCATCTGATTAGTCTGAAATTGTACACACAGTCCTGAAAAGAATCAGGTCCAGAAGGCAGGAATGTGTGCCCGTGCGACGAGTAGACTGGCTGTTGTCCAAACTATACACCGAGCTCTGCTCAAAGTTGGATCTACCCTCAGACCACACTTTGCATATGGATCATCGTAGGTTTTTGTATGATTCTCCTCTTGCTGCAGCGCTGTTTTTGTCTCATGGAAACCAATTTTGTTCTAAGACAGCCACCATGAGGAGAAATTAAAGCAAGAAAGGGTCGGGTACAAGAAAAGGTGCAGTTAGAGCTGTTATGTTGGAGGCCCCCAGAAGTACATCATTTGCATCTTTTTGCTCACTTATTTTACCCCTAAACCTATACAACATTACAATAAGGAATTAACCATTAAAATATGTTCCCTGGACGGAATGTTGCATGGTAACATGATGTTAACTATTTCCGTTAACGGCTGTTTCCAGTCTGTGTTTTATACTTATAGAAAGTTAGGTTTGCATTGAGTTGCCTTGTGTATGAAATGCTCGGTATAAATAAACTTGCCTTGCCTTGCATTGCTGAAATAACTACAAACCGTATGTGGCAGAAAACAAGCAGCTGTTGGAAAACTACTTGTTAAAGTCCTAGTTAAAAAAACTTTGCTCACAATGTAAATAATTCACTGGAGGAGACTTTCATAACAGTAAGGGGGAGATGCTAAATAGCCAGTGAATATGCTATTCGTGGGCTACACCTGATTTCATATTTAAAATGATGTGTATTCAAGTAACAGGGCCACAAATCGAATATGTAAATAAGAAAATGCTGTGTGAGTAATGCAACAAACTGCTGCTGCTTCACTTTTGCACGCGCTGCTGGTTTTTCACGTAAGCAAGTGCTTGGTAAATGACCCGCTAAGTGTTTTTAGCCTTGATGCTAAAGGCTAACGTTTAGCGCTAACAAATGGTAAAATAGCACCCCCATCTGAACTCATTTTTATGAAACACGCTTGGCTTTACGTTTAAGTTTTCTTCAGTTTAAAACACACAACATATTTTATTTAGATTAAACATGGACAGGAAGTAGCCTTTGCCCTCCACTGGCCAACAGGAAGTTAGCCAAAAACATTCGGTGCACAGGGCCTATTCTCCGCTAAACCTTCAAATACAGTCTCTTACAGAAGTAGGAACATGTCATGGGCAGTTTCGAGTCCCTGGCGCAGAGGGAGATCAAAGAAGAGGGGGGGTGTCTCTGTAGTGAAATAGGACATGAAGCTATGGCTGGTGTGAATAAAGAGAATTCTGAAAATCGGGTTCAATGGAAGGAGATATGTGATAGAGGTCAAATCTAAAGATATCAACCCTACAGCCTGCAACGGTTTAATATCAAGACGATGAATGAGAAACACAGACAACTTTTCCGTAACTCACTTTAGTGCTGATTATCCTGTATATTTACTGCGATTTTCCCCACCACCGACGTGTCCCAATTATAGGGAATGAGGCAGCGTGAGAGCAAAATCAAAAACTTCGCTGCACGGGCCTCATTTGCATATGCATCAATAATCAAACAGTGCGACAGATTACACATGCTAATTGTGTTTTCGCCCTCTTGTTTCCAGACACACGCTCCCACCTAAGCGCTTTCATATCGCTCGCCCCGCGGATCGTTGTGCCCGGCCTGTATGGCTCCCTCCACTGTCGCGGATTATGCCTAATACAATCATTAGAGAGCTACATTTGCAGTATCATCTTCATTAGACAGCAGACTGACGGGTAATCCGAGTAGTCCTTTAGGCATGGCTTATTGGGCTTTTAAATTACTTCCTCGCACAGCTGCCATCTTTGTTTCCTTTTTCCCCCACAGCAAAAGGGCACAAAAGAAGCTAAGACAGAAAACACAAGAATGGCTTTTTATTTCACTGACAACAACTTGAGCTGATGGCTAATTTGGAGGCTATTGTATGGCTTATCAGTTGATGGGTTATTCAAAAGTAATAAATGATTGCCACACGTTTTTGAGTGTATCAGCGTAGGTCTCCATCTGAACAACAGAAATGCCAAATCAAACTTTCCATCATATACAGACAGTAATTACTCATTGGCGGTGAAGTTGCAGAAGAAAACTTAACTTCTTGACACTTGTCTCTCCAATGTGCGTCAAATCTAATAAGTTTCCCGTTGCACGTGTTGGATATGTGTCATACCTGTATAATTTAGGCATGTACTTGTATCTCTAATTGAGAATCTGGAGCCCTGTATTAATGCCAGTCCGCCGTATGTCTAAACCAGGGCCACTTGCCGGATTAGTCTGTTACAGTCCAGCCTGTGACTAATTGGTTTTGGAGTGGACAGATTTTTGTCAGTGAGCCTTGTATTTATTTATTCATTTGCTTTAGTGCTAAGCTGTCCGTTCTCTGTATTTTGATAAAGAAGGTCAACAAAAACTGCCAAAATTCCTTGCTGTTCACTCATAATACAGATGTGATGAATTAGCATAGCGAGGCTGTTGTGGCTTTTGCACTGACCGTTCATTGTGTTCTTGTCATTGCAGCAGCTAAGACTTTGCTGAATAAAAAGGCAGATGTGAAGGTAAGTCTCCACACACTCTTTGACCTTTCCACTGTTTTTTCTCTATGCATGACAATGTCGGACTACATTATACTATTGTATATTGCAATTATATTGTTTACGTCAGAATGTAGTGTCATGTTTGTCAAGTTTAAAAAAGTAGTGTGAATTGTCAGTGCAATAAAATTCATTGAACATGTTGGGGAGGGGGGTTGTGCTAAAATTAAGCTAAATTGCAATAGTCAGGGATACAATCTTAGGTTATGTGCAGTGTTTTCTATGTGGATAAAAAAACACTTTGAATAAGTGGTTAATACTGTATAGAGTTCGGGAATGTGATGTCATATCGCTAAGCATTATGGGATTAGCAGCAATTGTAAACTAATGGAGATTTTAAAAGTTAAAATACTGGAGTTATAGTTCACATTAAAACACTTGGACACCACATGTATTTACCAGATGTATTTACCAGCAGTAACTCAGCAGCTAACGGATTGTTCCACGGCTTTTTTCTCCAATTTTTATACTGTTTTTAGCTAATGTTAGTCAATGGAAATGTATGCTAACAGCTGCAAAGATGGCCAATCTCCATGGTAACTGGAATTTCCCGAACTCTATAAGGTAGTTTGAAAATATCAAAGTACGTAAGTAAGGAAAGTGAGTCAAACGTTTATTACAACACATGCAAATTTGTGCCAGTCTCAATCCTGTCGAAATGAGCTATAGCCTATTAGGAACAAGTACCGCATCAAATTTATTCTAAATCAATAAAAAAAATGTTGCTATAATACCAAATTAATTTAATACTAAATATATAGAATATAACCAATTTCTATTCACATCAGAGTGCTATAGAAGGTTCTCGTCATGTGCCGGTGCACAAGCCTCAGGCTGCACATCTTCCCCAAAGCATTCTTTTATTTAACTCTGGCATTATTCAGCTCATTGCCACCTCTCCATCTGTAACCATTATCAAGCATAACCATCTGTGCCACGCTGCCTCTCTCTCCATCACTTCCTCTCGTCTTAGACTCGTCCTCTCTTCACTCCCTGCATTTCCTTCTTCCTGCTCACCCCATCTGGTCTTTAACCCTGCACCCATCCCTGCTCATGCTTTAATGAAGCCCTGTGCATCCCACGCTCACACATCACCGCGCCGCAGGAACACATCCCACACAGCATCCTCAGCGCGCATGCACCATCACCACCAGCAGCGAAACCCACGTGGTTTTCTTAGCTCCGTACATCATGTGCCCAGGTCTGTTTGCCCGTTACACACCCGTCACATTGGTTTGTCACAAGGAAGAGTGAGTGTGTGTGTGTGTGCGACTTGGTTCTGTGCAGCTGTGTGTGTGTGTGTGTTCTCCTAGCGCACTACAGCCGGGAATGCGACTCCCCGTTCCAGGAATAGCTGCCAGTCTGGACCCTGGAAACTCGGATGACAGAAATAGATGCTTATACTTCCACTGCGGCGCGCTCATCGCCTAGCAACAGGCTCCCTACACACTCGCCCCAAAACCTCTTTGCTCTGCGGCTCACTTCCTCTTTTCTCTCGTAGCCCTTATCTCCTCCTTCTCCTTCAGTCTGCTTATGTTCTCAGAGACCGTCCATCAGTGTGGGGCGGCGCATGCTCAGCTCCAACGGTCAACACCCCCAAATCCTCTTCAATCTCTTTTTATTCATGACGATCCCCCTGTGGCTTTATCCTTTTTGTATGCCCAAACAATGTAAGCACCATGCAAATCCTCACGCATCGCAGCTTCAAAAACAAATCTTGGTGTTTACATTTTTGCAAGCATCATCCATTTTCCTTTGGCAGTATCTACCTTTTCCTCTCCTTCTGAATGCTTCCACTTTCAGCACATTCTGTTTGCTCCTTCTGACTTTCCAGTGGCATTTGATAGTCAGAGAAGGAAGACTTATATTTGGCTTACACTGATCTCCAGAGTGATGGAGAAGACGGCGAGATGTACCTTTTCTTGCTGCCTTGTGTGTTCACTGTATTCACCATTCATCGTCATTTGATTAATTTTTTTCCATTTTCGTCACGCCACGTCCATCTGTCAATTAACCGATCCGCCTCTGGGACAGAAACGCAAGTCCAGCTCCACTGTCCAGTACATGGTGAGCATGTCATTTTTTTGTTTTTTTCTTTCACCTTTTTCCCTGCTCTGAACGACCTGCAACATGCTTTTTAAACTACCTGGGAAATCTCAGCTTTAATATTTCTTCTTGTATGACTTAAAATAATCTATATCTCTAAGAACTTAAGATATATACGCAACTCAAGACAGTTCAGCCTCAATGTACAACAGATTTATGTGCCTTTTCATGCAGATAGATACCCACAAAGGAACTTGACCATAGCTTGAGTGAAATGGACCCTTGAAGCCTCTCCTTGCGCACTGTAAAGCTGCCCTTTTTCTGTGGTCATCTTTTTCCTTTGAAGCTGAAACTGCTCTTTCACAGCTTTCTTGATCCTCAGTCAATTCACCCTGACTCTCACGGGGCTCCTCTTTGTGCTGCATTTGGACACTTTATTTCTGTTCTTTCTGACCACAAGTCAGGCTTCACCTTGTCTATCCACGCCATTTTCACACGTTCTGCCACAGCAAGTCTTTGGAACAAGTCTCACGAGATGAATTACGAATTCTGTTTGTCTCCATTAACCTCCCCCCGTATTTTTTCATTGGCACGGGTTTAACCTTTTAGGAAAATTCTTTGAAGGAGTTTAAGCACTCAAAGGATGGATCTGTTTACTGCAGTGGTTGTGTATGTAGTTGTATGTGAGCGTGTAATGTGTTTGTCTTCATGCAATACGGTATCTCTAATCTAAGTCTCTGACACTGAACTGAAATATAAACTCAGCACTTTTGCTTTTCCTCCCGTTTGTCATATGCTCAACTCAAAGGTATAGAACATTTTCCGTTCACACAAAACACCCATTTCTCACAAACCTGTCTAAATCCGTCTTAGCGAGCGCCTCTCCTTTACCGAGATAATCCATCCCACCTCACACAAGTGGCATATCAAGAGGCTGATTAGACGGCATTAATATTGCACCGGCTGTCTCCAATAACGGTCCACTCTGAAATGCTTTTGCTTCATCGTTGAGGTCGGTGGAATGTTGGTCCACTCCTCCTCAAGTGAAGTTTAAACCAAGTTCCAGAAAAGAGAAAACGATGACTTGAGGAACGCGGTGTTTAGTAGGACAGCGAAGCAAGAGCTTTTCACCCACTGCATAACAAAACCACAGCTTTTTCTCAACCATAAAACCACACTGCCTGTACTACATTTTGCATTTTTCGTTCTCAAACTAACCACCGCCACAGTCAAACTCAACATCAATCTGTTTTCCTCTCGCTGGCAGATACTATCACCACCACTACCTCTTAACCTCCGCCTTATGCGAGCACAGTTTCTCCACTTCGACTTCACCCAAAGCTTCTTGAAAAAAAAAGTCAAAATAGTGACAAAAATGAGAAGTAAATGAGGATGAAAACACAGAAACAAAAGCTACAAAAACGCCACAAAATGGGTGACTAAAATGGGATGAAAAAGCAGCAAAAAAAAGCGCCAAAAATACGTCCAAAAAAAGTCTTTAGATCAGCTTTGTAGGTCTTAGCTTTCAAATGAGGCGTTACACTGGCCTATAGGCTGTAAACTCCAATCGAGAAGCTTTTAGATTTGGATCAAACTGAACTGGAGAAAACTTTGCTCGGTTAAGGTGGGGGTTAAGAGGTTAAAGTCGCCCTCTGATGCCTTGCACTTAACACTGTGGTTGTGTCTCCTTTCCCCCCCCCCCCTCTTCCTTTCTCCTGCACAGCCCCAGACAAACAGCACCAAAAACAGCATAGTCACCAGCCCCAAAGGAAACATCCCTTCACCTGCTCTGGTATTTACCGCCTCCTCTGCCCCCCTTTCTTCCCGTGTCTGTGATCGTGCGTATTCTGTGTGTCCTCCTTCCCCTCCAGCTCCCTATTCTTCCTCTCATTCCCCCCTCTTCCCCTTCGCTTCTTGTTTGTCGTTTGATACGTGCCCGTCTATGCCTGATCTTTTTGTCCACAGCGGTCATAGGGGGAAACTGAGCAGGTGGTGTCCGTGAATATTTGGCGGAGAAGGCTAAGTGACATGCATTCAGATTGATGCTGTGCTGCTCCGCCGTATAGCGCTGAGTGAAAGTTCGGTGAAGGGGAACAGACAGCTAGCACCTGTAGGCTGCGACACTGATTTGCAAACTCTATGTGAATAGGCTAGGGCAGGTTTCTTTTGTCCCTAGGATATGAATCAGAAGTTGTGTAAAACTTGGTCCAATAAAGGTATTGTCAGCTGCATGGTTTTACTGAGGCATGGGAACAATGTGGAGCTGCTGTAGTCATGGATTTTCAGATATTATGTTGTTATGTATTGACAGAACAATACAGTATTACGCAGTGGGGAATAATAGCAAACAAGCAACCAACCAACAAGACCCAAACTCAGTAACACTTTAGAACTACTTATTTAGCCTTTATTAATCATGAACTATTCATTAATAAAGTGTAACTCATTTATTACTACCTAACTACTATAGTAATGAATGCTTAACCTCTAATGAATAGCTCTTCAAATACTTTGCTATTTATTAATTTTTCATATTTATTAAACTATGAACTAACGGTTAATAACTGCCTGAATTAATAGACACGCATTGCAATATTAGTAAATCATTTATTTGGACACTAAAATGTCTTTAACTAATATGTAATACAGCCTGAATAGACAAAAAAGACCTACTCACTGTCTGAATTAGTCATGCATTGCAGTGTTAGTTTGTAATGATTTATACATCAACTAATCATTGATGTATGATTAAATAATGGGCTAATATAGCATCTAAAAATGTGTTTATAAAATGTTACTTCATAGTTTATGAAGTATTAAAAACTAATGAATAACTGTAAGTATTTGGAGAGCTATTCATTGGAAGTTAAGCATTAATTACTATTGTAGTTAAGCAGTATTTAAGTATGAGTCACACTTAATGAATAGTTCATGATTCAATAAGGTGTAGTTATTATAAAGTGTGACCAGTCGGTTAAACTACAATGTACATATTTAATTTAGTGTGTTAATAGGTTCAGAAATACATGGGTGTTAGTTTTATAGGCATTCAGGTCTCGGTAATTTATATTTGTACTTACGCATCAGTCTTATGTGGTGCTTTTCGAGACGTTTAAAGTAGCTTTATGCATTATATTATTCATATTCCCATACACGCTTCATATGTAGCCACAGCTGCTCTGAGCTAGACTGACAGAAGCAAAGCTGCCAATCTGCACAATCGACCACATCGACATCGACAGTCTACACCAGCTATTGTAAGATTACAGGATGTCTACTACTGTAGCATCGACAAAGCCAGAATTCATGAATATTAATTCATCAATATTAGTACATAGTGAGCTCTGCGTTGTGTGCTGCATTTTTTCATAGTCTTGTGTTGCACTGTAGCTATTAGGGCAGAACAACTGCATTAGTCTATTCAAGTGCCATTTATATGCCTAGGCCAGAAGCCACGCTCAAGAATAAATAGCTGGCAACGAGACGGAGTCCAAGGTCCAACTAATGATCTCACCTACTTAGACATGCAACACAGCTGAAGACTTGGACAAGTTGGGGTATATGTGTTGCCTCTGCTGTACACTAAATATAGCTTTGTCACACTAGCTGCAGGGCTCCACGAGGCATTTCATGACAATATGTCTGTTTCAGGAAAGTGCATACAACTACATGCTGTTCTTAGGCGTGACGCAGTAAAGAAAATTCATTTATTTAATTATTGGCAAAATAAGTGAAGTTTTTATCTTTTCATCATCGTCTTCGGGGTGATGTCTTGGGTTTTGCTGCAAATACTTACACAGTCCAATAATGTTTTTCATTTGGGTTCCACGAGACATTATAACCAGGCAAGCAACAGGCATATTCTTAGTAAATGTTGTGTGCATGTTGTGATGATATTCGTTTGTGAATGTCTGCTGTTGCAGCACGTGCAATATGGGCACAAAACGTTTTTAATCAGGATTTTGGTGCTTACAAGTGTGCACAGTGTGGGCGCATCCGCTGAGGCAACATGGCTTTTTTTCCCCTGTTCCTTGAAGGGATAAGAGTGTGGGAAGACGGCTGTGGTCTCTAAAGCTGTTGCTAGGGGATGTCAGCTATTTACTGTGTAGTTCTTTCGCTTGGCTGAGTTTCTTGGGATTTCTTTGAATTTATTGCATTCATGTTCATATTTTGGAACAATCTATAGAAAATTATTACAAGTATTTTTTACTTGATTTTCTAAATATAGTGGACCTCATAAACATTGCCCCGAGCCTCTCCTAATCTGCAGACCCCTTGTACAGTACTTTGTTCTCTCTAAGCATTTTCTCTCACCTTAGCTCCCGTTTCTGTGGGTGACAGTTGCTCTGACAACTACAGCATCTTTATTGGGGAGACAGCGCAAGATCGGTCATCATAGAGGTGTCACTTCCTGGAAACGGGGTGATGGGGAGCGATTGAGGGAGGGCAGCAGTGCGTGTCACTCACCGCACAGAAGCAGGCACATTCTGTCAGACGGCAGGCAGCTGAGAGAGGTGTTGCTTGTACATGGAGCGCTGCACTGAATATGTCAGAACAGAACAGAACTTTTGTAAATATCGTGTAGCCCGTATATCCTATCCAAAACTTTCTCTACAAATGCAGTTTCTCTGGGAAATGTGAAATAGTGTGTTTGACGTAATACATATTTTTTCCTTCTCTAATATGATACAATGATATTCATGTCTGTTCAACAATGCTGGCTTTTATTGTGTGTGAGTGTGCGTGTGTGTGTGAAGCAGCCACTGTATCAAAAGTGTTATTCAGTGCCTTCATTAAACTTAGCCGAGCAACATTGAGATTAAAGAGCTGTTTATGTTTTTCTGGGGGCAATGACAGAATGGTTTCGCTGTCCGCTGTGTGAGCACGGATATCCTCATGGCAGACACTTGACCCAGGGCACTTGCTCTCTCTCGCAATCTCTCTCTCTCTCTCTCTCTCTCTCTCTCTCTCTCTCTCTCCGTCTATCTGTCTATCTATCTATCTATCTATCTATCTATCTGTCCCCTGCTCCGTGTGCTCTGCCTTGAGACTGCGAAGAGAACAGAAGCGACTTCAAATTACACTTTTCAGCTCATCCGCCCACTCCGCCGCTTCAGAGAATGACTCGCTCCTCTGCCAACTTTATCAAGCACTTTCTGTTTCATCTAACATTCATATCACTATCTTTGTTTCCTCGCTGTTCACTTTTATACCTTTTTTGCCATAAGCGTCTTATTTGTTTCTCTCTCCACTTCACTCTCCCTATTTTCTCCTTTATCTCATATGTGCCATGCTCCTCCACCTGCCCCCGTCCTCCCTCCCCTCCAGGAACCTCAGACAACTGTCATCCACAATCCGGTGGACGGGACAAAGGTATACGCCATTCAAGATGCCCTGGCATTTTCTCTCTACTGCCATTCCTCTCCTCTTATTCATCGCACTCTGCATCCGTGTGGGGAGCTATGGCCCTGTGTGTTCGGGATTTGCTACACCCTTTACAATACCCCCGTAATGTTGTGAGAAAGAAATGACATTTACTCATTGTAGCTTGTGCTATAAAAGCGCATGTATTTGCCAGGGTTTGTGGGGTGACTAATCAAACTAAACATTAGACATCTTTGAGCCAGTGAAATTGTTTCACACCTGCTTGAGGCACATTGTTAGCATAATGGAATAACATTTTGGTTTGGTCTGAGTAATCTGCAGAACTTGCTTGTGTGTGTGATTGTACAAGACGCGGCATTTTATTTAGGCATCGTTTATTCACCAAGCACTAGATCGGTCTTTGTTTAGATCAGTGTTGGAAAGACAAGCTTGACTGCACTTTGTTCTCCCAGTGTCTTGGTAGGTTTCTTCTGGTCCTCCCGTCCTTGCCCTTCAACCTAAAACAGGGCTGTCTAAATTTACATTGTATTTGGGGGTGACGTACCTCGACTCACAGGAGAAAGTCAAATTTGGCTGTTCCATTTGGGGCAACTCAACTGGATGAATGAGGTCCTCATAGTTTAGAGTATAAACCAGGGGTCTCCAACCTCTGGCCCGGGAGATGATTAAATCCAGCCCCCGACTTGTAGAGCTCAAATTCCTGAGTATGTTAAAAAAATAAAAAATAAAATAAAGAGTAAGTCTCTAGCCCATTGCTGTGCGGAGTTATGGGTTTTTAAAGAAATAACCAGAATGGTCACTCCAGCCACTAGGAGGCAGTTTAAAGAAAGAAAGTAAAGAATTCCACACGTGTCCAGCAGAGGGCACTGACATATGAAGAGATCAGGATATAAACAACACATTATAGCCACGTGGTAAATGGACAGTCTGCTCCTGTGGCTACAATAGTAGCTTACAAGCACCGAGTGTGGAGTGAATGAATAATGACTACAGTGTAGCAGAAACGTGTGACGCAGGCTTGTAAAGTGCAACACAAGTGTATGCCGTTTTTATGAGGCTACAGTCCTGTCCGGCTCATTATTATTCATTTATTGAAAAATGTTTCTAATATAGTATATTCCCAATCAAAACATATTTTACTGGAGCTTTTGATTATGGACCCCGGCAATACACATTTTGGCCCCCAACAAAATGTACTTGGATACCCCTGGTCTAAACTATGAGGCCCTCAGTCATCCAGTCTAAACTTTAGTCATAGTTTGGACATCCCTGACCAAACCATGCACAATAATCTAATAATACATTGCTATTTACGCCGCGTAGACTCGCTCTAGGTCTTGATAAGGGTTCACTCCCCATGTGCTGCACTATTGATGCACATTGCTCCTGACAGGTTGCCCTGGTGGCATTGAAGGATGAGTGAAATGCAATAGATCTGGCTTTGCGTGGAACACTTGCCTGCAAAACAAGCCTGTGTAAATCGTAGGGGATTTTTGTTTTCGAATTTTCATAATGACAAACCTTCTAGATAATTCTCCTTTGTACCTTACCTGTCATTTCGTGTCATACTTTTTTTTTCATCTCGTTCCTGTAAAACACGTTTCCTGGCGTATGTAATTTGCCTCTCGATCACGCACAGTATATCCTAATGAGGTCACAAGAGCCTTTCATCTTTCCTTGACGTGCCGGGGAATTTAGGCCCACTTTATCTGCTAATTGGAGTTTAAAGCTCACAGCTCCAGTGGCTGTGGCCTGTGAACCGACAGACAGCCAGGCAGGGGGTCGGAACTGGCATGACTTAGCAGCCGGCTCAAGCCCACGTAGAGTGTGCTACAGCCAAATACCAAACTGAAACGAATACAGACGTAAAGGGGGGCTACCGCTTTGAAACATATCACCTGGTCTGTGTCGTTGTTCATTCCCCTTGATTTATGTCCATGTTATTATGTTGAAGTCTGATACTAAAGTTTTACATAATATATTTATGTATTGAATTACTAAGTAGTATACAGACTGGACTGCTCTGTGTTATGGGCAAGATGTTACCATAGACCAGTGAATCTTTGAATAGAGCACAGCTTTTATTGAGGGCAATAAAAGTTTTTAATTTGTCAAATAATAATAATATCAGACTTCTACATGATACAATCTAAATATAATATTAAAAAAAGGTCTATAATATTCTTCACTTCCATTCATATAGTGCATTGTATTTGTCCTAAACTTACTCTCTTGTTTCAGGAATCATCGGACAGCAGCAACACCACAGTGGAGGATGAAGATGTGAAAGGTAAGATGAAGAAAAAAAAAAATGGCAAAGCGTATTCAAACACTCAATTAAAACAGATATGAAATGTAAGACTGTGAAGTAGGGCTGGGCGATAAATCGAATTAATTCAATTAATTCATGCTTTTAAAAACAGACGATGTGGAAAATGGCTAAATCGTAAAATTGTGTCCGATGCTCCATATCCGCCTCAAGTGCGGCCAATTTAGCAGTGTTTTAGACGCTCCATAGCGAAATGACACCAGTGGAGAAGCCAGCGACTTTCTGATGAGCTCTGCTGCTTCACAAAGTGTTGTGTTTTAAGAGTGCGCGGTGGAGTTTTCCTCCGCTAAAACAGACTTTCCTTGGGTCTGCTCCTGTGCCTTTCTCTCACTCTGCTCTGAGCGGAGCATCCTTTTAACTTCGTCCCTTTCCCCTTAAGTCTCCATGGAGACGGTTGTCAATCACAGCAGAGGCATGAGGATAAAACTAAAACACTTTTGAAAACTCCATGGCTAATTAAGAAGTTTTACTTTTGAGAGCAGACAATGAATATTTAAGAAATAACCATTTTTAAATAAAGGGTTACCTTATCTTAATGGGCCTAATTGTAGGCTATATATGAAATATTAATGAGCAGGACTCTGAGCAGTTTTCTTCATATGAAAGATCAGGGGACCTTTTTAAGTTTATTTCCAATAAAATTGATTAAAATCGTAATCGTCCAAACTGAGTAAAATAATCGAGATTTTATTTTTTGGCCATATCGCCCAGCCCTACTGTGAAGTGTTTCTTTGAAGTAAAGTTTAGTTTCTGGTCTGGGCTTTCAGCGCTAAATGACATTTTGCTAAATGATTGCCCCAAAACCAGATTATGGCAGCATGTGTGGGCTTGACTTGCATTTGTGACACTCTAAATCAGTCACTGGCATTCCTGCTCTTTGGTGACCGACTGCTGACCCCTGTTGGCGCCTCTGCAAACTGACCATATTCTCCGTTTGTTTGGGCCATAGCCTAGAAAAGGTATTTGTTTGTATGTCTGGAAGTTGTGCCCTGGCTTTCCCAAAAAGTTTGTTGTAATCCCAGTTCCATGAATCCCACCTCTCGAATACCAAGCGGTTTGTGCGGTGTCAGCACGCCAGGCAGTTTGTCACCGTGGATTGTGGTTGGGCTTTGGGATGTTGCGTCAGGCTTCCAAAATATCCTGCATCGAATAAGCTGTGTGCATATCTGGGTGCTGCGTTAAGAATTCAAGGTTTCTGCTCAGCCCTTGCTCTAATGCTTGTTCTCCACATCTAGGCTGAATATAATGCATCTAAATCAGGTCAGGACGAAGAACGACATGTTCTTTTCTTCCCTATAGAGGCTTTCAGACATGTCACACTGTCTTAGCAAACCCCCGACCAGCGCTAACCAAGAGAGACGTGAAAAAGGATAAAATGAAAGAATGAGCATGGTGCAATTGACGGTATATTTTTGTGGTGGTGTGAAGGTTTGTAGCAAAGGCACTGTTTTAAGCTCATCTCTCATGGGCTAAGCCTCTATTTCTTTGATATATTATACGGATTTGCAAGTGGACTATAAACATGCCTTTACTTTAATAAGGTAATATTGATGTTAGCTCAAGTCCCTCCATCCTAACAAGCCGGAAAAGACTGCACATAATGTAAGAAGTTACTCTATCCTTATGCTAAATTTGGCCAGTTATCAAAAAAGGTTCAATTATAGAATTGCACTGTATTGTATTTGTGCATGTGTTGCTGATGTCAACTATCTGAGTTGAAGAACAATTGTGGACAATATTAACTTTGTAACCTTATCTCAAATATCCAACAGATGGCAGTGTTGTTGCACCGTACTTTAAACTAGCTTTTTATTAGTTTTCAAGCACAGACTTGATATGAACTTGAAATTGTATACATTACATTAAAAACATCAAACTTGAGAGCAAAGTCAGGTAACATTTCCTTATAGTTAAATAAGTAAACTCTTGAGTGATAGTAGAACATTTGATGACCGCGATGTAAAATACACTTGCATTGTACTGTAAGCTTTAATTTCTTATGCATTGTAATTTTCAAAGTTTCAAAGCACAACCGTCCCACTCCTCTCTGTTAAAGAGTAGGGGGCAAGGACACCTTGGAAGGAGGGTCATGGCTAAAGAGGGAGGTGTCTAAATTTAGTCATAGCATCAGGAAACAGTGCGCCTGTGGGGAGTTAAGGCTACACTGTCCTGCTAGCGCCACCCTGGGCTTACTTCAGGCTTCACAGTTCTGTACGCCTTGAGACACTTCAGGCCGATAGCGGAGGTCAAGGAAACTACAAGAACCAGGTGAGAGTGGGGCTCGAGCCTGGAATGCCTGATGTCATGTGAATGTTTAGGGGTTCTCGTCGGGTCACTGAGTGCTTGGCAGCTGGTTTGCAACCTAACGCCTGTGGGGTTTGGAGCATCTGACAACATATCTGTGATAACTCTCAGTGCCTTTAAAGTGAAGCATACTTGACAGCGGCTGTGTTGTAGGGCCTGCTGTTAGTCATTTTCAGTTTGACATTTTATAGGCATTATCACCTAACCTTGTTTATAACTGAAAGGATGACTTCTATTTCACATTCATTATTATTTCTATATACCGGTAGATATTTTATAGCCATGTGTGCTGTTGGTGCATCTGATCTTGAAGGAGGAAGATCTTCTATCATATAGTGATTGTTTTCTGGTTGCTCATGTCTTGTGTTCCCTTCTGAGACGGTGATTAGATAAGCTGTAATAAGCAGCATACATTTCTCATTTTCCCATCAGTGTAAGTAATCATCCATCCTGTGCTCAGTGGCAGCTCCCCATTACAGGTCTGGCAATGGAGAAACAGTACTATAATAATGAAGATGATAATGGTTTGCACTTGACATTACAACACAGTAATAACATGGTTATTGGGTGATAATAGCATGGTATGTCGGAATAACCACGGATAATTGATTGTGTTGCCCTGTCTCCACGATACAGTATTACCAGGAAAAAACTAGTCAAGTTTCCTGGCCATTTCTTTACTGGTTAGGGTTATGATTCGCTCATTGTGATATTACCAAGGAATAACATGATTATTAGGCTTTTCAGCACCACGCTATGCTTTAGTTATGTGTAGCACTTTTCCAAATGCTCTCTCTTTGCATTTTTACATATTATCCATTCACTCCCCACTGTCTGCGGTGGTAAGTTATGTACTATGTAGCCACAGCTAACCACTCACCCAAGCTAGCTGCTAATCGCACCTGGTACTAACCAGGCCCAACCCTGCCTAGCTTCCAAGATCAGCCATTTCCTGCTGTAAATCCTACTGTCACTGTACCAATAACCAGAATATAATTGTATCTGTGGGGGCGGAAAAACATTGTATGTCTAATCCATGAATCCTGCTCTGACACAGTGTCATCTAATATTCGCTTTCCATTCTTCTGACATTACTGTTGTCTTGTGTGTGCCATATACGTGTGTGTCTGTTATTAGGGAACTGCCTACTTAAGGCCCAATCCAGCACAAGCTCCCAGTCTGATAGTAGTCAGGGTGCGTCCTCTGCTGTGCACTGTAAGTTTGCATGGCCTCCCGCAATGTCTTCAATAATCCCCTCGTGCATTCCGTCGCTGAGTCCGTGTACTAAAACATACATGTTGCATACTTTCCAAAGTTATGTTACGGCATTCCGTGCACATTCCATCAAGCTGAATCTGATGAAATGATAAAATTGCGTGGTGACTGCAACAGCAAATATTTCTGGATGAACACCGAGATGCTTTGTAGTATTTTTACCCCTGTTCTTTGGCATCCTCCCTCCTATCGCCTACGCTGTGTGTGACTAGAACAGCTCCCTAGCTCCATCTTATGATCAGTTGAGAGAGGCTACCCAGTGTGTGCGTGTTGCTTCGTTCATGTTTACATTTTTGCCGTGTGTAGAGGAGTGTGGTGTACCGTCAATGTTAGCGCCATCATTCTCACTTGTCCTTTCATCCCGACCCAGCGGCTGCAAAGTTTTCTGACCTGCTGGGATCAGTGCGTAGAGGTTCAGGGCCCACAGCGGACGGAGAGGGGCGATCCTGCACCCCACCCCCTCGACCTTCTCGGCCCCCTCCCCACCGCACACCCCTGTTGTCCCAATGCAGAGTAAGTTGTAGAAGGGGGTCTAGACGGAGGCTAGTATCACAGAGTAAACCTTTAACACATCAAATTCTCAAACAGTAACCAATACACAAAACAGAAACAATAAAGTTCAACTGTGGATTGAAGATTTTTTTTTTTTTCTCAAAAACATTAGCTGCCCTTCATCTTACACTGCCTGATTAAAAAAAAGTCACCACAAAAAAGAGGTCACACAGTCTTTATCTTATTAATATTTGGTTGGACATTCGCTGTGGCATTGTTTTCACCCATTGATGGGAGAGTGTGACCACTACACAAGGCCTTCTCCAGCATAGCCCAAAGATTCTCAATTGGGGTTAAGATCTGGACTCTGTCGTGACCAATCCATGTGTGAACCACCCTTTCACAATGTGAGCCCGATGAATCCTGGCATTGCCATCTTGGAATATGCCCGTGCCATCAGGGAAGTAGAAATCCAGTAGAATAATCTGGTCGTTCAGGGTGTTCAGGTAGCCAGCTGATCTCGTTCTTTGTGTGTTGCTGAACCTTGAATTGGCCAATTGCAGCCACCCCAGTTGGCGACTTTTTTTGGTCAGGCAGAGTATTATTAATATATTGGCAATGCACGCTACAACATGTGAACACAAGTTAATTCATAAAGAATATTGTAAACTCTTAAAGCCCTTGTGAAATTGTAGTGATCTGAAAACAAGGCTTAAAAGGCCCCTGGCTGACCTATTTCTAACACAGTACCCAGTACTCCCTTAACACAGTATAAAGTGACATTTTTCTACAGCTAAAATTACACTCCTTAGCACTGTGACGTTCCTCATCACCTTCTTGTCCGGATTACGGTTTAGTGTCCAGGCTCACAGACTTGGTAAGCAGTGTCCGTAAGGTGCCTGCTACCCCTCCCACTGCCCCTACTACAGCCCCTGCGGCCCCTGCCTCGGACAGTGACGCCATTTCAGTGGTCCAGCCCAATGCCAGGCCCCACCCCACCCCCCATCCGCCACCTCAGCCTCTGTCCAGCCCCTCGTCAGCTGCCGCGCAGAGTGAGTATGGAGCACAGAAATGACCCTGTGGGTTTGTTGCTCAATCAACTAACAGATGGATCTGGTCATTGCAAAAGAGGCCCGTGTGTGAGCAACAATTGAACCAACTGACCCTGTGCTCTGAAGAGGTCTTAACCTGCTGCAGACTTGTGTGATGTTTGAAAATAATTGTTTGATTTTTGCCGCAGTTGTGAGTGTCTTGGTTTGATGGTGGTCTTGGTTTCTGAGACGGTGGAATTGCTACTTACTTTCTACCTCACAAAATCTGATATAAAACAGTGCAGGTTTGACCATGGGGTTGCTGAAAGCCTTTTGCGTGCTGTTTCACTAACTGCCTGTACTCCTGTGTTGTAAACCTGTTGTACATAGTCTTAATCTCATATTTTTTTTGTCCGCTACAGCACGCAAACAAGAAATCATCAAGATTACAGAACAGCTGATAGAAGCCATCAACAATGGAGACTTTGAAGCTTATGCGTGAGTCCTCATTTTTACCCCACTATTGTTATTGGCTGATGCTGGTGTCGTTATCTGTCAGTATCTGGCTTGAATGTGTTTACTTTTGTCATTTTTAGTAAGATTTGTGATTCTGGGCTGACATCATTTGAGCCAGAGGCACTGGGCAACCTGGTAGAAGGAATGGATTTCCACAGATTTTACTTTGAAAACCGTAAGGCTGTTTCTTTAAACTCTTTATCATTTTTAAACTTCATTAATTGATAGCAAAACGTACTTGTTGACATTACATTCATTACAGCTCATATACTACGTATCTCCAAGCTGTTTACTTCACACTTTAATTATGAGTTCTACATTTATGTTCAGTGTATCATTGTCTTTCTACAGTTTTGGCCAAGAACAGCAAACCAATCCACACCACCATCTTGAACCCCATGTGCACCTGATTGGGGAGGATGCTGCCTGCATCGCTTACATCCGCTTGACTCAGTATGTGGACGGCCAGGGAAGACCGCGCTCCAGCCAATCAGAGGAGACTCGTGTGTGGCAGCGCAGAGACAGCAAGTGGCAGAACATCCACTTCCACTGCTCCGGCGCACCAGCAGCACCACTTCAGTGAGGTAAGGGCAAGATATTGATACGATTTCCTTTTACAACATCAAACTGACTTAATTAGTCTTTCCAACCTTATTTAAAAAAACGTTGACATATGAACAGCTTGAGTACTACTCAAGCTGTTCATATGTCAACTTTTAACATTGCTAGACATTAAAATGTTTACATTTTATTGTTGTTTTTTGTTAAAGGATGGTTTTCATGTTGAGTCTGGAATGAGTGATCTACTGAAAGAAAAGCGAAAGAAGAGGAGGGAGGGGTGCAGTGTCGTTTAAGGGACAGACGGCAACAAAGCCACCATTACTAAGACATGGGTCTAAACTCCCAGCATGCTTCTCTTCTGTACTGCTCCCATAACCTGACCATCACCTGGCTCCCATCAACTGCTATCTGTACGACTTGCTCCCAGACTTCCTCCTCTTTTGACACAGGAGTGATCAGCACCATTGGTGATTCCTTCTTCCTGTGGTCTCTCCCTGCCCTAGCGTGTGACGACAATAGCCCTCTTCTTCTTGTGTCAATCATCCACATGTGACATAAACACTGCACTGGAAATACAGTATGTACATTTTAAAGAAATTCTATTACTATCATTATTATGAGAATTATTATAATTTCACATTTGCAATTGTATATGTAATTTGTATAGTTCAAATTCTTAATGCCAGTGGTTTCTAGAGTCAAGGGTTATCTGTTCTTTTTAAGAAAGCATGTTTTCCCATAATCGCAGTGGCTGTTTTCTATTGTGGCTTATAAGTGGACAATGATATTGGCAGTTTTTGTAATTTGCTTATTGTTTGATATGCTACAATGCCCAAACTCAAAGTCACTATGTTTTGTTTTTGTGTGCTTTTTGTTTCTTTCACAATATCTTGTTTAATATAGAGCGCACTACACGTCAATGCAAAATTGTCTGTGTGTAACATTAATGTGAGCCTGTCCAAGTGCAAGTCTAGGGACTCAAAACAGTTGAAGAAATGTGCTCTGAGAAACTGTTGCCAATACAGATGGGCTTATTATATATTATACATAGTGTGGTCAGTACCTTCCTGCTCTGAAACATGAAATGTTCTACATAATGAAACGCAATAGCCGTTTTAAATCAAATGCATTACAGAGTAAAACATATTTGTGTAGCCACATGCAGGTAAAACCTTTTTGGAAGCATTACTAAATAGTTTCCCATAAAGTCCTATTTTTTAGGTTAAATGTTTTACAATTGTGAAATAATCGGTCCTGGAATCCCAATCATATTACATGAATCAGGTTGTAGTTTCTGTTGATCACTCTTTAGAAAGTGGGGGGATCTTCAATGGGACTTTTCAGAGGTTAAATTGACACATTTTTAAAGCTTCTGAGCATAAAGCTGGTGCTAATGTGTCTTATTAAAGCATTTGATGTGTCTAAGAACCATGGTGGGCTCAGAGGTGAAGAATCAAAGTTGTGTACATATGTGGCTCTGTGGTATTAGATCAGGGGTACTGTCTGACTGCAGTATGTGTGTGCTGGGTGTTTACATGTGTATGTTGTGTGCATGTGCAGTGCAGTCGGTGTGCTCTCCACAAGCTTGCAGAAGATTTGTCATTCATTCAAGCTTTATTAAAGGACACAATCCTGGTCCAGTAAGTGAGAGAAGAAACATAAATGCTTGATTTGAGGACATATCCGTTTCCTGCCTTCAGCCCTGGACTTATTCATGACATGGTCATTTTTATTTAATTTGAATTTTTTGCTTCTTTATGTTACCAAGTGTTTTAAGCCTGTTATGATACAAAGTGCTTGTGCCAGGGGGCCTGATCACTGTAAACCTGTGGAGGTGTGATCAATTGTGTGGAGCTCAACTCTGTTCATACACCGTGGACAGAGTTCATGTGTCCGTCCCAAATGGTCAGGTGAAGATTTAAAAGAGAAGTTGGTTTAGCGAATAGTCCTCAGGTTTATATTTATGTACAATATTTATTTATTTATTTTAGCGTGTACTTGTACGTTTGCTTTTTCTCATTGTACAGCCCATGCACTAAAGTATTGTCTGCAATTGTTCAAAGGGACACTGCTTTGTGTAGAACATGGCTGTTTTGACAGAGATTCTACACCCAGTTTGGACACTGCATGTTTGCTTTTCGTTCCGACCCACATGGTGTGAATCTCATTTTTGTTTTGTTTGGTTTTTCTCTCGTTTGCTGCCTAACCATGTCATTACTCAAAGTATTTTTATCATTTACATCTTTGATAATTACTTATTCACTTCAACTGGGCACATCATTCATAAGGAGAACCACTGCACCGCCACACTACTTGTCTCACGCAGTAGCATTTTGATGCATAGGTGTGATCATCTGTTGTGGAAAGGTCGAAAGTAGTGCTTAACTCATCATGACCCCTGCTAAAAGTTGTGATCCAAACGCGTTGCTCTTCAGCTCTCCACGTGCTGACTATTTTTAAAATTGGTATGAGATTCACAGTAAAGATGAGATTACACAAACACGACGTAGCTGGCATTTTCTTTGCATGACGGTCAACCGGGCACTTGTTATTTTACTGTTTTTACTTTTGTTCATTTTCTACTGAATGCTGGTATACTCGACCTTTCTCTACGTATTTTCTCAGCTTTTTACGTGCATATAACTATTTTTGTCTCAAGATGATATAATAAAGATGTTTAGGAAGATTATATTGACTGGAGCCCCGAGGCTTACCGTGTGGACAGTGATGGTAATAATGGCGTGATGATTATTCTGCATGCTTCTATGGTGCTCTATGTTGTCAGTGCAAAAACGTTCTGCCTTCTGTACGCAGGAAGAAAAAAACACACACACAGTGAAGCAAAACTAGATTCAAACAGTAGCCGCACGGGCTCCAGCAGAGGGCGCCGTCTGCCATATATTATAAAGCACAGGGAAAACAGCACAATTTACAGCAACCTTGAGACAATCTAGTACGGTTTCTACTGTCAACCATTTTATACTGAATCTTTTTGTAGAGGAAACATGGTCAAGATGAAGTATGAGAAAGAACGCAGCTTCACATGACTCCGGCGTCACCTGCTGTACAAAGTAGAGCTGCCGTCAGATCTGATGAGGTATGACATAGACGCTTTTGAACTGCCTTTTAACAACAGTGCACTGACAACACTGAGTTGGATTGTTTATGTTCACCCTTTTTACTGACCCTGACTTTCTGTTTCCAAGTGTTTTTTGTTTGTTTGTTAAACCATTTCTGCCTTTGTTTTTTAGTTTCTCCTTTGTCAGTTTGGGTTTATCTTGTATAATAATATTACTCCTCTAGTTCTCTATTGCTATGTTCTCTTATGTGCAACATGTGTTTCTCTAACTTCAACAAAATGTGTTAAAGGTATTATCAATAAAAGAGAAATAGAAGAGCAGATCGCTTTCACTCGACCACAAGACTTTGCTTTTTATTTTCAATAGTTGACAACATGTACTAATTATATAAAGGAATTTAGATAACAGGCGATTCTTTCATTTTCTTACTCTATGGACCACTTTTTTTGCGTCCTTAATAAAGTGCTAATAATAATAATATTCAAGAACCTTGTCATGTTAACAGAAATTTCATTAACAGTTAATCCAAGTTCTCAACCAGCTTTCATAATAATAAGTCTTATATAGCGCTTTATACAATTTGGTGCATTATTCATTCACTCCATACTCGGTGATAAGCGAGGCAACCAGTCTGCGCACATCAGCCACCACCACAAACCACTCACACACACACTACAGTACATTTGTCAGGCTTCCTACTCTTCCCAAACGGTCTCCCATCCAAGTCCTGCCAGGCCCTTCCCTGCTTAGCTTCCGAGGTCTGACGGGATCGGGCATAGCAAAGGCGGTAAAAACAAACTTTTTACAGCCATTTGAATAGAGGTAAACAACAACAGTCTTAAAAGGTATGCATTAAAAAAGGAAAATGGTCGGCGGAACAGAACAGTCAAAAAAAAAGCCTCACATTACAGCACCTTCAGGACAACTTGACCAGTCTCTCACTTGCCTCCCAAAGTTTTTTAGCGACACCAGGATCTCTTGCGAATGGCCGCAGAGTGGCCGGTCTGCAGTCAACAAAGTAGCCTCCGTTGTGTTTGGCAGCTTCATCCGACACAGCGCAGTAGACCACAGTCTGTGCGCCCATCTCGCACGACACAAAGAACATGCGCATTATCACCCCCACCAGCAGGCGAAACAGGAAGGAGAAGTGGCACGTCCAGCCACTTTGCACAAAACCTAAAGAAAAATAGAAAATACGGTACTAAAATTAAGGCCAGTAATAATAAATGACTTCTTAAATATATATCTCTTAAAGGGGGGTATTATGTAAAATCGACTTTTTCAAGCTTTATATCATGTTATATGTCATTCCTCATTAAACACATGCCTGGAGTGTTGCCTTGGCTCATTCACATATTTTTGAGTAATCAGTAAAAACTTAGACGGCAGCCATTTTAGGTGTAGCTATGCCTCAGTCCTCCTAGGAACGCCCCCACCTCCTGGAGACGCCTCTGGACCTTTCGTCACCAGCCAAGCCACCAACCACTGCTCCTCAGCTCAGCAGAGCCCCTCCCACACAGTGTTGTTGTTTAAATGCCACAGCAGTGTGCTGAAGGGGGCGTGTCGGAAAGCTTCTTAAAGAGACAGAGGCCTATTTCAAGACGTTCAGTACAGCCATTTTGAGAGAGCAATTTTATTCAAGGCAATTATTTTAATTTACTGCATATACAGACCAACAGAAGGTTACGTCATCATTGTAGTATGCTATAGACTGGTGCTATGTGATTGAAAAAGCATAATACCCCTCTTTAAGACTTTGCTTGGAATGAATGCGTTTCCTCCAAGTATACCTGGGTGAACAACATACGAGGTGACTCCTTTCCCTTCTGTGATATGAGCCAGCTCTTGACTGAAGTAAATGTTGGCCAGTTTGCTGCGGCAGTAGGTGAAGAATGGCAGGAGATTGTAGTTGAGGTCCTGAAAGTCCAACTTCTGGTATTTGTAAATGGAGCAGGTCAGTGTAACCACCCGACTTGGGGCACACTCTTTCAGACGATGCAGGAGCAAATTAGTCAGGAGGAAGTGGCCCAAGTGGTTTACTCCAAAGCACACGCTGAATCCATCGTCGGTCCAGTCCAGGACACCCGGCATGCCTGATCAAGATTAGAAAGAATATGACAAGTCAGGGTGTTTGGTCTTTTAGGGGGATTACGACATCACTTTTCTCAAGCTATCATACAACTCAAATGATCCGTCCAGTATTGGTATAATCATGCAGTAATTTAACCATCATATATACGTTAGGACATGTTAAATTTTTGCATTTTGGTTTTAACCACTTAATCCCCACCTTAACCGAGAGCATGTTCTCTAGTTGGGATTTTTTTCCACTTTTTTTTAACATTTTTGTTACTTTTTAGACACCTGTTTTGATGCGTTGTCATCACTTTATTGTCACGCTTTCTACGCTTTTTTGGTCCCTTTTGTATCACAGTTTTTGTCGCTCTTTTGTTGCGTTTTCGTTCTAATTTTTGTCACTGTTTTGATGTTTTTTTCACGAAGCTTTTGGGTAAAGTCGAACTGGAGAAAATGTGCTCGGTTCAGATGGGAGTCAAGAGGTTAAGGGACAGTACAAACAAACACAAATGTGCAGATGAACTCTATATAATCCATGACATGTAATAAGAAGGTTTTTTTCCCTCACCTGCATTATTAATCAATATGTCAAGCCTCTTTTCGATGTGAAGGAACTTCTTGCAGAACTCTCTCACAGAGCGCAGATTGGCCAGGTCCACCTCCATTTGAAGAACATTGAGACTGTGGCTTCTGAACTTTATTTCTCTCACAGCTTTCTCAGCTTTCTCAACATTTCTACAGGCAATGATGACATGAGCGCCTCTTCTTGCCAGAGCAACTGCGGTCTCTTTTCCTACGCCCGAATCACCCCCTGGAAAACAGAAACATATACATATGTTTTAATCCACTGATTAGGTTAAACGTCAAGTCAGCTACATGATAAAGATACAAGATCACAAATGATGAGAAT
Source organism: Neogobius melanostomus (assembly GCA_007210695.1). Taxonomy (NCBI): domain Eukaryota; kingdom Metazoa; phylum Chordata; class Actinopteri; order Gobiiformes; family Gobiidae; genus Neogobius; species Neogobius melanostomus. The sequence continues at coordinate 3,642,247 of VHKM01000006.1, read as the reverse complement.
ATAAAACAAAGCTATTGAAAGAGCTGTTACCTGTAATGAGAACAGTTTTCCCATCAAGTCTTTTAGTATCTGTGCAGTGCTTCCTCTTTTTCAGCCACTTTAATACGAGAAAAGAAACTAAACACGCAATAATGGTGTATAGAAGATACATTTCAGGACGCTGCTGTGCTAACACTGGCTAGCCTGGAATATAATCCACCGTTGCTCCGAACGTTTTCGCTGTATTTTGTTTTCGCTGTAACTCGCCATTAAATCGCACTGACAAATCACATGAAATCAGAGTTTAACGATTAGTTTTCCTCCCAAATCGTGGTTATGATGCAGCCTCCCTCACGGAACCATCCATTCATTCAGGGATGCAAAACTCTGCGCATGCGCAATAACTGTGACCGCTGTCTTCTTCTTTTGGCGGCTGGCATCCACAACATGGTGGATTTGCCGCCACCTACCGGGCATGTGAGTCGTCAGCTACAATGTACTTTTTACAGGGTTCAGGATAGCGAGAAAGAAGAGGAAAAGAAGAAAAAACAAACAGACAAACAAAACTGCTTGCTTAAATCTGTTGCGCCCATATGTAATGTCTGTCTTTTACAGTAAATCGATGGAGAAAAGACATATATAGCCTGGGTAAGCACAAGGCCGGATTTAAGTAAAATGGGCCCCGGGGCTAAAGTTTTTTCAGGGCCCCCCATATACTCACTCAATCAATCAATATTTATTTATTTATTTATATAGCGCAACATCTGTACTTATACTGTATGTCAGTCTGTCTGTTGGATTTCTCGCTCTCTACAATGAAAGGATAAATAAATGATTGAAGGACGCCTCGCGGCTCGACAGGCTGGTAAGGACGGCGGGTTCTGTAGTGGGCGCAGAACTATAGACTCATTCACTGATGTGGCATCAGTGGCAAAAGCGTCACGTTGACCCATGAAATAGACAGTTTATTTATACTGTTGATAAAACCTAGTAATTATCATGCAACCAAGGATAGGTGAATGCATTTTTTAATATATTTTAAAGCCCACAAAAGTACTGGATTTTTTTTTTTTTATGATTGTTGATATATTAACAATTATAAAAATATTTTACATGGAGTTGTTTATGGAGACAGCTTTTCTGCACTTGCCTCATTGTGTGATGAACCAAGTCGATACACATTTCTTCATCAAACGAAAATTCTAAATTCCCATCTTTGCAGCTCACATTCACTACAGTAAAAATGGCTGAGCTTAATGTACAGCTAGTTTCACATTTCATCATGCCTTTGTGCACTGTTATAAGAATGACACATTGTGACATGTTTCTGTTTTACCTGAGTGTCTTATGAAGTGAATGCAGCGAGGAAGGGTTGGAACAGATGCATTTTATTGGTGTGAGTTCCTGCGAAACCATTACCTAATCTTCATTGGCCCTCGCAGCAGCTATAGATGACCAGATGTCAGAAATATTCTTCTCATTACCACATTAAAGACAAGCATCTGTACAGTTTGAAAAGGAATGGATAGATTTATTCATACGGGACACTGATCCACTGTGTATCCCTTTGCTCTGTATAGGTTCCTCAGCCAGTGCTACATGCTCACATCTCTGGCTCATGTTATTGAAATACAAATGCAGGGCTATCTGCAAATAGTGGGAAACATGAACAAACATGGATAGACGGACATGGTGTTTATACAATTTTTGCAGTCAGGTGCATAAAGGTTTTCTCAGACTTTAAGTTGACCGAAGCAAATTTGTCCACTTCACATTAAATTAAGAGACTGACACTTTTTTTTAATTTATTTTATTTATTTTAGAAGGATCATGTGGCTCAACACACAAACCTGGCAGAAAGAATGGCACATTTTCCCAAAGGGGACAATCTTAGTCTATCCTGCAATCAAGTTGTTGTGCCTTATGGACCTTCAGAACACATCCGAAAGATGAAGCATGATCAGAAGGCAGCTCCACTGTATTACAGGTTAGTTTAACTCGGCGATTGACAAAATATTCACAATAAAATAAATGTATTTTTTATCAAATGTTTTGGCATGTAACGCTTGTATCTGTACTAAACATTTATTTTGCATCTGAACATGGCTTGTCATAAATTGAAGTTTGAAATAGCTGGGTTTGTAGTCTCTATCATTACAGTCTCCTGTCTATAGATGGCAGTGTATCCTACTGGATGCTGTAGATCAGTCTTTGTTATTATTTGTTCATTATTTATTTTCACATAAATAACTACAGAAATGTTGATAACATAAAGAAAATTAACAAGTTACATTTTTATATATCTCATGGATGGATGGATGGATATATATATATAGAGAGAATAATGAATATATTTTTAATGATTGTTATTTTGATTAAACATCATTCTTTATTGTATCAAGGATTATATTTAGTGAGCAATAGATTTTTAGACTCTTTTTGCTATTAGCTGACAAATTAATAAACTCTATTCTCATTCCATAGTGTTGCTCCGTGTCATTGCTTGTCCGGTATTATAACAATGAACTTGACATTTCTTCACAAAGTAACTGTTGAAGCAGGGAGATGATTTTCCTTGTTTTATCATCTGGGCAAATGTATATGTTTGCTAAATATTAATATCATCATTTTTTACATTTTAACACACACATTCTCATGAAAAGAGAGCAGTTGGTGCACTGCAATTTGAAAATGTTGACGTGAACAAAAGCCTTTTGCAATAATGCCCAGACAATATTACAGTAAAGTCCGGGACATTGTGGCCCCTTATTGAGTAAATAATGTAGTAATATATTATTTACTCTATTCAAAGAAATTGTTTTTATTTTACAGCTAAAATTACATTAAAAAAAAAAACCAATCTAGCTAACAAAAACAAAAATCTAGCAATCACTATAGGCTAAATACTAGGTACCAGAAAGGTAAAGGAAATGTAGCAATGAAAATGTAACTTGATTGTTATTAATATTACAGTATTAATAAATGACATATTATAGGCCATGTAACAATCCTTAGCCGCACACAATAAAATGTAACTGGTGTAAACAGGATTATGCCACTACTCATTCAGTGTGACTGTTTATGGCCACAATGTCGTATCTCTCTGAGACACATGCTTTTTGATTTCATCCCACTTAGACTGGCAGACACTATAACCCTTTATTATTAAGTCCTATTTCATTTTGATGCACTCCACTCAACAGCTGCTCTGCTTGTAAATGATCAGTTGCACACCAACCCTTTTACTTTAGGCTAAGTATAGAGCTTATAAAAAACAGTGACAAGCTGTTGGAACATAAACAAAAGTGATATCAGAGCTCAGGGTTACTTTGTGGTAGTTTGCTGTGCATATATTTATACATATTTCATTTTTAACATATGTCATTGATTTATGGGGTACAAGTACTTACTTAAACACCATTAAACATCTGCAGTATTCAATACAAGTGAACAAAACCAAGCCCGGATTAGCCAGATTTGCTTTAAGAAGACTAAGAAGAGGGTCTTTTAAATTGGCTAATTAATGCATTTTACAGAATTCATCCATGCACCATTCGTAAAACCCCATATGAACATACAATTTCTTCAATCATTATCATTTCACACAATATTTTTGGTTTGAGAATTATCTTATATTTATTTTCTGGACCTTAGGTTCAAAGAGCCTATAACAGTGTATGTCCTTTTTGCTTTCCGACCATTATCACACTTTTCATTCTTACCCTCCTCCATTAGGCAAATCAGCAGCTAACAGCTCTCACTGTGCCCCGAGGTGTTTAGAGGCAAATCTGTCATTTGCCTGAGTGACCCCTACCTTTGCCTTGTGGGGGGAAAAACTAACCACAAACCAAAACTTTATCCTCAGCTTAGTAAACTTTCATTGTGAAATGAAAATCCATTGCTAATGCAGAGGTGACAGAGGTCCCTTCAGTCAGGCTCCACTTTTAAGATTGATTAGAATGTGCTGCAATAGCCTACTCGTCAGTGAGCATTTTTATGGCCTTAAGTTTTGACAGGGGTGCGGTGCATTTTGATGATCAATGTTAATATCTTTGGCCGGACTCAAGGGACTGCAAAATTGAATAAGGGTGTGACTTCTAGACTCGTCCTTGAAGTGTTTTTTTTTTTTTTCTGATGTAGTATGATACGCCTATATTCAGTTTACTAGCTTGGCTCTCCTCCCCTGTCACAGCCCTATGAAAACAATAGCCAATGTATACCAGGTTGTCCTTAAAGCAGTATAAAGTTAATAGACTTCTTGTGCAGAGGAGGGAGAAGTGATTAAAGGAAAGGTGACAGCTGGGGAAGAGCGGGGTCCATTTTCAGAGCGGCGCGAGATGCAAGACAAAGTGCTCTCCTAAGTGTCTACCATATTTCTCTAGAGATAACACAGCCCGGAAACCTGAGAGCAGAAGAAACGCCAATAATGGCATCTTTACACTTTAAAGCATATTGTTTTATCTCAAGTTCTTATCTCGTCAACTGTACTGAGTTGTTTTAGTGTTAAGGACTTTCACCTCAAGAATCTTTGCCTGCATCGAATAATCTTTTAGGAGCCCTCCTTACTAGATTGGAATATTGAACTTGCTGCTAAAAGATCTCAATACTAAAACAATCCAGTACAGATGACGGCTTAACTTTCATCTACAATGGAAAATGATACTGTACATCTGAGAGATTACATTCTGTGTAAAGATATGCTGAACAGGATCAGTGCCAGTATGGTCTTTTCTCTCATTGAGGGAACTTCAAAGTGCATACATAAAAAATAATTTGTTTTCCAATTATTTGAGGAATTTGATTTGATTCTTAGATTGAATTAATGTATACTGTGAGAGCCAGGATAAGACCTTTTTGTACAAGCATAATATTTGGAGCCCACTATTTAAAATTGTTTGCTGATTTCATTATTTACAACAAAACAGCAATTCTGTGCGCCACAGCCAGTAGATAAGACTACTGTATGTTCCACCCTCAGTGTTGTGAGATCGCATTTGCTGAATGTCTTGACCTATACTTCACTAAATCTTATATATACAGTAGGTGAGTGTGATTAGAAGTCAACCTATTTTCAAATCCCATTCACTGATTTTCAGGCCACAGTCTCTTTGTTGTCAATAGTTGGCAACATTACAATGTTAGTCACCCTTCTGCTATAATATTAGTGAAACTGTATTGTTCCCCTTTCCAACTTTTTGTGTTGTTGCCCTTAAATGTAAATGGCATATGACTATTCAAAAAGTATATTCCTAGTTTTCCAACAGAACCTTCCTAGATACGAATAATTATCCCAAATTTTACATCCACAGTTAGGGCCACACTATAAAGCATTTTCACACTAAAGATGATAGAAGGATAAACACTTTATTGATTAAAAGTGATTTTGCCTGGTTCACACAGTAACCAGGCAGAGTTATAAAAGGCTTATATTACTTCCTAGTATTGTCTCCCATACAAACCTGTTTGTACATACTGTAGTCCTGATCAAAAGTTTAAGACCAAATGAAATGGATTTGGTTTTGCGTGGTTACCATTATCGTGAGCCATGTATCATATCTAATGGTTAATTTGAATATGGGGGTAGGCACTAATAAGCTTTCTTGCTACTCCTTTTGAGTTTTTTGTTACTTTATTTATTTTTTGCACTGTAATAATGTTAATGTAAATAATCACTCAAATAAATCCAATCAATCAATCAATGGTGAGGTACCCAGAGGTTCCCAGTACCCATATGCTGCATCCAAATCGAGCAAATTGGTAAGAGGTTTAAGCCCAAACCGAATGTGCGTCAGCGTCCACCATGATAAGAAGCGTCCGAGTACGGCTGTCAGTTAGGAAGGAGGTAGGGAAAGGAGCCTTTATGCTTCCTATCAAATCACCTTTAGCATACGGAACTCTGGAGGTTCCTCACCAGTGATTAGGAGCTATGTGCCATAAGCCACCGCGCCAACACCCCCCACCCCAGTGATAATAATTTTTTTTAAAGAATTCTGCACGAGCCAAACCTTTTAAAAGTCCAAAATACATCAGCACAGCACAGTCACATGTCACTGTTTTAAAGAGCCGCCTCAGTAAATGGCCTAAATGAAGGCAGTTTGTGCTTTTGCCTTCATTTAAACTTAAGCCACACGGCTCATTTGCATGCATTGCGCAGCGGAGGAGCAGACCTCACTGTGTTAATGCAACATCTTTCTCTGAGGATGAACCAAAGGACAGGATTTAGTGGAATATTTGATCAGAACATTTTTTATTTTTGTGATGAAGCTGTAGCTGTGTAGGGCTGGGCAATATGGACCAAAAGTCATATCGCGATCTATTTAGGTTGAATATCGATATACGATATACTGTATATCCCGATATTTTTTCCGCAAAGTGAGAGCTGTGAAATGAAATGTTAAGTCAAAGCCAAATACGAGTAGTTTTTTTGAAAACTCACTATAAATGTAAACATAAACACTGTATAACAAAGCTCCGTAAAAAATATCTTAAATAAAAGTAGCCTATAAAATAAATAGGCCAATCTTTTCTGAGGGCAGCAGTTATATATAAAGCGATAACAAAATTAAGTGCTCAGTTTAAGATAAACTTTTTAAAACTTCAGCTTGAGATTACCCGTTTCTTTCTGTTAACTTAATAGCTTATCTCGTTATATGTGATATGATCTAATCCACTATCTCATTTAAAAATATATCGATATATCTTAAATATCGATATATCGCCCAGCCCTAAGCTGTGGAAGGTACATCTGAAACAGCTTTTTATCATTGTCTGTTTTCTGTGTGGCTTCAGATCATTACTGTGGTTCATGTTTGAGTAATTAAAGTCAGTGGCTGCAGTAGGAGTGTTTCTAGTCCAATACTTGGTGATATAGTTTTTATGAAACAGCTGTTGGTGATGTCACTTCCCCTGTTGTTTACGCCGCTGGGTGAGGACGGTTGGATTGAGCAAACGCAGCTGAAGGTCTAGTTTAATAATTAGAAAGCACTGAATTATGTCTAGAATACAATCATTTTGTGTTTTTAAATTGTTTTTATCTTTCTGTGAAGCACTTTGGTCTTCCTGTTAATCGAAGTTTATTTATATAGCACTTTACAACATAAAGGTCCTGCTTTCAACAACCCGACCGCGTTCAAAACGAGAATTTCTTTGTCTTCACCATCAGGACGTCATGACAGTGTGAATACTTGACAGAAAATGACACTGAATCCACATTTTTGCACAGATTTGGCCTTTTAAAGTCATGTGGTCCTAAATCTCTGTTCAGTTGCAAAACAGACTATTTAAGTTTAATTATTTGTTTTTTTTCAATAAAGATTTATTCTACTTTTTTTTGTCTCACTCACATTTCTTCGTGTTGCATATTGAAGTTCTCTTTGGAACATTGATAAGATACAACCATGCAAATGTGATTTTTTGTGTGTGTGTGCCATTTTTCAATCGGTCTTAAAGTTATTTGGGACTGTATACTGTATATAATACTTGATGCAAAAGTTGTCAGACATTCCTAGAATACTTCAGGGAAAGACAAGACATGATACCCGAGGACAGCATTAGCATGTTACAGAAATAGAGCCATTTCAAAATTTTATCAGTGTGAATTAACTAATCTCCACAGAACTGGATATATTGCATTTTAATATATTGGATTTTGGCCATCGGTCTGTCTGTGGAAGATTTTGATATGCATTGAAAAATAAATGGACGTACGCCACGATAATCAACAATCAAAGACTTGCAATGAAACAACACAGAACATTTAAAAAAGCACTTAACCCCAGATCTTATATATCTTGCAATCATAGAGAGAAAGTGGCTCGCCTAGTTCAGGGGTATATGCATTTTTGATTGAGCAACGCAACTTTATCTTTGAATAAGACCTTTGCACAGTGTAAACACCTATAGCTGTACCTTTGCCAAGCCCGTACCAGTCCAGGTATGTTTTGATGTTTGTCAGAGAAAACAAAACAATCCACAGAGCTGACTTTGGAGCCCATGGTGCTTCTGTCCATGCATGCTGGGATAGCTGTGCTGTTGTGCCAGTGCAAAACAGGCTATTGTATTTATTGGATTGTATATGCTCTTTGGTCCGGAGTAGCTAACTAAATAGATGTATGAAAATCACATTTTAGAACATGTAAGCAGAGGTATAATTTACTTAGTTATTAAGTTTCATAAGAAAAGTGCTATGTTGCACCTTACTTTTTGCCTCAGGTGCAATAAGTAAGTGCCATACATTATACATGATTTTGCATTACATTACCTTCCAGATGCTATATGTCTATATAGTATGAGTAGTTAAATTTGACTGGTTCACACATCGTGCCAAGACTTCCAGGAACGTTCAGCATATTATTTCATCATAGTATTACCTAAGCATGGGATAGCAGCGCGAAGACGGCAGAAACATCTGGGAAACTCTTGTTAACTGTGGGCTATATTAGGTCACATCTTTATGATGTTTGTTTGAAGCCAGTTTGCATTTATCATCGCGCCTTTTAATCCTCTTGGTGAAAAAATGAAAAACAGAAACTAGGCCAGCCTTGATTCAAATGCGTAAATAAGTAATTAAATACAGTATTGCAATTTGATCTTTTGTAATTGATCCTTGTTATTTGTTTTGTTCGTGTATTTGCTTAGCTGGTCGTTAGTTATTCTCTGTCGAGGTGTCCACTCCGTATGTTATAGGTTTGCTTCACTAGTAATGCACAAAGTATGTTGAAACTTTAATGACTTTACCAGTGCTGTATCTAAATAATATTTGAGAAATGGATGTCTTTTGTGTAGCTGATCACAAGCTACTGAATTGACCTTTGTACTATGCAATGTTTGTAGGAGGATTAGATCAACTTTGGCATTGGCTAAATGGTGGCCGTCTTCCAGTCGTTCTTCCTCTCTTTTCAATGGAGTGGCTTTCCAGTTCAAACACTGAATAATGGCATGAATATGTGAGTAATGGCCTTATGTTGAACTGGCAGAGCATGTTATAAGCATTAATGTGATTAATGTTTTGAGTCGTCATGTAATAAGAGTGATCACAAACTGTAAACAAGTTGCTTATTATTTATTTCATTATTTAGCTATCCTATAAGCGAAGCTAAAGCATCTTGCCCGAACTGACTGCCTCAAGAAAGGAAAGACCCGCCATTCAATGTGTGTAGTTGTAGTCCAGCATTATCCCTGTGTTACAACCTTTGCTCATAAAAGATTTCCTCTGACTGGATTACTCTGTAGCCTTTGGGGTCATGACAGTATCCCAGGAAAACAAGAGCCTAAACGCTAGTGTTAGCTCCAGGCTGTGTTCTGGCAAATTAAAGGCCTGTTTTATGGGCTCATAGACTTTATATGGGCTTTCCCCTACTCCATAACCCGAGCAGTGAAGAAACAGCCCCGGCTGTCAGGAGTCAAAAGGGCCACGTCCCACTCCAAGAGCCCGTCTTTTTAAAGTGACCTTAGGGCAAAGACACAGCACACCTGCCTCAGAGGGAGCCTTGATCCGAGGAGGCCAGGTGTGGGTGATGTCATAGAGCACGCTAACCGCAAAAGCTAAATTACTTTTTAGCATTAGGCTTTGTTTTATTTAAGAGATGGAGTTGACTGCGTGAAGGATGTTTCACTTTTATATTCAGGAGTTTCTTCTCGCTCATGTAGTCAAAATTAAAACTCTTGCTCTTCTCCATGGAGATGTGCAATATGATATATTTTATTAATCCTGAAAAAATTCAGTTTATCAGCTGCATACATTACATGTCGACTAAAGGCAGCCAAATGTGACATTGAAATAGGTTAGGTCCTCATCCAAATCCATTCTTTGATTGCCCACTGCAAAAATTGCATTTTCTGTGTCTAGCTGGTCATTAAAGCAGTACTAAGTAACTTGTTTACCTTAATAAATCCTTTCCGTAGTCCCTCTAGGGATAATACAAGTGTTAATGGGATGATTGGGGGTCTTTCATCTCCCCCTGGTGTCTCTGGCCAGAAAACCACAATTGCAACTTCGCTGCCTTCGGGTCAGAGCAACCAATACACACTAATAGAATCACGAAGAAGAAGCTAACAGGCTAATGGGCAAAGATAACTGTGGGCTAGCGCCACTTAAACAGTATTTACAGCCAAGTTTGAGTGAAAAAAATGACCTCCATTGTGTAATTGGATGTACAATATCCCTCTCTCCCTTTGTCTTTTCTGTCAAACGACGCCTGCTACGAAACCTGCCTCTAAGGGCATGAGTTACTTAGTACTGCTTTAAGAGTATGCTGTACACAGTATAATCCAAAATGTTATGCAGTGTGTCTTTAAACAGAGGCTGCACGAGTTCAAAGAAGCTTCTGAATATAGGAGGGAAATGTCCCCTCTCAGTCAAATCAATATTTAAACCTCTGCTACAATGGAACATCCTGGACAACCGAGAGCCTACACAAACATATCAAATATATTGCAGGTTGGTTGCAGCATTGTTTAACAAACAGGACTCAGCGTCATTTTTGCCCAAACCAAAGTCTTTTCATGAATTTGTAAGAGACAGTTAAGCCATGTGTACGTGCAGCACTGAAGGTATCAGAGGTTTTCAAACACTTGAAGTCATTTGGTCAGTACATCAGTGGAGCGGTAGGCAAATCACTCGTTAGCATTTTAGGCATAAGTCGTTGTTCCGTCTGACAGTAGAGCTGTTATGGTAATAGTAGGGTTGCCACCTATGTCTGACGAAGAACCTGGACATTTCAGCAGCCCAATCAGCCCTTTTGCTTATACGCAGTGGCGCCCTTCACACATCTAACCCAAGACAAAAACTGCCCTTCTACAGCGAAATTGGACATAACCTTGTGATGTAGCTATATTAGTTTTGCTTTAAGTACTTACTCAGCGGTTAATGTCCAGTGGTGGAAAGAGGTCAGAAAATGTGTACTCAAGTAAAAGTACAATTACATGGCGAAATTACAAAGTATTATAACTTCACTCTAAAAAATAAAATAAAAATACATAAAATATCATACAACAAAAGTGAGCCTTTTGTTACAGGAGGCCCAGTCCCAGTTTCAGCACAAGTTTAATATCAGTGGGATCTGGGGCAGTCTGTTTGAATAATAGACCTATGTTTAAATATCTCATACTATTTACCAAGCTACATGTCAACAACCACTATCCCTCAGTTAAGAATAATATAAGTCAAAAAAGTGTTAGCAGAGGCCCTTTCCCAAACTGTCTCAAGTGCACTGATGTGGACAGCACTGAATCAGTAAAAAAGACCATGAAGATATGTGAAGATAATGACGGTCAACAAAACCTTACCTTCAGAGGCAGATCTGCACTGAGCTGGAGTTAAGTGTCCACTGTCAGCCTTTTGTCTTTGTCTTTCTAGGACATGACAAAATACATCTGTATGAATGAGGTGAAAACGTTTGTAGCTTTATTGAGATGCTAATGTTACTCACGTGGGGAGAGCTCCTGTAAACAAGGTTACAATATGATTTAATTCTGAACGTCTTTGTACAAAAATGTTAAAGTTATTTCCTTCATTTAGCACAAAATATACATATAATTGTTGAAATGATGACACGAGATCCTGCTATATAATGCCACTTACTCTTTAAAGGTCCTATTCATGCAAAATCGACTTTTTGGAGTTTTTAGCCATGTTGTTATGCTATTTCCTTATCAAAAACAGCCCCAGAGCGGTTTTTGGCTTCATTCACGCAGTTCTAAGTAATCCTCCTGAATCCTGCTCTCTGAGCAGCTGCTCTGCCCTCTCCTGGTAAACGACTGAGCTGTTCCTTCCGTTCATTTGTGTCGTCACAGCGGAACGGAAGTGCTCTACGTCTGTAATGTAATGCTTACGGCCTGATTTTTATTTATAAAACAGCTTTTTAATTATTATTTTTTTTTTGAAAAAAAAAAAGCAGCAGCTCTCCGACGCGTCTGTGCTGTCCCGCGACGCTAATCAAGCGCACCCACGGCTGGAGGAGCCATGGATCCGAGCAGAAGTGTTGTTTTTGAAGACTGAGCTCTTTCTACTCTGGACACGCCTGTTCTTTTTTCTTACCGAACAATAATGTCACGGATGCGCGTTTGGCTACGAGGGAACAGGACTATTCAACCTTCCTAAAGAAGAGTGCACTCGCCAGAAGTTGGAATTTCTTTCCGGGATTCAGCTACTATATCAACCAACCTGATGGATGCTTGGTGAACCTTGCCAGAATAAAGTGGATTAACTTTTATAACCAACGCGATCTCATGGGGAGCCAGACTGAGCGGTGAGTCAATCAAAACGTGTGTTAGCATGTGTGTGTTAGCTGTGTGTTAGCCATTTATGAAACTGTGTTGCACATGTCAACTCCTTATAACTGCATTATGTGAAGTAACTTCAGTAACAGCAATATTTATATTTATAATACTGCAAATGTGGAATGAGCGGAGAGAGGGGCGGAGTTAACTGAATCGAAGCGTCTTGTCTTCCGGGTAGGGAAAATACCCCCCAAAAATACTTCTAAATAAATATTTAAATATTTCTCTCAAAAATGAGTACTCCATAGTGATAGAGGTAGAATATATCATATATATGCCTATACTTTACTTTGGAATGGCTAAAATAGCATGATACAGCTCCTTTAACTGTCCAACACTGTTTAGTTTATTTCTAGCGTTTGTTTCACCTTTAATGGAAGTATTTTGTTTAGACTTATTTAAGGGAAAAACACACAACAAATGTAAATTATTCACCTTTTTTTTTTTTTTTTACTTTGTTGCTGTAATATTGATCTGGAATAAATTATACAAGTAAGCATGGTCAATACCCAATTGTGCATAGTCACCTTACACAAAGAAGATTAGGCCCCCGGTCCCCCACCTGTGGTACCTACAAGTACAGACACATTGATTGTTCAACACAGCTTCAGAAAGGACTGGGGGTGGATGCAGGAGGCTGGGGGCTTACAGCTTTTCAAATCTTGTCTGGAAGAAAGCAAGCATATCACTGACTAACAATGCATGTGTAGTAGCTTGCTATAGCGTACTACTCTTCAATGCTTTAGATTGCAACGGGTACTTTCCGCATCTAGGGTTACAACGCAGGTTCAAACAGGTCTAAAAAAAACACACATTTCACCTCAGGAGCAGGAAAGTCATTACACCCTGAGCCACTGTCTCTATATGACACATCAAAAAAGCATAGTGGGCTTTGTCTGAACTTGGAGATGAGCTTCTAGACAGATAAACGGATAATACGAGAAGGATTATAGGCAATTTCAAGCTTCTGATAACACTGGACACGGCAGGTTAAAAATGTTTTAAACATCTGACGGAAGATGATAAAGAAAATATTGTGAGGCTGTGATACATGTTCATCTCATGTTACTCTACTTTGAATTCTTGTAAGATATTATCCAAGATAAAAGTGCAAAAATAAAAACAGCTGTTGCCACCGAAAAGGAATTAGGTATAAGTACTTTTTTGAATAGGGAAAGAGATTGAGGTAAGGCTTTGTGCGTGAAGTAGGGAAAATTAGCCTCTTCTTTTTTTTGCTGAGCCCTGTTTTTGTGAGAAAATAACTTTGGAGAGAAAGTTCTCTTTTTAAAAACAAAAATAATTTGGTAAATGATGACGATGTTGTTCTGTTGGCTTCATCAAATCAGGACCTTCAGCTCGCTCTGGGGCGGTTTGCAGCCAAGTGTGGAGCGGCCGGGATGAGGATCAGCACCTCCAAATCCGAGGCCATGGTTCTCCCCCGGAATTTGGTCTCTTCAGGTCGGTGGAGAGTCCTTACCTCAAGTGGACGAGTTCAAGTATCTCGGGGTCTTGTTCACGAGTGAGGGACGGATGGAGCGTGAGATTGATAGACGGATCGGTGCTGCGTCAGCAATGATGCGGTCGCTGTATCGGACTGTTGTGGTGAAGAGGGAGCTGAGTCGGGGGCAAAGCTCTCGATTTACCGATCGATCTACGTTCCCACCCTCACCTATGGTCATGAGATCTGGGTAATGACCGAAAGGACAAGATTGCGGATACAAATGAGTTTCCTTCGCAGGGTGGCTGGGCGCACGCTCCGAGATCGGGTGAGGAGCTCAGTTACCCGGGAGGAGCTCGGAGTAGAGTCGCTGCTCCTTCACGTCGAAAGGGGCCAGCTAAGGTGGCTAGGGCATCTGTTTCGGATGCCTCCTGGTCGCCTCCCTCGGGACGTGTTCCAGGCATGTCCTATTGGGAGGAGGCCCAGGACACGCTGGAGGGACTATGTCTCCGAGCTGGCCTTGGGGTCCCCCAGAACAGCTGGAGGAGGTGTGCGTGGATCGGGACGTCTGGGCATCTCTGCTGAGACTGCTGCCCCCGCGACCCGCCCCGGATAAAGCGAAGAAAATGGATGGATGGAAAAACTATGTAGTGAAGAAAGACTAGAACGTGATCACCACGATATTTCTAATGGTGACGTGTAAACAAAAAGCAACATCCATCTCTCTTTGTGCAGCTGCGTTTTTTGCCTTTTTCTGCAAACTGCATTTGTGGTTACTGTGTTGAACACTGTTTTACTGGATGCTTTGGCTGTGTTTTTGTGGGGTCCGGTGGATTTTTTTTTTACCGCTGAGAGTTCATAATGGTGTTGAAGAAAGCAGCTTTTTAAAAGTAACCAAACAGCTAGTTAATGAGCAAAATACATTTGAGACCTACAAATGTCTTTTTCTGAAACACTGAAGAGGCACCAAGAGCTCCCTACACCTGCAGCACAGTAGAGGCATCACAAGAGGTGAGGAACAAAAGGGAACAAAAAAGAAGGAGGTATCCGGGCAAGACTCACAGCTAAGTCACACATGTCTTCTGTCCCTACTAGTGTTCTGGCTATTTTGTTGTACGGTTGTACAGTGACAAATAAAGCACTGACAGACTGATATTGTGTTACTACTATGGTAATTCATAATTCAGAAGCTTCTTTCACTATTTCTTGTTTCCAGTGAAGAGCTGAACTGGATGAGACAAAGACAAACTACTACAGCACATTGCACAATTAATTTATAAAACAATACTTTTTGACACACGTTGTAATGGATATTCACTTTGGAAAACCTCCAGATAGGTGTAAATGATGCCTGGTGTGAATATTAAAGGGACTATACGGAGTTTAAAATGTTAAAATTAAGTATTTTCCTCCTCCTCCATGTTCCAGCCATGTCCTAATGTGTAGAATGAGCCCAGACCTGTTCACCACAACTGCCTCTAAAATCCTGCACTGTCACTCAAAAGGGTTAATTCAGGTCCGAGTTGCCGTCATGCACGAGCTTAAGCTGCAGTTACGTCTTAGACCTGAGGTGGCAGTAGTGAGTATAAAAATTACCAACTTGCATCCAGTCCCTTTAAGCGCAGTGGAAAAAGTACAAAAAGTCACAATTGTTGGGATAAAACCGTTTACTAGACTGAGCTCTGAACTGTCACTAGAATTAGGATTGCGTAAATGTTTCATACAAATCTCCTCATCAAAATCAACACTCGTCTCAATTTAAACAGGACCAGATGTGTTCACACTCGTGTCAGACGTGAAGCGAACCTTGTGTTGTTCTGGTTGAGCGATTGAGAAGTCTTTGCGTGTGTCAGTCAGACTAAGGGTTTAGGTGAGTGACGGCAGAAGAAGTTACATAGAGGTCACTGGATTGCACCGAAGGTTTCATTTATGTATTTTTACAAACAGTGTAAACGTTACAAACGGCAAAACAAACTTGTTAATTGAGCAAAACCTGTAGTTTGTATTGTTATTTTGACCTCGGGCAATGAAGTACAAGTTATCTATAAAGCGGTGTGTTTTAACCGGCAGCAGAGTTTTGTTTTTGTTATCGTTAAAGATGTCGATTTTTGTAAACGCAACAACAAATGACAAAAAGTGGCAAAAGAGTGAGAAAAAAACGTGCAGGAAAAGTAACAATAACACGATAAAAAAGGGACAAAAATTACGCCTAAAGAGTGATGAAAAAGGGACGACAGCGTGACATAATGTTACAAACAGTTATGCAGGTCTTAGCTTTCAAATGAGGCGTTACACTGGCCTACAGGCATCGAGAAGCTTTTAGCTTTGGGTAAAGCTGAACTGGAGAAAATGTGCTTGTTTAAAGTGGGGGCAAGAGGATAAGAGAATACTTCTATCTTAGCTGTATCCTAAAATATATATACTTTTTTTTTACATCAATATATTCTGTCCAGATCGTTGATGTAATGTGTGTAGATTCTGGACAGAGCGCTCCAACACTTTGAACCTCAGTAGCATTTTCCAAAACACACATCCCTGGGGCGGGCCACTGACAGGGGCCCATGTGTGCGCTTCCGGGGAGAGATAGGAGGGGGGTCCAGCTGGAGAGAAACGGCGCTTCATGGGGTGAGGGATAATTGAAAGAACCTGGACTTATAGACTTTGAAGTTGTGTGGGCACATGTTTGTAGCTCTTGTGCAATGCTGTATCCATTACGGCCCCTGTGCAGCAGAGCATTGTTTTCACACACGGCCATAGGGGACTTTGGATCCATTGTTTTTACACGTGAAATAAGGACATGAGGTTTGACAGGCAAATTCTGCAGAGAAAATGACAAAACATTTACTCTGAAGTGTTTTCAGTAAGTAAGACAATGAATGGAAAGTACCAAAACTAGACATGCACCAATCTGGCTTTTTTGCTTCCGATACCAATACCATACTGGGGGTTTAAGTATCTCCGATATTAACCGATACCAAGAGACTTTCTTAAAAGTGTTTTTCTCTGAGTGAAAGAAGTGAATGGTCCTCTTATCTCCATTTTGCAATCAATAAAGTCTTATCTTTTTAAAGCAGAACTAAGTAACTCAGAGGCCATAAGCACCACGCAGGTGTCGTAGCATGTTTTTTTTACTCATCGTCTGTGAGAGTAAACACTACGCTGACAGAAAAGACATTGTGCCACAACCCAATTACACAATGGAGAAATTTTTGTCACTCAAACTGTTAAAGTCGCACTAGAATGCAGTTAGCTTTGCCCGTTAGCCTTTTATCTTCTTCTTCGTGATTCTATTAGTGTGTATTGCGCCCCCGACCCGGAGGCAGGGAAGTAAGGGTGGTTTTCTGGCCAGGGACACCAGATGCTCCAATCATCCCATTAACATTGGTATTACCCCCAGAGGACTGTGAAAAGGATTTATTAAGGTAAACAAGTCACTTACTGTAGTTCTTCTTTAAGCCATGATGTTACAGATCAAATATCAATTGATCCCTTTCAGTGGTTCTAATTAGTTACATTAGTTAGGGTTGAATAACCCCCCCATCCCCCCATATTTTACGGCCATGATTATCTATTACAGACAAACAAGGATCACTGGATTTTCGACACTATCCTTGGGACTTTACATTACATTTACTTTAATATAAATAGCTCATGATCTGATCATTAGACTACAACTTGTGCATTACAAAAGTCTTGTATCAATTATTCTTTCATAGACGAAAATACAAACACTTGGCCACTCCAGCAGTGGCCGATTTTATTTTATTAGGCTATTTTAGGTATTTCTATTATAGTTTCTGACCCAGCCTTGATAAGTTGTCGATAGCAATAGCATGTTCCCGCTAGCTGTAGCTTGCTCTTGCCAGCGTTAGCATGCTGTTGCTAGCCGCAGGATTTTGCGTAGTGATCAAAAATACATTTGCGTGGGTTAAAACTAACTCAGCGGTCGAATTCTCCAGGTTCCAAGCTCATATTAGCTTTAGCTTTATACCAACACTTTTAATGAATGTTTAAAAACAGCCTAACTGAGAGGGAGCAATGTGTCTGCAGTTGTTGAATGGGGTCTTGAAACTTATGTCACAATGAAATTATACTTTTTCTTTTAGAAAATAATCTAAGAGTGGCACATAGTTGAAAGTGGCCTATAAACCCTCTGAACCCTCTCTGGAGTCTATGCCACTGTAAAATAAACACAAAAGTTCACACAAGCCACAATTGCGTGCCGTCTCTCTCACTGTTATCCTATCAGATTTATTCTGTGTGTAATCTTCTGAGTGACTTGCTGCTAATGTCGCTGCTTATACGTGAGGCAATGGGGCAGGCTCCCGTGTTTGTTTGCAAAGTCAAACTCTTGATTAACTGTGGAGAGATGAAAGTGGAGCGTTTTCATCTCCGTGGGCGCCCCAGTGTTTACTGCGCTTATCGTCACAGCAAACGAGCAGCAATTAGCCCCATCAAGCTCAGACTGTGGATGCTAGCGGACTGTATGGTTGAGGCGTTTAGCTTTCACGTGGGACTTCCCCCCCCTTACTCTGCCTCAGATCTGTCGTACATCCCTGGATTAGGAACAAAGTCTTGTGAAGTGGCTTTTTGGATGAGCCTTTTGTTTTGGGTGTGCTTCTTTTGTTTCATGTCAGAGCCAGATTTGCAGGTGCGCGTCGTCCTCTAAGGCTTAATTCATCGTGCATTAGTCCCTCTCTGATGTTAACTTTTCTTTTAAAGGTCCATGGGCCGAGATTAATGAGTCTTGTCTTCACATGGTTAAGTAATAGCTAATGAATCATAATCGCTCAAGTACGTGCAAGCACAGCCCATTCCAGTCAGAAAAAAAATGGGAATTCTGTTTATCTTGAGATATGATCAATTGAACCACCCAGATATTTCCCCTTTTGCTAAGATCAGGCTTTTGTAACATAAAGGTTGACCTGCAGACACCACTTACTAAAAGGTGTGGACAGCCTCTCCAATCATCACTGATGCAGTTATTTCTATATGATCAGATCAAAATTTCTGTTATAAATTAAACTAAATCAGCAATGGAAACTAGAGACATTCAAATGTAAAAAGACTTATATAAGAAACAACAGAATCTTAGCTTTAATGTGGCAAGCTAAACTAAAAATCTATGCACTGTGCAGACATGATATTTTGCCATTGAAGTGAAGCCAGTTTTTCTGCTGCCAGGCCTAATGACTATTAACTGATTAGATGTGACTCATCCCTCAGTGGAGCAAATTATCAGGAGCTTTTCCCACAAACCCAAAAGTTGAAGGATTGATCTGTACATTCCAATGGCCGCTGGCTGCTCTGCTTTGCGACGACGACACTGGAGGCCGCCATTGCTGTAGTTCCCCATTGGAATCCATTGCACTTTAGACACGTTAAAAACAACTTTAATGCCCGGTGCCTAATTTTTGGAACTGTCTACAGCTAGATATTCCTCCTTTGATTACGCTGGGTTAGACACAATCAGAGGCACCGGGCTGGTTATCGTGGGATAAATTTTAGAAATCTCGTACGTAACGGGGGTCAGACTGTTAGCATTGGAGCTGCGCGAGCTACACGTCACACAAGGGCTGAGTCTACAGTGACTCTTATGCCCTTATTAGGAACATGCTTCGTCAGTGCAGGGGAGGAGGAGTCTGTAAATCCGCCATGAATTCCCCCTCGAACGTGTCATTGTGGTAAACGGGGAGGAGTGAGTAGGAGTTGTCTATTCTTTTTAACGGTCTATGGTACATGCTGTCATAGTGTAATTGGGCAAGGCACTTCACCTTGTTGTGTTGTGTGCTGGTCGAAGGGGCAGATTGGTCAGCCTGTTCCATGCCAGCTGTTGCTACAATTACTTTTGTGGAAAAACCCGGTACCCCCTTCTGCAACATCTTGGAGATGGAACACAATGTCCTTTTTAAAACTAGAAAAAAACAAAACAAATTCTCATTAATGGGCAGCACAGGAAAATTCTATCAACACTGGAACCCCTTACTTCAATAAGCCGAATGCCCATCTCGGGTCACCCGTTGCATTATGGGTAATGGAATTTCTTTTGGCTACCAAACAATAATGATAGTTAGCGTAAAGCAACGAAGAAAGCACTGATTTGGACCGTTTCATCCGCTGAAAGTTGATTTAAATCGTTTTTGTCGTCGCCATGGAGCCTGTTACAATATTAGTTTGAAGTCTATTTTTACAACAAGGGCTGCGTACATGACAGAAACTGCCGTTCATACGAAGAGATGCTTCAAAAGTGACGACCAGTCCTTGTTCATATAGTTGGAATAAATATGTGAGAAAAACATTCTGACCCTTGAAAGCGAGTGTTGGACAAAGTCCAGGGTCTGAAACTGTGGCCTCATGTCGCCGATATTCAGAACATTTAAACTGGAATGAGAAATAAAAACATAGAATCCTTTTTTGTTTTTCAATAAGGAGGTGGACAGTAGACGAAATCTTTTTTTTAAATTGTGACCAGAGAGATCCACATACACACATAGGCTATGCCATCTAAATTTACTTTATTTGTAATTTTTTTACGAGATCGATCTGTTGGTGTACAACATAGCTAATCGGTCGCTAATTTGACAGACGGAAATTTACCCACAATATTTAACATCAACACCATTCTTCCAAGACAAATTCAAATGATTTAAAAAGTGAGGGTGTCTGTGTCAGGCTGATCCCAGGTCCTGTCGTTCCCCTGTCCGCGATGGTCCGCTCCTGCCTACGGAGCCGCCGTCCTGACGGTTCCCTCGCTTTCAAGATATTGACGACATAAATATTTGCAAGAGTCACTTGAGACTTAAAGTCCAGTGCCCGTAAGCCTTATAGTTCACGGTTATGGCTCAATACACTTCAGTGTTCCCGCGCCGCTACCTGAACTCGCTCACACATTTCAATGGCAGAGTGGTTTGTTTGGTAGCTGAAATTAAGAGCCTGATTGACCCACGCATGCGCAGTCGAGATGGGCATTGGGCTTATACTTTTAGGCAATGACCTAAGAAAAAGTTTATACGTATATGATCAATCTGTTTTGTAAGGGTAACACAATTGCGCTCCACTTGGGGATTGTGGGGGTGGATTTGTGGGTGGTGGGTGTTTTTGTCATCCAACTGTTCTGGAATGACAGTTTGTAAAATGTAAAATATAAAATAAATTGTGTTGACCAAAAAAGAAAAAAAGAAAGAAAAAAAGAAACAGCATTTGCTTGCCACAGGGAACATCCCATTGGGAGGAGGCCCATTGGAAGATCCAGGACATGCTGGAAGGAAATGTACATCTGCAGCTGGCCTTTTGTCGCTTTGGAATTATGCCCGAACTCCTGCCTCATATGACCCGGCCCCGGATAAAACAGAAGTAAGTGGATGGATGTAATTCTAAAGTGACTTCAGCATTTGTTTATTATTATGCAACTCCACATTGAGTCAGTGTCGGTGCACTGACACGACTGCCTCATCGCTGCTTCCTTCTCCTTGACCGTGCTTTTCACTGGAGTACGCTCTTTTTATACTGGCACACGTCATTCTGGCCGGCCACAGTATAAGTCAGAATCCTCCCTTTACTTTACCGCAGATGAGAGTAACAGAGCTGACCCCTGCCTGCCTGCATGCCCGCGAGCCGTCACAGATGTTCACCCCAGGCCAAGCCCAACCAACTCAGGAAGCCATTAAAAAGCCAATCAATCAGTCTCCAATGTGGAAACCTCCATGGAGGGCCTGCGGAGAGGCACGCTGCCAAGAGAGGGAAGTGCACCAGGACGTTTGAACCAAATATAAATTTAATGCCTCTAGGAAACCGTTGTTGTTATTTTCCCCCGAATTTAGAAAAGTTGAAATGCTAAGTAATACAGGGTAGCGACAAAGTTTGTTGTTCAAGTTTTTCCCAACCTTTCATGCTAACATTTGTTCCAGTGTTCTCATGGGTTGTATTGACTACGATTTCAGAAGCAATTATTTGTATATCACAAGTCATATGAATCCAAAGCTCGCCTTTCTCCGTGGTGGTGAGGTTCTTAGCCATGGACTCTTGAACCACCAACAACCACTCACTCACCCAAACACAACTCACCTGATATACCCTCACAGTGTCCCATCCGAGTAACATCCATTCCAAGCCCCACTCTACTTCATGTTCCTGTTCTGACAAGACAATGGGCCATCTACAGTCAATCCAACAGTACAAGAGAATCAGAAACGGTATTAATTATACATTTAGAACAACCCCCATCCTCTCAACAAAGCCAAACATGTGATAATAAACTTCAATCACTTCTATAATCTCCCTTAGAGACTTGTGTAAGCCCTATAGGTAAAACTGACTGAAGATTTACGATAGCACCTGTCTGTTAGCGCTGCTCAGTGCGGGAAGTCCCATCCAATCCAGCTGCGCAATCCCCCAGATCCTCCACAACTTTGTTCTTTCCCTGCAGATAAAACCTCGCAATCCGGCCCAACTATTACACTTAATGATCCGCTTAACTAGCCATGTTACGCCAAAGTCAGTTCCAAGAAGACCTCGTGGACTTCAAAAGCATCGAGTCCAGTGTTATTCCCCTTCCCTCTGCTTATCTGCTCCATGAAATGCTTCTATGGTGCCAGATCTGTTAAAGGGGGATAAATTGCACTTGTGTGTACAGTACATGTAGTAATCCTTGTGTGCGCAGTGCTGAAGCCTAATGAGTTGTAAACATGCCACACAAGCAGCGTAGTACAAATTTGGTCAGTACCGAGTCATTGCTGGTTCAGGCAAGTGAAGCGCTTTATTTGTCATTATATAATTGTACAACAAAATTGCAAATATCAGATGGAGGGTTAGTGAAATCAACCAATCAATCAATCAACCTTTATTTGTATAGCGCTTTACCACACTGCTGAAGAAATAGATACAAATACTTAAAATACTTATCTGCGTATCTTAGGTAAAGCTGAACTAATATAAGCACTGTGACTGTGGCAATAGGAGCAAGATAATATTACTTTTAAGTTTAAGCATTACCTGCAGGATCTGAGTGGATATTAATGTCTTAGATGGAAAGGTATAAAGTGTTGGCTTTGTTTCTTTGGTCTAGACTGTTTAGTGTCTCCACTGTCTCCTCTCGCTGTGAGGCCGGAGTGTCTGCTTGTGAAAGTGAGATCCATATCATTAAGAGAAGTAGGAGTTTTTATATCCTTTTGTTTTGTTTTTCTTTTCAACATAATGATAAGGCTCACAGCCGCTGGTCTGCATTTGTTCCCTGATACAAGAAGATAAAGGGACACGGGGCGAAATACTGTACCAAACCAAATGTGTCCCTGACCAGACTTTAATACAAGATTCAGCTGGTATAGATGAAAGCAGAGTCGCTCAAATACTGCTTTTCTGTAGTTGTTTTGTTCCCCTATGTTTTAGTTTATTAGTTTATTTCAATAGGGACAATGTGCAGGAAACATTAATTAAATTTGCTTTGCACCAGATTTAGCTTCCATCTGCAGTCCCTGAGCAGGCGAGTAACATTACAAAATGCATAATATAGAATGTTAGCGCTTGTACTTCACAGCAAAAGGTCCCGGGTTCGTTTCCCACCTGGACTTGGCCTTTCTGTGTGGAGTTTGCATGTTCTCCCTGTGTCTGTGTAAGTTTCCTCCAGGTACTCTGGTTCCCCACCACTAAAAACATTGATTGTTATTCATTCATTCAACCATTCAACCATTACAACCATCAGTCCATAAACCAGAGTAGTACTCACTTACATTTACTACTACTTACATTATATGAGTAACTTTTTGAAGTAACTGTACTTCTTATCATACAAACGACTTTGGATTGTATACTTTTCTTCAACTTCAATACATTTTTCAATCACCACAGAAAATATGTGGCTTTCCAATTACCACGAGATCCGTTTGTGAGGCTTAACAACAATGTTCCAGACAGGGCCTATTCAACTGCTTTCGTACGGCAGAGCGAATCGGGTTAAAAGACTGTGGATTCTTGATCCGTGCAAGGTCCAAAAGACTAAAGGATACAGTACCTTCATCCACTCGGCTGTCAGGAAGCTGAACTCACCCCTTCCCTCTCGCTACTTCCCCCTATCGTGTATACTATTGAATATTTCTATATATGTTTTTATCATAATAGGCTTTAATGATTATATATTAAACTGTAGCATTCCAAGGGCGCTGATTGGTTCTTCAACAAGGAGACGCCTACTTCCTGTGTTTTATAAAAGGCCAATCCACAGGCCTCCTCCCTCTCTCTCGCTCCCTCCTGGCTGGTCAACATGGGTCCCTGGAGACAGCGGCATAACTTTTGTTTAGTCTGTAAATTCAGGGAATAAAATAATGATTTTGATTTTAATAGAACGAGTCTCCATCCTCTCTTATATATATATATATATATAAATGAATAGGTCCACAATACTGTATATTGGGCAAGGTGAATGAAACAGTCTCTAAAGAACTCAGTGAACTATTAAAAAGATGCATACCACAGTTGGAAACCACTGGTCTAACCCGTCACTTCTTATTATGCAATAGACAGACACACGAATAAATGTCCAGATACTATATTGCTTCTTGTTTCAAGCATTGCCAGACGTGACCATTTACTCATGTCAGCACACTGGAGCTGGCCTGGTGTGTACCCAGCATGCTCTGTGCTGGATAAACACAGCGACAGCCTGTTTTTCATCACTTACTCTCTTTGGTCCATTTGACAGTATTGTGTTGCCCTGTGGCTTGTGTGTGGCCCAGCTGCTTCAGTTTGATAGAGTGTGTGAGGGGTCGTCTTGGGCCTGCCCCGTTCTCCGCGCTGGCCGCGTAAAAACCCATACGAATTGTATATGAATTCTGTGGTCTTACCGGGTCATGTAAGTGCGTATATGTCACAATGTACAACCGCACCTCGCTTTCCCCAAAATATTTAGCCGCCGCGATGACAAATGACGTCAAGATGCTTTTAATCTTTTGGCACTTCTGATTTCTAGACCAAAGCGGCCTCAGAAAGTGTGTTTCTCATCAACGGATTACACTTTGTTGTCTTCACGTAGTGGCCCCTGTGGTGGTGTTATAGACATGTTTGGTCTCTATCACACTGCACCCCGAGGAGTTGCTCAAGCGGAGAGCTGCTGGATAGAAGATGACGCAAAGCGGACCATTTTCAAGAGCGGTTTGAACATCACTCTCACTCAGCTGTCAAACAGATTTGAGACGAAAAACATAATGCAATTTGTTTGCTGCAAAACATTTTCCTAAGATCATGGGCTGTATCATAAATCAGGTCAAAATCAATCATTTAGCGTGACTTTGCCCGCTGTCATGAGCCGTGTAATACGGCACGTCTGGCAATTGCAGAAAGTTGGAATATTGTTTTATTTATAGGGGTAATGCTGCAGTAAATGTTAAGTTATTGGACACGTCTTGCTCCTGCAGAGTGTTATTGAAGGCAGGTGTTCACTTGTACGACATGTCTTTGTTGTTCTTCTGATCTTTACCTTGGCTCTGAGTATATTTACAGGAAATTTGATGCTAACCCAAAACTTGTGTTAGTTAACGAGTCTACCACAATGTGCTCTTTCCTCATCATAAAACAGTAACCTGTTTTTGGTACTACTGTGGCCATATTCAATGTTGTTTCTTTAATTTATGCAACAAGATTGAAGGTGCTGTACTTTATTGTCCCTGTACTAGGGCAGGATATAGGAAACATAAGGCCTGGGGGCAAATTTAAGCCCTCTAGCTCAGAACCTCTGTCCCCCGAGATGATTTTGACAAATATTATGACACACATCAGAGATCCAACAATTGTCAAAGTACTATAAAATGCTGAGAATATCATCAACGTCTTTAAAGGTTCCCTCCAAACCTCCTGTTATAATAATATTATATATAATATATGACGGACAACATTGAGCTTTGGAGAAAGTGGGGCTGTACGTTGGGCCACAATTGGGAGGTTCGGCCCCTGGACTTTTGACAAGAGAGCAAATTGGCTCACCACAAATCAAACTTTCCTAACCGCTGTCATAGAGACCTTTGTCCTCTGTATTTGAGCCGCATTATGAGAAAAAGAAAAACTCTCTGTGCAAAACTCTCCTCTTAAAGGGCCTATACTGTGTGAGCTTTTAACCCTAATGTTAATCCTCCAAGTATAAAATATAATATAACAGCAGTTGTTTCATTCATGCATGTTTCAGCTCTCTAAATGCCTTCTCTTCCATAGCTACCTTTACCAGCAGAGGACATGTCAAGATTGTTTTATGCGCTTATAAATTAGGCCTGAATTGCTTTTAATAAGTTTTAAAAGATAAAATAATGCTGTGTCCAAAAGTACTTGACTAATGCATACTGTAGGACCTACATAGATAACAAACACAGATGTTTGACTAATCGCTGCAGTCTGTTTTTCCCTTTTGTTACTAAGTTCGACTTGCGTAGTGTTACCGGAAAACATTCCTGGGGTGTCGCCCTCAGCAGAGCCTGATTAGAGACCAGGGCTGACTGCAGTGTGTCAGAGGAGGGAGGAGAGCGAGGCCTGATGCAGGTGGCTGGATCTAAACGTTAACTTTTATCTTTAGCTTTGAACGCGGCTAAGCTCAGGGCTGCTCAGGTGTGCACAGTTAAAGGGAGATGAAGGTTTGGGCCAGATAAGGCCACATGCAGCAGCCATCTGTCATAGTGGGCCCTCCAGTGGGGGCTTTGCTGGGGTTATACTCTGTTGCACCCAGTACTGCATCGTGTTGGACAGTTTAATTTCTTTATCCTGTAGTTAGTTTTGGGTACAGGGCTGCACAATATGAGAAAAATTAAAATATTTGATAATTGTCTTGCATATTTACTACATCATGGTGACACCGTACATTTGGTTAAGTTTGAAACCATCCATCCATTTCTTCCGCTTTATCCGGGGCGGGTCGCGGGGCACAGTCTCAGTAGAGATGCCCAGACTTCCCGATCCACACACCTCCTCCAGCTGTTCTGGGGGACCCCGAGGCGACACCAGGCCAGCTCAGAGACATAGTCCTTGGGTCTTCCACGAGGCCTCCTCCCAATAGGACATGCCTGGAGCACCTCCGGCCAGGAGGCATCCGAAACAGATGCCCTAGCCACCTCAGCTGGCTCCTTTCGACGTGAAGGAGCAGTGACTCTACTCCGAGCTCCTCCCGGGTAACTGAGCTCCTCACCCGATCTCGAAGGGTGCGCCCAGCCACGCTGCGAAGGAAACTCATTTCGGTCGCTTGTATTCGCGATCTCGTCCTTTCGGTCATTACCCAGATCTCATGACCATAGGTGAGGGTGGGAACGTAGATCGATCGGTAAATCAAGAGCTTTGCCCCGACTCAGCTCCCTCTTCACCACAACAGTAACAGCAAGTTTGAAACAATAATTTTAAAACAACATTTTTCTATCTAGTAGTGTCAAAACAAGAGTAGAAATGAGGAAAATCTTGACAAAAACTGCACTTTTAAGTCAAGGATAATGTTAAGGTTATACTTTCCATGGGAGAAAGTTGAACATCATGAAGCTGCTGCAGCACCGAACATTATCTACAACGTCATCTACAAACCAGGCTCCTATTTGACAGGGTGATGGGCAGAGGAATGGAATTGTTTTTTTCAAATGTTGTGTTTGCATTAATTGTTGATCTGAATCTCTTCATCAAACAAACACAATGGCAGGTCACCAACCCCAAGTTGCAAGAGTCGCAAACACTGTCCCTCCCTATCCTGCATGCAATATTGATCCATTCACAATTCTGTCTTTGCGATAAAAACAAACAAACTACAAGTTGGTAATATTTGTGTCATGGCAAAAGACAAAAGAAATAGGCTGAAGGATTTGGAAGCTTCACAAAGCGGAAAGATTTTTTAAGTTCATATAGTTTGAAGTATTTGAGGTGAACGGATAAAACATTTACAGTGTCAGTTTGGAATGTGATTTCAAAGTCACTTCAGACAACAACCAGATGCTGTGTTGACTAAGCACATTGACTCAGTATGTGCCCCATAGGAGTGCGTCACTGTGCCAGCCTTTTTTGTTTTTAATTATTGTATAATGAGGCAGGCGATGGTGGGGATTACAGAGACAGTGACGGAGAACGATTCTGACAGCAAACAGCGACTCAATGGTGCTTTCAAAGACTCGCGATGACTTATGAATAATAGAGGGATTTCTAAAATAAGTATTTCGAGATGAGGGGAACAGAGAGAAACAATGTGACTTTGCCTTTTGTGCCTCGTCTCCTGGCCCAAAGGTTGTCGACTTGATCATGTTAGTTTTTTTGTTTTTTATTTGTTCGTCTAACAGGGTAACCCAAAAACAAACGTTTTAGTGAAATACAACAAACTTTTCTAAATTGTTTAAAATTAGATGGATAGATAAAATTTAAAAAATAGTTTAAATGCTTTGAATACAGTAGTGTACAAAATGTTTTTGTGTCAGATCAATTTCGACTTCCATACTCCCCTGGCACAAAGTGAAGCAGTTTTTGAAAAAAAGAAAAGAAAACAAAAGCTAAAGTTACCAGCTATTAGAGAGGCACGCTTTGCTGTGGATGTAATTTGAGTTTTGAACTGATCAGAACAAGTCCAGTGAATCTGATCTGATATATATAGGGTGAGAAGGGTCAGCTGTGATCCGACCTACACGCCTCCGGGTCCTGGAGAAGAAGGGTCCTTGAGAGGTGGGAGCCTACAGCCATGGAGGTGAGGATGGACTCGATGACGGCCGTGTAGAACTGCACCAGCATCTTGCTCAGCTGCAGCAGTAAGAACATCCTCTGCTGGGCCGCCTTGATGAGGGAGCTGATGGTTGACTCCCATTAATGTATTATACTGTGGTTTAAATTCTTCTAAAATTCAGCTTGCATTCAGTAATTCAGTTGTCAGCATGAATGAAATAAACTCACACTTAAAACAGACATGCATCACCTCATGACATCAGCAGGTAGCCTACGTTACGACAGGGTAATAAGCCCAAAAAGTAAATCAAGCAGAATACAGGCCCTTTCATAATCTTTGCATGAGGAGTGGTCTAGTCCAGGGGTTCCCAAAGTGGAGGTCGGGAAACACCTTGGGTTCGCAAGATGATTCTAATACAATGTTATATAAATGTATAACACTGAATTGGATGTATTTTTGATTGAAAACAGTATATTTTAGTGAAATTAAGCCAGAAGAGGAAACTATTGCATAAAAACAGACATTAAAAAAACAGATGTTTGCCTTAAAATGGGTCCCCAAGTGATTCCACTTTTGGACATTACATAGCGGATGAATAAATCCATGTTCCGTTATGATAAATTACAACCACTCACTCTATTGAAATCCAAGGAGAAAAGCCAGTGAGGCACAGAGCAGTTTGACCACAAAGAAGAAAAATGGCACATTAGGATTCAGGGCCAGGCATTTGTGTTTACCCCGAACTGAGCAAGGGCATGACACACTCTTGGCTCCCGAATCAGTGAATTCGAGGCCAACTTTTCATTCAGCTATGCATAACTTTTCATTCCTTGACGCTCGGGCCAGAGATTCCTGATATTCCTTTGATGTATTTGTCCGGCGCAACTCATACAAGGAGAAGTATTACAGTAACAGTAACCAGGAGGAATGTGCCCAGGCAGCATGTATGGACAAGCCCAGCACGTACCCACACACTCTCAGGTAAAAAGGACAAAGCACTCATAGACTACAATGGTTCTACTGTGTCTGAGGGCAAAAGGTCATACAAACGAGTACTTATGTCACTGTACTTAGAATCGCAATTTCACAATGGTTTTATGATTATGATTAGTATTGTTATTATTATTAGTAGTATAGTATAATTAATTAAATGGCTGGTTTAGTAACACTTGCAATAAAACTGTTTGACTTACAACAGCGGTTTCCATCATCTGAACAGCCCATTGCAATCTGTGTTCTGTGTTTGTGCTCCCCCCAAAAACAGATTGATGAATTAAAATGTATGGGGTGTGGACAGAAGTGGCAATCATTAAAAAAAACAGATGCAACAGTGCTAATGTTATGGACGCAGAATGAGTAGCTTGAATGGCACATCAACATGCAGGCAACTGGTCAAAAAAATGGACATTACGTATATGGCCCAAAAGTTCTCTCAACACAAATGGCAACAAATAGTGCTGCTATACCAACGCAGTAAATACGAGGCCTCATAAAGAGACACTTCTGCCTAAGAAAGAGCAGTGCAGTTCAGAGACTTCCTCCTCCAAAACCTTCCACGCCTTAGACCACATTTAGGCCCACATTACAGTGACGGACACTGGTCATGCCGGATGACTTTCCCAGTGCTGCCGTAGTGTACACCACCTCATAACCCCAGTCACTGCTGTTTTTCCCCCCCTAACAATGATGAGGTCATTCTTGTTTTTTGGATTTTAATTATAGGGGCTTGGGAGGTTTTGACATTTCCTCTGCTGCTGCAATCCATTAGAGGGCGCTATTTCACACAGGGAGGCAGGCAGGTGTTGAGTTAGCTGTTTTTATGAATTGAATCATAATGACGATTGACATACACTGTGGAATGAGCAGGCTCCTGTCGCGCACTATGGTTGTCCCAACAGTTTGATTTCCCCCATTAACGTGTTGCCTTTTAATTGGCCTTGCAATAAAAGTGATGATAGACTTGATAAATGAATAGGTATGAATGTAACAAGTGGCTTTATAGCTGCTTGATGAGGTATGGGACATTTTTTTCTCTCTGTCTGTTTACGCTTTGATATATCTAGCACTTAAATTCTGAATGTAAACTAGGGCTGGGCGATATGGACCAAAAGTCATATCCCAATATATTTAGGTCGAATATCAATATACGATATATATCCCGATATTTTTCCGCAAAGTGAGAGCTGTGAAATTAAATGTTAAGTCATAGTCAAAGCCAAATACGAGTAGTTTTGTTGAAAACTCACTATAAAATGTAAACATAAACAAAGC
This sequence comes from Neogobius melanostomus, assembly GCA_007210695.1. Classification (NCBI taxonomy): domain Eukaryota; kingdom Metazoa; phylum Chordata; class Actinopteri; order Gobiiformes; family Gobiidae; genus Neogobius; species Neogobius melanostomus. Next base: position 3,611,627 of record VHKM01000006.1, on the reverse strand, counting down.
TCTGTAAGGTGCACATTTGAATAAAAAATATCTTAAATAAAAATAGGTCACTCTTTTTCTGAGGGCAGCATTTATATATAAAGAGATAACAAAATAAAGTGCTCAGTTTAGGATAAACTTAAAAAAAAAATCAGCTCCAGATTAGCTGTTTCTTTTTGTTAGGGAATAATTTATCTGAAATATCCCGATATACACGATATGGTCTAATTCCATATCTCATTAAAAATATATATCGATATATCGCCCAGCCCTAATAAACATTTTTTTCTTATTGTATAATGTATACGATCTTTGAAAATCATGTGACCTAAGATCTAAATGTTCATAATGACCGAAGAAAAATAAACTACTACTACTGTATATATAATCCATTTCAGACCCTAACCTATGTGTTGTAAAGTCCCAAAAGCAATCTCAACTTTGTGTGTAACTCACTTTTGAACCTGCTGTTTCTTGTGGCCTGAGCTCAGCCAATTCTCTCTCCCTCCTCAAATATCTCCTCCTCCTCCTCCGCGGTTCACACTGGCAGCGCCGCTTCCTCGCTTGTTGCAGGTTGAATCGGTTGCCTGTTTCCTGTCACATGGCTTCGAAATCGGATCCCCGCGTCCTACTATCTGCTCTCGCCGCCGCTGTGGTGTCAGTCGACCTGTAGTAGTAGTAGTAGCAGCAGCAGCAGCAGCAGCTCTGAGACGTGCCTTGAACTTTTCCTTGGACTTTGTAACGAGGAGTAGAGGCAGCGACGCGAAGTCCCCGAGCCCTGCTGCCCCCCGTGCGCACAGCTCGAGTCCAGCCGGTGTGTGTGTTGCGCGCATCTCTCCACCTGAGGATCTCAACCTCGCGCCGTATCGCCTCATCTCACCATCATGGATCCCTGGACGGTCACCTCCGCGCTCCTCCTGGCTGGGTTTCTCTCCTCCGCGGCGTTCAGTCACTTCGACACGGGTAAGGCGAAACTTTTCTGTCACACTGTTTTTTCCCCTGGTGACAGTGGCGTTTTCTAGTCCGCGGCGGTGTCTTTTACGCACCGAACAATTCTTTACATGTTATGCGCACACAACTGATACACGCGTTAAGATCAAGGTTAGCCCTGACAACATGGCACGATGTTATTGTGCTATTACATTAGTTCGTGTTCTCGTAATAAACGAAGAAGTAGCATGTGTTTTTTTTAAACTGCAATCGGCTCCAGTCGTTCTTGCAGAAATTCTTATAAAGTTACTTCTTAGATGTGTTATGAGTCCACGGGTTTATTTTAATGGGTAAACATTTAGTGTCTTATTTGAATAGGATAACAGTCACTTTAAATGCAAGTAATTAAGTAGATATTGGATGCCTTTATTCAAACGAAACCTCTTCATCTTAAGTATTTTGCATATTGAAGTCCATTTGTAGTAGGTGATGGCTCTTTCACACACGTCTCTCCCAAACCTCCACTCAGTTCATCTGATTTCTGATATGGATTGACGTCGGCTTCAAGTTCAGCCTGATTCCGCAGATACAGCCCGCATTTTTTTACGCATGTGCGCGAGAGTTGTAACCTTCCCTTCCTGTGTCGAGTCCCAAAACGTGGATGTCTAATAACGACAACCGCACAAACCGAGCCTCTTCTCGCTGTAATTTGCGCCGCCGTTTCATGTCAAAGCACCAAATCCGTACGCTTTCCTTTTTAATTTTTTTGTCTCTTAATTATAGCCCCGCATTCTCAAATTAGAGGGTCTAGCATCTGGGCCCGTACGTAACTGTTCCCATGTGTACCTATGTATTAACAAAGTATTTAAAGCGACGGTATTCCCCCTCGTAACGCTTGGGGGGGACGAAGTTTGTGTTTGGGAGTCAGCTGTGCCATATGTAGCCTACAGTAAAACATTTATGTGGACAGCATTTGGGGGGGACAGGCCGATTTCACGCTTTACTTTGCACGCATATAGGCTAATGTGCGCGCTGTAGAGGTCAGTGGAGGTCAAACACATTGACCCATGGTCTTGAGCTTACAGCTGTTTGGTCACCTGTTACAGATTTAGTTTTAAAGCTGGTGAGGTTTGAGGAAATGATGCCAGAGAGTTCACATTGAAGATTCCCAGAAGCGCCAAATGACAGAAATATGAGGCTTGACAACATGATGAGCTACCAAAAAAGCACCTAAAGGAACATCGTGTCCGCCAGATTTTTAAGTGTCTGGGTGACGTTATTAAAGCGCTCGATTTTGACAAGTGCTGTCTCGCATTCTTAAACACTGAAGACTTCCTTATCCTGCTTCTGTGTTAATAATGCCATGCGTACAGCGCGTTTTCTTGGTGACAGCAGCTCTTCAGATACTTCTCTTAGGGTGTTCTCAGCGACCTGGGAGGTTACTGCACTGAATCAAGTGGAATTGTCTTAAGTGATGTGACGCTCAGATGATAATTCAGGGACTTACGCATAGACACAGTGTGTGCCTTCGTATTTAGATAACAGCAGCAGATGTCGTAAGGCTGGATTTGGACTGATTTTATTGTATAAGGCAGCGTTGGGAGAGACATTCAGCATTGTTGCGGGCACATAATGCAGCTTGCACCTATAGGGCTGGGCAATTAATCGAACATTTAATCGAAATCGCTGTCACTACCTTGGTGGATCTCAATAATCGTCATGAGATGGGACTTCATAATTGTCAGGTTTACAGCCCTATAGTTTTGGAGTTTGGATCACACGATGGAAGATTTTTGTCGTGATTGATTGTTTTTGCCATATCATCCAGCCCTACTTACACCCCACTTTGACCTGGTAGGATAAGATTTGCAGGTGGAACCAGAGGGGAGGGATTGTGAAGGTGGCACGGATGGAGTACCACATGAAGAAGCTCAAGTACCACCAGCGTACACGAACCACAGCCCTAGATAGATAGATAGATAGATAGATAGATAGATAAATACTTTATTAATCCCAGCAAGGGGAAATTCAGTTGTCATTCAGTAGCAATACAGCGGATAAAAAGACAATACAAATAAATATAATAAAAAGTACTAGCCCGAAGTTAAATGATCATTATAAAATCGAATTGCAGCAGGGATGAACGATCTCCAGAAACGCTCAGTCTTGCTGTATACGGAGAGGAAACGATCTGATCTATTGCTCCTCTGAGCAGACAGAGTCCCATGCAGAGGGTGCCTGGAGTTACTGAGGATGGCCTGGACCTTTCTCCCCATGCACCTCTCGACCACTGCCTCAACAGAGTCCAGTGACCCCCCGACCACTGACCCCGCCCTCTTAACCAGCTTGTCCAGCCTGTTACGGTTTTTGACCGATATGTTGTTGCCCCAGCAAATGGCAGCATAAAAAAGAACAGCAGCCACAACAGAATGAAGCCCATAGATCTGCTCCAACTAACTACTGTCATAATTAAGGATTAAAATGAAGAGATAACAGTAATAGAGCCATCACCACCAACACTTTGCACAATTTGTTTTGCCATTCTGTTTTCCTTAAACATTTGTGAATCCTTGTTTCTGCTCACAGGATGAGCAAACTTTGAGAGTGCACAATCATCACAGTGCGGCTCAGTGCTTCAATGCTGTTTATTACGTGAAAGAGGGTTCATCCTACACATTCACACATATCCAGACACTGTTGCTCCCTTTGCAGCTGCGCGCACACAAACATACGTGAGAGCAGGAGCACTTTGCTGTCAGGCCTGTCACTGTGATCTGTAATTGAGTTTCTCCACAAGCCGCCAAAAGATCCAACTGATAGCGCCGATGCCCAACGCAAGAATGAGCCTGTTAATGTGAGAGATTAGTTTGTTTTCTTCGCGATCACGGCTTGTTCCATTGGACTACGGGACGAGGTTGAGGATTTAGAGGAATAATTGTTGATATGACTCAACCATATAACCTGTTGACATTTGTAAACACCCTTCGATGCTTCAGCTTTCATGATTGTATTTCTGACCTTTGCATATATCAAACATGTTTTATTTAGTTATAAAGAAAAAGCAGACATTTGTGATGTTTGTTGTTATTGTTTACATCGCTGTGACAGTATTGATCCCTGAAACTCAGGTCTGTGAAGGGATGTTGGACATGAAGCATTAACTAAATATGTATTTGATAGCCCAACCCTATGATAGTGTTGAGATTTATGGATCAAGAGTGGTTATTTGCAAAAACAAAAAGGAAGTCAATGCAATCTTCACTCTAAGTTTCTCTCTCAATTGTAGTTCAAGTAGGGGTGGGCGATTTAGGAAAAATAAATAAATAAAATACATCTTGCTGATTCATAAAATTAGAGACATTTTTTATTCAAACCGCAGCTCAAACAAAAACAAATGCTTTCCTCCAGTTTCATTTAACGCACAAAAGTCTTCCATTGTCTCGTCCAAAGAAATGGCTGTAAACCTGTCGATTATAAAGTCCCATGACGATTACTGAGATTGACCAAAGTAGAGATTGCGATCTCGATTACATTTCGATTAATTGCCCAGCCCTAAGTTCAAGCAGCTTAACATACAAGTTTGAAAAGGGCGAGTTATGACATTTGAGACATCTGATCTTATCTGATCTCATGGGTCTAATGAATGACTAATGAATCAATGAATAAAGAAAACCTATGACGCTAATGTAGTGAATCTTGGGTCGACCAACAGCCTCTGGAGGTTCCCCTTGGGCTTTCCATTCATCCAGCGTCTTCGCCAAGTCCCCACTTAAACCAGACATGCATGAAATAACTTGTAAGGCCACATAGAGCGATGCGCCGCGGCTGAACTGTGCTGGAGTTATCTCATCAAACCGACATGCCGCTGGTAAAGGCGCAGCGATTGTTTCCAGCCTGGAGTGGAGATGTTTAAACTTTAACTTTTTTGCTGCTCTTCCTTGAGGCACAGAATGGATCAACATTACTGGATGACTGGCAGCTTGTGATGTGATGTAGTTCTAAGTGGCAAAGAGCTAATCAACAAAAAGGTGTACAGATTATATTAAAGGGGGGTATTATGCTTTTTTCAATCACATAGCACCAGTCTATAGCATACTACAATGATGACGTAACCTTCTGTTGGTCTGTAACTGCCTTGAATAAAATTGCTCTCTCAAAATGGCTGTACTGAACGTCTTGAAATAGGCCTCTGTCTCTTTAAGAAGCTTTCCGACACACCCCCTTCAGCACACTGCTGTGGCATCTAAACAACAACACTGTGCGGGGAGGGGGCTCTGCTGAGCTGAGGAGCAGTGGTTGGTGGCTTGGCTGGTGACAAAAGGTCCAGAGGCGTCTCCAGGAGGTGGGGGCGTTCCTAGGAGGACTGAGGCATAGCTACACCTAAAATGGCTGCCGTCTAAGTTTTTACTGATTACTCAAAATATGTGAATGAGCCAAGGCAACACTCCAGGCATGTGTTTAATGAGGGAATGACATAATAACATGATATAAAGCTTGAAAAAGTCGATTTTACATAATACTCCCCCTTTAATAGTAATCGTTCCTACAACAATCCTAGAGAACATTGTAGTTGTAGCCATAGCTTTATTCAAGTTTTACAAGTATTTCATCGCACATGGATTTCTGCACTTCTCCTCCCCTGAGCTGAGGTGGTATGGCAGTGCGGTGGGCATCTGGTCCGGACTCTGTCAGATCTGCTCACGCGTAGGTGTTGGATGCAGCTCAAGCGGTCCACAGTAGCGCACAGAGACATGCAGAGAAGGTTGGCTGCTGCTCGGACCATCTGGCCTGACCCGTGTGATTGATAGTGAGGGTATCTGCTCTGCATGGCTTGTGTTATGTGCAGATGTGGCCAGTTCAAGCTACAGGTGCCTCTGTGTTTGTCAAGCTGTAAATAAGATAAGGTAGATAATATTCATACAGCTTAGATGAGAAAAGTCTAGTCATTCTCATGTGGCAGTGGGTGTCAGATCCACCCACTTTACTCGCTACCAGCCAAAAACTTTAACCTGGCGCCGCTATGGGTACACAAAGGTTTACCAACTTTAACCCATGAGCGGAGAAGTACTGCAGGTCATATTGTCTTTTAACGTCTTGTCAATGTCAATGTCAATGTCAACTTTCTTTATATAGCACATTTAAAAACAGCTACAACTGCCCAAAGTGCTGTACAACAAACATTATAGAGTAAAAACAGTCACAAAATATACAACATGAAACAATCTTAACCCTCACCTTAACCAAGCACATTTCAACACACATTCCCCCCATCAAAATAGCAACAAAAATGAGACGTACTGAGGATGAAAATGCAGCAAAAAAAAAAAGCATCAAAAGAGCAACAAAGCACGACAAAACAGGCGACAAAAAAACACTTAAAGAGGGGGTATTATGCTTTTTTCAATCACATAGCACCAGTCTATAGCATACTACAATGATGACGTAACCTTCTGTTGGTCTGTATATGCAGTAAATTAAAATAACTGCCTTGAATAAAATTGCTCTCTCAAAATGGCTGTACTGAACGTCTTGAAATAGGCCTCTGTCTCTTTAAGAAGCTTTCCGACACGCCCCTTTCAGCACACTGCTGTGGCATTTAAACAACAACACTGTGCGGGGAGGGGGCTCTGCTGAGCTGAGGAGCAGTGGTTGGTGGTTTGGCTGGTGACGAAAGGTCCAGAGGCGTCTCCAGGAGGTGGGGGCGTTCCTAGGAGGACTGAGGCATAGCTACACCTAAAATGGCTGCCGTCTAAGTTTTTACTGATTACTCAAAAATATGTGAATGAGCCAAGGCAACACTCCAGGCATGTGTTTAATGAGGGAATGACATAATAACATGATATAAAGCTTGAAAAAGTCGATTTTACATAATACCCCCCCTTTAAACATGACAAAAACCTGACGGAGAAGCACCAAAAATACGACAAAAAAAGTGGCGACAACTCAAGGAGAAATCTCAGCTCAGTTTTGTAGGTTTTGTAGGTTTCAAATGAGGCGTTACACTGGCCTATAGGCTGTGACCTTTCAGATTTGGGTACAGCTGAACTGGAGAAAGAGGTTAGATACTTATCCCATTTGATTACAATAATTTGGACTAATTCCGCAATTGAACAAAACACACAAATCAAATCTCGTTCTTTAACTCTGAACTGTCGTTTCAAAAACAATACTGAATATAACAGATTTACGACCACGGAGGAGGAGCACGCAGGATTATTGAGTCATAAAGTCACCAGATGACATTTTCCCCTTGTTTGCTCATTGAAATTCTGTCAATGACTAATTAATTAAGTGGCTATAAATTCTGCATCTGAATGCTGTTTGCGCCGGAGGAAAGTTCAAAATGTGAGGCAGCTGGGGCCATCTGGAAACTGCATAAACACCAGCGGCCTTTTGCGGCGAGTTTGAAAGTGTCAAGAGCGCGGCAGCAGTGTCTCTCCCGGAGCATCGCCGATCTCATACCTCTGCACACACATAAGGTAACACACAGCCCGACTCCTCCACACGTCACCCCTTGCCCGGCGCTGATCTGCTCCGAACTTTGCAAATGCAATCCATACACCGGCTCTACAGCTGTGGTCAGCCGGTAATCCAGAGAACTGCGCTAGCCACATTTCCACTACCGTCGTCTCAGGCTCTCACGGAATAAATGGTATCCTTCATCTTGCGGAAACTAAGCTTGTCTGCAAAACAGTGCTTCTTTTCATTTTGTGTTTAAATGGCCATTTTATTATGTTATCAATATTGCTTGGAATGGGTTTTCAAGCCTTCTGGAATGATAGCAACAGCCCATCTTCAGCCCTTTGGGAACGAGCAGTAGAGCTGTTGACAGAGCGCTGGTGTGAGGACAGACAGCGGCTTCTTGAAGACTTTAGCATAAGGGCCTTTGGATGTGGCTCTTGTGGTGCTCCTTGTTTAAGAGATTGAGCGAGAACTATTTCAAGATCTGGTGAGCTTCTGTGCGGGAGCTGCTAGTGGCTCCGGAATCATCTGACCTAATTTTTGTATGTGAGGAATTTGTTATTTTGTTGTTTTAGGATTCACAATATTTTCCTGAAATATCCTGCCTATGTGACAACTGAGTCACTTTGCGGAAATAAGCAGGTGCTCATATCTTATCCATGTAAAAAGAAAGAAAAAACTAGTTTATCTTTGTCTACTTGTGTCCATGCATGATCAGTTGTGCACAAGCATCAAATGTACAGTTCCTCATTAATCTTTGGTAGGATTTCCCATGAGGTTGTGTATTAGTCAGAAAACCCCGCAGAACTCTTTTAATCTGCTGAAAAAGCATAGAAACATTACCAGGGTCTGTTAAAATGTCTGGTATTTGGTTGTTTCAGGCTTATTGCATGCGTATACAGCAATAATCTGTAAGAACAATACAGTTTTTACTGTATGTCTAACAAAATCAATTCAGTTTTGGTCATGGCATGTCATCTTATGGAAATGATGGGTCCCGACACCCTACCCGTTGAGAACCACTGTTAAATGGGATTCTGTACCTTTTGAGATACAAGTGATGTATTTGATTCTATTGATATATTATATTAAAGCAGTACTAAGTAACTCTTGCCCCTAGCGGCCATAAGCGCAACAGCAGGTGTCTTAGCAAGTTACGATTTTATAACTTATTAAATGTCTTGGAGAGTAAATACTACGCTGACAGAAAAAGCGAAGGGAGAGAGGGATGTTGTACATCCAGTTATACAATGGAAATAATTTTTTTCACTCAAACTTGGCTGTAAATACTGTTTAAAGTGGCGCTAGCCCGCAGTTAGCTTTGCCCGTTAGCCTGTTAGCTTCTTCTTCGTGGTTACATTAGTGTGTATTGCTTGTTCCGCCCCGGTGGCAGTCAAGTTGCAAGCATGGTTTTCTTGCCAGAGACACCAGGGGGAGATGATAGACCCCCCAATCATCCCATTAACACTTGTATTACCCCCACAGGGACTACGGAAAGGATTTATTAAGGTAAACACGTTACTTAGTACTGCTTTAAAAGTAAACAGATTTGATCAGTGTCAGTGAATGTAAATTTGGTTAATCTCATTTCAGTTTTGCAGCCATACCACCTTGTGAATGCCCAAGCCCTGGCCTACTGTATGAATGTTGTGTGTGAGTAAGTGTTTGGAGTGGCGGGTGGACGGACCGATGGCGCTGATTGGCTCCGGCCGCCTTATTGTCTCAAGCTGAACTGGCAAACTCAGAAGAACTTTTCGAAGCAGGTCGTTTTCGAAGCAGACGTACTTTACTTTGCAGATGTGGATATGCTTTTAAACATCAGTAGTCCCATTTTGATGAAAGGCAGATGTATCTGAGAGGCTGGAGGTTCCTGCACCTGTTTCTCCTCATTGTTGGTGTCTTGATTGAAGTTCTAAGACACATTTCTTCCATTAGAAATAGACCCTCATTTGGTGCCAGGGCAGTTTTAACAGATATTAATCCTTTAATGTGTTGAATTTTTTAAGTCCGATAAACAAAAGGGAGCCTTCTGTGAATAGAACGAAACGTCCTGAACTCAACCAAACCCAGTCCAGTTGATGATTTAAGCTTCACTACGATACTCCTGCCAAGTTTTTTTAACTTACATGTTAAGACTTGTAACAGTTACTCATCAGTTTATTTTACACTGAACTATGTTGTTACAGCTTCCTCTCTGATAAGTTTAAACCATTTTGTTCCACAAACATTAAATCACAACGCTGCCTTTTAATCCATCCGTGCATGTTTGCTTCCCGTTGACCTGGTGCATGGTAAGGTCAGCAGCGCCACGGTAACGCCTTTGCCCGTGCCGTGTGTGCCAGGGACATGCGCTGCCCACAAAACCACAAAACCAGCTTCAGAAAGAGAGCTAGTTATTATAAACATAATCATGCTTATTACCACGCCACTGTGAAGCCGGCCCTGTCGTGTTCAAAGGGCTCGCATTTGTCAGATCAAAGTACCTCCGCTTGTGTCATTCACTGTTCTTCTTCCCCCCCCCCCAAAAAAAAACCCTCTGTTAAAGTCTTTCATTTTTCGCTCACCTCGTGCAAATCACCACCTGTGTCAGTGGTTGGTCATTACCCAGCATGCAAAGCAGTCACGCAGCTTGAACGCGCGGCTGTGGAATGGTTCAGCTGACCTGATGAGGCGGCTCTGTGTAAAGCAGAAAAGTGGTGCTAAGAGGTGTCTGTGAACTGTGGAGTGCGGACCCGAGCTGTGCAGGCGGGCCTCGGTGACAACGTGGAATTTAGCTGTCAGTCTGCAACATGCGCAAGTGTCAGTGCACAAACAGGCAGCATTCATGTGGCCAGTATCGTGCTGGAGGAGGGCCAATTCTGAATGGATCTTTTAAAATATTCAATTTACAAACAATGAAAGAGGGAGCACCTGAATTGTAAATTGAGGTCCACACTCAAGTTACAAATTCATTTCTAACGTCCATATTCTTCACTGGGATGAGTTCATAAGCATGTTTCACGACTTTCAGAGAACAATACAATGTCACGGTGAACAATAACTACAGGTGCTCGTCATATAATTAGAATGTCATGAAAAAGTTTGTTTATTTCTGTAATTAGACTGAAAATGTGAAACTAATATATGATACAGACTCATTACATGCAAAGTGACACATGTAAAGCCTTTATTTGTTATAATTTTGATGATTATGGCTTACAGTCCATTTTTAAAATATTCTAATTTTATGAGATTTTGAATGTGGGGTTTTTACATCAAAATTATAACAAATAAAGGCTGTACATTTCTCACTTTGCATGTAATGAGTCGATCATATATTAGTTTCACAGTTTAAGTTGAATAAATGAAATGAATGCACTTTTTCATGATATCCTAATTATATGACGAGCACCTGTATACTGGGCCCAAATCGGTACAAAGGTTTTATAATTAGATGCACAGCACAGAATTATTATTATTTTTTTCCCCACACAAATGTCTGCTTATACAGCAAACGCTGAAGAACTAAACTAATTTCATTCCACTACTAGAAAAAAGCCAACAAAACACAAACAGGCCTTTGCACACTACGAAAAGTAAATATCAAGCACTGGCTTTAATGACTTGAATTAAGGAAATATATCTTGGTTTGAGTGGTTTCAACTCATTTAGACTTTTTTCCTGATCTGACTAAGTTGACTTTGCTAATTTGATGACATTTCAGACTAGTTTTGAGGCAATCTTGCGTAAAATAAGAAGGTAAAACCGCCAATGGAATAAGACCAATTTTCTTACCCCATTGGCAAAGAAAATTACCTGAAATAAAGACGAGATGTATTGAAACAAGTCAGAAACATCTCAGAACAAACGATCTAGGTCAAATGCTCAACTAAATCTTAACTCGACAAAACAGCTCAGATTTGGATTATTATGCTCAAATGGAGACATTCAAACTAATCTAGTTAATTACCTTTTGCAGTGCAGACTTCTGGTATTCTTCTGAATCAGCTAGTGAAACGCATAACTTTTCATTTCCTCCACTCCTCGATCATGAGTTTTCATGAAAGACCATCTTTGTAAGTTGCTGAAAAACATACAGGTACTACTACAGTATGTGAAATCATCAGATCTGTTCATTGCTTCACGTGGATGTCAAGAAAAGCAAAATGTTTTTTTGATACGTGCTGTGATTTGTGTGACTATTCGGTCTCATCCAAAGCACTTTTTTCACAACTCTCTCAGTTCTCAGTGTAATTATGATTATTTGTTCTCACTCTCCGATCACTATTAAATTTAGCTCCTAGAAATATTTGCAAATGAATGTGGGAAACAATGTGGAACCTTTTTCTCCTCATCTTTTCACTCGTTTGGTCTGTAATGCATTTTAATGTACCGCACTTCTACTGTAAATGTACCTTTTCCATTTACGTATGCATGTGCTCGCCTACCGCAGAGCTCAGACTGACATTCTCTCCGCAGCGCAGCCTATCTGCTCAAAACACTCCAGGCAACCACGTAGATTTGAAAGTGCTAGAAAAGTAATGAAACACCACCGAAGCTTATGTTCTTTTATGAATGATATTAACTCTCAAGAAAACAATTGTTTTCATTATCAAAACTTGGATTCCGAGAGAATGGAATTTGAAAACAGTGTGAAATGTCCCGGGGGGTAAACTATTGATGAAGAAAACCAAACGCTTTCTTCACATTATTGGATTCATATAATAATGCTAAATTAAAATGCCACGTTATCTGCTGCGGGCCTGTTCAAGAGCAGTGTTGCAATTCATCCCAAAAAAAAAAGAACGATTGGAACGACCTACTGCTTCCACATTTGAAACAGAATGATTTAGACTCGGGTCAATTTACTTTGGTACTCGTTCAAAACTTTTTGGACTATTAATAAAACCCGTGACATGCCATGATTGAGGTAAATTAGCTGTTATTCTTTCTTTGACTCCAACTTGTAACCCTTCCCAAACACCTCACCGCTGACGGGATGGGTGTTTTTGTTAAAAATCTCCACAGACTAACTTCTCAAAGCCAACATGCACTTATGTGGTGTCACGGCGCAGTTCTTCAACTTTGGAGAAACATCACGGGGAGGATATTGAATTGCTACTGTGTGAGGCCTGACCTGTCCGGTGAACTTGGAATGCTTTTTTATACAGCGGTTAGGGTTGGGACTGGTCCACTGTGATGTCGTGCGGTACGGTGTAATGGCAACCACTTGAAATAGACGGGGAAGTCGTTTGGCTGCAGAGCTCCGGGGCCTGGTTTGTGTCCAGCAGCACCAGTTTGTGGCAAATTGTCGCCTCCCCGCAGGAAACGCCCTCAGACGGGAGTGATCTGCGCAAGTGGACATGGGCTAGTGGACAGGACAAGCAGATGGTGTGCTGAGAGCAGCGAGCGCTAAGTGGACAGCAAACAGAGGAACAAAGCCAGGGGGTGGAGAGCGCTAAAGAGGCATGTCTGCGGGGTGCATCTTCAAGACAGCTTGAATCAATTCACTTTTCCTGGCGTAATGCTGGTTCTTTCTGTGGCAAATTAGTCACTTCACAAATGTGCAAACTTCACACAAATGGACTTTGCCTAATATGGAACGAACACTGACATTCACTAAATAATCGGAATTTGCGCAGACTGATCATTAGTCACAAAAAACTAATTAATTGTTGATTAATTGTGTTTTTGTTCATCTAAAATTGTGCAGACTGCTATGGCCACTTTTTCTTTTAATATCCATTTAGTTTTTTTTTTTATTGTTTGAAAGTATGCAGACCAGCCAAACTTTCATTGTGACCCTCACAAATGCTACGTCTTTGTGGTGTGTGATGTAGTTATTTCACGCCACCACTTCTTGTCAAGGCTTATGTGTGCAGACCTGTGTTTGAAAGACCGACAGACACTTGGGTTCATACTTTAGATAGAACTATTTATTTGAGTGATTATTTACATTATTTACATTAATATTGTAGCAGTGCAGAAAATAAATAAAGTAACAGAAAAAAGTAACAAGAACTCAAAAGGAGTAGGCCGAAGCAAGAAAGCTTGTAAGTGCTTACCCCCATATTCAAAATGAATTTACATTCTGGATACAGTGATACAACATAACACTTTACATTACAAATTCCTGGATTACACAATTACAATTGTCCACATTAACTTCACGTACAGCAGCTTTGCTAAAGAAAAACATTCATGTTTAACAAAAGAAAATCACGTAATGATTACAAGACTACCAAAGTAAGAAGACAACACGAAGATAGAAATGTATGCAGTTTACCAATATGTATAAGCATTTATTTTAATTTTATTTTATTTACAATTTGTACTTTTCTTTTCTTTTTCCTCTTTCCCATTCACTTAATAACCATAACCAATCTTTACTTATAAACACCAGTCACCATTCTAGTAATTGAACATTGACTTAGTTATTATTAAGTATTACATAATCAACATGACCCATTATTATTGACATTCCCATTTCCACCGTAAAAATATTAGTTGTGATTGTTTAATTGTTTTATTGTTAGTTTTGTTAGTTTTTTTGTTTGCCTTGTTTAGTGAGGTTTACTTTAAAATCACAATTGTACAAAATGCTCAAAAAGTTTTTGAGTTTTTAACTTTTTCTCCCACTCCCAGCCGAACTACAACTACTGAGTACAGAAGATGACTCAAGTACCTTCATTGAAGATACAAACATAATGGCTCAATTCACAAATAATTAGTAAACATTTGTAAAGTTTAGGGCCCAAACCCATATATCGGCCGATAAAAATGCAGATAAAAACTTCCCGTTTTTTGCATTGGAAAGAGCTCTGTCAGAGCTTTAAAATGAGCCCTGAGGGGAGCAGAGAAACATTGCAGTGAAAATCGGTCACAAGTTTGTACTATTTTATACATTATATGTTGTAGACCTTTGTGTTTGATTTTGGAACAAGAGAGAGAGACTGTTTTTGTTTTGGAATCTACTGATTTTTGTCTTTCAAAACAAGCTTCATCTAAAGTACGTACTAAACATAAATGTACAGCGCCCCCTGCTGTCACAGTTCACCACTGACACGTTTAGAAGCATCATACAGGGGATTATAGACCAAATCAGTATCGGCCAGTCAAAATCCCCAATAACTGGTATCGGCCTTAGAAAAAACATTATGTTGGATATATTTCTATTTATTTCTATGATTGAAACCTTTACTATATCAATACATGTTTAGCTATAGGCTATGTAAGAGATAAAAGACAAAACATAAAATTAAATAACTTAATGTATCGGCCTATATATCGGTTATCGACCAGGCCAACCGCCTTCATATCGGTATCGGACCCCTAATCCTTATCAGTCGGGCCCTAGTAAAGTTCCCAAGAATGAACCAGCTCTAAGCACTTTGGCTACGATCAGAGGCCGCTCTGAGCCATTGTCCTGTAAAAAGCCTAATTGCGGTTGTTCCCTAAAAGAATATGGAAATAAGTGTCCATTAGCTTGAGCAGTGATACTTCTGCTCTGGGGTTAAAATGCTCTCAGACTGGGCTTTACAAGTGCACAAGAACATCTCAGTCAACCGTTTGCACAAACAGCCATTGTCCTCTTCCCTGTGGAGCCACTCGTATCCCGTTGCACCGCGAGGCCCTTTTGAAAGAGGCTGGAGCTGAAAAGGGATGAAACCCAAGACGTAGCGAGGCCTTGATTTTGTTGTCTGTCCTGCATCGGCGGTGAATGCCACTCCCCGAGGTGAACACAGACGTCCCCAACCTGCAGGAGTCTACGTGGCACCAGCCCTAGACCAACGCCAACCGAGAGGTGGTCACACTCGGACAGTGCCATGTAACCCAACCCACCGGCCTCTCAATGGGTGGTACGGTATTGCCCCAACTCCTTTTCTGACGAGGGGGCCACTGGGATGCCCCCATGTCTCTCTTTACCATCTGGTTCCCAGTTACCGCCGTTCTTCCCATCGCGGCGCAAAAAAACACAGTGAAACCGGATCACTTTCACAGTCAAGATCGGGAACTGGAGACAAGGCTCTTAAAAGAGGTCTGAATGGGGAACGCTGTTGTCCCTTCTGTGGCGGCCCATTGTCACATTTGTTATTGTGCTCTCGGAAGTACGTTCAGTTGTGGTTTATCTCAGGAGCTTTTGTGATTTGATACAGTGGAATTGTGGGCTTTTGTTCGCACTCTGACCAGGTCACAGCGGCAAGATAGTTATGACAGATTTATAAAGACGAGAACTAGTAATAGAAAATTCACTTAAATTAGCACACAATGGACTTACTAACAAGAAATTCCTCATCTGCAGACCGGCATTTGGACATATCCTTGAACGGATATACATTAATTACATACAATTTCAAGGTAAGAAGAAATGCCTATGACTATCAATGTGGCCTCTTTTCCAAAAGGTTTACAAGAATCAGTATTAAATGGCTGATCTCACTAAAAATGACTTGTATAAGATTCCACACAATTTTACCCCTGCCCGGCATAAAACCTTATCAAAGTTATTTATAGTTCTCAAACATTAACATGCATTTTCTTGATTCTCATCCACCACCAGTCCAATTCTCCCGTCTGCCCAAGCGGAGACTTCCACTCGCGGTCTGCTTTGGTTACATTTAATCACTACTCATGGCTTTCAGACTCTGACAGACATTTGATCAAGTTAAGCCCAATTTCCAGAAACTACGTAGCTATATTTCTGAAGGAAACAATTACCGAGAGGGGCCTCAGCGCTGCCTGCGTAGCTCGGAATCGCGTTGGCATTTTGCCTTGGTGGTCAGATCATTTTCAGATAAGCTGACAGTAATTGTGTGCTGTGTATTTGTTGTATTTGTAAAATTCTGTGAACTTTTCCTGACAATATTGTGCTTTGGTTTTCCACTCTGCACTTCAAATATTTAATTATATCCAGAATTCATTTTGATTTCCTGATCGTTATAGTTAGTCATGTTAGTAACGCGGGCAATACGATGATACAAATCTGGATCTTCTCCCTTTTCCCGATTTGCTATTTTTGTGATATCAGGGATTCAATGCTTTAAAGGGGAGGTATTATGTAAAATCGACTTTTTCAAGCTTTATATCATGTTATTATGTCATTCCCTCATTAAACACATGCCTGGAGTGTTGCCTTGGCTCATTCACATATTTTTGAGTAATCAGTAAAAACTTAGACGGCAGCCATTTTAGGTGTAGCTATGCCTCAGTCCTCCTAGGAACGCCCCCACCTCCTGGAGACGCCTCTGGACCTTTCGTCACCAGCCAAGCCACCAACCACTGCTCCTCAGCTCAGCAGAGCCCCCTCCCCACACAGTAGTGTTGTTTAGATGCCACAGCAGTGTGCTGAAGGGGGCGTGTCGGAAAGCTTCTTAAAGAGACAGAGGCCTATTTCAAGACGTTCAGTACAGCCATTTTGAGAGAGCAATTTTATTCAAGGCAGTTATTTTAATTTACTGCATATACAGACCAACAGAAGGTTACGTCATCATTGTAGTATGCTATAGACTGGTGCTATGTGATTGAAAAAAGCATAATACCCCCTCTTTAATGCAACATAATGCACAGATTCATGCACTTCTTCTCACCTCTAACAGGCCAATTTTAACAATCACAGAAGCAGCAGATTTAGTTTTAGTTATCTCTTAAAGGCAATATCACAGTACTAAGTGCACATGAAACAAATCCACCTTCTTGAGAATCAGTCCTTGTTTAGTCAATTGTTTTGGGTGCATTCTTCACCATTGGCCGAAGTACCCAAGTTACCACATGCAACCTCAAACATAAGCAGTCAATAATAAGAAAAACAAAAGTGAACAAGCCCGCACCAACTATCTGAATATGTTTAAAAGTTTGAGAAGACAATATTGTTTGTCCTTAGTTCAATTTGTCCCTGGTCTCATTATGGTTCACTCCGGAGCCAGCGGTGCATCATCTTGCCCTAATAAGACCTCTGTTATGAATAAACAGGAAAAATCTGCTCTTTTGATCTTTCCTTGCATCTGTGGGGCAGGTCACATCCCTCCCTCTCCTCCTGCAGACCTCTATTTATCCGGACCCGAGTGTTGGTCAGACCCTGTAATCATCACAGACCTGGAAGAGAGAGAGAGAGAGAAGGAGGTGGTTTTGCGAGTGTGCGTTCAGAGTTAGTGCGGCGAGAGAGAGGAGGTGGGGGTCGGTAATGGCTGCACACAACTGCACTGACAAGAGCTCCTGCCCAAAAAACCAAACCACATATAATTTACATTCCTCAGATACCAGCTAACCTGAGCACAAACAGGACGATCGAAAACAGGTGTGTGTGCGTAGCGACGGGCCTTGTCTTCTTCCTTCACAGCTCGCCCTCTTTGTTGCGTGTTATGTCCTGCTTTGAAGTCAGCTTATGTTGGCTCGACGCAGAGGTTAAAAGCACACACGTGGATCTGCTGGCGATATTTTGTTTGGAGACGAGACGTTCGAATGTTTCCAATGAAACATCGACAATGGGAAGAAAAGGGGCAAAGGCCAATGCACTCAAGCTGACCACTCCAAGTTTCATCAGCCATGGGTTGAGTTGAGTTGTGCTGTGAGCTTGGACATGCGCAGATCTTTCATTGTAGTGTAGTGGCTATGCCGTTATTGCGCTGCCAAAAGTGCAATGTTTATAAATGGATGAATTAGAGGTCGACCGATATGGGTTTCTCTAAGGCCGATGCCGATATGCTCGGCCGATATTTTTGGCCGATTTTTCCAAATGTTTGTTCTATAATCCTGTAAATGGTCACATTTTATATAGCGTCTTTCTACCTGCTTTAGGCACTCAAAGCGCTTTACATCAAGGAACCAGTCACCCATTCACACGCTCATTCATACACCAGTGTACGCAGACACTGGAGGCAAGGTGGGTGAAGTGTCTTGCCCAAGGACACAACGACAGTGGGCACCTGCGGGATTCGAACCGCCGACCCTCTGGTCAATAAATAAATACTTCGCCACTCCAGTAGTAGCCGATTTTATTTTGTAGCTTAGGTGATTCAATCATAGTTTCTGTCCCAGCTTTGATTAGTTGCCGTTAGCATTAGCATCCTGCTATAGAGTTCGGGAATGTGATGTCATATCGCTAAGCATTATGGGATTAGCAGCAATTGTAAACTAATGGAGATTTTAAAAGTTAAATTACTGGAGTTATAGCTCGCATTAAAACACTTGGACACCACAGTGTGTTAGATGTATTTACCAGCAGTAACTCAGCAGCTAACGGAGTTGTTCCATGGCTTTTTTCTCCACTTTTTATACTGTTTTTATCTAATGTTAGTCAATGGAAATGTATGCTAACAGCTGCAAAGATGGCCGATCCCCATGGTAACTGTGGAATTTCCCGAACTCTATTAGCATTAGCATACTGTTGCTAGTCGCAGCATTTTTGCGCAGGCGATCAAAAATACAATTGCGGACGTTGCAACTAACGACTAACTAGCGAGTAAATTCTCCAGGTTCTGTGCTTCAAAATGACATTTAGCATGTCCATACTGACCGGGGTTTAGTGAAACTTATATTTAACACACTTGTAGCTAACCAATTTTCATTGCGATGTTTCTCTGTTCCCCTGAGGCCTGGGGACTTGTTTCAAAGCCCTGACTTTGCTCTTTCCAATGCAAAAAACGGTCCCGGAGATATCGCTTTTTCCGGCGCTAGATTGGCCGATATTGTAAAATCCCCAAATATCTGATATATCGGCCAACCTCTAGGATGACTTAGCGCATGCTACCAAAAAGTTCAAAATGAGCTTCTACTTTGTGAGATGGTTGTGGCTCATAGAGGATTTTATTGTGTGCATTTTATTTCTTTATTAGTTTTAATGCCGTCCTAATGCTTAATTGCTTCATGGTACTATCTCCAGCGCATGAGATTACTGAGTGACAACAGCACTACAGTGACACAGGGCCTAACAGTAACAGGAACAAAGAGTCCTGTGTTCCTGTTTATGCCTCCACTTTGGACCCATCTTAAAATACTGCGGCTGCTCTGTACCCACGGAAATTACTCCCTTTCATTCTCGCTGTATAAGTGCATGCGCGGGTTTATGAGCGAAAGAGCGAGAGAGAGAGAGAGAGAGGGTCTGGAATGATGTGGGTAGCACTGAATGTTGTCAGCGCGTGATATCAGCGGGGACCTGACAGCACAAGTTGACTGAGAGATCATTTTACCCCATTATCCTTTTACAGGCAAAACAGAGCAAGTTTCAAACACCCTCATACAGGCGCGAGCAGCCGTTGCCCACTGTGCGCCATCATGTTTTGTATCCCAAGCCCATAGATCCGCCGCTTATCAAAGGCAAGCGTGCAATGAGAAACCCAGATGGGGATGTGTTATTTTGCTGTCTGAAAACTCAACATGTTTTTTTTGTTTTGTTTTTTTTTGCTCTGCTGTGCTGTGTGCCTTCTTCAACGGGAGATTTCTACCTTCAAATAAACTCCCAGCAGTTGTCTCTTGTTGTGCTTCAATGTGCGTTTGATTTTACAAGCTTACTGAACTTTGTTTGGTCTTAGCAACATGGGGAAAATGCAAGGTACGCTTTAAAGGGTGCCATGAGGAGAAAGAAGAAAATTAGAGACCGGGTTAGCAATTGTAAGGGTCGTAAAAATAAAAGAAAGAAAAAAAGCCCCACCCTGACTCAGTGGTAGATGTTGTTTTGAGAGACTCTTGTAGGCAATATTTGTTCAAATCATTTACGATGCTTCTTAACCTCTTAACCCCCGCCTTAACCGAGCGCGTTTTCTCCAGTTCAGCTTTACCCAAATCTAAACGTTTCTTGACTGGAGCTTACAGCCTATAAACCAGTGTCATTTGAAAGCTAAGACCTAGAAAAGTGATCAAAACCGATCTTTTTCCTTGAGTTGTTGCGGAGTTGTCGTCATTTTGGAGTTTTATTCATCTCATTTGGTCACTTTTTTGTTTCACTTTTTCATTGCTTTTTGGCCACTTTTTTGTCCCATTCTTGCCACTTCTTCATCACAATTTTGGTCACTTTTTGCTCCTTTTTTCATCACATTTTGGTCACTTTTTTGCTGAATTTTGGTCACATTTTTGCCACTTTTTCATCACATTTGGTCATTTTTTTGTTGCTCTTTTGTTCCTTTTTCGTCACTTTGTCAACGCTTTGACTTTTTTTCAAAAAGCTTTTAGATTTTGGGTAAAGCCGAACTGGAGAAAATGAGCTCGGTTCAGGTGGGGGTTAAGAGCGGAAAGCACTGTGTTCATTTTGGTTGCACGTCTGACAGATCAGTTTTAGGCTTCTGAAAGATAACATCTTCTCTTTTAATGACTGGCAATGCAGTGTTTTGTACAGCATGTTCTACTACAGACAATAGGCTGGAGAATGTTTCAGATTGACCCCAGGATTATAGCTGATGCCGTTGTACAGTTTGTTGGTGCTATCCCCGATCATATCTATCCATATACAATACTACTACTAATAATAAGGCATTGTTTTTTCTTTTAATCACACTTTTCTTTGCTCTAGGACACAACAACAGTCCGAGTTCCAGCCCGTCTTTGCAATCTATTTGTGTTGGTACAGGCCTTCTTTGCTTTAGTTCTTTGAAAGTACAAGCCTTGTTTTTGCACTAGTTACGGCAGGTTCAGCAGCCGGTTTGAAGGATGTGGGACGATTCCTCTCACCTGTAGGTTGCGGATGCTAAAAGAGTGTTAGCCTCGGCAAGAACCTACACGACTATCTTAATTATGTTCGACAGCATGGCTCGGGAAAACTGCTTCAATCCAGCGTCTTGTCAGTTTCGCTGGCAGTTCTTTGGTGTCAACATTTTGCCAACAGTTTTTTGTGTGTGTGTTTTTTTTCCCCCTTGGGCTTTCTGCGAGTCCCTGAACGTCCTTTGCGTCATTGTCGGGCCCACAAGCCATCAGTCACTGCCTGAACGACTGCCAAACTAAACTCAAGAATGTCCCATCTTATTCCATCCCCGTCCGTGCCACCAAATATGACTGCGTCCATATGTGCAACCTTAGCTTCAGCGTGTTCTCCAAGTTGTGAAAAGTAAGAAGGAAACTGTACATTAGACTTTTGCATGTATATTTTGAATAAGAGGATTTTTTTTAAATGTATGTTTTGTAAATTCTAAATAGCAAGAGTCACAATAGTCAATAATGTTTGAGTAGTTCTCACTTGTTCAGGAGTTTTCCATCAAAGGTTCAATTTTGATAAGAGTTGGTCATTTTGTTAAGAAGCTTCTTCAGCAGCATCAGATCTTTGTTTGGCAGCAGGTTGAAAATAAACCTCCAGTGGGAGGGGTTTAACTGGTACCACCCATCTTTATTCTAAAAAGCTACTCTCAATTTGTTAAAAAACAAACCAATATTTTTCGTGAGTTTGCACATCAATTACCTGGTAATTGTTTGTTAACTGTTTATTGATTGGCCTGGGCTGTGTCCCAGGTCTATTAAGGCTCTTTTCCACATGCAGACGCGTATCAGCCGAATGACTCTTTCACCCGCTTTGTCGAGCTTTTCCATACTCCATAACAAAGGCCAGTGCCAAACCGGTCTGACCAGGTATAGATTTTGGGCCCGACCTCTGGCTGTGGCCAAAGCGGGCTACCCGTGTCTCATGTGATGTGAACAGACTGCTGGCCTCTGATTGGCAACGAGAGAGTGGACAGCCCTCACTATTGACACGCAGGTCATACGGATTTAATATTTCACAACATCATACCGCTGTGCTAAAAGGGGATTTTGCCCATAATAGCATTTAGCCGCTGTTAGCGCAGCTTTAGCTGGTGTTAGGATAACATTTGCATGTAGCTTACCTTCATAGTAGTATTTAGTGGATTCTTTTCTGTTTTAATACAGCTTGGCACCTCTGACTCCCACCATAACTCCCACCACAAGGCAGCACTTCTGTTCTCATAGCGGCTTACAAAACTTTTAATGACGATCTGTGCTACTCTGTGCGGCTCCGCCCCACAAAAAATGCATGTGTATGTGTGGTGGAAACAGAAAGGTCTGTGGGGTAGTGTCGATACGTGCACGTAGATCGTGGCGTGCGTGGAACGACGGCTTTAGCATGACAGACCTCTAGAGTTGGTCCGGAAGAGGCTGCTGTCTCCATAGAATACAGAAGAAACATTTTGTTTCTTCATAAAAAATTCTTATTTTTAGTACGACATTTTACTACTTCAAACTCTTAAGAACTATTTATTTTGTTTGTGTAATGCGGCTGTAGTGCTGTAAAATAGTGCTGTAAAATTTGACCAGCAAATTTCTAAAGTTGTAAAATCCAGGCAAGTCAAGGCATTTGCAAAAATTAAGCCTATTTTTAACGCAGCAGCACTTTGATACTGTCGCGCATGCTTTTGTGACAACCCGGCTGGATTATTGCAATGCACTTTATTGTGGGGTGAGCAAACATGCACTCGGCTGCAGCTTGCCCAAAATTCTGCAGCTGAGAGCGTCACACCAGTTTTAAAATCCCTGCATTGGCTGCCGGTGTGCTAGAGTTGATTTTAAAATCTCTCTGACCTTATTCAGCCCTATGCTCCCTCTCATGCCCTCAGGTCGGCAGATCAGCTGCAGCTTATGGCCCCCAAGAAGACCCTGCGTAAACTTCGTGGGGACAGTGTCTTTTCTGTTGCGGCCTCACGCTTTTGGAATCAGTTGCCTAGCGAGATTAGACAGGCTCAGTCTCTGCCTGTTTTTAAGTCACTTCTTCAAACGCATCTTTTTGCACCTGCCTTTGAAAATGTTTGATTTTATGTATATATATATATAGTTTGCCTATATATGTGTTTTTGTGTACAGCATTTTGACCAAGCTGTGAACTTTTTTAAAGTGCTTTATAAATAAAGTTGGTATGGTATGGTAAAAAGTTTCGCTTGTTCTACCAATTCTGGTTATGTATTCTCTCTAGTGTCTTCAAATATGGTTTCTTTTTCCACACTGATACATAATAGCAAATCAAAAACCAGACAACAGCAATTTGTTCCAAAAATCCTTTATGCTTTCCACTTTATTGCAACAACCGAGATCAAAGAGTCTTTTTTCTGGCAGTCCTCCCTCAGTTACACAGGAGATTAAAGCCTTTCCATTACAGATTTAAATAATAGGGGCCATACCAGAATGAGCTTGGGCTGTGTTTTATAGGTGCTACCCAAAGTTGGCAGGGAGTCCTGTTGGTTTGTGGCTACTGTGGAAGTGGACTCAGGAGGTGGTGGAAGAATGGCGGTGAGGCAGTCTATTTTCGGACTGAATGAAGTCTTGGTTTTATGGCCTGGTTATCTGGAGGCTACAACCTTTGACAAAAGCCTGAAATAAAAGGAGGGACTGTAAAATCGTACTGAGGAGTCATTGTGTGGAGATTGAACATGTTATAGGCACTTTTTTAGCATCTCTTTGGAAGTTCCCTTGCTTTGTTTTTTTTGTTTGTACTAACTTTGACCCTCCTACATGATGAGGGCACTTTAAGAAGCTCTTAATGGAGGTGAGTGATCTGACCTGACGTTGGTAAAAGACATTAGCTCTTTAACAACACCTACGTTGTGATTAAGTGTAGAACCTGGAAATTAAATCTTCAAAATCACTCACCACAGTCAACAAAATGTATATATTTTTTAGTTTACAGCGGTTTAGTTAAAAGTGTATTTTTTATGCTACTGCTAATACACTAAAACCACCATGTCAATGATTGAGTTAGACAACCACAACCTCTATTTTTGTCCGTATCAAAGACTTAACTTTAATTTTCAGAGACATTTATTTGGCTGTAGATAAAATTGCACTTTAAAAAAAAAAGACTAAACCATGTTACTAAAGATGGTTCACCTAATTGAGAGCATATCACTACCGCGTTCCAATCTGTCTTGGCCTATGATCTTTTGATGTGGTTTTGATGTGGAAATGGATGTTGTTAAGGGTGGACTTCACAGTTGCCAGCTGCATCTCATAGTAAAGAACTCCGTAACCCACTACATCTGGCCCGGCTTGGCCCGGCCCTGGCCTCTGTTCTGAATGCAGTGACATTATAATGAGGCCCACATCAGTAATAGCTACCAGGACACTGCATAGGGGAACCACATTGTTGCAGATTGTTTATTAATTATCTGTCATTTCTATCTCCCTCCTGTGTTGATTTTGGAAGCGTCGGGAAACCCTATGAAGTTTTGCGATTCTGGTAATGTTGTCATTTGTACAAAACGGATACGGTAAACTCCGCCTGCCCCGTCGCAGCCGCTGTGAGTAATTGTGAGTGGAAATATTTCTCATACAGCAATAAACCCTCTTCACTGTCCCCACAGCTCCCAAGCTTATAATAAAGATGGAAGGAAGCTCTTTCTGTCAGCCCTCTGCAAGGAAACAGTCGTCTGTAATTATCACTTCTTTTCATCCCTCGCAACAAATAGTGCAGCGAGTTGTACGACCTGGCAATGAGCTCGCTCTTCTTGTAGACTTGTTTGCTTGTGCTCTAATGGTCACATGACCAACACCCCCTTTCTTGACCCCACCCCACCCTTTTCCCCATTTGAAGATACAGTGCAGAGTGCAAGCGATTAGCCGCAAATCCCAAACAATACAAACTATATAATAACAAGCCGATTAGTCCTTTCTCTCTTTTTGTTGCTGGGGTGGTGCAGGATTTGGTTGAGGGCGAGTCCTTCACTTTCCCGTTTTCCCGGAGTTTTTTCTATTTGTGGATGTGCATGTATTTTATAGGATTTTTTTTCCTCAGCCTTTTTCCCCATCTTTCATGCAGTGGTTAGTTCTGTTTCTCATCACAGCCCATGATGAAACCACAAGAAAGCCCCGGCCCGTGTGACGAGGGTGCAACAGTTGCTTGGTGACAAGTTGAGAGTGGATGCTGGGTGTGTTTGGAAGGGAAAGTGAGGTCAAAATAACGTGTTTTTATCATTATTCTTTTTATTATATTAATATTCAGTCAAATAAAACCGAAGAACAACATGGAAATGGTAATAAACGAAAGAATAAAACCATGACTAATTTACTTCACCAGGTCTGACTTCTAACTACACTTAGACCTAGCAAAGTGAAACCATAAATCAATCTTTGTATATCTGTTCATTCAAACCGGAAACTCTTTTTTGCCAAAATATTTGGGTAAAGCCCCAGATGGTTCTCCTCCATGACATGACATAATCTTGATGACAAACTACTTAATTGTAGAACCTGCCTGCGTTTAGTTTAATGGATGTGTGGTGTTCCTCAGGGACCATTAATCATCCCATTCATCTTTATGTTTGCTTTGCTGTATCTCTAAGTCCAAACAGATCTGTGACTTCCCATTCCTCACCACAGGCAAATGGTGCTCTGAAACCACATCGAACGCGTCCCCCCCCCCCCCCCCCCCTCATCAGTGCCCTCCTGGTAGCGAGTCGCTGCCATATTTACCATCTCGTTTTGGAAAGCGTACTTGACCGCTGTGGGACAGGGATGATTGCCAAGCGGTAAGTTGTTCCAAGCAGACTGTGTGTAGGCAAAGCTTCATCTTTTCACCCCAGAGGAAAGTTTCCAAAAAGAGGAGAGCAGACAAAGTCATTTGGCCCTCTCTTTTGATACAGTGCGCTGAGCAGCTCTGTTGAAGGGAGATATTTGAAGGACAAGAGCTCATTGGGAATGCAGTGACTGGCCCAGTGTCTGCCTGATGTTATCCTCTCTGACTGGGGCACTAACCATCATGATTGCTTTTGGGGAGCTGTGACTCATGATTGTGCCTGCGCCGCGCCAAACTTTCAACAGCAGTGTTTTCTGTTGCTGTGGCTGCCGGCGTCGAGAAAAATGTTAACAGAAAGAAAACTCCTTCATCATCCTTGTACATCATTGTCTTCACACTTGTCCATGTAAGTGCGCTTGTGGCAAACCCTGGTGCACTTCCAGGGACAGTGCACTTGGTTTTGTGCAGTTCATGAATGCAGCACCCATGATATGCTTTCATATTCCCAGATACACTTTTATCTGTTAAGCGTTACGTCCTCAATCGTCTCAATGAGGGCATGGCATTTGATTCATGGATTTTTTTTTTTTTACAGTGCTCTGATTATACCACAAAAGTGCATCATATAAAGCTTTGAAAATGACCATCAAAATCAACACCCTTAGGATCATGGCTTCTGTTAAACCTCCATCACCAATTGATAAGAATTTCAAGCTTCCAAACACTTTATGGGTGCTGGGAATTAACCATATGTAAAGACATATTTGGGGCGTCAAACATTGTACAACTTTCACATGTTGTTAAGGTCAACTTCGGGGGAAAAATGTGTCTTTGTCGCACAGCTGTTTCACTGAGGGGTGTAATGATTGTCATATTCCAGGGCATTAGCTCATACTGGGCTTAGACAGCTCGGTCTGATAAAAGCCGCTGGTCATTGCATAACCATGTACATAGCAACAAGACCCTATGGAGACCAGCCAAACACGTCTGTCTTGTTTATGTCGCGTGCTGCTTTGATTGACAGGTAGAGTATTGCATTCTCTTTTGACAGTTTCTGCTATGTGCTTGATGGATACTTTTTCCAGGCTTCCTCATTTAGAATTATGATTTAAAGCAATGAATGTTTACAGAAAAGCATAATTTCTAAGCATACAAAGCACTTGGACTCGTCTTGCCGCAGGGAGGAATGAAGCTGTTTAGATAAGGCTGAAAACCTTAACATCCTGCAATTAGTAAAAAAAAGAAAAAAGGCATTGTTGTGAAGGATATTTGAGTGCTCAGATTGTACTGTAAACTGAAGCCAGTGAAGTTGTCTGGCTGTTAAAAACATCAGACATCAACATGTGGAAGAGAGTGATCTGAGCTTTTGCAAATACATACAGACGGCAATGGTGGGATGGCGGAAAGACGTCTGTTATGGAAATAATTATTTTTGCACTATTTTTAGCGCACTAATAAAATCAAGTCAAAATCTGGTCAGAATGTTTACACAGAGCAGATTGTCCACTAGAAATAAAAAAGAAAAGAAAAAAAAGGCACTTAGTTAGCTGTTAGCTCCTAGCATGAAGCTAATGTTTGAATTATTTGTTATTTAAACGTATTATACATTATATGTAGTTTTACTCATGTATGAGCTTTTCATAAACTTGGTTAAAAGCTCCAAAGAGCCATCCATCCATCCATCCATCCATTCATCCATTTTCTTCCACTCTATCCGGGGCCGGGTTGTGGAGGCAGCAGTCTCAGCAGAGATGTCCAGATTTCCGATCCACGCACACCTCCTCCAGCTATTCCAAGGCGACACCAGGCCAGCTCGGAGACATAGTCCCTCCAGCGTGTCCAGGGCCTTTCACGAGGCCTCCTCTCAAAAGAGCCAGTTTAGCGAAATATGGGCTCTGTAAAGAAAAGCACTGATAACGTTCTCAAGGTCTGAGCTTCTTTGTCAACAGCTGTATAAACACCGCCGGCAACTGAAATCATAGCTGTCACATTTGGATTAATATTTACCTTCGTAATGCAATCAAAGTGGGAATAGTTGGCAGCTAAGCCTTGCCAAAGGGTTCCCCCTCGAGGCTGATGAGGTCTGGTGGCTCATCATCACACTCCCATCACATATTGTTTATGCGCCTGCTCTCTCTGGGGGGAGAAAATTCCTGCACCAGCTATTGTTATGCCTTGGGAACACTGTTCACGGTCTTTCTCACTCTGTCCCTCACTCGTCCGGCCATATGGTTGTCATACTCTTCCTGGAAAGTGGAAACCCTAGCCATGTTTGCTTTTACTGTATCTCTCTCAGGCTTTTTTAATGTGTGTGATGACATTAATTAAAACAATACTATGATGAATCAGGCTTTGGCATGTTTGGCTGGAGCTGAGACAAATCCGTCCTAGGCAGAGAATACAGTTATTCCAGCCGTATTATTGATGATCAATGTGAAACATTTTAATAATGCACGAACACTTCACTAAAAACAGATTCTCAATAAAGCAGGTCACACATGTGGCCGTCTTTTATGCGCCGCGCTCAAAGCCCCATCCAAGCTTTTGATTTCCATCTTATTAAAACGCTCTTTTTGTGAGACGCCAGATTTAAATCTAAAATCGTTCTCCTTTTTATTCTTTGCAGAGTGCTACACGGCCAACGGGGAGGACTACAGAGGGTTTCAAAACGTGACCAGCCTGCACGGTGGTAAACCCTGTCTGTTTTGGAATGAGACTTTTCAGCACCCATACAACACGCGCAAATACCCCAATGGAGAGGGTGGACTGGGCAGCCATAACTACTGCAGGTGAGCTGCACTGGTCACATGAAGAACTGAACACTCCTGATTTAACTGGCACAATAACAACACTAACAATACTAAGTGATACATTATGCGTTCTGGATTATATGTCATATCCAGAGTTAGGAAATTATCATTAATTTGAAGTAAAATATATTTTTAAATTGTCTTAAAGGAACAGGCCACCATTTTTACATACTGAGATATGTTCTTACCTGAGCTTAGACGAGTTGATACGTACCTGTCTGGTCTTTGTGCGTGCCCACAGTCACGCAACACTACCAAAGATGTTGTTAGCATTTGGCCTCTCACAGCTTATTCCTATGGCTCCAAACGGGGTGAAGTTAGAAGCGACCACGCTCTTCCACAGGGAACAAAGACCAGACAGGTACGCATCAACTCGTCTAAGCTCAGGTAAGAACATATCTCAGTATGGAAAAACGGTGGCCTGTTCCTTTAAAATACAGTCATTACACGAAACATTACAGCAACCGCTTTTATGGCAAATGTATAATTATAGTGTGTTGAGGAAAACCATATTGATCAAAGTTATTCAGTGTGGCGTTGTCAGGCTCTCCATAAATAACAAACATTTCCCTCAATATTTTTGTGTCAATATGTGTCACAGAAAACTGATGTCATTGGAATATTAATGATTGTAAACAAGTTCAATATGTTTAATATTCTCTTTCAAAGCCAATGTGTTTGGTACTCTCCCAAGTTTGGTGTCGATCCAGTCGCATCCTTGTCAATGTGTCACACAGATATCCCATATCCTGCAGAGCAAACTTTGTAACATCTGTCACCTCAGATTAACATTGTACCGTAAATGTTTTGCCTGTTAATTTTGCAGCTGTTTATTTGTCCTTTGTTATTTTTATTTGTATATTTTACTTATGTGTGCTAGATGTTGGTTTTGATATGATGTATAGGACTACAGATGTCAAGAGAAAATCAATTACTACACGGGCACAAAGCCGTTTACAGTGCTGTGTTGACTTGTTGGTGCAAATGAAGTAAGGGATAATGCACGAGGAGGTGTCCATTATCAGAAATAACTGGACTCCGCGGAGGCGTGAACCGTCCGACGGAGTCCAGTTATTTCTGATAATGGACACCTCGGAGTGCATTATCCCGCTTATACCATGGTCCGGCAAACTGAAACTGTTCATTGGGCCTGTT
This sequence comes from Neogobius melanostomus, assembly GCA_007210695.1. NCBI lineage: Eukaryota > Metazoa > Chordata > Actinopteri > Gobiiformes > Gobiidae > Neogobius > Neogobius melanostomus. The sequence goes on along the minus strand of VHKM01000006.1, from coordinate 3,581,876 downwards.
TACTTATTTTTTTAAGTCCTGGGCAGGAGTTAATTCCCTTTTTAATCAGTTTTACCTGAAACTAGTTCCATCTCAATTGTTTACCGTTACTATGGAAACAGCTGCAGTGGAGTGATATAGAATGTGATTTAACTGTTTTTTTAACTGGTGTACATTATCACTTTTTAATGGACACCTTCCAGCCAATCAGAATCGAGTATTCACCCAGACCATGGTATAACATTGGATATTTTACACAAATCAATCTTCTGTGCTGTCATGCTCCACTTAGTGAACGGGCTTCACGCTTTACCGTGAGTGTCAATACATCGGAAGTGCTGATCCGTGGCATAAAGAGGCAAAAGTGGGCAGGCGTAATAAGATGAACAGTATAGGATAAATTTCAACCACTGATATTTGACAAAAGTCTTTTGATTCAACATGGTTTGAGGAATGTGCCACAGCGCAGTAACTTCTGCATAAACATAATGTGCAAACCAATAAATAAACATCAACGCACTCAGAGCCAAATTCCTATCACGTCCAAATTGGCCTTGAACTCTGAAACAAAGCTTTTGACTCCTGAATAATGCATATGCAGATTGCTTTTATTTTTCATCATATTTGTATACAATAGTTGCACTGAGACACGCACTGTTGAATATTTTAGCGGGGAGCACCTTCACAGAGCATGTAGCCTTGTCAGCGCAAGGACACAAGCGAGTCTGAGAGCGGAAAAGTCCATGGACACGGTGATTTTGAATGTCCAGAGCAGACCATGCTTGTCAAATCTGAGTTTCTGCACAAAGCACTGCATTGGCCAATTCACAAATTTACACCGCCATCCAGAACAGTGGCTTGGCCCGTCTCGCTAACGCCATGAGACTGAGAGCCAGACGTAGCCCCCTTCTCCAGACTCCAAAGCCGCTAAAACATTTCTCTAAGTCACGGTTGTAAAGTCATAACGCAGCAATGCTTTGAAGTGGCACCAGGCTGATTTGTTTTTACAAGCACTGGATGGGAATCTCAATGATTTATGCGAAGGATTCATGCAGTGAGACCAAAGCTTACGCATTGCATTAAACTTGATGCACCATGGCCATCAACATTCATTATCAACATCTTCATTGTTTTCCATACCAAACAGCTGTGTCTTCCCTTCGGACACCCGGCTTGTTAATAGGTCAGAGCAGCACATTGGCCACTTCATTGTGAGAAGATGGGGAATGGCATGTGTGGCATGTCGCGCACTGGGTCAAGCATGTGTTCTCGGGAGCAGCTTAGTACTGATGGTGTGAAGTTGTTTAGGAGCAGATTATTAATCCGGGCTTTAATCACATGATCACAGGAGCTGGTCTCTGCAGTTGGGTGGCCCTGGGTATTTTGCATCATTTTGTCTCGCAAATGTGGCCATTTGCAAAACACTCGCTCGCCATTCAAATTATGTTCCAATAGCTTTAACCTCGTAAACATCGTTCATATCACTTGGAAATGAGTTCTTATTCATGTATTTCTACTAACTAATTCAGTCACTAGATCACTATGTTTGTGTATCCAATCCAATCCTAAAATAAATATCTTTAAATAGAGTCCTTTTGTATACTTTTGGCCCAGTTTATTTAACTGGTTTTATACATTTCTGACTGGTTTCAAGGTAACGTAGCTTGAATTAAGACATACTTTATTTTCCGGACTATAAGTCGCTCTGGAGTATAAGAAGCACTTGCCAAAAATGCCTAATGAAGAAAAAACAACAGGCTGAATAGGCGTACAGTATGCTAACGTAACACATTGATGGTTAGCTACATGAAACATAAACAACGAACTGAATAGGTGTCAGTTCAGATAACTATTGAGAATGAGGAGTCACGTGCCGAGTTGGGGTGATTTGGGGGGGGGCTCTGAGCCTGTCGGACATATTGGCTGCGGATTGGGGGCACCCCCAGAATTTCACGAATTCCTCATATTCCAGAGCACTTTAAATTTTGCGCATTTACGTTTTCAGCGAGACAGAGACGGATCTACGAATACGACAACGAAAAGACAGAAAGTAAAGCAATGCAAAGAGATAAGGCGAAAGAAAAGGGACCTTACAGGAACAAGCTCATACCAAACGCAAAACAGCGGTATTTGGAGAAGCTTGCGGATATGCAAAACATCAACACACGAGCTCCCTGCAGCGGAGACCTAGGCCATTTACCTCCGTGCACATACATGGACATAGTAAACTCCCTTGTATTTGGTGTAAGTTACTACACGATGCTGGAGTTTAAAAGCCACAAGTCTTTGGAAAGTTACGAGACTTTCGGCTGTGGCTGGATCCAGGACTTGGTTTAAGCCTCCAGCTGGTGAAAACAGCATTGTACTGGCAAAAGTAACTTTCTTCACATGCGTTTTAGTGTGTTGTAATAACATTTAGCGGACACTTCTTGACCAAAATGACAAAGTAATAAAGTGCGTGTTTCGTAAACACTACATTGTTACGAGAGGTTCAATGTACACAAACGTTTCCAACATGTTTTGACAGGTCAGAGTGAGACTTGCGCTCCTCGATGCTGTGTCCATTTCTGTAACCTAAAAACTGTTCCCATTGTTCCTACGTTTTCCATGTCTATCGTGTGAGGTATTGGAGCAGTTTTTTAACGCAGCAGTGACTTCCAGGCGGTAAAACAGTGCGGAATAGCAAGAACCTCCGCTACTACGGCGTTAACAACACATGTAAACATGTGTATTGCCGCCGGACGGCACCACTATGGCGGCGAGGGGGGATCGGCGGGGGGGGGGGCTCTGTGCCGTGACGACAACTCCTCATTCTCAATAGCATAAAGAACACACCAAACCCTCGATCTCACTCCAAATCACTAAATCTATTGAAATCTTCGTCCTCGGTGTCACTTCTGAACAATCGCCTTGGCAGAGACCTGGGCACGGAGCCGTAACTGCACCGTTGACAAGCCTCTCCCGGCAGCACATTTTTCAAGCTCTCATTTGTGATCTCCTTCCTCTAGCTGTGGCCATCGAGCTTTTAGCCTGTGATTAGCTTATTTTGTTTTCTTCATTGCGGTAAGAGTAACTTCTGCTTTTCGCCAGTCCCTCGCAAGTTTCTCGCTCACGGCAAACTTTCTTTCTGCTGCTCGATTAGCTCGATTAACTATGAAAAAAAGTACGACTTATAGTCCGGAAAATTCGGTAGTTATGGCAATGGCGTAGGAAAACGGAATCCGTTGTCAGTGCTTTACCCTTGCTGCTAGAAGGTCTATGGTTCGACCTCTAGATTAGGAAGGGTTTTTCTGTTTAGAGGTTGCTTCCTCCTGGTGCTACAGTGTCCCCTACCTGTAAAAACATGTGCAATAGGATCCCTTCTGACACCAGGACTCAAAAAGATATACATAAAACTAAACTATTGGCAAATATATAATTCAGCTGGAATTAAGAAGCAATGACTTTGATATTACCCTTAAAAGTAGTGCATCTTTGGGACATCCCACTCTGAGAGGTACTCCTTCCATTTAGGGCAGGAGTCAAGTGTTCTGACTTCTGTCCCGCAGCTGGTATATTCTCTGTGGTGATTACAGTGAAGGGGCGTACGGTGGTGCAAGAGAAAGAGTCCCATCAGCACACCACATTTCATTTTTATGGTCAGCCGTAAAATTGACCAGTGAAAACCAAGAGGGCAGGCATGGGGGAAATGTCACATTATTCGGAGGCAAAAGTTTCAGTGGAAGGGACAAGAGCGATAGTGTCCAGCTTACTTTTTATTGGATTAGTTTGAACAGTCCTCATGTCACTTGTTCACTGTTGATTTCACGCTGGAAAGTAAATTTAGTATCTTCTAGTTTTACTGCTTGAGATTTGGAACTCATGCTATAGATACAGACGGCATCTCATCATAGAAGGGGGCGTGACCGAGGGGGAAAATATATTCTTTTGGGAAACACAATTTTCCACTCTTTTAGCCATTTTCTGGTGGAATATGAACTTATTTATCACATGCAAATAAAGTCAAGTCTAAATCGGGTCCATATGGATGTTTATTCACAGCAGAAAGGCAGTCGTAGCTAGTGCTGGCTAGCGTTAGTATTAGCACGATGCTAACATAAAGCATCATGTTAGCATTCTCCGTTATTTATGTAATTATGGGCTGTTGAACCACTTTGCTCCTCTCCATGTCTTTGTATCTGTATTGGGTAGAAAACTATATTCATAATTCAGCATTTGTTAAAGTAGTTTTTGAATAATTAGAGAAAGATTTTTCTCCAAATTGTTTTCAAACATGACCATATATGGCCGATTCTAGAGCTGCCGTCTGTATCTATAACTTCTGAATGTGCAATTATTACTATGTGCAATTCAGAGTCAGAATTCAGAACATCTGTTCCTTCTTATTCAGTTCTGTAAAAGTAAAAAGTAAATTGCACTTGATTAAACATTGCAATGTAAATGGTCACTAATAGCAAAATGAAAAGGTAGAATTATTTGTGATATTTCCTTTGCAATCTACACAAAGTTTATCTCATCTCCTTGGGCTCTTTTTGTATGAAACCTGCTAACCCTGCAGCTTGGCCGTACAAACCTATTTTAAAGGTTATTGTAATGCTCATGTTTAATGTGTGTTCTAATTCCATGTTGATAAAAGAAAACATCAAAATGTAATCGCAATACAGAAATCAGTAATTATTTATGCCTCATTATTGAAAGTCATTGCAAGAAGCAAGCTTTTCCTTATTTTAATTTGCAATATAATGACTTGTACATGTGCACTGCAGGTAAAATGAACACAAACTACAGAGATTCAGAATTATAGCATTTATGATTAATAAATGGTTGAAATATGTTTCTCACTTAATCCTGCCAAAAATCAAAGTCTAGTTTTTTTCCCCTACATTTCTCACCCTTCCACATGTCAAGCTGGTGCACATCTGTTCAAATGCTGGTGCGATAGCTATGCCAGACACTTCCTCCCTCTGTAAAAGCGCATGTACTATATCTACTAGGTTATGCGTGTCCACCATAATACCTTTCATGTTATAATAGAAATGCCTAAGTGAGTGGTACTCTCTCCAAGCTCATTATAATAGAGGTTTTGTGGTGACAGCAGGTGCCGATGTGAACTATGACTAAAGCCTCAATGACCCCAAGCCGGTTATATTGAATAAGTTAATAGAGGTGTCCACGTAAAGATGGAGCTGAGGAGCTGAGGAGTTAGATGTCAACAACAGGGCAGAGTGAGAATGACTAGAGCCAGTCGTCCGTACAGTGCAATTTGCCTTTGAAATGAGCAGAGATTTGTTTTTGTGTCCTATTGTAGAGTACACACACATTTAAAACCAAATGTATTGAAAATGCATTGCGTCATAGAATCAGGCCATGCACAACAAGGTTTTTATCATAGGTATATTGTATAAATCTATTCATACATGAATTGGCCGCCACAGAGTCCAGATTTTAACCCCATTGAGAATCTTTGGGACGTGCTGGAGAAGGCTTTGTCCAGTGGTCAACTCTCCCATCATCAAAACAAGATATCGGTGAAAATTAATACGACATTTTGACATTGCAGAACTTATTGAAACAAAGGCGGCCAAACCAAATGTAGTCTGTGTCTGTCTGCAGTGCACTTGCCCAAGGGTCTGCCAGGTACTTACTATGCAGCACTGTCTGAAGATGCTCACCCCTTATTCTCAACTCTTATACTTGTGATAGAAAAGGGATCTGGTCTGGTAAAGGTTCGCCAAATCACTATGCAACGTGCTTGTTGTGGTGACCTGTTGTGGTGACAGGGAAGGGCTGAATCCAGGCCATGATTAAAACTGTGGCTCTTCTAGTTTTGGGTGGTTATGTGTAAAGACAGTTTATTCCCTGGACACTCGATCAGCAATTGTCTGTATGGTAGATTATTATTTTTGTTTTACTTTCAAGTGCTGCAATATGTAAGAAAGATGCATTTCAGAAAGATCAAAACACATGTTGTGAGTTGACTGCGCTCATAACCCAGGATGCCAGCCTTGTAATTTGCTTGCGCAGTCTGTCTGAGAACCACAATAGACAGCAGACTATACTTATCACATAAAAGCCCTCTTCGTCAATACATGCATTCATAAGGAGCAGCAGCAGACGGGGCTTTTGCCTGCTAAATCGGCCTAGTCAATTAAAGAGTCTACTCTCTCAGCACTTCCACATTGGTCTGCTGCTGGCCTCAAATCCCCACCAGACTGCCTTCCCGTGTTGTTCTCCTAATTCATTCTCCCCTTGTCTCGGTGTGTCTCTTTAACATGCAAATCTGTGCAGCTATTTTAATTCTACACCATACAATGAATTAGTCGGTCTGTTATTGATTCAGGTTGGATTCTGGGGTCAGAGCAAATTCAGATTAAAGTATGCCTTAGTTCGTCTTGAAATTGGATGCACTTCAGACTTGAGAGGTGAACAAAATGATAATACAGAAGGTGTTTCTTTGTGGCTAGAGTTAGTATTTTCGTAATGCACAAAACTCTCTTGACTTATGTTTTAGTGCAAAAATGAAAAGATACGTCTTATATAAAGCAGTGCTCGATAATTTTTTGTATGATTTAGCTAAGTAGAAATTGTAGCGTTTAGGACACTTTTACACGGCTAAAGGTTAACGGAGATTTATTATGCAAAATCAACCTTTTAGAGTTTTTGCAATGTTAGCTGTTTTAGATCAAGTTAATGCTAACGGTTACATTAAAAACACACACACACGATGGACCGAACAGGCTACAGAATTGTGAAAAGTTGTTTTTTAGCTGTGTATACTCATTAGGATCCAGTGTCCTTTCTACTTATTTCATTCTTTGGGTTGAAGATGGGTCCACAAGTTACACCGGTTGAGAATCCCTAATACAAAGCATGCCTTTTAACATGCAATACCCACGTATATTATCAAGATGAATTTGAATGTGGTGTGTTGCAGACCATTTGCTAAGTAATTGGGCCCCTTCAATTCAATTCACTTCTCAGATCAAACTTCTTCAAACTGACGTACTTTGCCTCAGGACTTTGACATGTAGCAATGATTTGAGCGTTTTCTGCGCGTGCCGGGCATTTTACACATGTCCATAAATTTGATGTATGTTGAAAATGGTGATAGATATTGTTTGAAGTTAGCAGGAGCCGAGACCAGCTGCCTCACTGCTTTCAGATGGTGGACACTCGGTTGCTTATACGTGCTGGGATGGAGGCTTGTGGGGCATAAATTCAATGGGGCTATAATTGGCTCTGTAGTAAAGTCTGAGTCTCACTCAGAGCTAAATGAGTCAATCAGTGTAACCGTGCCAACCGTGTGTCAACACATCGTCTGTCATCCACCTCTGACCATGAGGCTTTTTGAGGTCTTCCATTAGGGACGTTTTAATTTTTATAACTCATTCAATTAGGGTTCATACTCATCACAGTGACTCTGGCTCGTGGGAACAAGCATATCTGTGAGGACTTTGCAAGTTCTCCCCTTGTCTGGATTGGTATTCTCCAGGTGCTCCAATGATAACATGAACAAGTCTTTCCAATTTAGTCGCTGAAGTCACGTAAAGGATGGATACAAACCCTTAAGCCTTCAATTCAGAGATTGTTGGACACATCTACAAAGCACTTCTTGTACTTAAAGGGACTATACCTAATTTTGAACCTTTTTAGTCAAAATGTGACGAAACTGGTATTTTTACCGTCACGGTCGTCCTTCGGAGTCAATGATGAAAAAGCTAAACCCCTTTTAGTCACATGTTGAGGCACAGGCAGACTACTTTTACAACATTCTTTTATGAGGCAAAAATAGTTTTACCCTACAAAAAGAAAAAGAAAAGTCAGGTATAGCACCTTTAAACTAGCCAATACTGAGATCCATGTGATTCCTATTCATTGAGTGTCCAATATACTTACAGTGGTCTAAGCTTTCTGCATTTTGATGATAATGTGGTTTGTCGTATTGCAGAGAAGCTAACACTCAAGAGCCTTGGATTTTGCTTGACCAAGTAGTTTAATAAGAATGTATTATTCTGTTCTGTTCTAGAAAGGGGGTTCCAGATAGATTTATAGGCTGACCATTTTAGCAATGAAACTGAATACAACTTTTGTACTTTGTAATCGATAGATGTATGTAGTGCAATATCTGATCAAACATTGAATCCTTCTTTCCAGACAGTTGCAGGAGTTACAACAGTAGAGAAATCCTTTTGTTATTTTACAAGAACATAATCTTATAATTACCCATTTGCTTCTGGCTCAAACTAATTAATTTCCTTTCTGCAGCGTGTTCTCCAATCACAAATCTCTCCCAAAAAGCCACCTCCACCTGAGTCACTCTCAGAAACACAGCACTGGCCCGGGGCAGGATTGCTTCTGTTTCTCAGCTTGGCGCAGCTCTGTAGATAATATTCCCATGTCTTTTATTTTGCAATACCCGCCTGCGTGCAGGTGTAAGCCAGCGAGAGGACAGGGGTCTTTATTTTGAGACCGAGGGCTCGGAGGGGAAATATCATACGCTCGCCACATCATTTAGCGATCAAAGATGCCGGTGGCGTTCACATTAGCCAGGGTGGTCTGGGCTCCGTCCTTCTTTAAAGTTATTCCTATGGCTGTAATTCACACTTGCTCCCTTAGGGGTGATCAAAAAATGCAGTAAATTACCAAAGCGGTTGTGGAAAAGTCGTATTTCAAATGAGTTTTAGCATTGTCATTGGCAGGCACATTAGAGAGAAAAGGAGAGCGAAATCAAAGAAGCCCATGCAACATTTTTTACCTTTTTTTTTTTCACCAATGCCTTCAAGCCCAACAAACAAGTGTCTGGGTGGAGCCACAAGCAGATCTTTGTTTGCAAGTAAACAAATCCTGTCAACAACAGCTGTAATAGAAGATGCTTCCAAGTTCTGTAAGTTGGGGCACTCTTTAAAAAAAATTCATTTTATACATGGTACATAAATCACAGAAGAGTTCATATTATGTATAATACAATATGAAGATAGATACATAGAAAATAAAATAGAGCTATATGTATCAGGGCTGCAAAATATATTGCAAAATAATATCACCTCACGACACTAGATGCAGAACTCGCTTTGCAAGAAGCCATAACACATCGCAACATCACCAAACATCTTGACAAACTCAGCCAGTAACAAACAATGCATTGAACTGCATTGAAATGTGCAAAAGCCTCGGCCTTTAACACCAAATGAGTTCAGTTTTAGTCATACTTGGTCCTGTTTTTTTTTTTAGTCTTCTTTAGACACGGATTGCTGAGAAAAAAGAAAAAACCGACGACCTGTGTTTGATTGGAATGGAACACATCGTGTTGAAACGGTTCAGTGAAACATCGCAACAATATCGCTATTGCAGCATTGCTCAGCCATATCACATATCGCAAGCCAAACCACTTCGACATTGTTCAGCCCAAATACATACACACTCTTTTTGAAATTGTTTTTATAATTTTTCATCATAATGTTGATATGATTCAACATTGATTACACTAGTATTTCACATTTTAAAATCTCCTTTTGCTTATTATTATGAAATGCTCCAGGAATTCATGGAATCTTAGTGGTTTACAATCCTCATAGGTAGGACAGGCATTTCACAAAAACAATGCAGTAAAATAAGTTGCAGTTTCGGAATTGCAAGAGGATTGAAAAGTCTGAATCAAATCATTCAAGATACTTGCACTTAATTTGCGACGCTCAGTAAGTTTGATCACTTAGCCTTCTGTCCATTATCCCTCCCGATCTATTGTTTCCCACTGCTCTAAACATTGTTGTCCTGATAAAGAAAAGCTTTGCGACACTTAAACCCAATTTTCTTTTTTGCAGCTAAAAAGCCATAGAAGGTACATCTTTGTCAACTCCTCATTCTGACTGTGAAAAGAGAGTAGGAAATTCAGGATAGTGTTTTTGATAGGAGAAGAAAAGACTTGGAAACGCCCTTCACAACTCCGCTCACAAAGGGCGAAACGGGATAGGGCAACGCTGCGGGGCTTTTTTCAAACGCTACAATGGAGTGTGTCAAGAGAGACCAGAGAAGGGTCTCCGGCAATCGCAGTCAGGCCTGGAAAAAAAAGAGTCATTTTAGAAGACGGTTTAGTTGACGTTTTTTTTATTTTTTATATAGTTCATTTCTGGAGATAGTGCCTAAAGAACTGACGCATTCGCAAAATAGAGTCTCTTAGTTTTTCTTTTATCAGCAAAGTAACAGCCCTGGTGTGATATTAAGCTATTTAGATACAGTGAGTCTTGAAACTAGACCGCTCATTATTACCGGGTATTTGATTACTAAAATCTCATAGTGACATAAGTATTCATAACATATACATACATTTACCACAGACTAGGGCTTTACAATATATCGCTATAATTTAAGCCAAAAGGCCATCGTTTTTCCATACTGAGATATGTTCTTACCTGAGCTTAGACGAGTTGATGCGTACCTGTCTGGTCTTCACGTGTGCGCTCAGTCACACACAAAGACCTAAGATGTTGTTAGCATTTAGCCTCTCCTCCTCTCCTCTATGGGGCCAAACGGGGGTGAAGTCAGAAGCGACCAAGCTCTTCCACGTTTTCCCTTTTTAAATACAGTTACGTGAATAGTAACACAATCCAAGTATAGTCACACAAAATTAAACATGTTGATTTTCTAAGTGGTTAAAAGGGGCACTATCTTGTAAGGCGTAATAACACCTTAGGAGCACTTCGATGTCCGCGCAGTAAAGTGAAGATTTTACTGTGCAGACGTCAATCTTGAGTTTAATTTTGTGTAACTATACTGTACTTGGATTGTGTAACTACTCATGTAATCGTATTTAAAGCAGTACTAAGTAACTTGTTTACCTTAATAAATCCTTTCTGTAGTCCCTCTGGGGTAATACAAGTGTTAATGGGATGATTGGGGGGTCTTTCATCTCCCCCTGGTGTATCTGGCCAGAAAACCAGAATTGCAACTTGTCTGCCACTGGGTCGGAGCCACCAATACACACTAATGGAATCACAAAGAAAAAGCTAACACGCTAACGAGCAAAGCTAACTGCGGGCTAGCGGCATTTAAACAGTATTTACAGCCAAGTTTGAGTGAAAAAAATCTCCATTGTGTAATTGGATGTACAATATCCCTCTCTCCCTTTGTCTTTTCTGTCAGCGTAGTATTTACTCTCAAGGACAATTAATGAAAAACACAAAATGCTACGACACCTGCAGTAGCACTTATGGCCTCTAGGGGCATGAGTTACTTAGTACTGCTTTAAATAGGGAAAACGTGGAAGAGCTCGGTCACTTCTAACTTCACCCCCGTTTGGCCCCATAGAGGAGAGGAGGAGAGGCTAAATGCTAACAACATCTTTGGTCTTTTTGCGTGACTGAGCACACGCGTAAAGACCAGACAGGTACACATCAACTCGTCTAAGCTCAGGTAAGAACATATCTCAGTATGGAAAAACAGTGGCCTGTTCCTTTAAGAATAAAAGCGAATAAAAACAGATTTGACTATCATGAATAAATTGTGAGATATGAATACTCTCAGAACCCTCTGCACCGGCATATTGGAAGTGATAGCCCTTGAGTTCTCGGCGAGCCTTTTAGATATCCACATTCTCCTGGGCTATTATAAATTACTTTGAAAGCAAAAAGCTCCACGGGGGTTGTCAGCCGGCCCGTGATGGGGTAAAAGTGTCCCGATGAGGTACAAAAGCCGGCCGCGGATTCAGACAAAAGGCTTCGGCCCATCACCCAGCGTTTTACAGCAGTTCCCAGTCTGCTGCACAACAAAGAGCCATCTCTGTGACCTCCATGCACCACCGCCCTGCGCTGGAGTGACATGCCCGAGAAGAGGAAGAGGCTAAAGCAACACACTCCAAGGTGGTGAACGTGCTTGACTGACGGGAGGATTAGGCTTTGAAACACTACTGAGTGCCGGGCCAAGTTTTCAGAGGATGGCCCGTCTTTGAGTTGTTTTTACTTTTGTTTCAGTCTTGTCTTCACCTCATCTGAGTGTCTCTTTCATCCACAACCTGTGGGGTAGCAAAAATCCAAAACAAAATTCTTTTGTTTCCTAGGCATAAAATTATCTTTATATATCAAAATTGGTACACAACAGAAATTTACTTGACTTGACTTTACCATTTACTATTTTGATAACCTTTGCTACAGTACGTTTGTTAAAGGCACACTGCGTAACATTGTGGACTATACTGTTGCCATCAGAACAACACATGCTCCTGTTTAAATCTCAAATTCTGCTGCCTTTAGTCACATCTCCATGGAGACGAGCTGGAGACGTACCCACTCCCTGTAAAATTACAGTCAGCCGCTCACAGCAAAAGCACATGCTTGTTTGTAGATTTATGAGGTCTTTGTCAATGATGAAAGTATCTGTCATATAATAAATGCTTGTATTTCAATTTCATTTATTGGGTAAAATTATACCCGGTGTGGCTTTAAGTGATGATGTCATCATTCCACTTCCGGGTCTAACAGAGTTTTAGTCTTATTCACTATAATGGGATTTAGCTGATTTTAACCTGCTGTAGGTTCTTATTAAACATCTGATCACACAGAAATATCACATTTATTCTGGATTTTCTTTAGTAATGCTTTTCTGACATTTATTATCAAACATTTTTTTCCCATACACAATGAAGTCTTATTTTAAATAGAGAAATGGTGTGATTTATTTTTCTAATTAAACAGTTTTTGGGCTTTTATCTGTTGTTAATTCAGCTGGAGATTCAGATAAAGTTGTGTTTTTTGCTGTGTTTATCTATGGAACTCTCGACAGTTTGGACCCGGAAGTAGTTTATTATTGTGTGTGATGTCACACTTAACAAACGTATAGAAAGCACCTGCAGGTAAACATGTATATACTGTAATGGCAAATCCAAAGAGGAGGTAATATACTTTTTTTTGCTGTTATTATGTAATAATTTCAAACACATCCTGATGACTATCTTACGCTTTGTTGATTAGAAAATGCTACTGTATATTGATCTAAAGCGCTTCCTGGTTCAACATGCGCTTTGATAAGCCACTCCCTCCTCTTTCCCCTCGCTCCCCTTCACAACAAACCTCCGTAGCGTGCTGCCAGGACATATTCAAGCGGGCTGCTGCTTGTTGCTTTGCAGTAGTGGAGTTTTGGCGTATGGTTTTGCCTGTTGTTAAGGGTTGCTATTATAAAAGACCGCTTCCTGGTTGCATAGCAGCGTGGCAGGAGCTTTGGGGTAAACGGGAGGAGCGCTGCATAAGATTCAAAGATTACTCAAACATGTGCGAGTGGCTCAGAACACAGCTCCATTGTGATTTTGATGAAGGAACAATGCGGTAAAATGGTAAAAAAGTTGTTTTTTGGTTGCTTTTTTTCCATTGCTTTTTTGACGTGTTTTCGCCATGTTTTTGTCACTTTTTTGTCACAGTTTTGTTGCGTTTTCATCCTCGTTTTTGTCGTTTTTAAGCTTTCAGATTTGGGTAAAGCCAAACTGGGGAAAATGTGCTCGGTTCAGGTGGGGATTAAAGAGGTTCACCGAGCACATTTTCTCCAGTTCAACTTTAACCAAATCTAAAAGCTTTGTCGAGTTTGTTTATTTGCTTCCTTGAATACTTTGAACTTTGGCATAGAGTTTGTTTGTGTCAGCGTTATCTAAATGTCCTATTGGGAAATTGCTGTCAGACTGTTTTGAACAGATTAATCCCAGACTGATCAGTGGTTAAACAAACTTGTTTTTATCGAAACTTACACGTATTATCTAAGTCAAGATCCATTTGTGCGTCTGGATTAGGGGCGGGACTAACAGTATATAATGTCCGAACAAACGTTTCATAAACAGACTTCCAAACGAATGCTTGTTAAGATGTAACTTGTATTTTGTGCTATTGATTGAATAAAGACTTATTTCTCCGCAGTTTTTCCTTAAATTTCCAGACCAGAGCACTCACAGCTTTTATTTATTTATTTAATTTGGTCGGGACAGTGCATGTTAATGAACATACATGGGTCTCATGCATGTAAACAAGCCACACCGGATTGTTGCCTTGACCTAATTTGCATCCGTCGTCCCGCGCACTCTCAACACACTCTCATTCATCCTGGCCTGTTGTACATGTTTTTAGTGGAAGGGGAAACCAGAGTACCCGGAGGAAACCTACGCAGACACGGGGAGAACATGCAAACTCCACACAGAAAGGCCCCGTCCAGGTGGGAATCGAACCCAGACCTTCTTGCTGTGAAGCACGAGCGCTAACCACTGTACTACCGTGCCGCTTCTTGAAAAAAAAGCGTCAAAATGGCGACAAAAAAGAGACATAAATTAGGATGAAAACACAGCAAAAAAGCATGAAAAGAGCAGTAACAAAAAACAATAAAACAGGCAACAAAAAAGTGATGAAAAAACAAACAAAATGGCACCAAAATTACTATGAAAATGTGAGGAAAAATCTTAGATCACTTTAGTAGGTCTTAGCTTTGAAATGAGGCCTACTCGCCAGTCGAGAAGCTTTCAGATTTGGGTAGAACTGAACTGAAGAAAATGTGCCTGGTTAAGGTGGAGGTTAAGAGGTTAAAAATGTTCCATTACTTTTAATAGTCGTATCATTTTACCCAATTGTTTGTTTCTACAGAAATCCAGATGGAGACGTTCAGCCTTGGTGTTACATTGCCGACCACGAAGACGGCATCTACTGGCGCTACTGTGACATCCCCACCTGCCAGAGTGAGTCCCTGTCTTTCTCTCTCTCTCTCTCTCTCTCTCTCTCTCTCTCTCTCTCCACCTATCACTCTGCCTCTCGCTCCCACACACATTCACACACGCCGCAGCGGGTCATGCCCCCGGGGCCACATACAGGTATTTGTATTGCTCATCTGCAGCGCTTGCCTTCAATAGCCTTTATAGACTCGTACACAGCTATTATCATCCGCAAAAATGTCTCTAATTGCCCGGCGTCACCCCTCCTCCCGCCGTGCCCGAACCTGCCCTGCCTCTAATATGAGCTGTCAATCACCTCGCCAATTTAGCTAACGTGTCTGTGTGCGAGTTCACCAGCCCTGTCCCCGTTGGCGTTTGTTCTTGTTTTGACACTGCTGTGAGAAATTATTCCGCAATTGTGTGACTTTATGCCTTTGTGTGAAAGGGGCGGTATTCATCATCGCACCAATTGATTATCGCCAGCGATGGGGTCAGTGCGTTTGACTGTGCTTAATCCTTTAATGTCGCCACCTTTTTAATCACAGCTGATGAAAAGAGAGTTAGGTGGATCCAGTTTGGGTGCCAAGAACTGAAACTGCCGCTGGTGGCGGGTGTAGCAAGATTAGACATAGCATCACTGATCAAACGAAAAATTTAAAGCGGTTTTGTAGTTGTTTACTTAGTGACAGTAAGTAAGTTTATACACCTGTGCACTGTGACCTGTCGCCACCCACTGTTCAATGTCGTCTTGGGGGAAACTCAGTCCCCAACTTCACCAACTAGCATCTGAAAGAGTGGTTTGGTTATACGGATGCACCGATAACGCTTTTCCTAAAACCGATACATTGATTTGAGTACTCGCCGATACCGAATACCGATGTGAGTGCAAGGCATTTTCCTCAAACATACTTTTTGAAGTGTAAAGACGGTTTATAGAGGGACTTTTTCACAGATTGGTTATTAATTAGTTGAATTACTTTTCTCGTTTACATTTCCTTGAGTAAATTAGGCTTCCATTTTAAGAGAAGTTAAATCGAATCGAACATATGCCATTCTATTTTATTTTATTTTTCATTCAATATAATTTCATATTTTTTATTGCACTGTCCATCATACAGTCCATGTCCAACAGTTACTCAATGCCTGTGCTGTATTCATTTAGTTTTCTTTCTTTCTTTAATAATGGTATTGAGGTTACTTAATGGTGGTTACTTATTACTGCTGCTAATTTTAATGAATTTCTAATAATTGCTTTTTGCTTTACTGAAACGCCGTGTGGATTTTCCCGTACATGTGTTCTGTAGACGAGAGCAACCTAGCAAATAGCCCACAGCCTTTTGATTACTTTTGTTGCAGCTAAATTTTGCTCATGCTGTATCTCTTAATTTTGCATTTTCCAAGCACGTTTTAGTTGCTGGGCTAGTTGTATAGATAAATTAAGACCCTGGGCTTAAAGCGACTTAAGAACCGCCGGAGCTGTTAGCCGCTAGCTTGGGAACCAGACTCACCACTGTACCAGCGAGTGAGTCTGGTCACCGCTGGTCACCACAGCGGTACATACGCAGCAAACAGGAAGCAGAGTAAACCAATCAGCGAAGGCCTGGCGTCTGCCGTTGATGTGGTGTTTTTAGCGGTTTTAGGTTAATATTTGCGCTGGTCATTTACCATCGATTGGAGAAACGCTCTTTCTCTCTCTCGTGCGCCGTTCGTAGATTGTTATTGAGGGAACTTTCGTGTCCGTGAGTGACGCTGCTCGTGAACAACACATAAATGAATCTGATTGCACGGGATCGGTTTGATTTGCGGACACCCGCCCCAGACTGATCCCCCTCTGTATAAAAAAATATAGCGGGGAAGCATTCTGTCTCACCAGGCTAGTTAGCTGCTAATTAGCTGCTAGTTAGCAACATTAGCCTGTCGTCTTGAAAAACACAGCAGATGCAGCGCGAGGTACAATGAAGAAAACATCTAACTCTGGTTAAATCCAGCACAGACTCTGATTTAGTGTATCAGTGTATTCTGTGATAAAGTCAGCTCTATGTGGAATATTGTATTTCCACTGAAGAATTCTCCAGTTTGTTGCTCTTTGCTCTACTCAGAGGAGAGGAGCGCTGTAGGTGTGCTGCGCTGCACGTCAAGTCTGTTGGACTCAAGACGAGGTGACCAGCTGTTATGATTTTCCAGACCTTTCTCATCAACGGTTTTAAATGTTCTACCTCCAAGAAGGAGCTGATCGGAGACAGTCAATAATGTACTTAACATTTCAGACCTTGTGTAATCAGTTTATTTCTTGCGTGTTATGCAGATGTTCTACCTCAGTCCTTACCCTTTGTTTTATGGTGTGCATGTGAGCGTATCCATGTGTGTTCCTTCATACCTCCTCAGCCCTACAGCCACCTCGCTGTGATCCCATCTGAGTGCCATTCTTCACTAAAAGCTGCTGTTTGAAAAGCTCAGGAGCCATTAGCCTCTCGGACCATGCCTGTTAGCTGCATCGCTGGTATCTATGTGTGTCGTGTGTGTGTAGTGTGAGAAGGAACAAATGTGCATCAGAGCTGGTGTGGGACTGACCTGCTTCACATAACAGGCCATTTAGTCTGTTGTTTAGCGTCTCAACTCTATGCCCTTAAACTAAAACCTTTATGGCTCTGCCAGGCTTAGATAGGTCATGTTTTGTTTGTAGAGATCTGTTTTAGTCATTTATGATTGATCTAGTCTAATCTAAGTAAGGGAGATGTATAACACCATCTGAGTTTTTTGAGATAATTGGACTCATCGACTTTGCCAAGAAGGTAAAGCCAAAAATGGTAACGGTTACAAAATGATCATGAGCCATCCTAGACATTCCAAAACTTCAATTAATTTGATTGATAATGGCATTTAGAAAGATAACTATCTATGCCAATATAATATAATACTGCTGTGCCAAATGCATTTGCATTTTGTCCTACTGAAGGTGTGTGTAATTAAAATAATATTAACCTGCTGGTGTTAAACCTGACTGATGCAGGAAAACCCTCCAAAACAAACGCTGTGCTTGAGTTATTGTCGAAACCACATTGTGCACGTGGTGCTCACCTCTTGGCTCTGTGCGTGTCTTAAACACTGTTAGCTAAACCCACTCGCAGCTGTCAAAGACAGTGACCGTGACTGTTTTCATTCAGTCTGCCTTTTGTTTTGTCTGCGCCTCGTTCTGCTCCACGTCTCTGCTTACCTTTGATGTTGTGTGGTGGTGGAGGGGGACGGTCGCATGCTGAGGTCTCTTTGGTCAGTCTATCATCCGGTTTAAAGCCCTGTCATCTGCACCGTGCCACCCTGGTGCGGACACGCCCTGGTGCAGGCGGGTCACACCAGTCCATTGAGTCACAAAGCGGTGAAAATACTCTACTATGTCAACATCATCTGCAGTTTGGTTGTGTGCTGTTCTGCTTCTCATTTCCACAGTTACACACAGGCTAACCCCTCACTGCTTTCTCATTTATTCAATCGCAGCACGAAAATTCAATTTTTCTGGTAAGTATTATTATTGCAATTTGATTTCTGATTATTTTCAATCAATCTAGGCTCAGTTCAGTGTCTACATTTACATTTCAGAAGCGTTTACATGTGAGTGCAGGATGAAATACAAACTGCTAAACCATCCAAAAATCACATACATTTCAGAACATGTTGGTAGATTCTAGCAAAATTAGATTTCACAGAATTTTTTTCATTCTGTTGCAAAGGATGTTGTACTACCTATAAAAGCAGTGCTTAGGACTCATGAATTGCTGCTTTTCAAATGGCATTTTTGATTCATTTGTAATTAATTGCGCCGCCATAATTTGTTACATTTGTCCATGCACTGAACTCATACAGATTAAAAGCATTTGGCTAATCTATTTCAGGCCACAAATCATGTTGATGGAAGAAACCAACAGTCAGGGCTGAACTGTTTACAGATAGTGGTTAGATCGTTTATCAGGATTTAGGAGGCTGGATAATTTTGCATAATGACCCCAGCTTCTGGCTAAACAATATTACCTCTGGCTGCTCCGCAATGACTCTATGCATTTGATTTAACTGCTTCAGTGGTCTTTGGGATTCACTTTACTCTCGACCTCAGTTTGGTTGGTTTCTACTTTGCTACGAGTATAGTGTCACTGTGTCCTTATGATGAATGGAATGATGAGTAATCCTCTTCCAGGCAGAGCATCTGATGAGGCTGGACTATCGGGAAGGAACAATGGTAGAGGGGTTAGCTCTCGTGCCATGTTTTATTCCCCTCTAAAAACACGTACAATAGGATGCTTCTGCAATGCTTAAAATGTTCTTCTTGTAAGACATTAGGTTATGACAAAATCAAGAATCTACAGTAAGTATTTCGACGGTGTGGAAAATACTACTCTGTATGATCTTCTGGGGCCAGGATTCCCTTGAAAAAGAGATTCTGAATCTCCATTTTTCCAGGTTAACCTCTTAACTCAGTGCATTTTCTCCACCTTGGCTTTACCCAAATTTAAAAGCTTCTTGACTGGAGAGCAACAGAGTCACGCCTCATTTGAAAACTAAGGCCTGCAAAACTGATTTTTTTAAATTGTGTTATTGTTGGTTTTCCAGCACGTTTTTGTCGCTCTTTTATTGCTTTTTCATCCTCTTTCTATTTTGACGCTTTTTTCTCAGAAGCTTTTAGATTTGGGTAAAGCCAAACTCGGCAAATGTGCTCGGTTCAGGTGGCGGTCAGCGGTCAAAGGAAAAAAAAACAATGCTATAATGCAACTATACTTGCGAATAATGTGAATGGTGGTTGTCCAATCTATGTCCATTTGCGTTATTTTCATTATTGTTAATCCCGGCACATTTACACAAAGTGACTGTACTAAATGTTCATTAATGTGGACTGTCATCTTGAAAAACACAGCTGAAAACAAGTTAAATAAAGTGAAGGGAAAACACTATTTTAAATGATTGCCGTAAAAACACAAATAACACAAGCTCCCAGTCTCCCTGAAACAACATCAACCACTATTCCTGTAATTTATACCTCTGCAAACATGCTCTACAATGCGTGTGATGCTTGTATTTGTTTATTTCTGTCTTCACAATCACTACTAAAATTACCCGCACCCCGCATTGTTTTTTATCTCTACACAGCCAAAAGGAAGAAAGCTTAAAGGGGGGGTATTATGCTTTTTTCAATCACATAGCACCAGTCTATAGCATACTACAATGATGACGTAACCTTCTGTTGGTCTGTATATGCAGTAAATTAAAATAACTGCCTTGAATAAAATTGCTCTCTCAAAATGGCTGTACTGAACGTCTTGAAATAGGCCTCTGTCTCTTTAAGAAGCTTTCCGACACGCCCCCTTCAGCACACTGCTGTGGCATTTAAACAACACTACTGTGTGGGGAGGGGGCTCTGCTGAGCTGAGGAGCAGTGGTTGGTGGCTTGGCTGGTGACGAAAGGTCCAGAGGCGTCTCCAGGAGGTGGGGGCGTTCCTAGGAGGACTGAGGCATAGCTACACCTAAAATGGCTGCCGTCTAAGTTTTTACTGATTGCTCAAAAATATGTGAATGAGCCAAGGCAACACTCCAGGCATGTGTTTAATGAGGGAATGACATAATAACATGATATAAAGCTTGAAAAAGACGATTTTACATAATACCCCCCCTTTAAGAAATTGTTTATTGGTGGGATTAATGTAACAGAAAACAAACAAAGCTTTGTTGAAAAAATGAATTGCTATGTGTCTTTTTGGGCTCACGCTCATTAGTTTCGAACAAGTGATTCACAAAGCTGCACTCGAGAGTCCAGCGCACACTTGAATTAAACATTTTGTCTTGCCTCTTGTTTGGCATATTTTGCACAACTAGATATGATTATATTAAAAAGAAAAACAGTAAACATTGGATTTGGCAAAGATAACTTTTTCACTTCTAAACAGTGTTTGGAATAACGCCGTTTAAAAGAACGGCGTTAGGTAACGACGTTATTTTTTCAGTAACGGAGTAATCTACAGGTAATTCATTACTCTCCCCGTCGTTACAACGCCGTTATCGTTACTGGGTAAACAAAGTGGCACGTTACATTTAGACTGAATGCGCGCCGCGGTGTCAGCTCACGCAGCAGGAGCAGCGGAGAGGGTGGGCGGAGTCTCACGGAGTCTGTGCAGATTGTTCGTGCTCTCTGCTCCAAAAACTACGTGTGTCCCAGACCCGCGGCTGGTCATCCCCACAGCGCGGTGTGGACGCGGGGGAGAATCGATCAGTAGTGTTGGAACTTATTTTTAACCCAAAGACGCGTCTTCCCCCCCCTCATTGGCCGCGTTGGCACATGTTTCTTTTACTCCTGTTCCTCCTCATTCTCTGTGAATACGGCCGTATTAATTGACATTTGACATTAATAAAACAGCGACGCAAATACTGGCCAATACCAGTCAGTCACAGAGGCCCCCCACTCTACCCCCATTCAGTTCATTCAGTTACTATGAACATATTTACATGATAGTACATGAATACAAACACCTCTGTCTGTTCTACTCCTTTCAACTGACTTTTGAAAAGTGCAAAAAAAAAAAAATCTTTGATATAAAGCCATTTTTTTTTAACAGTAACGCAAATAGTTACTTGTCCTGGTAACGAGTTACTTTCATTATAGAGTAATTCAGTTACTAACTCAGTTACTTTTTGGAACAAGTAGTGAGTAATTATAACTAATTACTTTTTAAAAGTAACGTTCCCAACACTGCTTCTAAATGGATGGACTGTTGTTGCAATAGCACCACTTCTGTCAACAAATGCCAATATTGATTTACTCTTTCACCCTTTCACCCTTTGGGAGGTGCCTGGAATTCTTAATTGAACTATGCCAAAGTAAATATATAAAACTAATTACCAAACAATCTTCCTCCATGAACGTGAACTTCCTCTTACGTAAAATAGCGAGCATTGTTGCCTTTGACGGGCTTTAAGAAGTCCCTTGATGAAACTTTACAGTTGTCTCTTGACTGACAGGCAGGGGAACTGTCGCGAGTGTCATCTCCGAGCATTTGCCAAGTCGGAACTCCTTGAAGTGTGCGCCGAGAGCTCATCTGTCAACAGCGGCTCACCAAGAAAAACTAGTTGGGCTGCTGTGTGCTTTTTTTTTTACTGCAATATCACCGTCACTATATCAGATTTTCCTTTAAGTTACTAGGTTAGGGCTTTAGCTTAGCAAAACGTCCGTTCTCTTTCCGAATGAGTCAAACTGGACCTTTCCAGATTGATATTACTGTTCGCATGTTATTTGCACCGTAATATCATTCTTTTGCCATTGCACGCTCATGCAAGTTTATTAATTAAATTATAAAATGATATTACCAGATACCATCTTCCTGTGAGGTGAGGTAGCCACAGTTATCTCAACGAATCTAACTTATATCAAATTATTATGTTTGAGCCGATGTCTTTCTGTTTGTTTTCCCACATTAATTACACAATACGAGGGCATTGGATTCTTATCAGCTGCAACATTATTAAATCCTGTGTTGCTGCGCCTCCTGAACATTGAAATGCCTCAATAATTACAGTACACGCTACCTTCATTTATTAAAATACTTGTGGGTACGTCTGATGAAGCTTGTCTGTCATCGCTGAACAATATTTTTATTACAATGAGACACCTCATCTATTCACCAAGCAAACATTGCCACGCCACGTTGTTATTAAAAACAAAGTTACTGCATTTGGCTCGAGAATTTATGACCCAAAAAAAACAAGTGGAAAATATGATGTGATGGCACCCGGTCTTTATTGCGAGTGATTAACGACGTTGGATAATGGCACTTTGAAGTGACACTTGAGTCAACTTTCAACTTCGCGTTTCAAATCGTAAAAAAAAGAGAATAATGGCGAGCTGATGTTGTGCGTGTAAAAGACTTTGAAGAGCGCTACACGTGCCCAGCTGGAGACAAAATTGAGCTGTCTATAGACCCTTTAACTGCTGACATCATCAGTGACATCAGCTGGAGGCAGGAAGTGATCAAGAGAAATAAGATTAAACTAAAACTAGCGATTTTAAGTATAAAACTACAACTGAAAAATGTGGTCCTGTTGTGGCTTAAGGTGCGAGAACAAGAGGAATGACATTTGAGACGATAAAATAAGATTTATCTGATATTTCCAAAAACAGTTAGACATTTGTTTATCGTTACTATGACAACAGCTACAATGGAAATAGATAGGAATCGAGCTTCCCGCCTCCAGCTAAGCCCGGAATGTTTACAAACAATTAAAGGGTCTATAGAGCTCCACAGTCCCGCCTCCTCTCCGGTCCGGAAGTAAAATTCCCCTTGCTTTGGGGCCGTATGGATTTCAAAAAAAGTATTTAACTCCGTAACTACGTCAGCTTGGGCTGAAACCAGCTATGTGGTTATAAAGCGACCTCAAAGTCAGACGTAGGTGAAAAAAACACGTATGAGATCGATCTAGTTTAGGAAAAAATACAGTTTAACAGCGAGCCTTCGTCTAGAACTACGTTACCCAGGATGCTCGGTAGTCACGTGATCTACGCCAAGGCTTTTGATTGGTTGAGCTTCACGTTCCCCACGTATTTATTTATTGCAGGCTACATATATATTTTTAGCGGCAATTATTTATTATTTATTAAAACATCATGTAGGCAGATATCTGACGTTTTATCCATATAAAACACTGACGGTAAGAAAAATCGTAAGATGGCAATCAAGAAAATGTCCCTAAAGATCCCATTAAACGAGCCACAGATATGTTTTCATCCACTTAGCTTAAATCAGATTGTTAAATAGGAAAATTACGTTGAAACCTTGTCTTAATGGTAAAAAAACTCACCGAACCCGCTAAAAAACCACCGTTGCCACTTACCAGCGCCGTGTCGCAATGGTTTATGGGATACGGAGTTTCTAAAGTCAGGAAGTAAAATATGTACACAGGCTTGTACCTTTGCCTTTTCTTTAACATTATGTCTTCTTTTTGGATTGAAATGAAACATTTTATGGTCACAAATTGCTACATAGCTGATTAGCTTTTGCGGTGTTGTTAAACTCTTAATATTTGAATTTTTGGAAAATCGACGGTCTCAGAGAAAGGGATTTTTTGCTTCCGGACCGGAGCAGCAGGACCGGAAGGGGTGGGACTGTGGAGCTCTATAAGGTGCACATTTTTATGAGGATTCATACAAGGCCTCCTTGAACTTTACCCCGCCTCTCAACCGTTGTAATGTCGGGTCTTCCTATCACAAGCATTTTATAGACTAGAGGGCTCAGAACGAAGTTTGAGGAAAAAAGTAGCACACGGTGGACTTTTGCTCATAGCCATGTTTTCAGTCCCTCATACTGTAAATAGGCTCTTCGTATTACAAAACAGACGGTATAGCACATTGTTGTTGATTGCTTCTGCATGAACGTCTAAATCAATTCAATTCATCCTATTCCAATCCCAGCTTTGCTTTGGACAAACATGCATTTAACATATCATTTCCATTCATAAAAATATCCAAATGTCCTTCACGCAATAAGCAGGGCACACTGCCAAGACCGGAGTATCCCTAACGCCCTGTAAAGCGAGAGGAACTTTAAGCACACGTTGGACATCAGGCCTTGACACACAACTCTTCTGGGATGCTTCAGTATGGCCGGGTCTTTGCTTTTTAGCGACTTGGACCTTTCTCCTTGGTGGTCTTGCAGCAGCGGCTCTCACTCTGATCCAGCTGGAGATGAGAGACAGGCCTGGACTTCACTCAACGGATAAGTGTCAGTGTGTGACTCTGAGGAGGTCTCACAGCCTAAAAAAAAAACTCATTCAGTTCAACTCCAAAAGTCAGGCATTTTGTGAGGTGAGGTCACTCCGGGCCTTGTGGCATCAGAGAGGAAGTCGTTTTTTCACCCTAGAGTCCAGAGTAATAATCAAGCAGGGCCCATGACATTACACGCTTTATGTTGATGTAAAGGATATTGTGATATACCACTGTGTTCTGTAATAAGTCGTGTCTTCGTCTCTGCATGACTTGTTGACCATTGTAAATTATACTGTATACACTGCCACCATGGACCAACTAAACCTGCATGTTTTTGGAGATAAAGGGCAAAGCAAGGCAAGCTAGACATACAGAGAACTTTAAAAACTGTTGCCTTGTCCTATGTGAGGTGAGAGTCCTAACCTTTGCACCACCATGTCATACCCAAAACCTATAGTTGTTGGCGATGATCCTGTCAACCATGACCTAAAGTAGAATAAAGTAGGTGATTGATTGTTTAGGTGAGATCCCCCAAGTCTAGAGACAATCTCCTTGGTATCACACCATCACAAAGCATTGCAATTAGGGACTTTTGGAGGTTTTCGTTGCCTTTCACCTGCCCAAGGCCTGTCCTGAACCAGGTGAATGCGCTGTGGTCTGCCATGAGAACACTCTTTGTTACCCTGCCCTGGCCTCTGACCCCTCGCTAAGCCCCGCCCTCATGTGCCCCTCGGGGGGGGAAATACCTGTCCGCTTCAGTGCGAGTCAGATCTTCAACCAAAATGAAAGTCCTAAAAGACAGGCCAGAGGACACTGGACTGATTTAATCTACGATCCCAACTCTCTCCAGTTTCTCTACATGGCCTGGCTCAGATCAGTCCGGGCCATTAGGAATTAAAGGTATTGATTACAGGGAGAGCCGGTCGTGTAGAATGTTTGCTAATGAGCGCGAGTGGATGGCCATTGTTTAGGGCTTGTCTTTGGGAAAGGGGAGATGAATAGGCGGCCAACCCATTTAGCAAGAAACCAGGGCTCGCGGCCAAGGGGAGATGAGCACAGGTGCCCCAATGCAATTCAGACCTCGTATATTATTCAGAGAGTCTGCAAATCAGCTAAGGTCTAAAATGTATGTTTCTGATTGCAATGTGTGGGTTGGTTAGCACTTTCAAATATGTCTCAGATATAGTGTT
Organism: Neogobius melanostomus; assembly: GCA_007210695.1. Taxonomy (NCBI): domain Eukaryota; kingdom Metazoa; phylum Chordata; class Actinopteri; order Gobiiformes; family Gobiidae; genus Neogobius; species Neogobius melanostomus. Next base: position 3,556,303 of record VHKM01000006.1, on the reverse strand, counting down.
GAAATCCATCGTGTAATGCTATATCGGTTGCATTGATTATGTCTCTTTGTTTTTATTTCACGTCAAGTTTTTAAAGCGCAATAACCTCCCACAAAGTTCGGTGATAGGGTAGTTTAGTGCGTTTTTAAGTTAGTACAGGGGCGTGAATCGTGAAAGCGTTCCCATGGGTGCCATCGCTGTTAAACTTTGGCTTTGCCGGAATTGCCTGAGAACTTATGGCGGCGCTGACAGCAGACCCTTGGCCGTAGCAGGGAGAGCGGCGTCGCGTTACAAAGTGGCTGGTGACAAATGAAAGTGCAAGGGCCGTGCGCGCCTGATGCCCGAGGAGGTCGACCTGCGTCTCCTCCTCTTTTCCCCAAACTCTGCTCGGGACACGCTCTGCTGGCTCTGTCGAGGGCTAGATGACTGATGTAGTTCAGCGGCCATTTTTCTTCTTCTTTTCATTGTTAAGGACCAGGGCACTAATTATTCATTCAAGCCGGGTCTCTTTCCTCTTCCCTCTAATTAGACGGTTAGTCACTCTCGCAGGGCCCCGGGCCGGACCATTGATCTGTGTTGTTGTGATGGAACCTCCTCCAGTGTGCGCAGAGAGGCAGAGAAATGTACTGTTAACAGCTGTGCAGTTGTCTTAATAACAACGAGCACTTAATAAAGGTGGTGCACACAAATAAGCTCAAACGTTAACAATCACTAAAACTTAAAAGTGACTAATCATGAGGTCATCCAGAGCTAAAGAGAATTGGATTTGAAAGGTGTTTGAGAAAAGAACCTGTGTTGTGTAGGGAAGACTGATCTTTTAGCGGAACCTACTGTACTGTAGTCCTGACTCTGGGCACCAGCAGATCACTACCTGAGACTGTCGGAGTAACATGTCTTGTACCTGTCAATGTCAATGTCAACTTTATTTATATAGCACATTTAAAAACAGCTACAACTGCCCAAAGTGCTGTACAACAAACATTATAAAGTACAATTGAAGAGTAAAAACAGTCACAAAATATACAACATGAAACAATAATAATAAAATACATGGGTACCTGCTGCGACAATCTTCGCCACACCTAAAACCACTACTACTAAAGCGACAAGATGAATTGCTATTGATTAGCAGTTAACAGAAAAGCAATGACAATGACTTTGTAGCATTTTTGTAAGTCAACATGAGTGTGACTTACAAAAATGTAACGGTATTGTTGAATATGTTGGATCAAATAATGTATTTCATTCATAAGTCAATGAAAGTTAATTACTGTCTGTAGCCCAACAAAGACATTTAGCACACCCGAGTAAAAAGTACACAGCATAGCACCACAGCAGTGTTTCTCAAGCTATGTTACAGGCATCATTTGTGGTATCCATGACTCTGCTGGGTTCAGTCAGAGTCTTTTGCAGTTACAGACCCCCATAACTACGCTGTGGAACACTCCCCAAACCAAGTCGGTCTAAAAGTCTACTTTAATCTCGGTAAATATGTATATGTTTATGATTGTTTATGTGTGGACCGTATGTATATCCTCTGTATATGGTCCACAGTCGGACCATGTTACAGTTACAAAGGGGCATGAACAAGTCTCTCTCTCTGAAACCTAGATGTTTGTTTTCATCTGCACTGACAAAGCACTTCTACAACTTCCTCAAGCTGTCCAATAAAATGGTCCCCTTAGTTGTCTGACTGTAAACCATTTATACAGCAGAGATTTGCAATCTCCAGGGAATAGAGTAATGATCTCCCACTCCGTCCAACAATAGTGTGCTTCCAGACGCGCTGTCCTGGGGTCCCTCCCTTTCTCTGGGTTGTTTTGGTTTGTGGCGCAGTCAACAAGAATAATCACAGGCTTGACGGAGCGCTGCAGCTGTATTTGTTTATGCATTCAATATACTGTACAACAAAAGGGGTAATAGATGAGCCGGTCTCACAATGAAAGCGGATGGGGGGGGAGTCGTTTTTGTGGGGCTGTTGCATAAAATTTTGTGGGGCTGTTGCATAAAATTGAATGGCTTTCTACAGTATAATGTGTTTACCAGAGTGCTTCCAAATGTGAAAATACCTGTGTTCAGATGAATGTAGCATACTGGCTTTTCACACGGATTGTTGACCAGCTTCTCATCCTCATTCTAATGACTACAACTCAGTGACTTGGATTTGCATTTTGCCTTACGGGGTTGTCTCTAAGTGGCCATTATTTATTCACTCACAAGCTGATGTGGCAGACAGTGCTCTCGCCTCACAATGAGAAGGTCCCAGGTTCAATTCCCAGGCCTTTTCAGTGTGGAGCCTGTTCTACCAGTGTCTGTACTCTGGCCCCCGCGACTCCACTGGAAAAGAGATTCCGAATCTCTTTGACCGCCATCAGTTCCTCACCTCCTCACTCACACACCAAATCAAGTCTGGGAAAGTGAGTGAAGTGTCTTGCGCATGACACAAGTGTGATATGCCCTGGTTAGAGCTGGATTAAACCGCCAACCTTTCTCTATCACTTAAGAAGGGATGCACCGATCCGATACTGGTATCAAATATCGGAGCCGATTCTTGAACATATACAATATCGGGTATCGAAATATCCGATACTGAACCGATATCAGTTTTGCTTTTCACTGCTTTAAAAACACAACTTTCACTAAATCTAAGTTAATATAGACATGAAGAATTCACTTGCTGCGTTAGTTTAAACCTAAATGCCATGGTTAGCAACAGCATGCTAAAGCTAGTGGGAGCATGCTAATGCTAGCAGAAACTAATCAAGGCTGGGTCAGAAACTAAGTGGCCAAGTGTTTGCATTTTAATGTATGAAATGCTGTTAAAGAATAACTGATGTAAGATATCTGTAATGCACAAGTTGCACTGATCAGGTCTCATTATGTGAGTTGTTTATATTAAAGACGGGGTATTATGCTTTTTTCAATCACATAGCACCAGTCTATAGCATACTACAATGATGACCTTCTGTTGGTCTGTATATGCAGTAAATTAAAATAACTGCCTTGAATAAAATTGCTCTCTCAAAATGGCTGTACTGAACGTCTTGAAATAGGCCTCTGTCTCTTTAAGAAGCTTTCCGACACACCCCTTCAGCACACTGCTGTGGCATCTAAACAACACTACTGTGCGGGGAGGGGGCTCTGCTGAGCTGAGCAGCAGTGGTTGGTGGCTTGGCTGGTGACGAAAGGTCCAGGAGGTGGGGGGCGTTCCTAGGAGGACTGAGGCATAGCTACACCTAAAATGGCTGCCGTCTAAGTTTTTACTGATTACTCAAAAATATGGGAATGAGCCAAGGCAACACTCCAGGCATGTGTTAATCAGGGAATGACATAATAACATGATATAAAGCTTGAAAAAGTCGATTTACATAATACCCCCCTTTAATAGATAATAGCCTGTCCCAAGGATAGTGTCGGAAATCCAGTGGTCCTTGTTAAATATAATTGATCTGTACATCATGACAAAACTTTATTGATCTCACAATGGAGATAAGAGGACCATTCACTTTTTTACAAAAAAAAATAAAAAATCTTAAAAGCCACTTTTAAAAATGTATCATGGTATTGGTTAATATTGGATATTGGCAGATACTCAAACCCCCAGTATGTCGGTATTGGAAGCAAAAAAGCTGGATCGGTGCATCTCTACACCTGAGCTGCTGTCACGCCAAAGCTGTGGCAATGTTGTGCTGTGTTGTACTGTTATTTATGGCTCACTGCATGATGTAACTTGCTGAAGGACACAAGTGCAATATGCATTTTTGAACCAGTATTAACAAAAGCTTTTACAGCCTATAGGTTGTAATGTACGCATGTGCACTCAATGTGTTCAGAAGAGTGTGAAAGTGCACATGTTTTCCATCACTTTGGAGCCCAGACTTGTAGCACTTGAAGAACATGTCTCTTTAACCGTCTCCTCTTTGACCTCGCCATGTTAGCATCTCAGCGCTAAAGTGGAGCGTCTAACGACCTGTAATTGGATGTTAATGAAGCACTTGTGATGCTTAAAGGATCATTGAAGTTAAGCTTTTTCCACTTCTCTTTCTCTTTGAAGACCCTTGTATATTTTTTTACAAGCCTCTCAGAGATTGTCTTGTCTCCACTTAAAACTTGCTTTCATTTCAGCATGAAGCCTGTTGAAGTAAATAACCCATTGTGACCGAGGAATTTCAAGGCAGATGAAAAAAATAACTTAATAGCCCAAAGCAGATTTTTCACGAGCCAAAGCTAAAACACTGATTGAAGAAACAAACATTAGCTCTTATGTTCTGTGGTTTTCCAACTGAAAACAAAGCGATCTCTCTAAATCATTCATTATAGAAGCAGGCATGCTTTCAGTGGCAGAGATATGAGCCTTTCATGTATTCAGAATCCGAGCCATTGAAAGAGCTGATGCTGGTGGTATTTCTGAAAGTGTTTGGCTGCAAAAAGCCGTCTGTCTGATATCCTCTTTTCACTGTGTTGTCAACAAACGCGGTTTCATCTAAAAATCCAGGCTTCAGCAGATGTTTTCTAATCAGCTGTTAGTAATGTTGCAGACGCACAAGGGCAGACAGCTCTTAGGGACACATTTTACCAAAATACCTTGGATATAGTACTTTACCTTATCTTTTTTTTTTTTTTTGGTAACTAAAACTTCTATCTTATGAAACTTCAAACATTACTGTATGTCTTATCCCCTCTTCATCTTTGAACCAGTGTCTTCAGAGATCACCACAGAAATAAATTAGCTTTCCTTAAAAGTAAATGAGTGCATAACAATGGCCAACTTAAAGGGGGGTATTATGTAAAACCGACTTTTTCAAGCTTTATATCATGTTATTATGTCATTCCCTCATTAAACACATGCCTGGAGTGTTGCCTTGGCTCATTCACATACTGTATTTTTGAGTAATCAGTAAAAACTTAGACGGCAGCCATTTTAGGTGTAGCTATGCCTCAGTCCTCCTAGGAACGCCCCCACCTCCTGGAGACGCCTCTGGACCTTTCGTCACCAGCCAAGCCACCAACCACTGCTCCTCAGCTCAGCAGAGCCCCCTCCCCGCACAGTAGTGTTGTTTAGATGCCACAGCAGTGTGCTGATGGGGGCGTGTCGGAAAGCTTCTTAAAGAGACAGAGGCCTATTTCAAGACATTCAGTACAGCCATTTTGAGAGAGCAATTTTATTCAAGGCAGTTATTTTAATTTACTGCATATACAGACCAACAGAAGGTTACGTCATCATTGTAGTATGCTATAGACTGGTGCTATGTGATTGAAAAGCATAATACCCTCTTTAAGAGTATACTGTAAGCCTTGACTTGAGCTTATGAAACAGGATGCTATAGTATGTTTGCTATTGTGTAAACATAAATTATTTTGTCCAACTCCACAACAAGTAGTAGACTTGTGTCATCCAGAGGGCAGAGTGTTTACTGAAACTACCAATGCGGTTTATCAATGTTGATATTAGCATCGTGTCAACTGTAAATGATCAAAGCCTGTCTCTCAGTATAACCTATATTTGCTCATCTGTAGTCTGTTCTTTACTGTCTGGATGTCACTGAAATTTGCAAGAGTTATTGAGTTCCCTAATAACATGTTTGTGTCGGGCTCATCTGCAGTGCCTGCCAGAGCCAGATGCGCTTGCCAAAACTTGCCGCAGGTTTTTGATGTTTGTTTATGATATCCTTTTTTTTTTTTTGCGCTGAGATTTTTCACCCCCTTGTTGTGTCTGCTGCTCTGTCAAAGGTATCACCTGTTATAACCGCGTCGCCTCCTGTGGTGCGTTGTGGGTAAGCTAATAAGTGTGTTGCTAGTTGTAGACCTTAGTGGGAGCCCCTTCCTGCTGACTTACTGGAACACTTCTTGTCCAGAGTCCAGATTTCTGCATCGGCTCTGCAGGGCTTTTTAGCATGTTTATTATGTGTGCTTTTTGACTTTATGGCAGATTGGGGAAATTTGCATGTGGTGCACCTGTAGAGCAGATGTTTTCAGGAAGATTATGTGTGTTTGTTTGTTGTTTGTTTGTCTGTTTGTCTGTTTGTTTGTATACTTTATTATCCCAGTAGGGAAATTGTCGTCATCATTTGACAATAATACAAAATGACTCTTATGCTCCCATGGTCAATGCACTTCTTTTATTGTGGAATATATTGCAATAACAGTGTTCTTGTGGTATTTTCACAAGAGCTGTTTCACGTCCTGAATAACAATCAATGCCCATGGAAAGAAACTGGTTATCGCTAATGAAGCTTTTGTGGACTTTATAATTCAGGATCTTTTCATGTCGAAGTTAGTGTTTGATTTGCATGTTTTTTTTTTGTTTTTTACCCATTAATGAAATGCCAACTCGATCAACAGTTTTTATAGCAAACAAATCAAAGGTTTTTCTTGTTCTTCACAGACCTGCATTTAGTCTTAATAGTGAGCGGTATGTGTGAAAGGCCCATGAGGAATTAATATATCTATAACAAGCTAAATATGTCAATTAGCTTCGCACTTCATTGGCAGTTGTCCAAGGTGCGCCCCAATAAACGCCAAAACCAGCAGGGAAAGGCTGCGTCCCCCCACAATGCAAACAATTAGGGTAAAACAATGAAAACTGTTTTCAGTGTAATGTTGCTAACTAGTGTATAAGCCCATCAAAAACATTTGTAGCACATTTTCTATTGGCCTCATTGCAGAAGTAGAATTAGCCCTCATACAATAAAGTGGTGAATCTAGCAACTGACATTCAACTAACACATTTAGTACAATGTAATGTGCTATGTAACAATGCGTAATAACTTGTACGTGTAGGTTACATCCACAATGGAATAATATGCATTTGGACTTTGGAGTTACATAATGTAATAAGACATAAGACCGTAAGTCTAACCCAGGGCGGTACTGTATGTGGTCATACCGCCTTTGCTATGACCAATCCCATCAGATCTTGGAAGCTAAGCAGGGAAGGGCCTGGTCGGTACTTGGATGGGAGACCGTTTGGTAACACCAGGAAGCCTGGGGTGAATGTAGTGAGTGAGTGAGTGGTTGGTGGTGGTCAGAGGGGCCGATGGCGCAGACTGGTTGCCTCGCTTCCGTCAGTCTACCCCAAGGCAGCTGTGGCTACAACAGTAGCTTACCACCACCGAGTCTGGAGTGAATGAATAATGACGACAGTGTAGCGCTTTGAGAAACTTGGTAATACAGGCTTGTAAAGCGCATTACAAGTGTAAGGCATTATTATTATTATTAACCCTAACCTTAAAGCAGTACTAAGTAACTCGTGCCCCTAGAGGCCATAAGCGCCACTGCAGGTGTCATAGCATGTGCGTTTTTTTACTCATTAATTGTCCATGAGAGTAAATACTACACTGACAGAAAAGACAAAGGGAGAGAGGGATATTGTACATCCAATTACACAATGGATATAATTTTTCTCTCTCAAACTTGGCTGTAAATACTGTTTAATTGGCGCAGTTAGCTTTGCCCGTTATCCTGTTAGCTTCTTCTTTGTGATTCTATTAGTGTGTATTGGTGGCTCGTACCCGGTGGTAGCAAAGTTGCAATTGTGGTTTTCTGGCCAGAGACAACAGGGGGCGATGAAAGACCCCCCAATCATCCCATTGACACTTGTATTCTCCCAGAGGGACTACGGAAGGATGTATTAAGGTAAACAAGTTACTTAGTACTGCTTTAAGGTCTTATGTCTTATTACATTATGCACCTCCAAAACTACTAGTACAAGTTATTACAGATGGTCACAAAGGCAGATTACATTGTACTAAATTTAGTTAGGTACAATGTATCAAGGTAGTGTAAAATAAAGTGTGACTCAACTGTCTAACTGTGAAAGGTCCAGGCCATTACTCTGGCAAGCCTTAGAGTTTCATATTGTCTAAAATAAAAGTAAGTATGTATATAGTTTGAAAAACAAATAAAACAATACTCAACACCGATATGTTTTGATGGGAAAGCAATTATACAACCTGATTAAAAGCAAAGGAACAAAAGGTGTTTAAGCATATGGCTTACATGTGTTGTGCACTTTACCAGCCGGAGTTGGCGAGCTACTCATTGCTCTACACTGTCATCATCATCATTCATTCACTATCTTTATGCTTGAGACTATGCCAGACCATAATGTAAGGCTGGGTGATTTTGGAATTTAATCAGAATTCGGTTGAAATTAATTTAATTTAACCTTAATGTATATAAGACACTATATAATGCCATATAAAGATAAAATACTTAAAATACATTGAAGAAACAAGACAGATTGAACAGTTTGGCGTTTTGTTTTGACACGTACATTTTCCCATCTCTCCAACTTGCCCAGCAACCACATGAAAGCATTTTGGAGACCTGCGTTGTAACTTCTCCATCTCCACCTCCGCGTCATGGTGTTGTGATGTGATCCACTCTAGCCGACGGGATAGCAAAAAAAAGACTGATAAATTGACTGTAGTCTGCAATTTTCTTGTCAAAGCTCAAAGAAGAAAAAAGCTGAGCTGCCTTTAATCTGGTGTTGAGCCCTGCAGTAGCATTTTCTCATACGCCCATTCAAAGCGCCATTGAAGTCCTACCTGGCTGCTTTGCTCGCGGGCGGTTTGACGATTCCCAACCAGGTGTTTATCTATGCTTTCTCTCCTTTAAATGTAACTATGGCTTCTTAAATGGTCTATGTTTCACCAAATTGTCCTTTTCTATCTTTTTCACCATGCTGTAATGTTACATATTCTCATTAAACCCATAACTGGAATGGTGTTTTGTTTCTTTCACATATCTTTCAGTAATCCTGCAGTACAGAACACCTGATCAGACTCAGAGCATCTTTGTGGGGTCGTCTATGTGTATCAGAGTTTCATTTTTAACCGGTTCCCCTTTCACAGCAACAGCCGCAGGTGTTCTTGTGTGTTGCAGAACTACATTTTAGAAACAAAAATGCAAAAAATACAAAAAAGGCAAGAGTGTCCAAAAGTAGTTTTAAAAGCCTGAACATAGCATAATATAGAACCTGTTAGCAGCTATACATCATTGTAACTAGACCTCACTCACTGCCATGCTTGGAGTCAGTTTAATCCTGCCTTAGCTGCGCCTGTGTTCTTTTTGAGCTCTTTAAGTGATTTAAACGCATTAATCCAGTAATGAGATTCTGTGGGTTGTGTCTGAAAGGATAGTTAGACATGATTTATTGCATGACTAAGAGACTCTGAGGACATTGTCTTTGGGTGGTGAGACGTCTGTCAAATACTGTTTAGCATAGCTGTAAATCGCGTCAGAAGTCTTGCAGGTCAGCGCATAGATCAAACCAAGATTTTTTTCCCTCTTTCCCACTTTGGTTTTGACTTTCTTTTATACTTGACATTTCCCAACAGCGGCGCACTGTAAGAATCTTAAACATCTTTTTCTCAACAGCTCTTGTGTCCGCCTCAAACATAAAACACATTGGTGGTGGTTGACTCGGTCCACAGTGACTCATTTGCATGCACAATCTCTGCTTTTGGCACTTTTTACAGGTGGGTTTGTCAAAATAGTTGGACCGTGTTGTTTACGACCGCGTGCCAGTTGTTTATCGGGGGAACTCAGCCGTCATCAGCCGAGCTGGCAGCTTTCGACATGCAAATGTTTGGAGAGACACGCTTGACAGCAAGTACAAGCTCAGGAGAGATGGAGTTTGAGGATGATGTTGGTTTGTGCTGCTACGGGGGACCAATCCAACAGAGTGTATTACACTCACATATGTCAACTTAGTATGATTTGTCCTGATTCAAGCTACCTTAAGTAACCTCTTAGAATTTCTCATCTAGATCGTCTTACCTCGTTCTTACTCATAATGTTTGACTCAGTCGTATTGTACAATTATGATTTTCAATGCAAGATGCTTATTAGGTACAATGCCTGACCAAAAAAATAAAGTGGACCACCTGGATATTTTGACAATGCAGAAGCTTCTTGAAACAATGCTAGAGTGAATGGGTGCTGTAATCAAAGCTAAATGTTGACATTCTGTTTTGGTCGGGCAGTGAATATTGTAGTGGTGCGTGCATTTTTGATTTCTCAACCTCAAAGCATCATCGACAGCTCGGCTATATTCCAGGGTTGCTCTTGTCTCATCTCATTGCGCCCTGCAGTTGAATGAAACTAATTCTTATCCTAAAATATGGGTTATTTTTTACTTGATTTCTCAAACCTGTTGTGGAAATTACTTATTTATTTGTGTTTGTCAGAAGTGCTTCCCCTCCTAATTATGTAAATGAAGGAAGCCAGTGTGAATCACATTGAAAAAACAAGTTGGATATGGACTGCTGCTGGCATTGTTAGCACTTCCCGTGCTATTATGTCGAATTGAAAGGGATTGCAATGTTTTATCAATGCGCAGGATTTTGAGAGATTGCGGACTGTTTGATGAATATACAAATGATTGGGGCAGGTAGGCTGGTTTGTGTGGTGTGAATGCAGTGTGTTATTCTGCCCTGTGAATGTGATAATACCTCATTGCTTAATTATTTGTGTCCCTTAGTCCAGTGTAACAAATATTTAGATGATACAAAGCAACTACAAATAGGATATGAACTGTGTGTGTTTCTTTGGACTTTAGTGGAGAAAGACAAATGCTTTCTTTTGTCTTCCAGGCTGACAGTGGGATGTTTTTGTTTTATAGATGTGGTGTTGGTGTTACACTAACCCTGTAAAACAAAGAATCATTTTTGATAAATTCATCAAGCACTTAATATAGATTTCTCACTTTGTTTATATTGTAGTACAGTCTAGTAGAAAGTAAGTAAGTGCTTTATTTGTCATTGTACAACCGTACAATGAAATTGTGTTGAGGTGTTAGTTCTGAGCCGCTGCGACTGAGCCGTGCCGCCACTGTGGGCCAACCTGACCAGGAGGTTTTGGAGGTCGGGGAAACTGTAGTACCGGGAGGAGACCTGGCTGGCTGCCTTCAGTGCTCGGTGAAACGGTGCCCCACCTCCTGGGTTTGTCCCTATTTTAGAGGTGGTGTCCTGCACTGGTCAGCTCCACCTCCTCCTTCCTCTTCCTCCTGCGCAGCTCCCTCCGGGCCACAACAGTCATTCACCATCTTTTGGAAAGAGCTTAGCAGTTAATCAGTTTTATTCTCCAGTGAACGTCCATTAGCCAAAACAATAGTAGGGACAGAAGGCATGTGTGGCTTAGCTGCGAGTCTTGCCCGGATACCTTCTTGTTTGTCCCTTTTTGTTTCCTGTAGCTCCTCTTGTGACGCCTCCACTGTGCTGCAGGTGTGGGGGGCTCTTGGTGTCTCGTCAGTGTTTCAGAAGAAGAAATTTGTAGGTCTCAAATGGGTTTTGCTCATAAGCTAGCTGTCTGTTTACTTTTAAAAACTCTCTGCAGTAAAATAAAATCCACTGAACTCCACAAAAACACAGCCAAGATGTACAAAAGTATCCAGTAAATCAATGTGGAGCACAGAAACCATCAAATGCATTTCGCAGTAAAAGGCAAAAAAAAAAAAAAAACAGCTGTACCAAGAGAGAGGGAGGTTGCCTCTTTGAAGTTGCAGTAATAGCTAGTAAATGCCTGTTTACATTACAACATTACCAGTATAAGTAGGATTATTTGTAGTGGTAGAGTAAAGCATTAGCTGACGTAACTTGAAAGGGTTTGTACCGAATAAAGTGTTTCTAGCTTCATCTGCCAAATGCAATTGTACTTAAGTTTGTAAAAAGTGTGTGTTTCTAATCCCTGTCCTCTTGCCTCACTCTCTGTATGACCTCACTCCCTCTCTCCACTCGTCTCGTTCTGGCTGTTCATTCCACAAACAATACTTTAAATATTTTAGCCCGCCTGTCACCTGACTGACATCGGTTTCTCATAAGCGCATGTGTGTTGGATACCAACTGACATGACAATGTTTACACAAACTCATAAGCCGAGCCTACACTTCAAAGCCCTCTTACTGCACAATGAAAATTAACCTCTCATGTTGCCTAAACTTAAACTGGATGATGGCAGAGCGCACTGTATAATTCTGGCCACTTTATTTGGAAGCTTTAGTACTTCGTAATATAATGTTACATTTATTCTTATAATGTACTAGATTCAAATTCAAATCTGGACCAAGCTACACTTAGAATACCGAATACAAAAAATTAGATATGAAGCCCAATGCTCAGAGGTTCTGTCGTAAAATGCCAGTGGCCAAAGAACAATGCTCAGACTGGCAGTAGAAGACCACACTAGTTTATTAGGTACAAAGGTATCAAAGCTATTTTTGAGTGAAATGCTGCAAACATACAGTATTCATAGCACATATTAGTCACAGTTGCTTTGAGGAGTTCATACCTTCAAAATAAATGTATCAAAGGGACAGTCAATGTCAATGTTTCTTTTTTTCGTCTGATGACATATTGACTGATGGTGTTTTCTCTGTGTGCAGTGCCTGGAAACCTGGGCTGCTACAAGGACAGTGGGGACCCGCCAACTCTGTCTGGTCCAAGCGAGACGTCCAACAAGCTCACCATCCAATACTGCATCAACTTCTGTCGCAAACAGAGATACAGGGTAAGCCTCTCTATACGCACGCACTGCAGAAAAGCCACTACTTTCACTCAAATTAGGAGGGTTGAGACAGAGACTGATTTTGGTGACACCTCTAACTCAAATTGCCCCCATGAGTGAAGCGTTTATGCGTGAATCAAGCTCACATTTAGTGACATTTCCTGACTGTAATCATTACCATGTTCAGCGTAGTCTTTATTAAGCCATCAAACTCCCTGTATTGAAGCCAAGCAGCGGATGACAAATCAGTGCAGGAATCTGAACTGACAGCTGGAAATGAGTGCTATTAGCCCAGTGGGGTCTTGTCCTCATTGGGCACCGTTGTCCCGCCTTATAAACCATGCCAGGTGTTTATTTTCTGTCCGAGCACTTCGCTTGATGCGCATCGACGGACTTTGACAGCCTCCCCCCACCGCTCAACTCAGCGGATATTACAGGATGTGGCAGCAGATTGGCACCGCTGCACGGCCTCGGTTTAGCGCTAGTCAAATGTGTGTAGGACGTCGCGGCTCGGAAGTGTACGTGCCGCATGTGATCGGCACAAGAGCGTGTCTGATGAGTTGGGAACGGCTGAGCGCTGGCCTGCTCTGCCAAGTGTTCACGCTGGTCTAGTTGATGTGACTTCCAACAAAAAGGACACAGTCTGACGGAGGCTGGACTGAGTGTGCATTCCTGCTCAGTGAGGAAAAGATCAGTGTGGTGAATCATGTAACACCTTCAGCTCATTTCAAGCTCCGAAATGGCACAATAGTGTCATTATCAAATGAGGACAATGGGTCTTTTGAGATTGGCGGTTACGATACATAATGCTATTTGACGTTTCACATTCCTACACCAACTCTTTGAGGAACTAGTTTTGGACATTCAAGGCCAAACATAAGTATTGCGATTTGATTTGTAATATGTGTGGTTTTTTTAAGTATTCACAAGGCATATTTAAACACATCCAGGACAATTTACATTTGAGCGAATACTGAAATTTGAAATTCTAAACTGCATGTTTGAATCCTGAATTACCTGGTTAACTGGTTTTATATGGAGTAAAGTAGAAAGTTTTAAACAAAAACACCACTCAAGGAAAGTACAGACCTTCAAAAACGTCAGTACAGTACTTAAAGGTGCATTATGCAACTTTTTACGCGGGAAAAAAGCCTACAGTGGAGGAAAAGTATGTGAACCCTTTGGAATTTCTCACATTTCTGCCTAAATTGGTCATAAATTGTGGTCTATTATTTTTTGTTTTAAATCACAAGAATGAGTAAACAGTGTCTGCTTAAAGTACATATGACAGGTTTTATGCTTTTGAAAATATGACATATTTCGAAGGATGACAATTGCAAGTTCATCAGATGCATAATTATCATTCTATTTCAGTGAAGCAGCCATTTTAATGAAGAAATATTGGCAGAAAAGTTATTTTTATTTGAATTTTTAAGCTACTGACAGGAAGTGACATAGATACAGTAAAGGTAACATTCCATAGCACTTTGACTCACTCATTTCCCATTGACTTAACATGGTTGCACGGCAACAGTTTAAAGTTGTTTACCTTCTTCTATGTCACTTCCTGTCAGTGTCCAATAAGGAAGTGAAACTGTAAACATCACAAAACTAACCAAACTAAGAAAGCTGGGTACAATCGTTAGCAAAATCTTAATATAATCGCGTTAACTATGTTTTAGCAACAATTGTGTCTAATGTGTCATATGCACTTTAACCTAATACCACCCATTCAATTACATGTCATATTTTTGTTGGCCATAACATGTAACATTCACAGGAGAAATTCCAAAGAGTTCACATACTTTTTCCTCCCACTGTATATTTGTGTATTGTTGTGTTGCACTATTTCCATCACAGTGGTCTCTAGGACGCTCCAGCATCAATTGTTTGGAAGGTTTTCACTGCTGTTTTCACCAGAAAACATATACAGCAGTTGATCCTGGAGCATTGTAGAGACCACTGTAATGGAAAGTAAAGGCGTCATGACCACTCATGCAGCCGCTGGGTCACTATAATGTAAAATATGCAAAATATCACCTTTTTTTTTTCTTTAAAGGAATAGGCCACCGTTTTTACATACTGAGATATGTTCTTATCTTAGCTTAGACGAGTTCATTTGTATTGTCTGGTCTTCACGTGTGCCTTCCATAACGTAAACAGAGCACAGAAGGCGTTAGCATTTAGCCTCTCTCTTCTCCTCTATAGCTCCAAACGAGGTGAAGATAGAAGCTACCAAACTCTTCCACATTTTCCCTATTTAAATATGGTTACGTGAAGTGTTACACCATAAAGTATAATTACACAAAATTAAACAATGTGGATTTTCTAAGCGGGTAAAAAGGGGAACTATATTGTAAGGCGTAATAATACCAGGAGTAATTTGGCATCCGCGCAGTAAAGTGAAGATATCACTGCGCGGATGCCGAATTACTTCTGGTATTATTACGCGGTCCACCTCTGCATGTAAGCATCACAATATCGACTCAACTATAATAACAAATTAGACAAAACAAGACGTAACTTATGCTTGCGTTCATTTTACATGCTAAAACATTCAATTAAGAAGATGTTTGAATGCATATCATCATGAACAGTCCATGCCATTTCTCCCCCCGAATTCTTAGATTTTTGCCCCGTGGTTAACAGAGTTGTACCCTTCAGATCCGAGTTTCGTTTTCTTCTTTATTTTGGCCCCTCCACTTGGTTGGCCGTGAGTCCCGTGACGCAGAGAGGCCACGGATCAGCTGGGAGCTTGCGGTTCGCCAGCATTACAGCATCGTGTCTTGTAATCATGAGAAAACACAATACCATCTTCACTGTACTCCAAAAACAACTGAGCAACATTCGACTGTTTGCACACAGTTTCAAAAAAAAAAACATCCATCATAAATCATCTTTATTTGAAGACTAAACTTCAACACATTTCATCTTACCAGAACAAAACTGTGAAAGAATTGGCCATATGTCATCCGCCAGTGGCATTTTCCCATAGATGTAAATTAAAAAGCGTCGTGGGAAAATAGTTTGGGATGTTTGCTTTCGCAGTTGGCCGGAATGGAGTCGGGGTATGCCTGTTTCTGCGGCAACGAGGTGGACCTGCAGGAGAACGGAGAGTCGCCTGGCATGGAGTGCAACCACGTCTGCTTCGGCACCACAACCAGCCGTGTGGGGGCGACGGCTGGGTCATCGTCTTTGACAGTAAGAGTTCAAAAAGTCCTATTCACGGGTTTCATCGTGACTGTTTCCTATGAGCGCCATTTGAAGAACTTTTAACCTTTAACAAAGAGAACATTTGACTTGTTAAATTGTTAATTGCAGTCTTTGTGATCCATTGGAACCTATGGGTGTCGTGACAGAAGAGACTATGGTGGCCACTCATTGTCATAGTCTGAAAATAATATTCTGGTCTAGGAATATTTAAAGGAATAGGCCACCGTTTTACATACTGAGATATGTTCTTACCTTAGCTTTGACGAGTTCATTTGTACCTGTCTGGTCTCCACGTGTGCCTTACGTAACGTAAACACAGCACAGACGGCGTTAGCATTTAGCCTCTCTCTTCTCCTCTATAGCTCCAAACGAGGTGAAGATAGAAGCTACCAAACTCTTCCATGTTTTCCCTATTTAAATATGGTTACGTGAAGTGTTACACTATAAAGTATAATTACACAAATTTAAACAATGTGGATTTTCTAAGCAGATAAAAAGGGGAACTATATTGTAAGGCGTAATAATACCAGGAGTAATTCAGCATCCGCACAGTAAAGGGAAGATATCACCTCGTTTGGAGCTATAGAGGAGAAGAGAGAGGCTAAATGCTAACGCTGTCTGTGCTGTGTTTACGTTACGGAAGGCACACGTTGAGACCAGACAGGTACAAATGAACTCGTCAAAGCTAAGGTAAGAACATATCTCAGTATGTAAACACGGTGGCCTATTCCTTTAACTTGGAATCGCCAGTGCCAGAGTCTCAGCAGATTACTCAAGCTTTGTAAAATACTTTAGCGAGAGTATATTATGCTTTTATTTCAAAGCAAAGTATAATTTTACCCAATAAATAGAATAAAACACAAGCACTGTTTTTATTACAGATATTCTTATATTGAAAAATACCTAAGAAATCAGCAAACAAACGTGTGTGTTTGCTGTGAGACCTGACTTTACATGGAGATGTTGATTAAAGGCAGCCAAATATGGGATTTAAATAGATTTGGTCCTCATCCAAATCCATTCTTTGATTAATCTCTACCTATTGGAATCATTTGCTGTGTCAAGCTGGTCATTAGGAGCATGTTTTGGCAACCGTGTGATCCAAAATGCTACATAGTGAGTCTTCAAAACAAATGAAATGATTTCAGTGATGCTGTCTGGACTATAAAAACAAAAACAAAAAAACACTAGGAGCCCCACCTCATGACATCAGCAGCGTTTGTACTTTTGAGAAGGAGACAGACTAAATATTATTTTTCATGATGTAACAGTATTATGCCGTTTTTTTTTAAGCCCAAAATATGAAGCGTAATAGCAAGTTTTTGATCTCAGCTTAATAGCAGGTCTTGGATCTCTGTGATTTGGTGCAGGCATAATCATAAGTCTGAATAGAGCGTTGCACAGGTGAGCGGGCTAAGTGCTTTTTGTGTCGTCCTATAAAGTTTATAGGAAGTGAGGTGAGGACAGTCAGTGCCGCTGGCATTTTCACACCTGTCATTAAAAACGTTGCGGATGAATTTGGGAACACTCATAGAAAGGTCAACAAGGTGATGAGCTCAAGCGCTGTGTATGGCGTGATTACTTAACAATTACACAATTAAGATGACATATGATGCAAAATTGACTTTCGCTGAGCATTGTATGATTTTATAACTTTGTTCCCTCATCAAAAAACATCCCTAGAGTAGAATTTCGCTTCCATTGCGCTGTTTTGAGTAATCTAATTACATTATTTAAATATATATGAACCAAGCACATTTTCTCCAGTTCGGCTTTACCCAGATCCAAAAGCTTCTTGAATAAAGCAAAATGGAGAAAAAACGAGGATGAAAATGCAACAACAAAGTGACAAAACGTACAGGACAAGCAACAATAACACAATAAAAAAAAGCTACAAAAACACGACTAAAGAGAGATGGAAAAGCAACATTACCGCCACAACATAGCAACAAAAAATGTGACGAAAACGCAACAAAAAAGCAACGAAAAAAAGCGATGAAAAAGAGACAAAAATGTGATAAAAAGTGGCGACAACGTGACAAGAAATTTACAGTCAGTTATGCAGGTCTTAGCTTTCAAATGAGGCGTTACAGTGGCCTATAGGCAGAAGCTTTTAGATTTGGGTAAAGCTGAACTGGACATAATGCGCTTGGTTAAAATGGGGGGTAAGAGGTTTGATTCATTCATGTCGTGTATGTTATTAGATTATGTTTTCCACAGATATCAAGTAATAGTTTTGCACCATAAATAAAACTTTGGTTGCAAATAAGATTTTGAATTTAGCTGAAAATCGCACACTTATTTTCCTGCACTTTCATTTACCAAATGAGGCACAGGTCCTGGTCACAGCCTCTAAAATCAACCCCAAGCTTGGCTGCAGTTTCTAATTTCACACTTGTGTGGCACTCTCTCCCACAGCTCGAGTGGGGGCCTGTGGAGGGAACTACACGTCTCCCTCTGGAGTGATCTACTCGCCTGACTTCCCTGACAAGTACAACCCAGGCCGGGTGTGCTACTGGACCATACAGGTGCCAGGGGCCTCCGCCATCCTCTTCAACTTCACCTTCTTCGACATCTCCGACCAGACGGACATGGTGGAGCTGCTGGATGGATACACGAACCAGGTGGTGGCGCGCTTCGACTGGCGCAGTCCTCCGCAGGAGCTGGTCAACGTCACCGGGGACTTCGTCATCCTATACTTCTTCTCGGACCGGATCAACCAGGCCCAAGGTTTCGCCCTGCTTTACCAAGGTCAGGCATCTTCGCATCTGAAATGTTAGGATGTCACTGCAAATGCTCTCACAATAATAACACAATGATACAGTTAGCAATATAGAAATAACCAACGCTCAACATACACAGTTAACGGTCCCTATTTTAATGCTTCGCTATTCTCCAGCGCAGGCTCAAAGCCAGCCTCAGACACATTATGCAGGGCCAAGTGTGTGCTGTGGTGCGGATTTGCATGGCGCTGCTGTAGTGGACTCTGGCATTTAGCTCTCTCGCGAGTCACTTGTCTCACCACTGGCGAGCCCTTCTTTTTCCATTTGCCAGTCAATGTCTCAGGGCCCGGGGTGATGCTGCAAATTTAAATACGGTTTTGTTTTCCTTAGAACTCCCTGTTATCAGACTACAGCAGCAGGCTTCTGCGCTCTGCACCCCGAACCAAATGCAAAGCAACCTCAACTTTTCATGCCTCCTACATGGACTAAATCGATGAGTGAAGGGCTAAATATGAAACATTCTGGTGTCATTCAAAGATGCTATAAAGCCCACTATACAAGTAACAGAGCAGTGATCTTATCTAGAAGTTAAAGAGGGGGTATTATGCTTTTTTCAATCACATAGCACCAGTCTATAGCATACTACAATGATGACGTAACCTTCTGTTGGTCTGTATATGCAGTAAATTAAAATAACTGCCTTGAATAAAATTGCTCTCTCAAAATGACTGTACTGAATGTCTTGAAATAGGCCTCTGTCTCTTTAAGAAGCTTTCCGACACGCCCCCTTCAGCACACTGCTGTGGCATCTAAACAACACTACTGTGCGGGTAGGGGGCTCTGCTGAGCTGAGGAGCAGTGGTTGGTGGCTTGGCTGGTGACAGAAGGTCCAGAGGCGTCTCCAGGAGGTGGGGGCGTTCCTAGGAGGACTGAGGCATAGCTACACCTAAAATGGCTGCCGTCTAAGTTTTTACTGATTACTCAAAAATATGTGAATGAGCCAAGGCAACACTCCAGGCATGTGTTTAATGAGGGAATGACATAATAACATGATATAAAGCTTGAAAAAGTCGATTTTACATAATACCCCCCTTTAAAAAATGTCCAGGAATTGAGGCCTGGACCGTCTTGCTGCAAGTGGATGCCAGATTGCGATAATAAATTATGTAAAAGATGTATATAGCATTTGATTATAACCAGATGGTACACAGATAATGCATTTGGACTCTAATGATTTGCAATCTCGGTTTTTGTGTCATATTTTCATATTACAGGCAAAAATACAATAACAGCAACCGTGTTATATATTTTTTTGTTTTCCCCTGTGTGCGCCTAAATGAGTTGCATCTGGCCGCGTGTTCAGGTTTAAACAAGCTAAATTTATTGCAAACACTTTTTTCCCAGCGACGTCTGGAGAAGCCTTGGCCACCGCATGTTTACAGCGAGCCCAGATGTTTCTGCAACTTTAGCCGTTTCCAGCCGCGTATTAAGCATTCACTCGTGCCCCACTGTATACAGCGCCTTTCAACAAGCGCGTCAACACCGCGGATCCTATTACTGCGAGCGGCGGCTTAGCCACAGAGACAGCGGCGTTAAGTGATCCACGTCCAGCGCGAGGTGAAACTACAAACAACATGGCCAGTGATATTCGCTTTCACTGTACACTGACATAAAGCGCAATTATGACTGTCACTTTTTTTTACCAAGTCGTGATGGAGGACGGAACTATAGTAGTGTGAGGCGGCTGCTGAAACAGAATGAGAAAACATGTCAAAAATAAAGGTATGCGTTGTATTGTGTGGGGCGCATTCCACCGGATTAAAAGAACTGCTGTGAGTGCATTGTTCTTGGAATAAAAAAAAAAACGTGAAAAAAGATTGTTATAAAACAGCATGATGAGTAGCACTCACACTGAGAGCAAATACGACTGAAAAACCTCCCTAACAACTGCCTTAAAGGGATACTTCGGGATTTTTGACATAGGGCCTCATTTCCTAGTTATCCAGAGTGTTGCTGATGTCTGGAGATATTTTTTTCTTAAATTCATGCAGTTCTTATATTTGAAGAGTAGTTGCGCTAGGCTAGGGCAAGGCTAAAGCATTTTATGGTAAAGTCTAGCCTGCATTAAAAAAACAGTTTGACCCACTCCACAGTGCATCTGAGGCAAATCACTTATAACACCAGACTACCATATAAATGTCTGTGTCATAGAATAATTTTAACCATTTTGCATTTAAAATAACTTATATTGAGCAGCATCAGCTTCGTGGCTGTGAGCTAACGCAGCGGCGGAGTGATCTGCGAAAAAATAGTCCCTCAAAATGCGGTAATTCATGTGATACAAGGTCAGTTATATTTCAAAAATTTATTCTATTAACACAGACATTTATATCATTAGTCTGGTGTTATAAGTGATTTACCTCAGGTGCACTGTGGAGTGAGTCAGACTGTTTTTAATGCAGGCTAGAGTTTACCATAGAAATGCTTTAGCCTTGCCTAGCCTAGCGCAACTAGACTCTTCAAATATAAGAACTGCATGAATTTAAGAAAAAAATATCTCCAGACATCAACAACACTCTGGATAACTAGGAAATGAGGCCCAATGTCAAAAATCCCGAAGTATCCCTTTAAAGCTGCAAATACAGGCCTCTCTGCCACTTTAACAATGCAATTTCAGTTATGTGTTGTTGTATTGGATGAGTGTGTGCTTCCAGCGTTATGCCCTTAAAAATGAATGTCCATATTGTGTCTTGCAGCCCTGCGAGGTCCCGACCGAAGTGACTCTGAAGAGGAAGGGGAGGACATTTCCAGTACGAGCGGCCCGCAGCTGGCAGGAGGGGTAACCGAGCGCTCCAACGGCACCACCAACGGGCGCTCCTACCTCTACGTCATCACGTCCAGCCCTGGGAAACCAGAGCACAACATGCCAGGTCAGTGGGCTGGACGCTCCCAGACCACCGGCCACAGCGCTAGTATGTGCCCCCTGTGTCCTGTCCGCTTTGTCTCAACCCTGCTTTTCTCTACATCGTTGGTTTGTGGATACTTTGGCGGCTGTTTTTTTTCTTCTTTCCTAAACTTTCTCCTGAACTCTCGAAGGGCTATCTCATGTAATTTTCAACTGGAGTAGACCAGATGTTCTCCCAAAATGCACCACTATTTCCCACCTATCAGCTGACCACTACTTACAGGTGTGCTTATGCGTCTCTCGGGCAATTTGTAGCCTTCTAACCCTTTCAGCGTCGTCTGCTTGTGATGTACAGAATGATACATGTGCTGAGGTCTTGCTCTTCTGTTCTCTTCGCAGTGTGGACCATCTACGCACTAGCGGCGCTGCTCATACTCACTGTTATCGCCATGGTGGCCAAGCTGCTGCTGCACATGACAGTCAAGTAAGTACCAAAAAATGTCCACATAACGCTCGCGGATTTTCGAGTTCAGCAAGTTTGTGATTAAGTCCCCGTGGATTTGAACAATACCTGTGCATGAGTAAAGATCAGAACAGTCTCTGGTGTATTTTGGACAATCCTTATGAGAAACATATCAGGTTTAAAAAGTGAACTTCTCTTACTGTTATCGCCTTCAAGCGCGCGGAGTTTGTCTGGCAAGGCATGAATGAAACATCGCGGAACATAGAGGAGGCAGACTCGGTCCCTTTGTAGAGAACCTTTGTTCTTTAAGTCTTTACTTTATTGTCTACCACCTCTGGGCTCACTCTTTTGTGGCTGTTTTATTTCAACGCTCTCTCTTCCTCTCCTTTCTTTCTTGTCTTGCTCCTTCTGGCTTTTACTTTTCTCCTGATTCTCATCCAAGTTTTTATTGAAAGAGGGGGTGTTATGCTTTTTTCAATCACATAGCACCAGTCTATAGCATACTACAATGATGACGTAACCTTCTGTTGGTCTGTATATGCAGTAAATTAAAATAACTGCCTTGAATAAAATTGCTCTCTCAAAATGGCTGTACTGAACGTCTTGAAATAGGCCTCTGTCTCTTTAAGAAGCTTTCCGACACGCCCCCTTCAGCACACTGCTGTGGCATTTAAACAACACTACTGTGCGGGGAGGGGGCTCTGCTGAGCTGAGGAGCAGTGGTTGGTGGCTTGGCTGGTGACGAAGGTCCAGAGGCGTCTCCAGGAGGTGGGGCGTTCCTAGGAGGACTGAGGCATAGCTACACCTAAAATGGCTGCCGTCTAAGTTTTTACTGATTACTCAAAAATATGTGAATGACCAAGGCAACACTCCAGGCATGTGTTTAATGAGGGAATACATAATAACATGATATTAAGCTTGAAAAAGTCGATTTTACATAATACTCCCCCTTTAATTTTTATTTTTTGTGTGTCGCAGGGCTCCCAACGTCCCGACTGTAAGTGGTTCAGACAGCTGCAGCCAGAGCACCACTTCTTCAGAGCCGTGGATCATCCTGTACCGGCCTTCCACCTCCATCTCCCTATTCAAGAAGAAGCTGAAGAACCACCACGGAGACCTCAGCCCCCTAGTGGGCAACTAGCGCCACTGCTGCCATTGCCGCTGCTGCGAGTGTGCTTCACTGAGAACTTAAATCACTTCCCTCAATTCGTTTGTGTCAACAAAAGCCAGGGCTGCACCGAATTGAACTTGGACGAGCAGCGCTAAAGCTAACTTGCTAACGAGCTAAACAAGTTAACGGCTAACAGCAAATGAATGGGGAACTTGCGACTAAAACGGCGATAAGGCCAGCGCGGTCAGCCCAAAGAGGACATGGGGGGTGTCTCTTGATGAACGCAACAAACTTTCTAGTAAAAAAAAAAGAAAAAAAAGGGGTTTGTAGTTTGGTGACTACAAACCGGCGTCCTTCCAAGTTACGGAGAAGTTGCAGAGGGACATATCTAAGGCCTGACATCAAGGAACTGTATGTACTGGTAACAACAGTCCACCAGTGTCAAAGCCAGACGACACACACATAACTGCCTCATAACATTGGACCAAAAACAACCTTTCCATCCAAAGAAACGTGTATTTGTGTTTTGTTTTGTCCAACTTTTCTGTCTTTTCTTGTGCAAACTGTTCTGTCAAGAGGGTTGTTTTCGCAGGACACGAGCTCTCTGGGGATACGACAACATGAAAGTCGCTCGGCAAAGGTAGATACCGCAGCACTTTTGGGGGGGGATGAATCATGCGCTATAAAACGAAAACATCAGAAGCAGCAGCCCGCCTACACTTCGCTCAGCGGTGGTGTGGAGAGGGAGAAAGAGGAGGGGTCATTTGGATGGGTGGCGCAGATTGCTGACAAGCTAACTGCCATTTAGGGACTGGTTTGGGGAGGGACGTTAGAGCTGGATACGCTAGCTCGTTGGGTGAGTGGGTGGCTTTCCGGTTTGATAATGTTCAAAGTGCCTTAAGGTTCTCCTTTTCCCTCATCTCGGATCGCTAACATCTGTTTAGGCGCACATTCAAATCACTGTGAAGCGTTTGGTTCTGTAACACGGCAGAAAATGATGACCCATATAGATACTATGTGTACTATGAGTCCAAGCATACATCGTCATCTGTAATAAATCCACTGTAAGTGGATGTCCAAGTGATTCATTCGCGAACACGCCGCCTTTTAGAAAACAAACTCTTCACATTGTACGATAAAGCTGTCCCCCTTATGTCTGCCTGCTCTGCATAGTCCTGGGACGTTTACTGAGCATATTGTTCACATTAAGTTGTCCTCTGATTACGAGGGGGGGGGGCATGTATTGTTATTGTACATTATGTCATTCAGTGTGGGAATGGTGATAATTATGTCAGCTCTTTCAGTTGTTGTCTCAACTACGAAATTGAAGCACTGAGCAAAGTCAGTGGACAGATTTTCATACAATGAACAAGAAGCGCCTAAATGTTGTAGTTGGAGAGATGGAGGCATGTTGTTACTCTTCTTACACATTGTATTGTATTTTATTAATATATTTGTAGTGGCATAAAAACAGAAGCATATTTGTGTATGGAGTTTGTGACTGAATGTTATTTACAGTGAGGCCCAAACTCCCTATTTTGTTGTTACAAGGCAACAACATAAGAATAGTCAAAACAATGTTTTAAAAGATAAAGAGAAAAGTAGCAGAACAACTAAACTGCTGGATCACTGCAGATAAATAGCACCAAACATCCTATTCTACATCTGTTGAGAAATGCTCTTAAATATACAATAATGTATATTGATGCTATCGCACCCAAACAGTATGATTCCCTGGTCACACAGAAAACGTATTTTCCGCACCCTTTTACTGTTGAAATGCCAGTGTCGTGATGACTTGCTTTAGTGTAACAGCGTGCCTCACTCTCCTCCACGGTGCTCGAGCTGAGAACAGCTCGGTGACTTTTAAACTACATCTGAAAGGTCAAAATTCAGCCAGTGCACCATCTGCATTGTAATTCTTCTCTACTGCCAAAGTAAATGGAACACCTTCAAGGTCAACATTGTAAATGATCTATCTCAGTGTGATTGCGTATATTATTTAGGCCAAATGCCCTTCCAAAAGCAATTTCTAAATACACGTCAGGTTGGTGGCAAAGAATGATAATGGCTAAAGGTTAGCTTTCTAATTATTATTTCTTTATTTTATTTTATTTAACCATTGTGCACTTACAAATTCTTCATCATACTTTGTTAAACAGTACTTTGAACTATTTTGCAGCCATTTTTAGCAATTGAAAAACTTAGGATATCCAAGCACTTGACACACTTTGAGGTCCAACAAAAAGGCTTTGACAAATTGTATTATCAACTTGTGTGCCATCGACCAGTCCATGAAGAGAAAAGGATGTCTGGATGTGGGAGCAAAAGGAATTTAATGAGTGCAAGTTAAATAAGATGCTAACCAAATTTGACAGGACGACTACAAAATCATAATTGTCTGGATAACTCTGGGTATTATGCAAACTGTAATTTTGAGTCCTGACCATCGGAGAAGACCATACATAGCCTACAATTTTCTCCAAGACTTGGCCACTTCCATGTGTCCACTTAGCTGACGTAAGAATCTCACCGGTACCATGTGTGCATAGACCAAATCATTGTTTTCATGCAGTTGTACATAGTTTAGTGAAATGTTTAATTTATACAGTAAATTATTGATTGTTATTTTGTATGTGAATGGGATATAATCTATCTTTTGTATAAGTGAAGTAATTTGTAGTTTTATTTAATGTGTTCTGGTTGCCAATAAACACTGTATGCATGTTTCTTAATCACGTTTTGTTCATTATTATGCTTGTAAATTATGAGGGGACTGTTTGCAAAGTACATAGGGTTGCATAATATTAGGTGATTCATAACTTGACAAGCACTTAATATTTCCTTAAGAGGACACTGGCCTGAACGTTACCAATCAACCTTTTCCTCTATTTGACCCCGATTTTGCCATAGGATACATTGGCAACTCAAACATTCTTCTCCAACCTAACAAATCACTGATTGTTAGGTTAGTTTATTAATTTCAAAGGCAATTAAATGGGAGAACCAATAATCAACATAAAATACATTAAAAATGCCATTTGTTAATTAAAATGCTAATCAGAAACTAGCACTAAAGCCCATGAAAGCAAATCATTATCATTTGATGCATAATATTTTCTCCACAAACGTCTGAGTTTACAATATGCTGAAGGAGGACAAAACAACTTAGTTTCACCACTAGAGAAAAAATAAAGAGTATATACAGTATATCACATCACACACTGCATTATTCACAGTGGCGCTGTGCGGTTAGCGCTCTGGCCTCACAGCAAGAAGGTCCCAGGTTCAAACTCAGGCCGGTGGGGCGTCTGTGTCGGGTTTGCATGTTCTCACCATGTCTGCGTAGGTTTCCTCCTCCAGCCAGGTGATTTTGACCATTAGCCTGGCTCCGTCTGGAGATGAGTCCCCGAGCACAGTGCACTGACCCTTATGGGTTAAAGGAACAGGCCACCGTTTTTCCACACTGAGATATGTTCTTACCTGAGCTTAGACGAGTTGATGCGTACCTGTCTGGTCTTTGTGCCGTGGAAGAGCTGGGTCGCTTCTAACTTCACCCCGTTTGGAGCCATAGGAATATGCTGAGAGAGGCCAAATGCTAATGACATTTTTGGTCGTTTTGCGTGACTGAGCGCACACACAAAGACCAGACAGGTACGCATCAACTCGTTTAAGCTCAGGTAAGAACATATCTCATATGGAAAAACTGTGGCCTGTTCCTTTAACCCAGTGGACTCGAAGAATGTGTCAAAGACAGAAGATAAACTACACTGGAACCTTAACCTTCATTCACTGCACACTCAAGTCAGCGAGACCCCACTCCGTGAGAGCCCACTCTTTTTTCCCCAATTTACTTTTGCCTATGGCTCCTACTCCTCTGATACTTTTGAGGACTCCACAGAATCCAGCCTTTGCCTGCAGCTCAGAAGTCCAATCTAAGCACTTATCAGATCTGTGAAATGACTCCCAGACAGTGTTGGCGATGCACATTCATGGGGGGGTGTACCATGTGTAACCCATTGGCCCCCTGTGAGAGGAGGTCAAGCATGCAACCTGCATGTTTACCAGGGAAACAGTGGGAGTCCAGCCTTACAACTGAGATATTGTGAACAAAAACAAGAAATGGGATTCAGAAAGATTTCCTAATTCAGAAAAGGTGTTACTTTGATCCCACTCTGGAACTTGTTAGATTCTTGGGGAAACAGCCATGGTATAATTTTGGGAGAGTTTGTGGGGGGGGGGGGTTAACATTTTAACCAGCCTTATCCTCCTCCTAGAAGCACATGTGTAAAATGAATGTGTGGTAATTTATACAACATGAACCTATTAGTGCTCCTTGTAAAATGCCATGGCCGATAGATCATTGGAGACCAGTTGTTCTCAGTCACATCATAGTGGACTCAGGAAGGGAAAAAAACTAAATGGGTGAGGAAAGCCCAGTAGTTGAAGCTTAGTTACCGACATGTGGTGACATACAGTAGGTCGCCGCTCTTTCCTCACAGCAAAAATGTCCTAGGTTCCATTCCTGGACCAAGTAAGCCCTTCCTAATCGCTTATAGGTGCTCTTTTTCAACCTCAAACATGCACAGTACAACACAGTCTTCCATAGCCTTATCCCTTTGGTGTGGGATAGCCCGAGAAATGTGTATCAATGCAAAACAAAACAACTTAAGCAACATTCCCTCAGTACAATCTCAGTACTTTCAGCTAAACTTCTCTCCCTAACAAGTTTTGAGATACAACAATACTCATTCAGAACGGATTATATTTAAGGCGCTCTTACTCCATCTAGTGGAATCATTACATATGACATAATACACTGAATTAGTGAAACTTAGGCCTTACCCTCCATTTGATCCATTGTATTTCACAATCATTAGCAATATATGTCTTTGCTCATCTTGTTATATTAAAGCACAAGAGCGCAGAGGTGGTTATGGTGGGCGTATAGACATTTACTCAGTCATTTTTTATGTACTTCTGGGAGTAGATTTATCACAAAACTTCCACTTGGCTGGTTTTATGTTGAAGTACAGGTATTGGTAGATAAAACACTCAAACACTCCACATTATTACTATTATTTATTGAGGCTATTTATTTATTTCACCAAATGCTGAGCCTTCACTTCAGTATTTTGGGCAAGCAGGAATTGAGAACAGAAAGGAATTGTGGCAAAAGACGACAGCGGCACCAAAGTGTGTTGAATTAGGCTAAATGACTCCAGTGTTGATGTACATATAAATCTGGATTACGCGCCATGCACTGACTTGTCTGTCTGGATCTATCTCGCTTTGTACTATCGTCTATGACCCCAGCAAAATGTAGTTGTGCCCTTCAGTGTGTTTTCCATGCATGTGTCTGCCTGTTTAATGCTGGTGATTTTCATGTTGTAGCTATTTACTGCTGACAGCAGTTTATACAAGGGTTGCAATTTGAGCTGACTTTTATTCCGCATATTGTGAGCAGCATCACAAGGGTGTTGTTTTTCTTATTTAACACATAGGGAGTCAGCCCCATACTCTTCAGAGTAGCCCCCTGTAACTGCACTTTACATTTACGCAACCCAGAGTGTTGTAACTTGAATACTATATTTTTCAATTACTTCATAGAGAAGCATTTTTTATCATTATTTGTTATAATATAACATTTTGAGGCAACAGTTGACTTTTGTTTGAATAAAACATTTGACTACTCTTTCCAAATCTGTAAGAGATAAAATGAATTGAACTGTCTATGGGAAATATTACACATTTCACATTATTTGGGTTTGGTTTGTCATATTACCTGCTCGACTTGACTATTTAACAATTAGTCACTTGTCAGTTTCAGCACCTTCACCTGGACAGCGCCGTTAGAACTGGTCAACTTTAGATTGTCTGCATTTCTCCACCCATAGTTGCAGCATCGGACAAATCAGGTTTAAGCAGTCAGGAAATAGCTTTCAGTCGTCTCCAGTCATTCTTTTTTCATTTTTCAACATGACACGATTTATTGACAGTAGAAAGAGTAGGCCTATTTACCCAAGTAGGGGACTAAACTTCAAAATAATACTTGTCAAGAAGGCCTAGAAGTAAAAGAAGAAAAAGAAAAAAAAAAAGAAAGAAAAAAAGTTGTATGATAACCCCTCATAAACAAAAGTTACACTTTTATGGCTTGTGTCCTTCTCTGTTTAAACATAAACCAGCGTTATCTTAACTTACAGGTCAACTTAATTACCAGAAGGTCCCAGCTGTTCAGGAAGTCACTTTAACACATGCTTAGGTTAACAGTTCAATGCATACAAATGATTTGAGAATATTTTGCAATCACACACAAATTCATTTAGTAACAATACACAAATGTAAACACATATGATAATATCACACATTTTATGACATAGGATTAAAGGTGGGTTACAATTCATTAAAAAAAGTCCTGCATATCCTACACACACTGACATGTTTCATCATATTTCTGTAATTATTAGCCTACTGTTTTTTTATTGTGCAATTTTGTTTTACTCGGGTTCTGGAATGTGCGCATTTGTAGGAACAGGCTCAGATGGCTAAAGGCATATTTTCACAGCAGCAATAAACAGGTGCTTGTCATATAATTAGAATTTCATGAAAAAGTTCATTTATTTCTGTAATTCAACTTAAAATGTGAAAATATGATATAGTCTCATTACATGCAAAGTGACATATGTCAAGCCTTTGTTAGCCTACAATTTTGATGATTATGGCTTACAGTCCATTTTCAAAACATTCTAATTTTATGAGATTTTGAATTAGTTTTTTTTTTTACAAGCTGAGCCATAATCATCACATTCATAACAAATAAAGGCTATGCGTATCTCACTTTGCATGTAATGAGTCTATCATATATTAGTTTCACACTTTAAGTTGAATAACAGAAGTGAATGCACTTTATTATATTCTAATTATATGACGAGCACCTGGAGTTCAATGGCAGACCAAACTACATCAGAGACCCTACAGACCCTACAGCAGTTTATTATAATAGATCCATGTTCTATAGACCCCCAGCAGATGGAAATCCACGTCGCCTCAAGTAATGTAAGGAAAAACGAAACGTTTGTGAATGTGTACGAATGTATTTATTTATTTATTCTTTTTTTTGTACGAATGTATATAATGTACATATAATTGTTAATAATAAATAAATAAATAAAATAAATAAATCCATGTCGCACGAGTATGACATTAAAGTTACGTCATCAACATTGGCCTGTTATCATGGCCGCTTCCATCAAGTTGTTTGCACGGAGAGAGCTCCGTAACTTGGGTAAAAAGAATTATATTGGGTCATCACACCGTCGGAATCCACTGTTCTGTCGGTGCCTGAGCCATGAAGCCGGGGACAGAAACACGCATTTCGGCTTTGAGACGGTTCCAGAGGAGGAAAAGGCAAAGAAAGGTAGTGACTGCTGCAGCTGTGCCGACACAGGCAAGGACAGACAGCATAATTCTATCACTGATGGTTATGTGATGGGAAAATGAAGCAGCTTCAGAGTGTTTCGAGCATAGACATATTCGAGC
Source organism: Neogobius melanostomus (assembly GCA_007210695.1). Taxonomy (NCBI): domain Eukaryota; kingdom Metazoa; phylum Chordata; class Actinopteri; order Gobiiformes; family Gobiidae; genus Neogobius; species Neogobius melanostomus. Next base: position 3,525,863 of record VHKM01000006.1, on the reverse strand, counting down.
TGAAGTGGGCGAGTCAAATGAAGTATCGTGTTTCATGAATCAGGAGATAAGATCGAAGAAGCCTCAGTTTATAGAATTTATGAATTCATGGGTTTATTATTATGTGAGCCCATAACTTAAAAAGGATGATCTCATAACTTCAAAACGCGAGCACGTTTATATTTTAACTTAGGCAAAAAGGAAAACGTACTTGCTTTATTGATTAGAATTAATTCAAATCATCAGCAGATGGCAGTATACAGGTGAAACGCGGAAAATTAGAATATCGTTAAAAAGTGCATTTATTTCTGTTATTCAACTTAAACTGTGAAACATATATGTTAGACTCATTGCATGCAAGGTTAGATATGTACAGCCTTTATTTGTTATAATTTTAATTATTATGAAATTATTATTAACCCCAATTAAAAATCTCATAAAATTAGAATATTTTAAATGGACTGTAAGCCATCATCAAAATTATAACAAAGGCTTGACATATCTCATTTTGCATGTAATGAGTCTATATCATATATTAGGTTCACATTTTAAGTTGAATTACAGAATAAATGAACTTCAGTTTCACATTGTTTGAGGCTTCATTTTGCCCTTCACTACTGATAGTCTGTATGTAATATGATAATTTGTAAAGAAAAAAAGAAGTATGTTTTACATTAGTGATCGTAACAATGTTTTTTACAAGCCTGTGTTGACAATTTCCTCAAAGCCCCACACTTGAGTCATTATTCATTCATTCCGACTATTTCATTCCGTGGTTAGTGACTATTTTTGCCACAGCTGCCTGACGGAAGTGAAACCTTCAATGTTCGCCACCCTGCCCTTTCCCCTCTCTCAGGCCATAGGTGAAGTGTCTTGTCCAAGAACACAACATACTTATAAATAATCTCCTTACTCACCAACTGAACAGTGTACCAGGTGTTTGAGAACGTGGCTCAGAAATACGATGTGATGAACGATACCATGAGCCTGGGCATTCACAGGCTGTGGAAGGATTTTCTACTGCATGTCATGCACCCACAACCCGGGGCACGTCTGCTTGATGTAGCGGGAGGCACAGGTACTGTAAGCTACAGCTGATCAATATAAACCGACCAGTGTTTTTCATGTTAACTAGTATTGTTTTGTTTCTCCTCACAGGTGACATTGCTTTCCGATTTCTGGAATACATCAAGTCTCAGGAAGAGCGGCTGAGAAGGAGAGAGGCGAGGGCGATGCAGACACCATCCTGGCAGGACATTTCTACCAACTACTCCAATGAGCAGGGGGCGGAACCTCTAGAATCTAAAGCTGTGGTTTGTGATATCAACAAGGAGATGCTCACAGTGGGCAAACAGAAAGCCGACAGCATGGGCATGACATCTGGTAAGGTTATCCATCATCACACTACTTGAGGTGTTCACTTAGTTTACTATCCGAAACCATGTTGAAACTATGGCTCTTGACAATTTGTATGAATGTTTTCTGTGTTCAGGTCTGTCATGGGTGGCGGGAGATGCAGAGGAGCTTCCCTTCGACGATGATCAGTTTGATATTTACACTATTGCTTTCGGAATTCGTAATGTTACTCGCATAGAACAGGTCAGTAGTGCGCAGATGACATCTACCTCGGTGTGACGAGACATGTAAGCCTTATTACAAGTAAATGAATGTCTTTCAGGCTTTACAGGAGGCTCTGCGGGTCCTTAAACCTGGTGGGAGGTTTATGTGCTTAGAATTCAGCAAAGTGTCCAATCCTATTTTGTCAAGGTAAGAAAAAACTGTCACCTTTAATCTTTCTACCAGCCTCTTCACCTTTTCACTGCAGTCAGTGTCAAACAATCTTGGTATACACATTGATATCTTGCTCCGTTTGCTTGGGCTATTATGCACTGATGCACAATAAACTAAAATATGAATTTGAATAAGCTTTATCTGCATTAATGATAATTTTTCCCCTTTATCCACAAACTAGGCTCTATGATACCTACAGTTTTCAAGTTATACCAGTTTTGGGAGAAGTTATTGCTGGAGACTGGAAATCTTATCAGTATTTGGTAGAGAGTATTCGGAAGTTCCCAGACCAGGTAACAAAACTGCTACTATCTTACTAAATGTAAGGTTATGTCACCTGCGGCACCACATTACACCGGTTTTAAAGTCGCTGCATTGGCTCCCCGTGTGTTTCAGGATCGATTTTAAAGTTCTTTTAATGGTTTTTAAATGTCTTAATTGTCTTGGTCCTTCTTATCTTTCAGAACTGCTTTACCTTATGAACCTTCACGGCCCCTTCGCTCCTCCGGCAGGGTCTCCTAGTTGTTCCTAAAGTCAACAGAAAGACTCACGGCGAGGCGTCTTTCCAATATTATGGCCCTCGCTCTGGAACGGCCTGCCGGAGGAGCTCAGGACCGCAGAGAACGTTCATGTATTTAAGAGCAGGCTCAAGACTCACCTTTTTAGCTTAGCTTTTAACTGACATCTATTTATCTAGTCCTAATTATTTATATATATATATATATATATATATATATATGATGCGGGCGTATTGTTTTAAATGTTGTAATCTGTCTGTAAAGCACTTTGTGATACCTTTCGGTATGAAAAGTGCTTTATAAATAAAATTTGATTGACTGACCTGTATTATGTTTTGCCATTGCAGGAAGAGTTCAAAGCCATGATTGAGGATGCTGGTTTCTACTGTGTACGTTATTACAACGTTACCGGGGGAATTGTGGCACTTCACTCTGGCTTTAAGCTCTGAGGTAGATTCTTCCCTCCTTTCACAATAGATATATGCTTATCTTCTGTTAACTCTGGTTTAACCTCAACTTCTCTTCTTTCAGGATCACCGCAGCGGTCCTGTCTGTATCCAAGTGTGCTTATTTTCTTATTTATTGCTCTATGATCCAAAAGTTTATGTACCCAGGCTTAAGACCTGCAGTTAATGGTGGTATGATGGCTTGGTGTCTTATCAGTTAATAATGCTTAATTGGATTTAAAAATACAATATTTGTTTATGTATAACTAAAATTTCTCTGCAGAACTTATAACACCTTTTCTGAGAACATCTAAAAGTGAAAAAGACAGTCACAACACAACATGAATAAAACTGTATATTTTACACATCTTTGTACATGTTGATTACAAAACTGTATGGTACTAAAATTTTAAAATCAGTTTTTGGTCAGAGAAGATTTAATCGTCTTGTGTGCAATTACCATGTATATACAAAGCCTTATGTTAGTGATTTTTCCAAAATAAAAAGCATCTCAAACGTCCATACACTCTTAACATAAGACATGGCTTGAAGATAATATATTAGTAAATAAATATTCAGAGAACATATTTCCATTTATGAAATGTGTTGCTATACAGGTACAGAAATATACACAGATTGATTTCTAGCCTTTTAAAACATTTGTAATGGTAATGGAAAATAATTATATTCTTAGAAAATTAAAAATATTAATTTGTACACTTTAATCTTTTTAAGTGCTAGAAACAATAACAATTAAATAGTGACTCATGTACCCCAAAATGTTCTATCTGCAGTATGTATATATCTCTATGCAAAAGGCAAGATTAGATTCTCACAAATTACAGCACTGGGTTAACTTAAATAATGTTATTGGAGAAGGTTCTCTGCGTAGAGAGTGTAATATTTCATAGAAACAGTATAAAATAGTCTGTAGGACAAACAAATGCATGAATGACAACATTGACTTAGTGAACATTGTTCAAACAGACACACTGTAGTATGTATGACTGCATCAATACAAAAGTCACAGTAAATTAGGAACCATTATGAATTATGGGTCTTCTCCTTTGGCCTTGACACATACTAGAACCATTGAGCAAGCATTACCTCATGGAGGACATCTGTAAGTGACCGCAGATACATTAAAGGGTGCTACACCTGAGTACTCTATCCACTGACACTGTCACTCCTGTTACACCACAGAAGTGACAGGGTGAGTAGATAGATACTGCTACAAATAGTTCACCAGCATAAGGCTTAAGGTTATTCTGGCACATTTCCTCCATGCCATGAGTGGACACATGCATATAATGCTGATAGTTAGTTTAGATAATTGCCAAAGGACAGTGACATCAATAGATTCACATTTCTAAGCTTTTACCTAAACATTGTAGTTGCTCATCACAACTGATCTGGGCCACAAAGCAAAGACCCTTTTCCCTGCGCTTAAAAAAGTACATAAAATGTCAGTTTTGGTTTAGCTATGTCCACATAAACTATGTGAGTTGTTGCTTTTACAGTCCGTGTAAACTATAAATTTGTTTGCAAATGTTTGTGATAACAAATCCATTTATTCTTAATAAATATTGCCTCAATAGACGGCCTATTAAAAAAAAAAATAAGAAGAATTTATTACTATTTAACATCTGATCATGACTGCAGTTCAAATAAAGTTTGGTGCAGGGAAGTGGCCACAGGAATGAACTTGACACACTATGTAGAAATGACAGCCATTTCAGTAGAAATTCACACATCTAAGATGATAACATTCAGAGCTCAGAGAGCAAGGGTAGAACAAGGCAACTCCAGGTTTAAATGATTGACATTGAGGTGAAGATATGGCAGAGTTTATACCTTCGCTGCTCCTTCACTGGCAGCAGCACTACTTCCCAACGAACTGGGCTTTACAGAGAGCTGAGGGTGGAACAAAGCACAAGTCTCGTCCTCCTGAGTGTATGCCTGAGGCCGAGCCCTCAGCTGTCCTGTGTACAAACCCTCTCTGGGCTCAAGATGCTCACCTGTCCACACCTCTGACTCTATTTTGACACTAGGTGGCAGTAAACTGCTTTGTGTTTCTGACACTGGGCCCAGTTCAGAGTCTGTGTCCTCTGGAATTATAGGTATTCTCTGATTGAGTTCACAGCAGCCTTGTGCGGAGCAAGTGTCTGAGTCTGCATGTGCATACTGCACATTGACCGAGTAGTCCTCTGAGAAGTGTCCTGTAGCGGCTCTGTGAACCTTCATTTCTTTGTAAAAACAACAGGGCAGCCCGTCAAAGCCCACCTGCTCCGCTGAAGGGCACATATGCTCATTGAAGTAGTTCTTGGAGTTTTGAAAGTCTGCTCCTGCTCTGCGACAGCGCCCTGAGGTTGAGGCTCCAGAGCACTCAGAGTCTACCCCCTTACACTCTACAGGAGGGAGCACGTCAAAGCAGCAGCTGCAGGCCGCCACCCCGTGCTCCCCAGCTTGTCCTGGACCTTGCTCCGCTCATGTTCCAGAGCAGAGGCTGAGGTAGTGCTAGTGTTGTCCCTGGCCTCCAGACTGCAGCTGGAGGTGTGGTCTCCCCCAAGTGGGTGCTGGAGGGGAGCTGGAGAGGCCGAGGCTTCGTCGGCTGAAGCTGTAGGGCAGGCCCCTGCCTCAGCAGCCCCTCTGCAGGGACTCTTACTGCGGTACACATAGGGGTCGTAGTCACTGCTCAGGGAGCTGCGAAAGGTGGAGCAGCTGCCATACACCCCTGATTACTGACCTCGGTGCAGTCCAACATAGAGTCACTAGAGGAACAGTGGCACTGCCCCGAGCTGCTGCTGCTGCTGTCGCTGCCAGGGCAGTCTGCAAGGTACCCGCTGCACACTGAGCGGTGGCCATGATAACAGCTCAGCCCGGACGTACTGCCACTCTCTGCTATCCGCGATGATGTTGTTGGGCCCATATGGACCACTGTGGGGTAGAGCAGCCCTTGCTGAAAGGCCCTGCTGTGATGTCCCTTGTGGGCTCCTCCCCCAGGGATAGCCCCTGGAGGTCCTGGAACCCCCTCCTGCTGAGGGAAAGTCAGACCCTGAAAATAGTAGTGCTGGTACATAGTCTCGTACTGAGAGAAGCATGCTGCTCGGGAGAAGCTACGGCCGTGGAACTTAGGACGTTTGAAAGCAGCATGATGTGGCTGTGCTCCATACGGTGGGGGCCCGCGGTGCTCCAGCCCACAGTGGTGTGCACTCAGAGAGTGGTCCAGGTGCAGTGCAGGGTGGTAGCTCCGCAGAAAGGTGGAGGTGGACTGGGGTGGGTAGAGGCCCTGAGGGTCTGGATGTTGGTCCACTGTGAGCACTGTGATGGGGTTCCCATGAGGGTCCATGCTGGTCCTGGTGGGGTAGGCAGTAACCCTCCAGCCCTGTGGACCCGTCCAGGATAATGAACAGGTAACACCACCCTCTGCTGCCTCCCGTGCACTGGGTTATTAGGGTCTAAGCAACCAGGACCAGGGCCGCCCTTCTTTTGCTCTGTAAAACACACAAGTCGTATTTAATTGATTTGATTATTTCTCAGATTCAGATTCAGTTTTTTTCCCATTTGCAGAATAAAACCACATAGGAAAAAAGGTGCAAGTAGCTCAAAGTGCACTGTCAAACATTCATTCATAAAACATAAAAGACAGTCTTAACAACAAACACGCCACATAGTTAAATAATAATTTCTATATAATTCTATAATTTTATATTAATAATTATTTCTGATATTTTTGACAAAATATAGGGTTTTGGTGTCTGTGACTCACCTATGATGTTGTGTCTACAGTGGGGGCAGGTGTGATGCTGCAGCAGCCAAGGGTCCACACACTTCTTGTGGAACCTGTGTGCACATGGAATCACCCGCAACTCCTGCAAGAAAAGTTTCAATACATTAGCATTCAGAGCAGTACAATTCTGTACTGCATATGCTAAAGGCTCCACTTTAAGTACGTATAAACCTGAAAAGTAATGAACAAATGGAGGCACCATACCAAGAGAGCAACACACAAACTCTTTAATGTCCAGAAGGGGGCAGCATATACCAGTATTATATTGGGATTTTTTTTTTTAATTGGATTAGAAATAATACAGACAAACTGGATGTCATTGGATGGATGTCCGGATGTCTTTGTCTTGAAAAAGCAAAATTGCCATGGAAAAAGTCTAGAAAAGCACAACAGCTTGAGCTGTAAATACACAGCCACAGACAGAAGTGCTGTGTTGCTCAAAGTGACTCATCATCTTTATGTTCTTTTTTTTCCCAGGTAGGTACGCTACTCAAAAATGGCTTTGATGCTATTGAGCCTTTTACATCGCCACTTCCTACGTGCAGTTGTGGCGCCGTGCTTTGTTCTGTTTCTTCTTCTACTCGCCAAAAAGCCACATCTCCACAGCACAAGACAATACCCACTCTTGCCCCGCATGTGTCCCCGGGGCTTGTGTCCCTGCAGCATCTCCGGGCCAGGACGTGTCATGCATTATACGAACTCCCTGAAGACCGGCACAGATGTAATGAATGAGTCTGGAAGGCCAGTGGGAAAACAGGAAGCTCAATCACAAGCTGCGCTCTGTGGTACCGTTATCTCTCCAGGTGCTCGCAAAGCCTCGACTAAACATCTACAAGGTGGAGGAAACCGCGTCAGCCCAGAGAAGCAGAGCTCGCTCACACACCAGGGGACTTCCATGCCATTGTCCACTCACTGCATTATGTTCCATACCACAGAAAAGGCATGACAAAACCCTCAGATGACCAGGGTTGAGAAAATAGCCCAGATTTACATCAAGTGGCCTACACAGCTGGGACTTTGCGTTCATTGTGCAGTGAAGAAATGCCTTTTCTTGTCTGTTTTTTTATGAATGCATGATGAACATTCAACAGAGAAAATATGAAAGACGGAGAATCAACAGTGTAAGTGATAATTCCTCGATATTTCGTGACGACAAGGCCTACGCTGCACAATAGTCTTCATACTGTCGACCTAAGGATTACCTACTGTAATGTTATGTTAGTACATTTTCCAATAATTGCTTAAAATAATATACATTTTGTGAACTTTCAGATTAGCAGTTACAGCACTAGTTGAAACCAAAGCTCAGATTCTCAAATCCATCTCACAAATCCAATACCCATTTATAAGTGCAACCCTCCATATAGTCGCGCTGTACATGTGCAGTGCCATGTGTTTGCATCCCAATGACCCGAGGTGTGATCGGTTTGTCCGGTGCCGTGCAGTGGGTGCGCGGGCGTCCTCACCTCTCCGTCGATGTACTTCTCCAGGCAGATGGCGCAGTCCGAGGTGGAGCTGCTGCTCAGGGAGTCCGAAATGCCGCAGCTGCTCTCCCGCGCCACCTTCCCCTTCGCCTTGAACTTGCGCGTCTCCATCTTCTCCAGAGCCTGGATGGCCATTCTGTTCATGGAGCTCTGAAGAGACAGGACGGACACATGTCAAGATGACTGTACACTTGGTCTGATATTATCTTCTCTTTTAAAGGTAGTGTACATGGTAGTTTTGCAAAATGTTTCATAGACATTTTCTGACTCCCCAAACAAGGCGTAAACAAGTTTTATTTTACGTATAACAGATTTTTGATTAATATTTGATTCTTATTATTTTGATTCTTTGCCTTGATTATGGTCTGAGCTTTCAAATGAGGTATGGCATGTGGACATATAACACTCACACACAGACAGGTTTTTTCCCCACATCTGAGAGCCCTGACCATCTGCCTCTCCACTCACACCTTTTATTAATCCAGCCCAACTCCTTTTTTCTCCCTCCCTCAGTGCAAACAGTACTATCATCAACAGTGTTTGGAATAACGCCGTTTAAAATAACGGCGTTAGGTAACGACGTTATTTTTTCAGTAACGGAGTAATCTAATTCATTACTGTCCCCGTCGTTACAACGCCGTTATCGTTACTGGGTAAACAAAGTGGCACGTTACATTTAGACTGAATGAGCGCCGCGGTGTCAGCTCCTGCAGCAGGAGCAGCGGAGAGGGTGGGCGGAGTCTCACGGAGTCTGTGCAGAGTGTTCGTGCTCTCTGCTCCAAAAACTACGTGTGTCCCAGACCCGCGGCTGGCCCACAGCGCGGTGCGGACGCGGGGGAGAATCGATCAGTAGTGTTGGAACTTATTTTCAACCCAAAGACGCGTCATTCCCCCCCTCGTTGGCCGCGTTGGCACATGTTTCTTTTACTCCTGTTCCTCCTCATTCTCTGTGAATACGGCCGTATTAATTGACATTGACATTAATAAAACAGCGACGCAAATACTGGTCAATACCATTCAGTCACGGAGGCCTCCCCCACTCTACCCCCCATTCAGTTCATTCAGTTACTATGAACATATTTTACATGATAGTACATGAATACAAACACCTCTGTCTGTTCTACTCCTTTCAACTGACTTTTGAAAAGTGCAAAAAATAAAATAATCAAAATCAAAATTCTTTGATATAAAGCAATTTTTTTAACACTAACGCAAATAGTTACTTGTCCTGGTAACGAGTTACTTTCATTATAGAGTAATTCAGTTACTAACTCAGTTACTTTTTGGAACAAGTAGTGAGTAACTATAACTAATTACTTTTTAAAAGTAACGTTCCCAACACTGATCATCAATGATTCTCGAACTTTTCACACCTCATAAAATACATGACCTTTAAAGCCACACCGCGTAGAATTTTACCCAATAAATACAAATGAAATACAAGCATTTATTTTATGACAGATATTTTCATCATTGAAAAATACCTGATAAACAAACATGTGCCTTTGCTGTGAGCGGTCAGCTCTACTAAGACATGACTGTAACTTTCCCAGGAGTGGGTACGTCTCCAGCTCGTCTCCATGGAGATGTGACTAAAGTCAGCAGAATTTGAGATTTAAACAGGTTAGGTTCTCATCCAAATCCTTTCTTTGATTATCCACTGCAGTAACAGCATTTTCTCTGTCAAGCTGGTCATTAGAAGCATGTTTTGTGTTATAGTCCAAAATGTTACGCAGTGTACCTTTAAGTACCACCAGGCCCAGATTAACGTCAAATCATAACTATATAATAAAAACGGCCTACAATACACCTAATTTGGACTAAATTATGTCTAAACAGAAACACGCTCACCAACTTTAACGCATTACATTATATAGGCATTGCATTACATGAATTAAATTATAAATAAAAGGAATAAAGTCTTAAATTGCTGATGACCCTCTGCCATCTTAAGAAGTACCACAGTTAAGAAACTACTGCAATATATTTCGAAACATTCACAAACAGAACAGTCTCGTGATTTAATAATTTTTGAGCCAAACTTGTCATGCTCTGCCGACGAGATAGATGTATGTGTTAATCCCCAACCAGAATCCAAGTAGCTCACAAACATAATGGGAGTAAAACTACATGACAGTAATATCAAGTGTTAGGTGACGCATTACAGGTTTATGCAGAATGCGATTGAAAAGCAAGTAGTTGAACCACCACAAGCCCTTCATTAATGTTTCAGGATTCAGTACGGGGCATTTGTGTGACAAACGACTTCCTGCTGTGATCCGCTCCCTTAATTACCGGCTGAGGAAAGTGACTGCCACGTCTCCAGCTCACCTCTCCACGGCAGCGCCCACGGGACACCATCCTCACCCAGGTCTAAACGGTGTCACGACTTCTGAATGCTTAATGCCCGAAAGACCTTAATTAAAAGGTAATCCTGATTCATGTGGCGCGCTTAAGCTTCAGCTCGAGAGCTATTTGTCAGTACAGGCCAGGCACTTACTTACTTATTGATATGCTAAATAAATAAAGGGGGGTGCACTTGAATGTTTTACCTGGCTCCTTCTCTGCTTCAGCTTGATCTTGATGAGCAGAATGAGGCAGACCAGCGACACGACCACGAAGAAGGCGAGGAAGATGCCCATGTCGAAGTACTCTGTGGGCTGCTGTGGGACAAACAGTGTACATAACATGAGTCAAATAGATAATGTAAAAATATTAACAAAGATTTGATTTTAATACAAATGTTTATATGCCTGCACACACTATTAATACTGCACAATTTGTTGTAAGGCCATCATTTTTGGTCAGATGGAGGCGAATCCAAAACAAATGTTCACTTTACTACCACTCACACTCTACACTGTCCTATTATTTATTATACACTGCCTGACCAAGTCGCTCTAAGACTGAGATCTGCTGACTATCTGAACATCCTGAAGGACCAGGTTATTCCATCAATGCATTTCCTCTTCCCTGACACGGGCATATTCCAAGATGACACTGCCAGGATTCATCTGGCTCACATCGTGAAAGAGTGGCTCAGGGAGCATCAGACATTTTCACACATGGATCGGCGGCCACAGAGTCCAGATCTTAACACCACTGAGAATCTCTGGGATGTGCTGGATCTTTTGACATTGCAGAAGCTTAGTGAAAGAATGCCACAACTAATTTGTGTTGTAATCACAAATAAAGGTGATTTGTTCAGGCAGTATATTTACTTGCAATGGATTCAAAGGAACCCAACAGTGCTGCACTAAACTCCTGTTGATGAAAAGGCCATACAAATTTATAAAACAGTGGTCAATGAATGAAAAAAGGATGATGAATTTTTGCCCCTTGACCAAATTTGAGGGTTGATTCAGCCTGTGAGATGCCACTCGCTTTGTTTTGTTTGGAATATGTCTACTTTGATTAATTTCAGCACTGAATAGACTTTCAATAACACAGTAGGCTAGGTCGAACAAAATTTAAAGCAGTACCTAGTAACCTTAATAAATCGTTTCCGTAGTCCCTCTGGGGGTAATACAAGTGTTAAAGGGATGATTGGTGGGTCTTTATTTCCCCCTGGTGTCTCTGGCCAGAAAACCACCCCTGCACCGGGTCGGAGGCGCAATACACACTAATAGAATCACGACGAAGAAGCTAACAGGCTAACGGGCAAAGCTACTGCTGGCTAGCGCCACTTTAACAGTATTTACAGCCAAGTTTGAGTGAAAAAAATGATCTCCATTGTGTAATTGGATGTACAATATCCCTCTCTCCCTTTGTCTTTTCTGTCAGCGTAGTATTTACTCTCACAGACAATTAATAAGTAAAAAAAAAACGTAACATGCTACAACACCTGCAGTGGCGCTTATGGCCTCTAGGGGCATGAGTTACTTAGTACTGCTTTAATAATGAAAGGATATTTAATCGCAGCTTGGTTAGAATTTGAACTTGTTTCTACAGATGAAGCATTACAGCTTTCGAGCCCTTCTCCCGCTAATGCGTTTCCATTGTGGCCCTCATAGGAGAAAACTTTACATAACGTTTCCTCCTGCAGAAAATACACTGACCCGTGAAGCATGTGATGAAAGAATGCCAATAAAAGGCATGTAAGTTATTCGGTGTTGACAAAAATGGCCATTTCCAAATGAAAACCCAAACTTAGCAAGCCATGAAAGAGTTTGTTTTGCCGGCTCATAAATTGTCCGGCGATGCTTTTCTTCCGTCTGTGCATGACTTGTTTATGACGAGCTAATCCAAATCAAAAGCCGATGATTTAGAGTCATGACATTTATTAGATGGGCGCAGAAAGACCCGATTGTTGGAGTGTTCCGTCTGTAAGATCCTTTTTATCACACTCCGCTCTCATTTACGGCTTTAAGTTATTTGACCTCGCGGCGGAGCGCTTCCTTATCAAATTTTCCAAGCAAACAAACAGCTCTTTGAATGAGCGATATCCATCTGATGCAGCGCCGTGCGAATGTCCAAAGCCTCGGGGCAAGTGGCGACTACAAAAAGAGCGCTCACATTTCACAGCTGGAATTTGCGGGTCTGTCTTCAACATCTGAGAGACTTTTTTTTTTTTTTTTTTGGGATGGGGGGTAAAAGAAATCTCTTACCCGGGGCGGTCGGTGCTGGATGCGAGCGCGGGCCACTTTCTGTTTGTTGACGATGTTCATGAGCTTCACTGCGTCGTTGCCCTTCACATACACCACCGGTCGCTTCAGAGGATCCTCCGCCACCTGGTTTAGCTGTGCACAAGAGAAGGAGGCAGCGTTATGAATGACCAGTTGAGTAGTAATGTATGTGTATGTATATATGTATATCTAAAACACTATGACTACTTAAACAAATGGAATCAATGGAATGGTGACCAGAATGGTAATATAAGCAATAATAAAATAAATAAATAAGAGAAAACTATAAAACTATGTAAATACACTCAGAAATCACAAACTTTTCTATTTTTGCTCTATGTTTTTCATACCTGTAAGTTGTCTTGTAAGTCTCATCAGATTTCATTATTTAATTAATTATTAATGCTGCTAATCAATAATTGTATTTTGAAATTGGGGTAGGCCCTTATAAGCTTTCTTGCTACGGCCTACTCCTTTTGAGTTTATTTTTCTTGTTTTTTTTGTGATAATGTAAATTAATTATGTAAATACTGTAAATAATAACTCATTGTAAATAATAGCTCAAATCAAATCAAAACATTCATCGAATAAATACATATCTTTTGGGATCGAAAAAATGAAATGACTGAGAACGTTCTAACATTAAAGACGGTGTCTTATGCTTTTTGCAGGAAGTAATGTGAAGCTCTTTAACCCCTTAACCTCCACACTAACCAAGTGCAGTTCAGCTTTACCCAAATGTAAAACATGACAGGCCAGAGTTTAGATGAGTTACAAAACTAATCTAAACTGATCTCACTTTGTTGCCGTGTTTTCGTCACATTTTTGTCACTTTTCTGTTGCTCTTTAGTTGCGTTTTCATCACTTTTTCATCACGTTTTTGTCAATTTCCTGTCACTCTCCTGTGGCTTTTTTGCTGCATTTTCGTCACTTTTATGTCACTCTTTTGTTGCATTTCTCCCCCTCTTTTCTGTTGCTCTTTTGACACCGTTTCAAGAAGCCGAACAGGAGAAAAGAATTATGCTTGGTTCAGGCGGGGGGTTGAGAGGTTTTAACCTTTATCACAAAAAAAGCAAAACAGATCTAAAACTGAAGCTGAAACAAAACGTCCAGTCGTTTCACTTACTGATTTCCATGCAATCTCCCCGTAAGCCCCTCCCACACCCACTCCTTTGGCTCTACTTTTGCTCTACTTAAAGGGATATTTCAGGATTTTTGACATTGGGCCTCATTTCTTAGTTATCCAGAGTGTTGTTGATTTCTGCAGAAATTTTTTCTTAAATTCATGCAGTTCTTATAGTCTAGTCTAGTGGCGCTAGGCTAGGGCAAGGCTAAAGCATTTCTATGGTAACAGTTAGCCTGCATTAAAAACAGTCTGACCCACTCCACAGTGCACCTGAGGTAAATCACTTATAACTAACCATATAATCTCTGTGTTAATAGAATAATTTTAACCATTTTGCATTTAAAATAACTTATATTTGAGCAGCATCAGCTTCGTGGCTGTAAGCTAACGCAGCGGCGGAGTGATCTGCGAGAAAATAGTCCCTCAAAATGCGGTAATTCATGTGATACAAGGTCAGTTATATTTCAAAAATTATTCTATTAACACAGACATTTATATGGTTAGTCTGGTGTTATAAGTGATTTACCTCAGGTGCACTGTGGAGTGGGTCAGACTGTTTTTAATGCAGGCTAGCTGTTACCATAGAAATGATTTAGCCTTGCCCTAGCCTAGCGCCACTAGACTCTTCAAATATAAGAACTGCATGAATGAAAATATCTCCAGACATCAACAACACTCTGGATAACTAGGAAATGAGGCCCTATGTCAAAACTCCTGAAATATATCTTTAAAGCGCCCTAATAATACTCCACATACCTAAAGATTGAGACCAGAGAAGGAGAAACTCTGTCAAGAACATTTTTGATCATCTGAGAAAGCAAGTTCAGCGCACAAAAAGCTCACGATATATCTAACTTTTCCCAGTCTTTCCCAAGAGGCGAAGTCACATTTTTATGCAGAGCTGCAAGCCCCAGCAGCTCCCCCGCCGTTCATTCCCACCAGGATTCCCTCCGTCTTCAATCGCAGTGTGAATAACGTGGCTTAAGTGTAACAAGTTGAAAGTGCGCTCATTCTGCACCGCTGGCTGAAGAGATGCCGGGAGCAGCCAGGTGAAGGGAAGAATGAGGCGTTCGAGTGCACACACAGAGCCTGCGGGCGCATTCTCCACCAAACAACACCGGGAACTTTGACCCCCTCTCTCTCTCTCTCTCTCTCTCTCTCTCCCTCCTCGGGGCTGAAGACATGGAAACTGCGGTTAGGTGTCCCTCCGCCGCGTCTCCTCCTCTTGTCTCTGTTCTCTCTCGGAATCTGTAATTTGAAAAGCCCAAGGGAAATACCGTGGATATTCGCTTTTTCTATTTCGTGTGCTGTCGTCATGCGCTCCACCGGTGAAAATAAGCGATGTTCTGGTTTCAAAAGTATAGACACTGGGCCGTTTGATCTGCCATCGAGCGCGGAGATCTGGGGCTTTTGACAAAGGAGACGGCAATGCAAATTACAGCTGTTGTATTTCTGCATTGAAGTCAAGGAAAGGGAGAGAAGAGAGTACGCAGAGTTGAGAAAAAAAAAATTGGATTTGAGCTCAAAAACTCCTTGAACAGCTTATTACTGCTGCTACTCCTGCCACCGTCTAGTTCTACTACAAGATATTAAAATGATTAAGGAAACATAACAAAGGATCTATGAAAACGCATTTTACACAGATGATGCAGCCCAATACTACGACTATTATTATTACTAATTATTTGTTACTAATACAGTACAAACAGTAATAGGCTGCACACTTTCTACAACTTCCTAAGAACTACAAGTCCACTTTCATCAGGACTATTTCTGATGGTTCAATTTCTCACTATTTACGACCTCTTAACCCCCCGCCACAACCAAGTGCATTTTCTCCAGTTCAGCTTTACCCAAATCTAAAAGCTTACAGCCTACAGGCCAGTGTAACGCCTCATTTGAAAGCTAAGACCTACAAAACTCATCTAGAAGGATCTTTATCCTCGCATTGTTGCCGTGTTGTCGTCACTTTATTGTTGTTTTGTTTCATTGCTTTTTTGTTACTTTTCCATCAATTTTTTGTCACTTTTCCATAAATTTCTTGTAACTTTTTATAACTTTTTGACACTTTTTTTGGACACTTTAAAAAAAAAAAAAAAAAAAAATTTGACACTTTTTCATAAATTTCTTGTAACTTTTCATCACTTTTTGACACTTTAAAAAAAAAAAAAAAAATTCTTGTCACTTTTTTTTTTTTTACCCTCTTTTGTTACTTTTCCATTATTATTATTTTACACATTTTCATCAATTTCTTGTCACTTTTTCGTGGCTTTTTCGTTTCATTTTCGACATTCTTTTGTCACTTTTTTGTTGGGGCCTGTCAGTGTCCAATACGGAAGTGAAACTATAAACATCACAAAAATGGCCAAACTAAAGAAAACTGGTACAATCTTTAGCAAAATCTTAAGTATAATCACATTAACTATGTTTTAACAAAAATTGTGTCCAATGTGTCATATGCACAGGGCGGGGGTTAAGAGGTTAAACAATTACTAATAACTACTATGACAACTGTTATCATCTGCATTACACTTGCTACTATGACAACAACTATAACCGCATTGAAAGTTACATTAAATACCATAACAGGAAAGGCAGCAGCTTTTCTCAAGTTTAAATTAGTAATCAGGAAGAAATCGAAAGCTGGAAGAAGAAAAAAAAAAGACATCTTCATTAACTCCTCTATCTTAATAATTGGATGACTGGCATTACTCCTCCTCCCCATCCTGCCCCTCGGCCTTGTGGGTGCTGTCTGCACTGCTTGAGCCGCCCTGACTGGAAAAGCCTCTCAGGGGAATTTAACACAGCCGCCCAGCACTGCCTTTCATGTGGTCCGCGCGCAATGCCTTTTATCTCTCAGCTCCTCTGCGCTTTACGAGCTGCCAGCACACAAGAAGAGCCAGAGAGAGAAAGAGAGAGAGAGAGAGAAAGAGCTATGAGACCAAGGAAGAAACGCAACTGCAAGTCCGGGCCTGGCGCTGCGAACATGAATACCACGGGAGAACTGTTGCCACAAAGACACACAAACCGACGTATTATGTGCTCTATATGAGAAAGATCTGGAAGAATGTGTGGCGCTGAGAAAAGCGAGTGTGTGCGTTTCTTTTTTTTTGCTTTTACA
Organism: Neogobius melanostomus; assembly: GCA_007210695.1. Taxonomy (NCBI): domain Eukaryota; kingdom Metazoa; phylum Chordata; class Actinopteri; order Gobiiformes; family Gobiidae; genus Neogobius; species Neogobius melanostomus. The sequence continues at coordinate 3,508,983 of VHKM01000006.1, read as the reverse complement.
ACTTTGTTCTCAAACTTTCAGACACAACTTAAGTCCTTAGGGGATGAGGTCATGTGTGTTCACGCCAGCTACCTGCGCAATTATGAGCTCAACAAGGTACACAGCAGTGAAAGCCATGTCTATTTTCAGCCTTCGGTCTCGCTCACTCCTCCTTTGCACAAGTGAGAGCTCAAAGAGGACTGAGAGCTTGACTGAACATAAGGGTAGGGCACGTGAAAAGCACTCCATGCTCAGCGGTGGGTAATCAGTTACATTATGCTCAAGTGCATTTACCTTGAGTAACTTTCTGAAGGAAATGCACTTCTGAGAGTAGTTTCAGCTCTATACTTAAGCTCTACAGGGGAAAAACTATTGCTATGCTATGCTTGAGTTACAGATTCGGTGCCACTGTGACTAAAAAGTGACAAAAGCTTTGTGTCGACGTAATTTCTACTTTTCCTTATACTGTAAGACAATGGTTTGACAGGCTTTCCACACCAAGTACCACCTCGTAAAATATTTGACTCTCCCACACGGAACAAGGAACAAGATCAATCATGACAAAAGCGTGTCTAAAATAGATCTGAATTTAAAGCAGAACTAAGTAACTCATGCCCCTAGTGCAAGCGGCTAGAGGACGAGCATTGAGGAACTAGGGTTTTTTATAATAAAATCATGTGCCCCCTTGCTAAAATGTTCATACTGTCACACAGGCTTGTCAAGCGCAATACAAGTGTAAACCATTATTATTATTATTATTATACTATAACGCTTTGTCTTACAAAATTGGCTATCTTTCTAAGCAGAACTAAGTAACTCATACCCCTAGAGGCCATACGCGCCACTGCAGGTGTCGTAGCATGTTTAGGGTGACCAGATGTCCCAGTTTACCCGGGACAGTCCCAGTTTTGAGTCCTCTGTCCCATGTCCCCACACATCCCACCAAAACCATTCATTTGTCCCAGATTTACACAATATCTGTCCCAAGTGTCCCAGTTTTTGGCCAATATGACACACAAAGTACAAACCTCGCTTGAAAATTCATGTCTTTGGGCCATGCAAAATGTCCATTAGAAGTAGAAACCAATCAAACAATATCAAGTCTATCATGTTAATGCTGATTGGTGCATGGTGTAAGACATTAACAAGCAGATTTACCCTTTAGCGTGGGATGGCTCCTGGTTGACCATGCAACTAAATCCCAAATAGTGTCCCAGTTTTTTAGTCAGGAAATCTGGTCACCCTAAGCATGTTGCGTTTTTTTACTCATTAAGTGTCCGAGAGAGTCAATACTACGCTGACAGGAGAGACAAAGGGAGGAGGGATATTGTACATCCAATTACACAATGGAGATACATTTTTTTGACTCAAACTTAGCTGTAAATACTGTTTAATTGGCGCTAGCCCACAGTTAGCTTTGCCCATTAAGCTTAGCTTCTTCTTCGTGAGTCTATTAGTGTGTAAAGTTGCAATTGTGGTTTTCTGGCCAGAGACACCAGGGGGAGATGAAAGACCCCCCCCAATCATCCCATTAACATAATTATGTCTAAACCAGGAGAAAAAACACCTAACTTAAATGCATTACCAAAGTATAGTAAATGAAATTATCTATTATTAAAAAGAATAAACTCTCAAATGCAGATAAGGGTACCAAGAAAAGAAGAAGTGCTCCTACCGCAGTTTGAAAACCACGGACATACAGTAAGGTGCATTAGTTCGAAATATCTGAAGTTACATATTATTTTACAATTTGTCAGTCGGCTTCTATTGCAACTATAACATACTCAGTACTGAAGGAGTACTACCAACCACCTTTCAGCTATTATTGACTAGTTATTTGTGTCATCACGTGTGTGTGTGTGTGTGAGCGAGCGTGCTGCGTGAATGCGTCTCGGGAGGAAAACACTAACCTGGTCGATGGCATCCGGATTCTCAGACACGTCAAAGATGACAGCCGTCGCACCCCTCTGCACAGCTCGCTTCGCCTGGAAAAACAAACACAGGACATAATGGTTTTAAGTAAATTGTCTCACGGAGTCTGAACAGAAGACGAGAAAACATTGCAATATTCAATAAGATTTTGTATTGAGTCAGCATTGAGTTATTGTTATTATTCATTGTCATGTTTTACTTCAAAGGACATTTCTTTGCCATTTCTGAGCCACTATGGTCTCATTAAAAGTGCACATTGCTCGTCATCTTTACACCCCTCTTATTTACAGAGTTGTAAAGTTAGTCACCCAGTTTCTTCCAGTGCTCCTCTATAAATAAGTTCCTATTTCCGCCGCTAGAGGGGGTTCTCTCCCCTCTCCGCATTCACCCACTCCATTGAAAGCACAACACTGACTTGATAGCACGCTGTGGCTCACATGTGGCCCCCATAGCTGTGCCATGAGGTCATCCCAGTAAATATGCGTCCGATTATCACTTATCACATGTGGAGCAAGCGATGCACTGCTATCCCATACGACTCCCTCCCCTGATATCTAATTCCGCTCTACTGAAAAGTGAGTTGTCAAGGACTGCTACTGTATCTACTCCGCGCTATACACAAGGGGCTCTTTTATGTGCGAGCTTCTGAAGGCTCAGCTATATCAGGCGAAAGATAAAGGAAGCGCTTGGATCTGCAAAAGTTTCTCCATGCAGAATCCAAATTGGTTTCCCCTCTTGTGAGAAAAAAGAAAAAGAAAAAACACTTTATCTTTTGCACAGCTCAGACAGTCTCACCGCACTGGCTTGGATGTGATCTGAAGGAGCGTATCCTGGAATTATTCAGTGCCCTTGGTCTGCGGCCAGGGCTGCTCATAACTAAAGGGAAGAGAGAGATCAAAGTGCCGATGTTACAGCGGTGCGACCGGGCTGGACAGTGTCACTGATCTTCCAAAACACACACGACACACACACACACACAAAATGGGGCTGGCGGTTTGTGTAGGAGGCACACTTTCTCTCATCTATGGCCAAAATATAGAGACATGTTTAACTATATTACTTTGACATCATTGAGTAAGTAAGAAGAGACAGTGTAGGAAGAGCTACTACAATTATGAGAACACATGGAAGGGAAAATGATCAAAGGTACTCAAGTGAAAGTATTAGAATAGGAAAGGGGATACAAAATGTCCCCTAAAAAGCCCCATGGCAACTGGGATTGGCCAAAGTTATCGATTCATTGCTGTTGCCAACATAAAAGTGTGTAGTGTAGACTCAAGTGTAGACTCATAGGAAGGATTTAAGTGGGGCTGGGTACTGTTAAAGGATACCAGTCTGGTATCGCAATAAAAAGTTTATGTACTACTGGTATCGAAAAAACAAAAGTATCGAAAGCAGGTACTGAAAAAAAATAGAAATCTTTCGATCCAAGTTTTGATGCTGTAGGTTTTTTCAGCTCAAATAAATGATTATCTTCCCCATCCCCACACCATTCTTGCCAATTTGTATTATTTTTTCCCTATTTTTTTTTTTTTTTTGCCCAATTTTTCCAAATACTTTGAGACAGAGTAATGCTATATGGGCTGTAATGATGATGGTGAATAACAGTCATACCAACATGGTAATAAAATAGGTATAGGAAACAAAATTATACACTTGTTATAAAGTGTAACATACTGTACTGTGAATGTTGACTCAATGTAATGCATTGTTGCATCTGTAAATATGTAACCAACTTAATTGTTAATTGTTTAGTAAGACAATAAGAACTAAACAGTGTTATTGTTGCAACCACATTATTATTTAAGTATATGAACAGGGGTGGGAGTCAATACGCTTGTCTTCTTCCCACTCCTTTTCGAGCTAGAATGTTATTTTTTTTTCTTTTTTTATATCTTTTCTGGCTTTTGTGCCTGTGTTGTGTAGCTCGAAATAAAAAATCAATAAATCAATCAAATATTTTTTTTAAACATTTTTTCTTATTTTTACCCAATTTTTTTCCAATTAATTCTCAATTTCCCCCCACAATTTTTCTGAATTTTTTCCACCATAATTCTCCATTTTCCACACATTTCTTGATATCGCAGATTAACCCGCTAATGTAAATTTGTAGATATTTCACACATTATTGTTTGGTTTCCTGGTTCTAGACAACACATATTTTAGTATAGGTATCGTTCAGGTATCGGTATCGAAAACCAAACATCGTTAAAGTGCTGGTATCGAAAACAATTTAACAGTGCCCAGCCCGAGATTTAAGTGGTTCGTCTTCCAGTGTCATTACTCAAATCTTTCTGGTTTCCTTTATGGCTATAGTGGCTGAATTTATTTTCCAATATGGCAGTCTATATAAACATACCCTTGACCACAACTGTCTACACATTCTTCCAAAAGCTGTGTATTTTCATAAGTCAGATCTAACAAAATGTACTCCTTTTATATTTCTATCACACATGTCTTTATCTACACTGTGTTAAGTTTCATTGAGCTCATGTCTGGTGCCTTTTCCCATGTACGTGTCCAAAGATCTTTTCCAAATGCTTTCTATGACATGTGTAATGTCTAGTATTACGCTTATGCTCTTGAAGGAGGATTGTTTTCCACTCTACTAATGTTCCCTTAAAAAAAGAAGAAAAAAGGACTGCGATAAAGTGTCAAAGGTGCAATTTGTTTTTCCTCAAAAGCAGAAATGCCACAAGCTGTCATCCAGAAGTGGAGTAGTGAAGCGGGGCAGGTATGTGACTTCAGAGAAAGCGCTGCGGCTCTATCGCTGCCTGGACGTGTTGTGGCACGAGGGAAAATAGATTCAACCTTATAATAAGCTTTTGTTGCATCGTTCACTGTGAATGAGAATCAAAACATGACAAGTGGAGCTGACACCACACGTCTCAATTTGATTTATTATTGTCTGAGTTATCAGGTAGGTTACAGCTTTTATAGGTGATTTACGATGATTATTTCAGCGAACCAGTCTATTTTCTTTCCCATAGGACAAACACTGTGTTCCTCACATCTGTAAACTTAATCAAACTGAGCTACGTATTAGTAAAAGCTCAATGTTTCAATGTAAAGAAGGGCTACACGATATGAGAAAATATTGCAATATTCAGCAACTGTCCGGAAAAATTGCCATAACAATTTGAAAGCAATATTTTACAAATGTAAATGTAAATAAAACGCCAGAGCAATTAGTCTTTTCATCAACATCAAAACTATTAAATCAGGACCAAAGCAAGGCTAAACTTGGGGCTCTGTGATTTTGCGATATAATGTGGCCTAATATTCCGATAACAATAATTCGGTGCTATATGGTGCAGCCCTAATGCAAAGTTAATCAAAGTAATTCCAAAGTTGTGGCTTATAAGTTAGTGTCACTGCAGACAATGTCACAGTTTCATGGTGTGTACAAAAATCTTGTGTAAAATATTTTATATGTGTTTAAATAATAAACGCCAAGCCAGCCAGTATATGTTTCCACCTATGGTCACATTAGTTACTCCAACATTAAGAGTGATACTACACCAAATTTTTGAGGGGAACAGAGTGATCGCTTCAGTGGGTAGAATTGTCAGTGAAGGAGGTCAGGTGCTCTTCGGGATCCAAAACGTAAGTATAGGCAAAAGAGAAAAAAATCCGAGGAACTCCGATTCCTAGTAAAAGTCCTTTATTGAATGGCATGCCCATTCAATAAAGCCTCTGATTTTGTTTCTCTTTTTGCTGTTACTACACCAAACTTTATGGTAAAAGAGGTTGAATATTTCTGTACAAAACGAGAGTCAGCGCACTCCGAAGTATGCGGCTCCATATGAGAGAGCGACCGACAAAGTATGAACTGGGAGACCGAATCACTCTGTGGTTCACGAACTGTTAACGGCTAAACTGGCCTCACGCTGAAGTCTAAATGAATCAGGGTGGTCAATAGGTGGCATTCACGTGACATCACAACATTCTATAGAGCCCATAGTTGAACATTGAGGTGGAGGGCAACTGAAAATTCCATGATGGTAACTATCGTAAATGGCGAATTGCTGATTTTTTTGTCTTAATTTTTGGTTAATATCAGTCATTACTGGAAGAATCCACATGAAACAACAACTGTCTCAAAGTTCATTCTCTCTTCTGTCCGAACATATGAACTAATACATTATTGTCTCTGAAAGGCGTCCAAAAGTGGTGACAATATTCGAAAAACATGAGCGTGATGTTGGCCAATAGGAAGGACTATCAGACATAAAAATAATGTGGCAGGTTTCTGAATCCAGTCACTGCTAAATACTGATGAGGAAATCAACTGTTACTTTTCGTTTAGGATATTTCTTACAAAAACTGTATTTCTCCCAAGTGTGACGTCACGACCTCCACTTCCGGGTCCTAGCAGACGGGCAAATATGCGAGAAAAAAACATTTAAAAAACTCTTAAAAACAACCATCGATATTTCTGAAACTCAACAGAGCGTTACTGAACATACTTATTTATCAGGCTCATTAGCCAAAAATGCTGTACCTACTGCTATAAAAGTAATATTTACTAAAGTCGCTACTTCCGGGTTTAGCGGAGCTGCTGCGCGTTAGCATTTTCCCGCTAACCCGGATGTAGCGATTATGGTAAATATTACTTTTATAGCAGTAGGTACAGCATTTTTGGCTAATGGGCCTGATAAATAAGTATGTTCAGTAACGCTTTGTTGAATTTCAGAAATATTGATTGTGGTATTAAAGAGTTTTTTTGTAGTTTCTCGCACATCTGCGGACCCGGAAGTAGAGCTGTGACGTCACCACTTAAACATATTCAGGCAGAGTAGGGAAAAATAGATATAAATATCATGTAATCCCAAGATCGTGGTTTCACATTATAAAATAGACCAGATAACACTCATTAATAACAAGAGTTGGATTTTATTATGTGTGGAGGCTACTGTTTTCGTGGGAATACATTAGACTGACTCACTGAATCAAATGACTCAAAACACCTGATTCACTTTGGTGAGTGATTCATTTTAACTCGAGTCAGTAAAATGAATCGAACTTCACATCACTACTTTATGCAGAAATCAAAAAGCACAATTACAATGTAATATAATCAATCTTCAAAACACATGATTCTCTGTGCACGGAATGTCTTTAGCTAACTTCCTGTTTGTCAGTGTTGGGCTCTACAGTCACTCTTGATTTCTAATTAGGCTAAATGTGGTCGATGGGTTGACAACTGCTGAAAACATCTGGGTCTTTCCTAATTTGCGATGTTTGATGGCTAATGCTAATGGTTATAGGCTAACAGATGTTTACAGGACACTGCCCTCGGAAGTTAGCATCATGTTTCTATGTGACATCCCTGCACAGAGCCAATAACAAGCCATGAATGACAGTATCACCATCACCGCACATTCTTCAAATCCAAACATGACACAGACTTTCCCGCTTTCTTCCCTTTTGTGCTCAGGAAGTTCAAAAGCGCTGCGAGTCGAAGGTGGGCTTTTCCCTCTCACCCACTTTTTCTCCTGCAGCTCCGGCCCTTTTTCATTCAGCTCAAGTCTGCCGCTTTGATGTTAGCTCTCGCGGTTAATAATTAATAGCTCTCGGTAAGACGCTCTCACAAGACAGAAGAGATCTCCCTCCAAAAGAGTCTCTCCACTCCGGGACGGGCCCGTGATGCAGTGCATGGGCTTGCCTGACGACAACAAAAATGCAGCCACGGGCCAACTGCAGCTCGCAAAAAAAAAGACATGACACATCTCCACGAGAGGTACGAGCGCCTCACACGCAGAACAGAGAAATATTTCAGTGTGGTAATGCGGTTTTATGGTCTGGGAGAAGCTAAGTGACTCAAACTGTAAAAGTCAGAAATGCTTTCAGAAGGTTAGGATTCCAAGAAACACAATGTTAAAACGCATGTTGTGCTTAGAGTGGAGAAAAAAAAAGAAAGAACAAAAACACCCTGAATTTACACAACCAGTCAACAGTTTGGAAACACTTTTTATGCATTGGTTTTTTCCTCTTCTTTCAAGACTATTTACATTTTAGATTCTCTCTGAAGGCATTCATTTACGAATCAACACATATGGAGTTATGTTTTTTTTTTTTGGTGTATGTTTGCTTTGATTACGGCTATGCACTTCTGGCATTTTCTTCACGTTGTAGTCACTCCACAGGCTGTAGAAAAACATTTTAGGTGGAGCTATTTGAGCAATGCCATGAATAAAGGGTGGCAATTTTGAAGATTTCAAAAATATAAAACATATTTTGACTTAATTCTATGTGTTCATTCATAGTTTAACACCTGTGAGAATCAATAAATAATACAATAATAGTGTTGAAAATGCAGAAAAAAAAAAACAAAAACACATTACATAAAAAGTGTTTCCAAACTTTTGACCGGTAGTGTATCTGTGAAGCACTGTTAATTACTTTGTGTGTAGTGTATAGTTTGGGATCGTATGTTGTGAGCAACTAGCCACATACATGAGTCAAAATGGTGTAGAAAAAGTAGACGGAAGCACGGAAAACAACTCCTGCCATGTCTTCACTTTAAAATGCGTCTTCAGTGTCCAAATGCTTTCATGTGTAAAATGTATTAGTTTATTATTCATTTATGAAATGTGCCACTAATCCCAGGATACATGGCGGTTTTGACAACATACAAAGTACAATTCACTGCGCTCTATGAATCAATTTGTCTTGCCTTAGGTGTATTACTGAGCCTCATTTATGTGATTTAGTGAGTCAACCTAGGGGGTCATTTAAGCGTTTGCTCATGTGCAAAATGAGTAGCATGTGCAAAAGTGGATCAGCAGCAGAGTAATTTGCACGTTTTTTACTCATGCAGCATTCTCACATTTATCTGATTTGAAGCCCTAATTCTGTAAAACATGTCATTTCAAATATGAAATTAGGGGCAACACGCCTACAAAAAGCTATGTAATATTTTCAAGATTGCACTCGCTATTAGCACCTATCTTTATAAATGAACCCCCAAGTGTGTAGTTCACTGTTATTGCCATATTTTATGACCACCAGCTATAATATTAATCCAATCCAACCTTATTTACAGAGTGCACACAGCCCTGGAGTTGAACCAGCTAGATGCTAGTTTTCATACAAGCCATTTGTAAATTGCTCTTCCACACACCACACTTCTGCCATAATGAACTTTTCCCATCCTCAATATTGTTGCTAATGCTAGTTTCTCAACTCATCATAAAGGTTGAACCATATTCAACAATAAAACAGATTCAAAACAAATATTTAGAATCAAGTAGGGATGGGACGATAAACAATAATATCGTTAATCGCGATAAAAAATGCGGCAATAAATCGATCGTGATTATCGTGCTAGAAGATAATCGCTAAATCCATCAGACAACCAGTGCTGGTAACTTTACCGGGAGTGGGTCCGTCTCCATGGAGATGTGACTAAAGTCAGCAGCAATTAAGACCCACTGCAGAAAAAGCCATTTCTGAGTTGAGCTGCTCATTAGCTGCATGTTTTGCATAAGTTAAACAGTGTGCCTTTAAATACTTACTTTATGTCTCACTCAATATGGCATTTACAGCAGACAATGAAGAGGAATATTTTATAATTGCCCAATCCCCATCATTTCTGCAGTTTCAATGATTTTTTTTTAAATCACAGGCAAATATCGTGATAATGTCATTGATTGCAATTATTTTGGCCAAGATAATCATGACTCCAAATGTCATTATCGTCCCATCTCTAGAATCAAGATTATCTGAATGCCGCATGCCTCAATAAACTATAACTAATGTGCAGTCAGCTAGAAAACAAGGAGTTTTGTTTCTTTCAATATATCCAAGTTTGTTTTTTTCCTTGGCTTCGTTAATGTCTTTAAACATGTTTAAAGTTCAGAAAAAGGCAATAAGAATAATCCCTTTAGCTCGATACCGTGATCACACAAATCCATTATTCCTTAAATCAAAAACAATGAAATTTGAGGACCTTATTGAATTTAAGATGGCTCAAATCATGTTCAAACTTCAAAGCCTCACAAAAGTCACTTCCTGAGAGTATACAAAATATGTTCTGCAAACGAGAAGTTAAATACAACTTGAGAGATAAAATCAGTTTCGATAAACAGTACTCCAGAACATCTTTGAAAAGCATGTGTCCCACGAGACGTGGTGTGGAGATATGGACAAATTTAGATGAAGGCAATAAAATATGTAAAAGCCTGGTACATTTTAAAAAGGTTTACAAAGAATTATTATTTATTAAATACGAACAATTATTGTGAGTTGTAGTATATTCTTTTGTTGTTTCTTTATTTTGCTGTTGTTTTTTTCTTTATTGTTCTTATTTGTGATACTTGCTTATGTTCCTTGTTTATGATTTGTTATTGTATTACGTTTTGCTTTGATTGTTAATGTAATTATTGTTTTTAATTTGGGTGGGACTTATAGCTTTTGCTCAATAAAAAAAAAATAAAAAAAATAGGCATCCTAACAACTTCCTAGTAAGCCTAAGTAATATTATATCAGTAAGGTTCTATTCGGATGCCTGCTGTGATAGCATTATAGTGAGAAATAATTGGAGTGAAATAAAGATTAACATTAGGGAGATGTTAATACATATGATATGAACTGACTTAGGTATGGCCTTGGATTCTAACCATAACTTTTTTCAGAAAGTTCACTAGTCCTCGCGCTGAGAGCTTACAAAGTCAATCATCGAAAAAAAAAAAAAAAAGAAGTAGGATGCCAAAGCCGGACTGCACTGTGCAGCGCGCGTGGTGTGTTCACAGGTACTTTGCAACAACTGCTGGCTAAACAAACTTCCCGCTGGCTCGCAGGCATGAGAATCAGGGTACAATCTTCTCTCACTGCAGAAAAACCGCAGCAGAAAAGTACTGAAAGTCCGTCTAGACGCGGAGGGAAAAATGAAAGCTATGTTTAGTGGACCAAAAAAAGTCTGCCAGCTTGTAAGATCTAAACCCCGGACGTTTTACTTGCGCGTAAACAGAGTGTTCTCACCACGGCACTTCCCATACAGCCACTCGGATCTGCGTATGGTGATGTCAAGAAATACTACACGCACCTGGAATGCACCTGCCCTCAGTCTCTATCCTTTTTTTTTCTTCTAACACTTGTACTTTCGCATTTTTCTTCATCTTGTACTTTTCCTCCCAAGTCCTTCTTTTCCTCAGCACCGCTATAATTAAGGCAATTAAGTCTTCAGAGGACTCTCCACTGCCATTATGCCGTAATTTCACGTTGGCTCCTGGATTTACGGTTTATTAAAAGATAAAGGCATACTTCTGTCCCGTGGATCGGCTTCCATGTGGTCGCCTCTCCTCCCTCCCCATCTTGGCCGGCTCGGACGGCGGGCCCAGATGCGCCAAGATGGTATTTACACTAGCTAAAATAAAATTGGACATTTCGGCGAGAGCGCACGCGTGTCAGTGAATTGGAGCGACAAGCGGCTTCTTTTCCCTGCGTTTTTTTGGTAATCCGCCGCTCCTGACACTTTCATTACTTGCTTCCGTTGATCAGTGAGCACATTACTCGGCGGCTTCCTGCTCCCCCGCTGTGAACAAAGCACTGTGTAATTGTTAAGATGAGCAGTTCCTGTTACAATAGATTCATGTTGGCATCGGAGATTCACATAATGCTGCTGTTATATATAAACGCCTTTTTAGAAATGTTTGAAATTTGCTCTTTTAAATGATGACTGGGATACTGTTTCAAGAAAAGAACGGGCAAAAATAGAATTGCAGCACTGCTATAATCACTGATCATCGTTTGTGGTTTAACTTTTCCACCTTCTTCTTCTCCTTTCTTGACACCCATCTGCTACTACTGTCAGCCAATCAAAACTGCCTCTTCAACAATCACAAGCGTATAGACCTAGAGGAGATCATTGCTGCAGCGGTTCCATGCTCTCCGTTCATCATATATCCTTTCAATAAACTATTCATCGCAGCTCACTTTGTCTTATCTCTCTGGATTGAAATCCTTTTGTCTTTTGTGTTAGGGCACCTCTGAACTAGTACCGATATAAAGGCCTAGTGCCTGCCATTTTTCTTGTTCAGCGTAAAATTGAACGAAAAATTTGGAAATTGCTAACACGGCCTTTAAATACTTATATGCTTAATCAGCTGCAACTGTCAACAACACAACTACATGGCTGACTTAAAGTCGCAATGGCAAACTTTATGGTTATTCTCTATCCTTCTAGAGATGTAGTCATACCGCTATGCCCGATCCCGTGACCTTGGAAGCTAAGCAGGGAAGGGCCTGGCCAGTACTTGGATGGGAGACCGTTTAGTAACACCAGGAAGCCAGTCTATCCCAGGGCAGCTGTGGCTACAATAGTAGCTTACCATCATCAAGTATGGTGTGAATGAATAATGCAATGTAAAGCGTCTTTGAGTGTCCAGAAAAGCGCTATTTAAAACCAATGCATTATTATTATTATTATTCTATGTCAGATATGGGGGAACTTTCTTATGAAAGGGCCACACTGGGTTGTTGAACTTGCCAGAAGGACCAGACTGGCTGCAACACAAAACGTCAATCAATCAATCAATCAATCATCAATCAATCAATCAATCAATCATCAATCAATCAATCATCAATCAATCATCATCAATCAATCAATCAATCAATCATCAATCAATCAAAGTTTATTTATATAGCACTTAGACAAACATTAAAAAAGAAACAGAATAGCAGCAGTTATGCATTTTTTTTCTGTTTCAATGAAAACATTGATGTTTTCCTCCTTTTAAGAGCAATGCATATCGAGCTTGATCATGTTTTGTGAGGGGGATTGAAGGGCAAGGAGGGCTGCATTTGGCCTCTGGGCCCTGATTTGCCCACCCTGTTCTACATCATGAAAGCAACTAAACAAAAAATCAAAACATATACAAACATCCAAAAAGTCAAATATCAAAGAAATCTGTGTTGTTGGCCGCGCCGCGTTGTATAATTTAACATCCAGCACGCAATGTTTTGAAAGAATTTACATGAACTTAATAAAAGCTGAAATAAAAGCTTATTAGAAAATGTAAACAGAGAATTTTGATGCAGGAAGAATACCTTTTCTCACGTGACACAAACATACAACAATGCAGTAAATAAAGCATTTGGATGAGGACCAAACGTATCTGTCGTCAAAGCAAGCAGCATCTCCTAGGAGCCCATAAAACATTGAAGATGTTTTTGGGGGGTACTTTTCACCAATAAAGGAAATTAATTCTTGTATTCTATTCTATTTACTAGGTGAAATACGCTACTATTTTCCACATCATTAACCATTTAGCATAATCTGCCATTTTACTCTTACATCCATGGCTTCTATAATCTTAAAAGGACGTTGGATCTTTCCGCGGGACTGTCCAATTCCCCCTTTGGCAAACTTTAAACACACTTCCATTGCCATTTCATATTCATTTTTAACGCTATTAAGCCCACAGTTTGGAGCGTTTTACAAGAGCCCCGGGACATCTGAGGCAGCGTTTTTTTCTCTCCCTTTTTAAGCTCAAGGAGAAAAAGTGTTTACGAAGCACATAAAAATCCACTTGCGCGTCAAGGGGAGAAGAGAGTGCCGCTCCGAATGCTCCAGCTCATCTCGGTGTCCATATAAACTGCCAGTTAAGCCAATGTAAACACACGAGGGAAAGGAACACTTGAAGCACTAAGAGAGCTCAGCAGCACCATCAATATCAGGCCACAGATAAGAGCTCCGCTCCACTCACTCCACTTCCACACGAGCGCAGGGGAAGGAAACAGATATATACAATCCCACATGTGTTCTAATATAATTGCCCATCTTCACAAAAGTCAAACATTCAAAAATAATAGGCAGGGTTATATTTCAGAACTGATTCAATAAAGAACAAGAATCAATGAAAAAATGTCTCCAGTCATCCAAAATAATAATAATAATTGCTTCAATACTTTACCCTGAATGAATACAATTTGAGCTTCCAAATGTTACAAACCAAATCTTAACCAGTCTGACATCTGATGAAACGTTTCGAAAGGTGCGCAGGAAAAAGTAAAGGAAGAGTTGTGGTTGGTATAAGTCCAAGAAATCAAACCAATTGGATTCTCTGGACTTAAAACCAATGTTTCGCCACAAAACTTCTTTTAAGGCTGCTAGTTCCATTTATTGGACTTAAATGATATATGGACTTAATTAAAGCAGAACTAAGTAACTTTTTTTTCAAGTGTTAATGGGATGATCGGAGGGTCTTTCATCTCACCCTGGTGCCTCTGGCCAGAAAACCACGCTTGCAACTTACTGCCTCTGACTCGACAGCCCCAAATTTACCATCTCCCTCACTGCAGTTGTTTACAAAATCCCATTTGGCTCGCATTTCTAAGGTTTACGACATGGGACATGTAAGTCCTGACTGTATTCTGTCTACAGCTTTCGTTTGTTGATGAACATTTTGCAAAACATAGTTATTTGGTTTATCACGATCAGAAGAAGCTAACAGGCTAACTGGCAAATGTAACTAAGGGCTAGCGCCACTTTAGCAGTATTTACAGGCGAGTTTGAGCGGGAAAAACATATCTCCGCTGTGTACTTGGGTTGTGGCACAATGTACAATATCCCTCTCTCCCTTTGTCTTTTCTGTCGGCGTAGTATTTACTCTCACGGACAATTAATGAGTAAAAAAAAAACGCAACATGCAGTGGCGCTTGTGGCCTCTAGGGGCAAACTTAGTTCTCCTTTAATATATGTGGATGTTTAGCTACCCATTGTTAGGAGTAGTGGTTGTAATTCAAGCTTTCTTACTTTTGTTTAACTCAAAACAACCACTATTAAATCTGGAATCGGCAATAGATACAGACGGTATCTCAGGAAATGCTCACACTTGCTAACGTTCGAAGCTGCCGGTGGAAAAACAAAGGGAGAAAAGAACAATTCTTTGATCACCACTAATTGCACAAATGCCGAATTTTGTACCAATTAAAGATACAGCGACACGGAGAGAAGCAAAGTGGTTCAACAGCCCATAAATACACAAATAGCGGAGAATGCTAACCATAATGCTAACCCCTCGTGTAGCTGAATGATGGAATGATGAAGCGTACAAGTGGATGTGAAGATCAGTACCATAACATGATGCCTTTTTCCCGCTGTGTCAACATACATACGTTTAAACAGTTACTACTCTGATTACAGGAAATAATGCAACTTGTGCAGGAGACACTTTAAATTAAAACAATCCATTACACCGAGCTTCGAGTGCTGATTGTTCACTTCAACTGGACAGTCTGCTCAATATTCTAAAACCAGAAAGAGACAAAATATTCAAGAGGACCCGATTTTGGCTCAACTTTATTTGTGTGCGCTAAACATGCTTCACCAGCAAATGTAAAAAAAAAAAAAAACTGTGATTCCCATAACAAGCTCTTTAGCCCTTGGCTGGTCCACGCCCCTAGTATGATGCTTTGCCTATATGGATACTCGAAACAGCCCATAACATCAAACATTTGGGTCTGTCACCAAACACTACATGCACATGTGAAAAATCAAGACCTTTGATTTACAATTTAAAGGAGTTTACAATATACTGAAGGAGGACAGAACATCCCGTTCCATTAATGTAGAAAAAAAATCAGGTATAGGGCCTTTAAGTATAATATCATAGTATTGTGATACGGGCATTGGAACAATACGATACGACATAAACGTATCATGATACATCACAAAACGATAATAAACGAACTTTTCTCTTCGAAGCGTGAATGCAATTTTACTTTCCCCCATGTGTCAATAGATAACGGCATAATGTAAAATGCAATAGCCCTCTTCAGAGTAAACATGTGTCATTGTAATACCAGTAATTCTCTGTGTAATTTTCGTATGCTGCTTGTGTATTGTGCATGGAACATTGCACGTCCCAAATGTGCATGGGGTTCTGGGTAATGAGTCCAGAAGGATATGGGAGAAACTGAGACACTCTCAGCTGATGTAATAAACTCACTGTCTGACAAAGACATGAGCAGAGGGTATGGGCTCTGGCATTCTTCATAATGGGTATTCTTACTGACTGGTCCACTCGGCTGCCCTCCCGGAGGGAACCGTTCCCATGAGCAGCCTCCACCATACGAGCAGAGAACAAAACACAAGCATGAAGTCACCAGATACAATGATGCAATGTGTTATTAAGATGCAGGTTGACAGGTTATGATCATGGGATGAACTAAATATCATAAGGGGAGGCTCAGGGTATCGGGGTATTTTCTCTCTAAAAAATTTACTGACATGACATCAATAATGCAACTTTTCCGAAAGTACCGTAGATGTTTGACAGTGGTAATTGGACAAAGATTCATGTAACTCTAACAGTCAGAGCAACAAAACAATGTCCTGTGGATAATTATTCCGAGACCATTGATTTTGGCATAACACCATCTTGTTACATCCAAAAAGACCGGCACTGTGTACATGCTGTTTTGGTGTTTTCATCTAAATCTGTGTCCCAACTTCCCAGGCTGACTGTTCTGCCCCTGTCTTCAGCACAGCCCCTCCTCTTCATCTGCATCAGTGCACAATATGGGGTGGCCATTCACCCGGCATTGCATAACCAGAATTATACAAGTGGATAGCGCTATCAAACGAGTGTGTGTTGGAGGCACCTCAGAGGAGAACTTGGCACAGCGCCGGCCATTAAAGAGCCCACAGAGCGCTCTATCTGAACACACTCGTCCCGCGCACACCTCAGGGCTGACAGCTCACTCTGTAAAACCGTTATCAATAAAGACAGTTCATGTTTCTCTCAGGCCTAATCTACAGGCAAGTACCATGGAACTGTTCGAACTGTCTATAGGGCAAAGTGACCCAGGCTAATCGGCCGGAAAAGATTGGGTTCACATGACATCCTAGCATTCTAAAAGGGCCTATAGATGGCTTTCAGTCACATGACTTTTTCACATTAATTTGAGGACTTTGAAAAGCAGAGGTATCATTATTATTTGGTAAAAAATTCAAACACATCTTTATCACTAATTGTTCACTTTATAGATTAGAAAATGCTATTGATCTAAAACAGCTCATTCAAATTCTCAGTAAAGGTCAGCACACACTACACGATTTTTCCAGTCTTAAAATATTTATAAAGAATGGGGGGTCCACATTACACGACTGGATTTAGAGTGATTATAGAACATCTGGGGGTTCACAGATAATGACTGAGAATCATAAGAGACGATTCTGTCAAACAGCAGATGTTTTATAACACAGCGCACAGTCTGTCCTCTCTGCGGCTTCATTTCTCCTCCTGCTTCAAAAACTCACACCAGATCAGAAAATATAGGCCTGTGTTTGTGAACGTGGGGAACACGTGCGTCTCCCGATTGGTCAACAGTGTCAACCGTGTCATGTGATCACTGTCACAACAACGCAGTTCAATGGTGCTGCTACTGCTACTATGAAGCCTTCAACTTGGCTATAGTTCTGTCAAAATAAAGGTCGGCGACACGAAGATGCGGGACGTACGTATTTCTTTGGATTTAATAAGAAAAGGTAGCTGGACCATCAGCCACGAGACGAAGGAGGCGGAGGAGACAGCGGAGAGCAGAGAAAGCGGGGAGAAGCTAATGGAGAAAAGTATATGGAAAGTTTGTGTCAAAACTCAGTAAGTGCCGCCGTTAAACTCTGTTTCCTGTTTCGTGTGGGGCTGTGGCCATGAAATTAGTTGCTTGTGCCGATGTTTTGACAAAGAAATGAAAAGGGAGGCGCTGAGGTGTTTTTCTGACTTTATTTCACTCTTGTCATTGGCTTACTGTTTGTTTGGGGACAGTAAAATCACCCACGTTTCTCCTGTGCGTCCAAAATCAGGCTTAAGAATCAAACATGTTTGATTTCCTTAGTCTGACTGCTGCCCACACTACACAATTTGAACGCGAGTCCAGGCGTGACCCCCAACTAGGGCTGAACGATATGGACAAAATTTCATATCTCGATATTTATGCCAGATATCTCGATATCGATACGATACGATATAACAATGGGTTCGGTGAAAACAGTATTTTCGTTTATATCTTGCTTTTTTGATTTTAATATCTTGAATGTTCATATCGCGATATTGATACGATAATGATTACTGCCTTACTATATACATAGATATATATAAAACTGTTTTGGAATTCATGCCACGGTAAAACGGCTGAATACACGTCATTCATTTCCCTCTGGGTTTAAAAATTGCAGGTTCTGGTTGGCCACGCATAAAGCTAGCACAATTGATACATTTCTCAACTTTTGTCAAAGCAACAGCCTTAGCCTCACACAGGGGAGAGCAGAAGCAAACAAGAGTGAACATTTGTAAGTGCTTTACTCTGAAATGTAAAGCAGCGCTCCACATAGACAAAAAACAAAACAACAAAATGGACACAAAACAACCAGGAAACAAGACAGACAACAAAGTCCTGCTTTAAAATACTTTCTCTGTAAATAACCTGTTTGTCTTGTTGCGCCCTGCAGGCAGCGTTTCCCTTCTCTTCAGGTCTCACTTGTGGCAGCATCATCCAAGAAGAAAAGCGCACAATTGGACAAACAAGCGAGATTGAAACGGTCTGAGTCAGAGCACCACTAATCAAGAAGTGTTTTGTCGAGCTGCTGCCCACTGCTGTGCCCGGCAGAGACCAGCCGCCGGGCCCGAGCAATGGACAACCACTAATTAAATTTCCTCCTCTTTTCCTCCCTGTCCCACCCCAGTTGTTTTCTTACCGGTTTGGGGCTCTGGCACTTTGTGATTCACAGGAAAATAAACAGGCTTTCGGACAAAGGACGAGAATACAACTTTTTAAGTGGCTCTTGTCAGCCTGATGTCTCAACAGGAACGTGGCTGATAATAGAAGTTCTGGTTTAAGAAAATGTAACTGAAATATAATAATAAATATAATTTCTTGAAATAAGTCATAACTCAAAACAGTGTTTGTATCAGGTCAGTCATTCAACTATTTTGCCGTCCAGACGCAGCTAGATCCACATCTGCAACGCTGCAATGCAAACAAATATAAAGTCTATTTGATCAGATTTTAAACTTGAAATGTCAACATTAAAATCACTCAAATCAAACTAACAGATTAACCTCTTAACCCCACCTGAACCGAGCACATTTTCTCCAGTTTGGCTTTACCTAGGCCTGTCACGATAACAAATTTGAAGTTGAATATATTGAGGCGGGAAAGTATCGCGATAAACGATATTATTGACTGATACTTGATACTGTCAACTCTCAGGCATAAAAATGAAAGTAAACCTTTGCTCTAAAAGTGCTTAATCATATCCTATAATACCACACAAGCTGCAATAAACAAGTTTTACAAGAATAAATTAGGAGAAAATGCTAAAAAAGGTACAGATGATAAATATCGAGCCCAAAAATGTATCGTTTATCTGTTATTCATTGAACGATAAGTCGATATAGTAATTATCGTGACAGCCCTAGCTTTACCCAGATCTAAAAGCTTTTTGAAAAGAGTGTCAAAATAACAACACAAATAAAACGAAAACTAGAATCAAAATGCAGCAAGAGAGCCAGAGAAAAGTGATTTTAAAAAAAAGTGACAAAAAAGCCACAAAGGAGCCACAGAAGAAGTGACAAAAGAGCAACAGAAAAATGGTGACAGTGTGCCAACAACACGAGGAAAAAGATCCATTTAGATATTTCTCACAATAAAAAATAAACGTTGGGTGAAATGTTAGGGAGTGTGGCTTTTTGGCTGTCTTTCAGAGAGAGAAAATGCACACATAAACCCCGGCTTGAATTCCCCTGTATGTAAACACCGCTTGTTTTCTTTTCCCATGATGCTCGAGTGCCGCGCTCCACCTGTACAAGAGCAGGAGCCGCCATTGGGGCTCCGTTTAATCTCTTTGTGCCCAAGAGCTGCGTTCGTGGTCCGTGTCCCTGCACGCTTCAGCCGAGGAGAAGCTCTGAAGATGGAGCTCTGCCTGGGGAGGGCTCTTGTTGCTGCTTGTCCCTCCTCAGATCTGGCCAACTCTCCGCTCCCTCCCACCAACTTTAAAAAAATTCACTCCGCACCACCTGCTCATGACATGCCCCGCTCTTCGGGATGTGTTCATACCTCAGACACACACAAAAAAGGACTAACTTTAGAATCAGTTCAAGAGGAAAAAGCGCCCCTCTGTCTCTCACCTGGATCCCTGTCCGAGTACAATGTGTCAAATTACGAATGTGTAAACCAGTGGCACAGCCATAACTGGAGCAGGCAATGTGTTTGAGGCGTCTTGCACAAGAAGAACTCAAAGGCAGTGCGCCCTCAGGTGAGATTTGAATCAGCGAACGGTCCATCATCCCAAAGTTAACCCTGGCAAGAAAACAAAAACCCACAACAGTTCGAGGAAAAGCCCCAGGCTGTACACAGGCAGGCCTTTGAATGATCATTGGTGGTAACTTAATACATGCCTTTGTATTTACCCTGAAACAACACTATACTTATGAGAATTTGTTCATGCATTATATTTCATGTTGATTGCAGCTTGTGTGGTATTTTAGGATATGATTATGTACTTTTAGAACAAAGTTTTACTGTCATTTTTATGCCTGAGAGTTGACAGTATCTAGTATCGTTAGAGTCAATATTATCCTGTATCGCGATACTTTCCTGCCTCAATATATCAAACTTCAAAAATCTGTTATTGGCTTATTGGAAAGTTTCCGCTGTTCGGTGAATGACAATCCCCACTTCCCCACTTTTCTGCTTGATGGAAACTCTCACGTCCCCCCCCACGCTTCCCGTGTTTCTCTTAGTTTACAGTCTAATAAGCATTCAGCGTCCCACACAAGCCCTTTTTCTTTCCTCTTCTCCTTGAACGGGCCCTAATCTTGGCCCGCTGGCGAAACATTAAAGGGAAAAAGGCGGTATGCCGTTTTCACCCGCGCTAACCCCGGCGCTCGGAGAACCATCTGTAGGAGGGGACAGGCATCAGATTAGCCGCGCGGGGAGCAAGGGGGCTTGGGTTTCCAGCTTCCGTGCCAGATAGCGGCTCCGGAGCTTTTAAAGACAAACAGGGCCCTGACATACGCAGCGGGGCGCGGGACATTGACCATTCTCACGCACACACACAAATGCGATTCCTCCACAAAGCTCGGGGCGGCTTAAGGGGGTGAGATGCGGGGAGAAAAGACAGGGCTTTGCTTGACGTAGGTGGGAAGTCTGCTCCTATCTTTGCAGAGATTTACTTTTTCCACCGTTTGTCTTTTGATCCACTGTAGACTTGACCACAGCTGGTGTCCGATTATTGAATGACGTCGTGCAACTATAAATGAAATAACTGATCGCAAGAATCAAGATGTTCACGCCGAGTTTTATGTGTATCATAATGACGTCTGAATGATATTATAGTAAACAACAGCCTCTCTGCCAACCGACGATTCACAAAAGTACTTGCACAGTTACTCACTCACATACCACATTCACAAGTGTCTTGCCCAGGGACAAAGTGGCAGTTGGAACTTGTAGGAGCTGTGTACGAGCTGCCAATTTTCATGTTAAAGAGACTGTTTTCCCATCTGAGCTCTATAAAATAAAAATAATTACAGTCTTTAATGATCTAGCTCTGGCTTTGACACTTCAGCATTCAATTAAGTTTTACTATGTGACATTATTAACTGTATCAGAATGAGGGCTCGGCGTCGGCTTTGATCCAGAATGAAATTGTGCACTGAGGTGTGGATTTTCCTTACATGGGCAACAAATGATCTGCCTCTTTAAACCTCGTAACCCGCCACTTTAACCGAGCACATTCTCTCCAGTTTGGCTTTACCCAAATTTATTATACGGCCCTTCACAATGCAAGTAGAACGCTCCATTGATTTGAATGTGATTTCCCAACGTTCTACCGGTCATTATTTTTTGATAGAAGACCTCTGAAAAAAATAATGACCGCTGCCAATGGCAAGGAGTTTGTGCTTGTAATACAGGTCTTTCATATCACTCCGCGAGTAGTAGTAGCGGACAGGCGGACACTATCTCTGTCCCCGTCCCTGCGAGAGAAGTTGGGGAATCGCTTGTGAAGTTAACGGGAGTCCGACTTTCAACTTACCCAGAGATTCACCACCATTCCTCCTCTCGAACTGCACCTTAAACTAAGTAGCTAGGCTAGCAATAAGTAGCTAGCCGTGCTGCTACAGCATAGCCACACTGCCTGGAATCAACGTTGCCAAGCAACGAGCAAACTTTTGGGAACTATTTGCCACGGAAATCATTAAATAAACCTTTCTGCCTTCATAAAAGTGTATGAAGTTTATTTGTGTGTGTACAGTTGGCAAACAGCCGTATAATAAGCGGGATAATGTATAGAACGGGAAAATAAGTACCTTCAGGTCGGTACTTATTTTCCCGATAATGACCGGCGTTCTATACATTATCCCTTACATAAAAGCTTCTTGGGAAAAAAAGTGACAAAAAGGCAACAAAAGAGCAACAAAAAAGTGGTAAAAACTGTGGAAAAAGTGGTACAAAAGTGATGAAAAAGTGGCAAAAATGTGATGAAAATGTGGCAAAAATGTGATGAAAAAAAAGATGAAAACAAAAATGTGATGAAAAATGAAAAAAAAAAAAAAAAAAAAAAAAAAAAAAAAAAAAAAAAAAAAAAAAAAAAAAAAAAAAAAAAAAAAAAAAAAAAAAAAAAAAAAAAAAAAAAAAAAAAAAAAAAAAAAAAAAAAAAAAAAAAAAAAAAAAAAAAAAAAAAAAAAAAGAAAAAGTGCAAAAATGTGATGAAAAAGTGGCAAAAAAATGATGACACGGCAACAACGCAGGGAAAAAGATCAGTTTAGATCAGTTTTGCTTTCAAATGAGGCGTGACACTGGCCTATATAGGCTGCAAGCTCCAGTCGAGAGACTTTCAGATTTGGGTAAAGCAGAAGTGGAGAAAAGGTGGGGGTTAAGAGGTTAGAATCTGGTATCAGCGGATCTTCGGCATCAGAACTGAAAAAGTGATGTTTTTTTGCGTAATCAAAATATTACCCCAATAGTGTTACAAAATGTGACAGATTTGTTGTATCTGCCATAAGGTACAGCCAAAAGTCAAAATAAAGGAGTTTCCAGTTACTTTCACTTTCCCGCAGTTGTCTTGTGCATTTTCTCACTATCTCTTCCTCCATCTCTCTCTCTCGTCTGAAGTCCCCGCGACTTCTTTCTTCTCTCTTTAAATAGGGGCCTGAGCTGTGAAGTCTAATAATGGTCATTTGGCCTCCCATTGAAAGCTGGGGGTAAATCTGCCCAGGGACGGCTCACTTTGAAACACATGACACATGGCGCTTCCCAGTGACCATGGAAACGGGCGCAGTGGGAACCCCAAGTGGCGTGAAAACGTGGCTGAAGCCGTGATTTAAGGTTGGGAAAGAGAGAGAGTGAGAGTGTATAAGGAGAAGGGGGTGAGGGTGCGATGGTGAGGAAGGGAGAGAGAGAGAGAGAGAGACCCCTGTGGAAGCCTGTTCGACACCCTGCCAGGAAGAGCGGCCAAGATAATATCAGCAAGTCGAGGCGTACACAAACATGAAAGAGAGCTGGAGAGCCAGGCCCCCGACCATCGCAGCATCAAACTTTTCTTCCTCACCCTTTGGCTCTTAATCTCTTCCTCTGCACGCATTCCTTTTAAAGTGTTTCATGTGTTGAATCAGACGGACGGCAAAGGTCAAAACTTGCACAATGTCGCAAAAATGTACAGACTATCCTTGCATCATTTGTGATATTCTACGGCATGTTTCACTCTTCCGGGCAACCACTGTGTTCGTTTTTTTTTTAAAGATCTTTCAAAGTCACCAAAGCGCATTCCTAGAAACAGAGCACATGAAACTGAACTCCCATTAGCCTCCATTACTCTGCACTTCACACAGCAGCTGCCAGTGTGAGCTGCTCTGATCTCAGCCGCTCCGTATTGACTTACCATTCAGCACCCAGGGAAGTAAAAAACCCTGCGAATTTTAACTGCAAGTCGAGGGCAGAGCGGTTTCATCAATATCTCTTTTGTGTGCGCCGTGAAAAGTTCGCTCTTTAAAAACTTTTATTACAAGCAGCTCCGTCTGAATCGGACGAAAGCCGCAGCCGGGGGAATCGATGGCTATTGTGGCTTTGCCGCAATTTAACAAAACGCGGCAGGATATTAAACGGCTGCAATTGTGGAGGCGTTATCGCGCGGCGGCGGGAGACGGGAAGGTCTTCGCCGAAGAAAGGGGGATAAAAAGATGCAGATGAACAGAGGGCTGAGAGAATCCATGAGCGTCGGGCAATAGATTTTTTTTTATCTATCTAAAGAGATTGTGATTGAATGGTAAGGAGGGTTTCATCAGTGTTAGTGATTCTCAAAATCGGGTATATCATGTGTATTGATTTTATTTGGGCCTTAAATTGCATTAAAGTGCAGTCGATAGTCTAGTCATTAAGGCTGCCGCGCAAATGGCGAAACATCAGTTTGATTCCTTATGGTACTTGGAAAGCTAAATAATGCCTTAGGTGGTTAAGAAAGAGGTACGGGATCATCATAGGTGCACATTAAGTAAAAGTGAGCCTTCTTCAGGGTGAGCAGAAGTGAGCTATTGTGTTAGCTATTTACTTAGGTGGTAAACATGCTAGGCTAAACAGAATCCTGTCTCTAGATCTGGAGAGGGGGACCTAAAGTTCTTCACATTATTGCTGCAATGCTGCATTAGTCAAATGCAAAGGGCGAATTTCCCAGAAGACAATAACAGACTGCAACAAATCAGCAATAAATCATCCCACTGAAATGTATTCATGTAAATTAGCAGTGTTATAATCTGGCACATGTACAATTTGTGGGCCTATATGGTTTTTCATCGATGTGCATTGTCCCAATCCAGTAAATGAATTAAAGTGACACGGGCTGTCCTTGTCTAAAAACGTGCAACTTGTATCTATTTACTACCTTTTGTACTTAATAAATACATATTAAAAGTACACTACCGTTACAAAGTTTGGGGTTACCCAGGCCAGTCCTATAGCTTCTCTAATCAGCACAACAGTTTTCAGCAGTGCTAGCATAATTGCACGAGGGTTTTCTAATCCTCAATTACCCTTAAAGCAGTACTAAGTAACGTGTTTACCTAAATAAATCCTTTTGTAGTCCCTCTGGGGGTAATACAAGGGTTAATGGGATGATTGGAGGGTCTTTCATCTCCCCCTGGTGTCTCTGGCCAGAAAACCATGCTTGCAACTTGACTGCCACCGGACCGGAGCAACCAATACACACTAATAGAATCACGAAAAGCTAACAGGCTAACGGGCAAAGCTAACTGCGGGCTAGCGCCACTTTAAACAGTATTTACAGCCAAGTTTGAGTGAAAAAAATTATTTCCATTGTATAACTGGATGTACAACACCTCTCTCACCTGTCGCCTTTTCTGCCAGTGTAGTATTTACTCTCCAAGACATTTAATAAGTTCAAAAATCTTAACTTGCTACGACACCTGCAGTTGCCTCTAGGGGAAAGAGTTACTTAGTACTGCTTTAACACGACTATCTAACACAATGTACCATTCACTCACAAGGACCTCAAAGTGCACCAACCCCTTTAAACTCCATTAAAAATCACCCGTTTCCAGCTTGAATAGGCATTCACAACATTAACAATGTCTCGACTGTATTTCAGATAAATTTAATGTTAGAAGTGCTTTTCTTTCAAAAAATAAAGTCATTTTAAGTGACCCCAAACTTTTGAACGGTAGAATATATACATCGTTTCAACAAGACCTTAAAAGGAATACTTCCCTGGGTAGTATTCCCACACGTGATCCGCTTACGGGAATTTGGGTCAGTATGGGCTGGTCTGAATGCAGGGCAGACCCTTCTGTACAAGAGCCCTGTGGCATGACACCCTCCTGGCACTGCCACGGCCTCCAGACGACCTCTCACATTCACCTGAGTGTGTGTAGCCCGGCGCACAACCTCTGCCGCCGACGAGCTCGCACTCCACTGTCTGCTGCCATCGCTTTGGTTTTAATGCAGCTCTAGCTCTTGTCCAAACACACACACACACACACACACACACTGCCCATCTTGATCCTGCACAGGCCCACAGGACTTTGGGAACGTAACCAATTGCAGCTGTTCAGACAATGTTGTTTCATTTCACCTCACACTTTTCAACCACATCTAGGAGCATTGATATTTGAGACTGGGGAATCTATGAACTGGGAAAACTATTGCAACAATCACATGCTTGTCAGAGTTTCTTCGATTTTTAGACATCTAAACAAGGAACTGAGCCGGTTATATTCATTAAAAAAGGAGACATAATGTTTTGCTATTAGTGGAGCACAATATATTATCAAAATATTTCAAGCCTTTGCCTTTCACAAACTGCAATTATATATGTAGGTGGCCCAGCATTACATTATTTAAAAGACATGTTGAAACTGATCACTATTAGTTAGAAATTAGCTCCATAAACCCCCCAGAATCTGTAATATAGGATTTATATTTTACTGCTATATTGATTGTTTTATAATACGTTAAAGGAATAGGCCGTTTTTACATACTGAGATATGTTCTTTACCTTAGCTTAGACGAGTTCATTTGTACCTTCTGGTCCACGTTGCCTAATAAACAAGCACAGACGGCGTTAGCATTTAGCTCTCTCTTCTCCTCTATAGCTCCAAATGAGGTGAAGATAGAAGCTACCAAACTCTTCCATGTTTTCCCTATTTAAATATGGTTACGTGAAGTGTTACACCATAGAGTATAATTACACAAAATTAAACAAATGTGGATTTTCTAAGCGGATAAAAAGGGGAACTATATTGTAAGGCGTAATAATACCAGGAATACTTAGGCATTCGCGCAGTAAAGTGAAGATATCACTGCGCGGATGTCGAATTACTCCTGGTATTATTACGCATTACAATATAGTTCCCCTTTTTATCCGCTTAGAAAATCCACATTTGTTTAATTTTGTGTAATTATACTTTATGGTGTAACACTTCACGTAACCATATTTAAATAGGGAAACTAGAAACTAACTTACTATCTTTACCTCGTTTGGAGCTATAGAGGAGAAGAGAGAGGCTAAATGCTAACGCCATCTGTGCTGTGTTTACATTATGTAAGGCACACGTGGAGATCAGACAGGTATAAACGAACTCGTCTAAGCTCAGGTAAGAACATATCTCAGTAGTAAAAACGGTGGCCTATTCTTTTAAAGAGCAGGTATTACTAGGGTGACCAGATTTTCCAACTTAAAAACTGGGACACAATTTGAGATTATGCAGCAGGGTTCCAAATCTCTTTGTCTTTTCTCACGATGAATGGCAAAACTGCTAACGTCTCATGACATGCACGAGTCTCAATGGAGGAGAGGCAAAACATTTCATTTCTGATATTTTTGTTTATACTTGGTAATTGATATTCATATGAATCAAAAACATTCCTTTTCAAGTCAAGTGTGTTATTTTCGGGAGCTGAGTTTGCCAAAAACCGGGACAACTGGGACAGAGACCGAGTAAAACTGGGACAAAACAGTATTTTGATCTTTAGCATGAAAGTCTCTCCTGCCCTTCGTCTCAGTTTTTCTTCACCAGCATCACTATTCACAAGTCACAGCCATTCATTAGGTTACTATTAATACTTGCTTTCACCTGAGCAAGCGTCAAAGCGACACGGTGGCGCAGCGGTTAGCGCTTGTGCCTCACAGCAAGAAGGTCCCGGGTTTGGTCCCTGGCCAGAGTGGGCCTTTCTGCCAATACTGCCACTGTAAAGCTGCTCTGGACTGCCCTGCCAAGGCGAGAGGTAAGTAAAAAGAGCTCACATTGTTCCATGACAACTGCGGTTGAAGGATTGCGTCTGTATGTGACTCAAAGGCAGAGCTTCCCACACAGGATACACTTTTTATGGCTGTGCGCCTCTGGCAAAACTTGAAAGCAGCTATCTTTGTTTCAGGGAGGATACATCGGTAATGATCTTGAAACCTGTCCTGTTACTCCAGTTATTTTGGCGATGCTTTGTAGTGGCCGGCCGGGCTTGGACCAGTCTGCTGCAGTGAAATGTTGTCTTTGGCTGGCGCTTAAGGTGGACTCAGTCATGGGGGGGGAGGTGGGGTGAGCTGGTGGAGGGCAGCGCCAGGCCTCACACAACAGCTACATACCAGCTCTTTTGCATGGCAGGCCAGCCAAGAGGCTTACTTTACACCCGTCATGAGGGGTTGTGTGGGAGGAAAGAGCACATTTTTTCCTGCTTTTGCAAAAACGTTGTACCAATCGAGTCCAACTGAGACACAAATCCTAGCCACCCACTTACTAAATCAGACGCACCGCTTTCGTAATCGGCCCGAGACGCCAAAATACTCTTCTGTGGTCCTTTGAAATCCCACTCCTCTCTGTGTTTGCCACCGTGCCTCTCCAGGACTGATGTCATGAGAGTCCGAGAGAGATCAAAGGCTACTGCCCAGGTCCCGCCCCCTGTGCGGCCGTTCCACTGGCACAGACCCCCAGACGGACGGCCACCAACGCGGCCCAGTGGCATGACTTCAACTTCCACAGCACCAACCGCCAGAAATGACCAAGCATTGCAGAAAGTCAGAAAAGACCGAGAGCTTCCCATCGCAATTAGGTAAAACATTTCATAGCATTTTGATCAATATGGTGACTTGTTAACTCTGGGTCTTGGTCTCTTGTGGCTGTGGAGGAGAGCCGGCTGCTGTGGCACATGGAGGTCAGGGTTAACCATCCCCACGGTCTGGCAGGAAGCAGACAGGAAGTGGAGGAAAAAACTGTGTACATATACATGACACGCCAGTGCTTTGGTGAGGATCGCACGTGGACTTCAGAGAGCAGCACCGAGGGCCCCTTTCCTCCTCTTCCTCTGCGGTTCAAATGGGCTGATGTCAGCGTGTCTTTATGCGACAAAGATGTCTGGGTGCTGAAGTCATTCTTTTTGCCAGTATACTGTACGCAGAATTGTAGATATAGTCCTTTCGCAGATATACAACTTATGAAGAGCCTAGAGCGAATTTTAGCTATTCAGTCTTCAGATCAGTATTAAAAAAATATATTACCTACAATAATATTTGAATGTAGCACTGACACTTAAGGAGGGATATGGTCCACATCTTTATCACTATCGTACACTTTGTTCTTTAGAAAACGCTCTATTGATCTAAAACAGCTAAAACAAAAACACAGTAATTTCACCTGATCCTCCAAGTGAGTGATCATAAGTCCCGCCCACCCACACCACTCTCCTCTTGCTCCTGGATTGAATAAAGGGATTAGGTTTAGCAAGACATCAGGGGGAGCTTTTTGGGAAAAGGAGCAGCTTTGTGAAAATTCAAAGATTACTGAAAGATGCGCTAGCGGCTCAAAATGCAACTCCAGGAATGTTTTTGATGAGAAAACAACATTGCAACATGGATAAAAGCTCTAAAAAGTTGATTGAAGTTGATGAAGTCCTTTTGAAATTGGGTACATTTACTGTAACTTCTGACTTTCACAGGTTTCTAAAAAGCATGGCTACCGTTTACTGGCAGTCACATTCACCATGACAAGGGTCAAGGGTTAAGTGCCTTGCCCAAAGACAACAACCGTAACATAAGCAAACTGCCAGTTACGTGCATATTGTTTCTGCCATCTAAAAAACACTTTTCTTGTATTTAAACCACAAGATAATGTAAGTGTTGACCAGCGCCACTGGCATGACCCTGGTCCCAGACGCACTATATTTAGACACGGATTGGAATAAACAGTCATTTTTCCACTTCATGCCATCGCTGGGCTCGAGTAATTAAAATGGAATCTAATTTGAGCGGACGAGACCCTAACACTTTGGAGGAGTGGGCTCTTGGGTTCAGTCAGGGGCCAGTCGAGCAGGACGACTGGTGGAGGCGGGGTGACGGTGTACCAGTGGGCAAAAGGCCCCGGGATGGTGCTGGGCATGGGGGGGGTGGCCACTGTCCCAGATGGCAAACGCACTGGTGCCAACATGAAGCACCCAGCTGAGAGTAGAGCCCTGGGCGTGGGTCTGTCAAGATGCAACAATGGGTTTCTCCTCCAATTATAATTGTCCGGATTGAGTAAACATGGAGCGTGGAGGGACAGGATGACTGTTTACAACTCAAAACGGTCACACGTTTTTTTCAGTACGCTGTCTCTTTTAAAGCAGTACTAAGTAACTCTTGCCCCTAGAGGCCATAAGCGCAAGAAGAGAGGGATATTGTACATCCAGTTATACAATGGAAATATTTTTTTTCACTCAAACTTGGCTGTAAATACTGTTTAAGTGGAGCTAGCCCGCAGTTAGCTTTGCCCGTTAGCCTGTTAGCTTCTTCTTCGTGATTCTATTAGTGTGTATTGTTTGCTCCGCCCCGGTGGCAGTCAAGTTGCAAGCATGGTTTTCTGGCCAGAGACACCAGGGGGAGATGAAAGACCCCCAATCATCCCATTAACACTTGTATTACCCCCAGAGGGACTACGAAAAGGATTTATTTAGGTAAACACGTTACTTAGTACTGCTTTAAGACATTCTATCAAAGAGACTGGCATAAGATTCCCAACAAATGCAATAATACACTGCCTGACCTAGGATTGAACTAACTGTTGTGATCTGGGGTTGCTGCAGTCGGTCAGGTCTGCAACAACACCCAAAGAATGAGATCAGTTGACGACCTGAACATCATGAATATTTTAATTATATTATTTCATCAATGGATTTCTTCTTGCCTGATGCACGGGCATATTCCAAGATGATAATGCACCTTGTGAAAGAGCGGTTTAGAGAGTACGAGACATCATTTTCACACAGTCCAGATCTTAACCCCTTTAAGAATCTTTGTGAGGTGCTGGATAGGGCTTAGCGCAGTAGTCAAGGTCATCTTTTGACATTTCAGTAGCTCATTGAAACAATCCCACAGCGAATACCTTGCTATAATCTAAGCGAAAGTTGGTCCAACAAAATACAGTGTGGCAGAGAGTGTGGCAAATTCGTTTTTAGTCAGGCAGTGTATTTGGCGACATGGTGGTGCTACATGATCCCAGCTGTAATTCCTCCCCCCGAGTGCTCCGGTTTCTCCCATCAACCCAAAACATAAACAATGGGCTGAAATCTCCAGCTAGGCACCAGTTGCTCGACAATAATGCCTACAAATACCAAATATCTTAAAACTACAGACGACAGGATGTTTCCTGTTATTCAACCTTGTGTGCTGTTATGTAATGTTTGTTGCAGCTATGTTTCACTTACAAAGGTCAAATCCAGGCCAGTTGTGATTGTGTATAGAAATAAACTCTTACTGCAGACCCAAAAACTGGACCAATATCCTGCCCCTGTTGTTCTTCATGTAAATATAAAGTCAATCATATTTTCATCTCGGTCTAAAATGACTTGAATCCAACAGGTTTTTAAATCATACATTTATGTCCTGTCCTAGAGCAATCAACACTATATTACTTCCTTCATGCAGCTCTGATACAGCTACTATATACAAATCACGTGAGGACTTATTACATCAGGTCAGCGGCCTTGACTGAAGACGGTGCATCATTAGCATGTCTATACGACGCACAGGCTCCTTAAATTATGAACAGGCGCTCTCTTTCTGTCACTGGCCGCGCACTGGATAAATGAGACTATAGCCGGCCCGTCCCCCTCTGCTGCCCCCTCACATCCTCCGGGGGAATGTTGGTACATTCCATTAAGAGGAACACTTAATTAAAGCATGATAAAATACCACTCCAGAGGGGGGGGGAGGGGGGGAGATGTAACAGATGGGGAGGGGCTGGTTAAACCTCTAGTGAAGACCCAGACAATAGCACTGCACAACTTTAGACCAACGGAATCGACGCATACAGACTTTACGAGGTTTGGGAGTAAAAAAGCGCAGCGAGCAAAACTGCGATCTCACCTTGCCAAGCACAGTCAGGCAACTGGGGTCCAACTCTGGCTGCTCCAGCTTCACCACTCCGACCCAGCCATACTCATATAGGTCCTCTTCATCATTGTTGTTACATAGTCCCAAAGGATGCATCTGTGAAGTGAAGAGGGCATTCATTAGCATACAAACTCGTATCATCTTTAGTTCAAACCACACTATACAAATTAACATTCGAAAGCAAAAGAAAAACAGTGTCCACGTCTTCCTTCTTACAAACGGATTAGTAAATATCTGCACCGTTGGCACCACAACTTTTAGAGACAACAAAGCAGCAAAAGGAGAGAATGTTTTCGTCCGATTCTTAAGCGCTTCTTCTTACGGGCACCAGTAATACGCAATCTTCTCTTTATCGCGTTGTGAAATTATGAAAACTGTGACCTTAGATATGAAGTGTGCAGAAAATTCCCAAAGCCCATATACAAGACTCTTCAAGAGGAGCACCAGCTGGACTAATCGGGATTTATGTGCTTGCCTAGATCTGCTGAAGTGGCTTTTTTTTGCATTCCACTTTAAGCAAAGGTGTCGGCCGAACCCGCTCCATGATTAATAATGTTGGTGTTTCTTTGTATGTGGCCAAAACTGCATTGCAGTTGAATTTAAGATACTACTACTACTACTATTTTGCGCCTTCTTGAGACTTTTAAAAATATGTTTTGGAAACCTTTGTCTTTGTATTATGAGCAACAAAAATGGTGGCACAAGAAACACTGGTCTAGAATGTTAATCATGAAGAAACAACTTTAAAACATGGTTTAAGGCAGTCGAAAGTTTGCTTTAAGTTCCCCTCACATAGGCAAGTAAATTGGCCTAGTTTATGTTGCCAGAAAAAGCTTTGCAGTGCCAGCCTTTAGAAGATGTCAGCAAAGAAGATTAAAGCTAACGGAAGTCAGACATCACAAACACTGACTCACTGCCAGGGCCCCAAAAGAAAGAGGTGGTGGCCTCCTTAATTGCGAACTGACAAAGGCACTTATCTTGATACACTTATCTCAAAGGGCTTCTCTAATTCATCCTACCGTGGGGCAAAGCGAAACAGCGCAAATGGATGGGCAGATCCATGGCGGTCGGAAAAGAAAAAAATACGATGTCAAGTTTGCGATAGTTTGTGGGGGGAAAAATACCGTCCTCGCTGTTGAGAGAACTTACGTGTGTGTGTGTGTGTGTGTGTGTGTGCTACTCTCGAAGGGTGATATTACCAAGAGGTACTAATCTTTTGTCACTTACAGATTTATTCACAGTTGGAAGAGTAAACAACTTTTTTGATACTTCCAAATATTACTGAAGTTAAAAGGTGCTTCTAAATCTACTGTTTAATAATTCTTACGCTATGTCAAATTGCAGGCCCGAGAGGTCAGTTATACACAACTTAATACATTTGTAAAACATTTAAACTTACAGACTATCACTTTAAAGGGGGGGTATTATGTAAAATCGACTTTTTCAAGCTTTATATCATGTTATTATGTCATTCCCTCATTAAACACTGCTGGAGTGTTGCCTTGGCTCATTCACATATTTTTGAGTAATCAGTAAAAACTTAGACGGCAGCCATTTTAGGTGTAGCTATGCCTCAGTCCTCCTAGGAACGCCCCCACCTCCTGGAGACGCCTCTGGACCTTTCGTCACCAGCCAAGCCACCAACCACTGCTCCTCAGCTCAGCAGAGCCCCTCCCCGCACAGTAGTGTTGTTTAGATGCCACAGCAGTGTGCTGAAGGGGGCGTGTCGGAAAGCTTCTTAAAGAGACAGAGGCCTATTTCAAGACGTTCAGTACAGCCATTTTGAGAGAGCAATTTTATTCAAGGCAGTTATTTTAATTTACTGCATATACAGACCAACAGAAGGTTACGTCATCATTGTAGTATGCTATAGACTGGTGCTATGTGATTGAAAAAAGCATAATACCCCCTCTTTAAGTAAATGTAGTTTTAGTGCAAAGCATAGAAGCGACACAATACCATAATATTGCTCAGCCATACACTTAATTAAATGATCTCCATTGCATGAGGTGCTGCAAAGTGGCACACGATGTCCACATTCCTGTCCCTCTCTTTCCAGGGCGCAGCTTGATTTGCATTCGACCCCCTTTTTTTTTAAACACTTGTCTAAAATCCCTTCAGGTCAGAGGCTTGACCCCGGGCCCTGTGGCGCTGAAGTAGGCACTTCTTGAATGCGCCGCTAACCTCCTGCCCACGTGATGGAGGAGGGTTCAGAGGCCAGGGTTGGGCTATCAGTGGCGGTCATCTGCAGTGGCCCGGGGCTGGAGTGGCCCACTATTTGGCGCCATAGTGCTGGCTCATTGGGGTGTTTTGGTCATTGGGTTAATAGGATAAAGTGACCTTCGGCTCAGACTGGCCCACTTCGAATGCTAATACAGGAGCCGGGCTTTGCTCGATTGCCAGGGTGGGATTAATGCAGGATTTTGACCCTTTCATTGGCAACACTCTTAATCTCATCTTTTATTGTTAATGCTTTAAAATGCAGAAATTTCACTTTGAAAAAGATGCCCACTGCTATTTCTCTGCTTGTTATAATGTGCTATTCTACTGTACACAGAGTAGGACACAAAGCTGACAGGATAATCCCTTGTTTTATGTCCCTAACTCTTTAAATCAGTGTTTGTCAGCTCTGTCTCCGGGACCTTCAACCAATCATGGCAAACTGTGACCCACATTTAAATATTAACTTCAGCTTGTACAAACAACTAGCTTTGTGATGTTCTTTGTGTCTTACTTCCGACTTCAATGTAGCATAATGTTGATGGTTGAGGGGCAGATTGGCAGCCTCGCTTCCGTCAGTATCTGTGAATGAATAATGACTGCACTGTGGCGCTTTGAGAATCTTGAAAACACGGGCTTGAAAAAGCGCAATACAAGTGTAAACCATTATTGTTATAATCATGTATTCCTTCAAATCATTCAGCTTGATTTACAACACCAATGAAGGAACACTAAAAGTACATATTCATAATGCACGGACACATTTCTCAGAGCAGTTTCTTTTCCGTTTTTCAGGTAAAAGATGTAGCGAATTTGAATTGTTAGAGAAAGGCCTTGAATCCTCCAACGCAAACCTCCCACATACTGAACACTGAGGCCCAAACTATCACTCGGAACCTTTTTTTACATCTCAGGAAGAAATGAGCACAGAAGGTCAGGGCTAGTTGAAAACCTTTTAGACCATCTTTCACACGACGTACAAAGACGTGCTGCAGGAACTAAAGCATTCTCCTGAACATACTGTACATACTACGTGTTGTATTGAAAACTGTACACCATTGAGAAAAGTGATGCCGCTTAATATATAAAATTCTAAAGACCGACAATCAACCGGGGATAGGTTCACCTGAACTCTATAGGAGCTGAGAATAAATGAGCCGCACCATCACCTGGTAGCATAACTCAAAAGGACAGATTTTCGCTCAAAATCATCTCCAGTATTATCACACATATAATGATACTAAAATAGTAAGATAAGATAAGAATACTTTTGTTTGTTCTACAGCGGGAAAAGCAGCAGTTGTGTAAGAAGATAACAAGTGACATAATATACATGACATATTTAGTGACGCACATTCTGTTCAGAACTTTTCCAGAATAATAACGACCCATAATCCAATATAAAGTAGATCCACTAACTCGAATTATGGACTGTCTATTTAGGAAACAGTTAATTAAGTTTATGTTTATTTCTCTGTAAGATCTGAGATGGTACTTTATCTTATTAATTGATTCATAATGGACCCCCCTATTACACACAGACCCTAAGCCCATTCTGAAATCGCCGTGTGGTGAGTCAAGTGCACACCGAGCCTCCCTGTCATCCAGTGTCTCCAATGTTAAGAGCAAACTGAAGTGAGTCAGAGCAGTACATCTTTTGAACCGGGGGAAGACACGGAAGTGAAAAGCTGCTTGTAATTACAGCCCCTGTCGCGCTGCGCTCCTCGTCAAACGGTTCGGGTGGCAGAGTGCCCCTGGGCCCCGAAACACTGGGCCATTGTGCACTTGGGTTCCCTTCCACTCCAAATGGGGCAAGCCGGGTTGTTGTTGTGGCGATGGAGGTCCGTGTTGTTATTTTAGAAGCTAGCGCCATTATCTCCAAAGCACGGGGGTGTCTTTTCATGGTCACATGTGGAATGATGGATGGTAGAAATTGGAGGAGAGAATAAGTGGATGAAAGATTTGATGTAAGTGGGTCAGGGCAACAAAAGAGGACCCAAATGCAAACATGCCTTTTTACACACACATACAAACACAAGCCAAAATGACAATGAGTACCCTCCCTAGCTTTCCCTGCTAGGCCTCAGTGCACACAAACCTGATGGATTCATCAGAGAAGCGACTCTTTTTTTCATGGAGAGGAGTTAGGTAGGGGATAGTACCACCAGGGGGCGACTCTTCTCCTGCCCGGCCTGAGCTTGCCCCTTGGGGAAGCATCGTTTCACATGAATATCCCCTTACACACGGGCCACACTCTCAAAGAAAGCCTGGCGGGGGTTTGTCCTGCGCTTGTCACTGGCCACACACACCCCCGCCTACCGTCAAGCACCGCCTCCTAACCACCTGTAGAGATAAATAAGGATAAGCCCGATAAGTGATGCTCGGGATATTTTCAATTCACCTTTGATATAGTCCATTCAAGACTGATTTGTGGCGTGATGCTGGTGTTGGTGTGCTGTCAAAATGATTTAAAAAACATCATTTTAAACACAAAGCTTATCAACAAATAGGGCTGGGTACCGTTAAACTATACCAGCCTGGTATTGAAATAAAAGGCTTAGGTTCTACTAGTATTGAAAAAATATCAAAAGCAGGTACTGAAAAGAAATATAAAATATTTATATCCAAGTTTTGATGCTGTTGGTCATCAAAATTTAAAAGGAAAACACAAGCTGAAATTTTTTTTAGAAAAAAAGTGGGGGAAATTTGGGGGGAAATAGAAGAAAAAAAGAAAAAATTGTGGGAAAAATGTAAAAAAAAAAAAAGGGAAAATGGGGGAAAACACGTTAAAAAAAAGGGGAAATTTAGAGAAAACATTGAAAAAATGTGGAAATGGAACATTTTAGAAAAATACATGAAAAAAAAGGTTAAAAATGGGGAAAATAAATTTAGAAAGTGTTTTTTCTGCCCTTTTTCTAGTTAAAGGAAGTGTTTGGGTTGTTTCACCTCAAATGATACAAATGCAAAAGAAATTAAATGGTAGGAAAAGGAATGAATTAACATTATTATCCGTTTTATGGTTCTATATGAATAATAATTTAGTGTAGGTATTGAAAAAAGTATCGTTCAAGTATCTGTATTGAAAACCAAGTATCGTGAAAGTACCGAAAACAAATGTACGGTACCCCGCTCTATCAACAAAGATGTTAAAATTGAATCAACCTGCCCTTAGTTGCAACAAATTAGTATCTACAAGTAACAAATAAGTTAGAGTCCATGTTTTCTGTCTTGGTTCTGCCATTATTTCAAGTAAAAATGTGCATTGAACAAATCCAAGAAAAAGAAATGACTATAAAGATGATTATTTGCTAAAACACCATTGATAATTTACATTTCAAATTTTAAATAATGTCTGCCTAAGGAGAAGACAGTAAGAGGAGAGAGACTGGAGAGGCCAGGATTTTGAATTGGCCTGCAAATCCCCAATCCAACCTTTCATTTTCAGCATGCAACGACATGCTAGCAAATTTGTAGCGCTGTGATGAACACAAAACCGCACAGGTCTGGTGATGGATTATGGGCACGGATATTGCGGAGAACAGTTTTGTGTTGCCTCTAAGGTGCAACAAAATCAAGGACTGTAATTTCCTTGATTATGTTGGAGCAAAGTACTTAAAAACTATGTGGATGAAGTGAAATGCCACTTTGGGTATGTCTTTGACGAGGGGAAACTTAATAACATGATTAAAAGCTCCAAAAGTTGATAAGTCTCATTTATATGTTTATATAGTGATGCTACATAACCATAGCTACAACACCTAACTAATCTGAATGCCTTTTACAGCTCACTCGGTTGACATCATCCCTCTGCACTCCGATGTTGCGTTGCATTAGGATCAAAACAAGGTCCTCCTCCTTTTAAACTGCCCACCCCCCGCGCGCCACACCCCCCTGAACCCTCAAAAGGAAATCAAAATGCAAGTCACACCATCCAAAGCCATTCTTCCCAGTCTGTCTGTGACACAATTCGCTGAGCCTTTGATCAAACAACAATCACTTCTCCCCCCCCCCACTCTTTCTTTTCTTCCTTTTTTTCCCCTCTCTCTCCCTCTAAATTATTGGTGCCTCCCGTGTCCCACCGCACATCTCCAAAACACTGGCCCTCAAAAGCGGCGCTGTATGCCTTCGCCGTGCTATATCAACCCTGCATGAAACTCAGCATCACATCAAGCTCTATAAAGCAGGGGAGAAGGATTATTTTTTCAATAATGCATTATTTTTCGATAATGCATAAGTACAAGATGACATGGTGCGTAACAGCAGTAAAATCCATCAAATTCAGTAGTTTTTCTCTGGAAAATATAGACTGCCAATCTGAAATATTTTGGAAAATTCTAGTAAAAACAACAATATCATAGGGTTAATGATGAAAGGTCATGTGGTGTAGGGCTGAATGATATGCACAAAATGTCATATCTCGATATTTATGCCAGATATCTCGATATCGATACGATATAACTATGGATTAGGTCAAAACCAAGCATTTTTCAGAAAAATAAAAACATAATACAAAAGAGTACAGTTTTATTGATGAAGATCTATATTGTTTATATCTTGCTTTTTCGATTTTAATGTTTTGAATGTTCATATCTCGATATCAATATGATAACAATATATCGTTGCTTTTTCGATATTAATATCTTGAATGTTCATGTTCATACGATAACGATATATCGATCAGCCCTAATGCAGTGTCTCAATATTTAGCCAATATACTACATTTGATGTCATGACAGAAGCATTCAGCAGTCACAGTAATTACTATATCGACCTAATGTTCAATAAATGACAAGAACAATACAGATATAGGCTCAATATATTTATTGTCTCTACTCGAGGTCGACCAATATGGGTTTTTCAAAGACTACCAATTTTGGGAATTGTTATTGACCAATGCTGATTCCAAATGTCTGGTCTAAAATCCTTTAAAAAATATAAACACTTGGCCACTCCAGCAGCGACCAATTTTATTTCATTACTTTAGGTGATTCAATCATAGTCTGTCCCAGCTTTGATTAGTTACCGCTAGCATTAGCATACTGCCGCTAACTTTAGCATACTGTTGCTAGCCGCTGCATTTTGCGTGGTGATTGAAAATACAGTTGGTTAAAACAAACTCAGTGATTGAATTGTCCAGGTTCTGTGCTTCAAAATGACATGCAGCATGTCCATATTGACTGAGGTTTAGTGAAACTTATATTTAACAAACTTGTAGCTAACCAATTTTCATCGTGATCGCCCTGACTTCGCTCTCCAATGCAAAAAACGGGAAGTCTCTATCACTTTTGGTCCCGAAGATATCGGCTTTTATCGGCACTAGATCGGCAAAATCCCTAAACATCGACCTCCTTTTCCCATATGCTAAGATATGATGAAGAACTTTTAGGGCAATGGTTTATTGTCATTTTTATGCAGTTTCTGTGGCATAAAAATGTCTTTAAATAAGTTTGCTTATTGTGATATTTTCCTGCTTCCATAAATCGAACTTCAAATGTTGTTATCGTGACAGGCCTACTTCCTCATCCACCAGAACTAACTAATGTAACCTCTGCTGAGGTCAGACCCTGGGACTGGGGGCCTTTGGGGTCACTTGGAAGGTGGCATCAAAGCCTCCTTGTTTTCAGAACCTAAGCGAGCCAACTGTACTGTACACTCCTCTCTTGTTCACGGTTTTCTTTTATACATTTTGGGAAGAAAAGCTGGCACCTATTTGACAAGCACACAAAACGCTGGGCACGGGGCCAGTCCTCGCACCCAGCCGCTCCGGCCCGTCCCGCCCCGTGTGTTTACGTAGGTCTATGTTTGAGAAGATCACCGACGACCTGGGGGCTAACGGAGGGCCAGCTCTCACTGACCGTCTGCACACAGTGAACCCATTCACCCCAAACCAATGAGGACACACCCCTTGCCCGCTTGAACACATCAACAGCCCCCCCATCTTCACGGCGCCCGTGCCTTTATAACTGATAAAAACATTCATCAATTATAATTTTTTATATCAACACTAAGAGCCAATACTTTGCAATAGGCCTATATGTACACCACTGTGCCAAAAACGTGATGTTCCATTATGCAACTTCCCGCAAACAAGCCCAAAAGAGTGGGCCAAAGCATACAAACAGCGAAATGTCAGCACCACATTAACACCAGGCTGCGGATCTGTGTTGGGACCCTCCCCAACTGCAAACTGTGGCGGTCAGTCACCCCCACTGCCTGTAGTGAATACCACACAGGCCTCCACCAATTACAGCCGCCCTGGCATAAAAACCAGGAAACTGGTGCACAGCAGTTGCTCTCTATACTAAACTGCAACAAAGACATTGTGTTTGACTTTCACCAAGTGTATAACTAAAACAATGAATCACTTCCATCATAAACAGTGGCTTCAACTGTAATAATACAGGTGCATTTTGAAGTAAAGCCTTTCATCATCTCTAACGCATTATGTGGGGACGACGGTGGTGCAGAGAGTAGTGACTGGAAGATCAGCGGTTCGAATCCCGCAGGTGCACCCTGTCGTTATGTCCTTGGGCAAGACACTTCGTCCACCTTGCCTCCAGTGTCTGCGTACACTATGAAGGCGCTATATAAATGTGACCATTAATCATTTGTAACACTCCTGAAGAAATGGTTGAAATGTGTGATAACTGACACTAGTATTATTCAAAAATGTTGAATATTATGTGGAGAAATGACTTGAGTTACTGTAAATATTATTTTTGGGCTGACGTTGGGGTGATCCTTCCGCTGGTGCTTCTGATTTGATTTGATTTATTTATTTGAGCTATTATTTACAGCGTTATTATTTACAATATTTACATAATTTAATTTACATAATTAAAAAAAAACAAGAAAAAATAAAAATAAATAATAACTCAAAAGAGTAGGCCGAAGCAAGAAAGCTTATAAGTGCCTACCCCAATTTCAAAATACAATACAATACAATACAAGTAGAAAAGTGTGTGATTTCTGAGTGTATTTACTTAGTTTTATAATTTTCTCTTATTTTTTTCATCATTGCTTATATTACCATTCTGGTCACCATTTTATTGATTTACTTATTGTTTAAATAGTCATAGTGTTTTAGATATACATATATACACACACATACAGACATATACATACTAACGCACATATTTATTATACATATATTATCATCACCATAATAACAATGACAATAATAGCATTCTCAAAAGTATCATTCTCAAAAATATCATCTTCAAATTTATCATGTTTCTCATTTCTATCATACCTGCTTCAACTGTAATAATGTTGGTTAAGATTGTTCTGTCAGTGGTTTTTGATTGTTTTCCTTATGAGGTCCGTTAAAAAGCCAGGGTATTATGCTGGTAGAGGGCGGAATAGGTTTTACAGCCAATCTTAGACAGAAGCTGAAGAAGATCATTTCCACTTTGCAAAAACATTGGATTACCAAGGACAGCTCTGTCGGGCTCAACAACTTCATCATGTTTGTATGAATAAAAATGCCATATATATAACATAGGGCCTGATTTACTAAGCTTGCACACACACATACAGACATGGAAGTGCGTACTAAAGTGGAGCAAAAAGAAAGTGCAGTTGACAACAAATGCTAAAAGGCCGCAGGACAAATCCAGCGCATGTGTCCTAATGAATATGCAAACCGGGGTGATTTTGTCACAAAGCTCAAAGTTTGAGGCAGAATGCAAATGATCTTGTTTAGCAGGTGCTGTTGTGTTTATCACGACTGAGTAAAACAGCACACAAAGATTGCATGTTTGAGAATCAGGCATAAACCTTGCACAGGACAGATCAATGTGGCGTTCAAAATGTTTTCAGACGTTTTTATCCGGCTCACTTACAAAAATAAAATAATAATTGTGTTGTTTTGATGGTGTGCAAGGTCACAAAGAAAGTACACATTACCTGCGACTTTGTTTCCCTTGGCTCTGTTACGTTGAACTACAGAGCAGCATCCATTAAACCACTCCCGGAGTCTGTCCCACGTCCTCTTAACCTCTGCCTTAACCGAGTGCATTGTCTCCAGTTCGGCTTTATCCGAATCTAAAAGGTCACAGCCTATAGGCCAGTGTAACGAACACCTCATTTGAAAGCTAAGACCTACAAAACTCACCTAAACAAATCTTTTTTTCTTGCGTTGTTGCTGCCTTGTCGTTACTTTTTTTTCATTGTGCTTTTGTTGTTGTTGTTAAAAGCAACAAACATAAAACCTCCCACATCACACACAAAATAGCCCTTGCTCATTTTTAGCTCATATAATTTAGCACCTGGCTTAGTAAATCCATGTTTATGGTTTTGTATGTGTATGTACTGCAGTATAATGTTTAGTGTCTGTTAATATAAAGATAAAATAAATAATAATAATAATAATAATAATAATAATAATAATAATAATATAAAGATCGGGACTCTGTGGTGGCCAAAAATGAGGTCTCATGCTCCCAGAGACATTCTTTCATGTCATGATGTCATGTTGGAATATGCCCGTGCCATCAGGGAAGTAAAAATCCACCTAGTTAATCAGGATGTTCAGGTAGTCAGCTGATCTCATTTGTTTTGGGCACAGGGTTGCTGAAACTAGACCCGACCTTGGTCTGGATCCAGATTCTAACGGTTATTTAAATCCATGTGGTGACTTTTTCTTTGGTCAGGCAGTTTAATACTGTATGACAAATGATGACATAGTGATGGGTGCTATCAAATAATAGCTACCTGTTGTTCACTCGAACGTTTGGTACATCGAATATTTGTATTAGAACACACATGAGATGGGATACATGCTTGTAAACAAGCCACGCCGGATTGTAGCCAATCCGGCGTGGCTTGTAATTTGCATCCGTTGTCTCCCTCTCACACTCACAATCGCACGCTCACTCATCCTGGCCTATTGTACTGTATATGTTTTAGTGGGAGGGGAAACCGGAGTACTCGGGGAGAACATGCAAATTCCACACAGAATTGCCCCATCTGGGAATCAAACCCGGGACCTTCTGGCTGTGAAGCTCGAGCCCAAACCGCTGCATCTCTGTCCCACCCACGGTGCAATTATTCTGTTTATCTTGCATACAAATAAATAGCGAACTGTAATCCACTTGTAAATCCTATCATCTCACAGAAGTCATTACGTCAACTCAACAAATCGCTTCAAATGATCTTGAACAAATGTAATTATTGGATCAGAAATTGGCCACATCTTATATGTGTAGTGTCAAGCTTCTTGAGGGTTGACGTTTCCTCTCATCAACAACAAAGCTTTTATTTCAACAGACAACAACATTTAGGATCAGTTTGTGAAGGAGCTGGAAAGTTTATTGTTTACTGATATTAAACTTATTTGCATCAGAGTCGTGATACCATACAAGCGTGCATTGTGATGGTGCCGCGTAGTTTGACATTGAACGTGAACACGCCGAGATAAGCCGTATGGGCATAGGAGGGCAGCCGCAGTCTTGAATTGCATCCTTCTATGTTTAGAATGCTTATAAGCGACTCACAACTTTTAAGAGAGCCAGCGTCGCCGACACACTACACACAGCACATCTCCAAGTCCCTCCGCCAGTACGCGCCCCTCTTTCCCAGCACTGGAAATAACTTCAAAGGGGGCTGGTAGGCCTTGAGGAGAGAAGGAGCCGGATCTTGTTACAGGCGAGCAGCTGGGAGGGCCCTACAGGTGGGGCCAGCACTCCTCCTCCAGTAACACTAGCACCCGGAGGGATCCTGGCTCCTTAAACACAAAGAACAAACACTTCCTCCCCTTTGTCTCCGCCCCTCTGACGCAACAAACCAACTTGGGCTCCACTGCCCCAGCGAACTTCAGGTTTGGTCGCTCTGAAACCTCTGCAAAAGTGTTTTTATTGTAACGTACATCACCTGAGTTTATTATTCTCTCCAGTATGTGGTTTTGCAAAGTGCGCAACTCCTCTGGACTGGAAGCAAAAGTTGTGAACGTTTATTTTGGAGCAATGGTGCGATTAAGAACAACTTAAAGGGATATTTCAGTATTTTTGACATTGGGCCTCATATCCTAGTTATCCAGAGTGTTGTCGATGTCTGGAGATATTTTTTTCTTAAATTCATGCAGTTCTTATATTTGAAGAGTCTAGTGGCGCTAGGCTAGGGCAAGGCTAAAGCAT
Source organism: Neogobius melanostomus (assembly GCA_007210695.1). NCBI lineage: Eukaryota > Metazoa > Chordata > Actinopteri > Gobiiformes > Gobiidae > Neogobius > Neogobius melanostomus. Next base: position 3,464,841 of record VHKM01000006.1, on the reverse strand, counting down.
TTCTATGGTATCAGTTAGCCTGCATTAAAAACAGTCTGACCCACTCCACAGTGCACCTGAGGCAAATCACTTATAACGCCAGACTAACCATATAAATGTCTGTGTTAATAGAATAATTTTTGAAATATAACTGACCTTGTCTCACATGAATTACCGCATTTTGAGGGACTATTTTCTCGCAGATCACTCCGCCGCTGCGTTAGCTTACAGCCACAAAGCTGATGCTGCTCAAATATAAGTTATTTTAAATGCGAAATGGTTAAAATTATTCTATCGACACAGACATTTATATGGTTAGTCTGGCGTTAAAAGTGATTTACCTCAGGTGCACTGTGGAGTGGACTGTTTTTAATGCAGGCTAGCTGTTACCATAGAAATGCTTTAGCCTTGCCCTAGCCTAGCGCTACTAGACTGTTCAAATATAAGAACTGCATGAATTTAAGAAAAAAATATCTCCAGACATCAACAACACTCTGGATAACTAAGAAATCAGGCCCAATGTCAAAAATCCTGAAATATCCCTTTAAGTTTTGTCAAATGGCTTTGTTTGTTTGTTTGTTTTTCCAGGCAGGTCAAGGACACGTCCAAAGCCCTCTCTTTATGTGTTACGAGCCACTGAGCAATGATCTTCCGTTTGTTTGCCCCCCCCCCCCCCTCCCCCCTCCCCTCCCCCCTCCCCTCCCTCCCCATCAAATCACCTTCATGCAAACTTCGTAGCAACGGGCAAAGCAAACAAGTGTCATGGTTTCAGCGTGAGCGGGCCACTGGCCGAGGACACCTAATATCATGTAAATGTCCGGATATGTGGCACAAGTCTGCGGGGTTGACAGCTTTAACACTGAGCGGGACGCCCCGGCTTGTGACTCTATTAACTGCGGCCGGTGCATCCTCAAAGCGTCCGCGGCGTGTGCTGTGTGAGTGCACTCTAGTGTGCGCCTCGGTGTCACTTTCAGCCGCAGTCTTTAAAACCAACGGTGGCATGAACAATGAAGGACGGGCCAGCAAAGTTTAAGGGTCAACGATGGGATGGATGCCATGATTTTTTTTATTTTTGGGGGGGGGAAGAGAGAGGGGAGTGGGAACAGCTGCCCCCTCTCTGGCTTCTTCCCACAGATCACACGTTAGAAAGTAGCAACATTGTGTCTGCGTGGGACAAGCTGCTGTCAGTGTGTAAATGAAACATTGAATATCTGCACCAACATCCCATTCATCGGCCAGAATGTAAAATATATAACTAGCATTGAGTTCTGAAATGTTTGAAAATCAGTAGCGCTGCACAATCAGCTACAAAAACCAGTCCGGACATCATTCAAAGTCCCACAATAAAGTCCAGCAGCTTTGATTTCCTGTTGCTGAGCTTTTGTGGCCAGCACCGCCTCAAATATCAGAGGCATCTGCTGCTCCTCTTCCATCCGGGCCATAAAACAAAAGTCAAAGTGACTTCTTAATGAGCTGTGATTCATGCGATGGCCGGACAGTGTGGGGATAGGGGCGCGTGCTGACAGTCCCGCGTGCGCATGTGTGCGCCGCAGAGGGCCTCGGGGCTTGGAGGTGGCTAAAAGCGGACCGAGCAGAGGATTGCAGTCATCAACACCTAAGCTCTGAGTGGCCTTTGATGTAGTGCGGCGTCTTTGATGGACCCGGGCCCGTGGAGGAATGCCGCTCTGCCCTCCGCCCTTCCCCGAAAAAAAGAAAAAAAAGAAAAGGAGCCTGAAGTTGTGGAATGCGGCACAAGCTGCTGCTGCTCGGCCCTCTGGAATGGGATTATAGCATTGGCCATATTGCCCCTCATACTCACTTTCATGTCTCGCTGCCCTGCCCTCTGGGGCGGACAATATGGTGACTGGAGTCTAGACACTGAAGAATTGTGTAAGGATGTACCAATATGACAATGAACTCCCAGCAAAAGCCATTCATTTTCTACTGTGCTACTGTGCTGTCTTATTTGTGAAGAGCCACAACCAATTTTAACTGTTTACAGCGATTATGAGGACTAAACCAGGACTTAAATCAGGTCTGGAACAGTATTGACTCCAGATGTGACTCCAGATAGAACTAAAGCATGCCCTAGCCATGTCAGGATTAAACCAGGTCTTTACCAGAACTTGATCAGACCAGAGGCAAGGCTAACATGTGGCTCTAAAAACATTGGTTTCAGAAACCTGGTTAATTTTCTTTCTATTTTTTCCAACTTCTCCCGACAGCCAATTACTCCATCACCTACCTTTAAGCAATAAAAAAATTACAGAGCTTTTCTTCGATGATGATGTTTGTGGGCTGTAATAAACATTTTAAGGCAAAAATGAAAATGCCACTAAAATATACATTATAGAATTGCTACTTGGAAAAGGTTGCCAAACTATTCCCGGGATACTTTTTGGAGACCCCTACCTTGTCATCTGACCTATATAGTAATATGTCTGACTGGCACCACTAGTGCTCATGACTTTCTGGCTCAAAGGAATTAAAACAAAACGGTATTGGAGCCAAAATATCCTGGGCTAAAGTACTAATGATTCATAACATGAAAGATAATTATACCTAAATAATATCTACATTTCTTCACCAGATCAACTGTGATTCGATGGAGCTATTTTAAATCCGCTGATGGTAGTCCATCAAAGAAAGCGCTTGGACCACGTTCAAGAGCAGCAACACCTAAAGCCTGATGGTTTACCGCAGATTAGATCAACATTACACACTGGAGATGTCCAAAAGCAGCTGCCCAGAACCGGCAGGAGCCGATCAGTGTTCAAAGTGAGCATGGCGCTGTGGCACGGTGGTGTATTTGTGACACCGTGTGTTACTTACTGGGGCAGATGAGAGCCGTAATCTCACCACTTCTCAAAGGGAAGACAGACAGGGCTTTCTGCAAAGGTCAGATTCATTTTGTCCTCACACACAATGTTTTGAATGCTACACACCACACAACAACTGCACCCAACAGGGTCCTGTCCTGCACTCTAAAGCTACATCTCACAGTGTTATATATATATATATATATATATATATATATACATACTGTATATATATATATATATATATATATATATATATATATATCGTAATCGTCATAGCCTGCTACCTTTGGCTCTCAACCAATCACCTCCCAGAGCCATTCATACGAATGCAAATCCATATAAAGTACAAATTACAAGTTGAGGCGCATGTTATAGGATGTGACATGCACGTGAGCTTTGTTTGAGCACAACAACAAAAAGTTGCTAGGTTATGTGAAATAGCAGGCAGCAAAGATTTTACATCATATTGCAGAGTATTTATATAATATATTGATAAAATAAAACTTAATTGAAGAGAGTGTATTTTATATTGTATATTTGGATATACGGTCGTGACGTACTGTGCCCACGGTTTGGTATTTTGCTCTAAAAACAACAAAAAAGCTAACCGCAATTTACTACATGGGGTCCAGAAAAAATATTTTAAATGAGGTCACAATGCACACTTTTGCACCTATGTAGATCCGGGCCTGTTTACAAGTTTATGTGCATTTATTATGTTTGCCGTAATAGCAGCCAGATATTTTACTATCCCTATGTTGTCCTCTACATTTGACCCATCCTTCAATGCCACTGGGGCAACATGTCATTACTGTGCGACCACCTTCTGGTCAGGACCAGCTCAAATGTGCTCAAGATCGCAAAGGCTTAACCAACCACTCAGCAATGTTTGTGTCTAGATCAGACATATTATCCACTATTTGGCTTCTCTTAATGGGTTAATATTTAAAGAGGGGGTATCAGGTATTTGGAAATAATCTCAAACAAACCCGTATCACTATCTTGCACTTTGTTGGTTAGAAAATGCAATATTGAACTTAAACAGCTTAAACGTTTCTGAGCTCATGCCGTGTGGCTGTAGTGAAGCGACGGCGAGTGCTTTACTCATTGTTTAGCCCATTTTCAGACCGAGTTAAGTCCTGATTTAGATCTGATTGAACTCAATTTACTTGGAACAGTCATGATTTAGTCTAGTTAGACAGTCAAGTCAAGTCTAGGCTTGTCTCAATGCATTGGTAAAAGGATAGTTCCAGTACAAAATTACATCATCACAACAAATATGAGAATGTGCCAGTAATAGTCGAGCTAACCAGGACTATTTGTCCCTGTTTCTCCTCTACATGGGATCCCAGAAACTCCCTCCCTCCTCTGCTCTTTACCTCGGCTTTCCCCCTGCCCCACAGGGCACGAAGAGGAGAAGGAAGGGGAGGGTGTGGAGGATGGGGAGGCCAAGGAGGAGAGGGGATAGCCAGCATTAGCGGAGGTTTAAGGTTTCCGCCGCCTCACTCCTGTTTTCTTTGGGAAACACTTAACTGGGGGCTACGACTTCACCACCAAGCTACATCACTTCCGGCTAAGGTCAGGCTCTGTGTGCTTTGGGAGATGAAAAGCATTGCCCAGAACCACACGCAGATGTTTGAAATGTCACCAACTATTAGCTGAGAGGGCCGTTGCAAACGCGCAAATGTTTAAAAAGAAAACAGCCCAATGGCAGATCAATTATTCCTGTAAAAACTGCAAATCTGTTGACATTTCGGGATTTTCTTGGCCGTGCAGCTTTTTCAGTCCCACCCTTTGCTATTCTTTTCACTGCCTCTCTTGTTTCTGTGAATGGCTGCATGATCACCTTTCATGACAAGGGAGGGATGCCTAATCCAGGAGCTCCAGGCCTCCAGTCAAAAGGCCAGTTTCAAATTGAAGAGAGTTTATATCATGTAATCTTTTGTTTTTATAGTATCTTTATCAAGTATCTGGAGTGGTGTTTTGTTGCATTTACTTGTTTCAGTAACCCTGCACAGCGCACACATATTTAGTGCGACTCCCTTTACTGCGCACTAAACGTCAGCCCACACTCTACTAAAGGTCATAAGGAAGAATCCAAGACGTTTTACTGAGTTTTAATGTCAAGACACCTTTATAAAACTTGTGCGGGTTCTTCCCATTGCCAAACTCACGCAGATTAGCATGATGCTTTTGGCTAACTTCACATTGGCCGGTGCAGTGTGTACTTCCTGTCCATGTTTTAAAAAATTAAAAATAAAATAAGATAAAGAAAACAGATGAAAACTTAAATAAACATCAAGTCGAGTGTCTTTCATAAAAATAAGTTCAGATGGCGATGTTATTTTAACTTTAGTTAGCGTTAAATTAACGTTAGCCTTTAGCTTCAAGGCTAAAACACTTACACAGTTACAGAAGTCTCCTCGAGTGAAGTATACATAATATATATGTATTTTAACAGTACACCAACTGGAGTGAAAGCAACGTGCACAGAGCCTTCTTCCTGTGTCACTGCTTTAGCTCTCTCTACTGGTGCTTTGTATGACTACATTTAAAACATCTATAGTACTAGAGGCATTTTTTTAGACTTAAAGGGACTAGATCATAGACCGTTAAAAAGAATAGACAACTCCTCCTCACTCCTCCCCGTTTACCATAATGACCACGTTCGAGGGGAATTCATGGCGGATTTATAGACTCCTCCTCCCCAGCTCTGACGAAGCATGTTCCTAATAAGGGCATAAGGGCGGGATTTTCACTGTAGACTCGGCCCTTGCGTGACGTGTAGCTCGCGCAGCTCCAATGCTAACAGTCCGAGTAGGAGATTAAAAAAAAAAAATCTTTCGAAAACCAGCCTGGTTTCTTTTTTTGTGAGTAACCCAGCGTTATCTCAGGAGGAATATGTAGCCATACTGTAGAAAGTGTTAAAAAAAAATTGAAACCAGGCGTTAAAGTTGGTTTTAACCTGTCTAAAGTCCAATGCTTTTCAATGGGGCCTAGCGATGATATGGAGGTACTACAGCAATGGCGGAGCAATGGCGGCCTCCAGTGTAGCGGTCATAAAGCAGAGCAGCTAGCAGCCATTGGACTAGATGCAAGTTGGTCATTTTTATATTCACTACTGCCACCTCAGGTCTTACGTGTAACTGCAGTCTCTATATTAAGATCGTGCATGACGGACCCGAATGAAAGAGTCACAGTGCAGGATTATAGAGGCAGTTGTGGTGAATAGGTCGGGGCTCATTCTACACATTAGGACATTGCTGGAACATGTAGAGGGAGGAAAATACTTACTTTTTATATTTTTAAACTTTGTATAGTCCCTTTAAGCTATGCAATAAAAGGTCTCCTAAAAAGTAGTTATAATCAAGCATGATATAACACTTTCAAATAGAATGATGAAACAAGTTATGGAAGTGGAAGCAGGGTTTACACTTACCCTTGAATTGAACTCTTTGGAGCATGTATTGTGGTCATAGATTGAGTAAGTTCTTGGCAGAGATGCAACTATCAGAAGTTGAAATGGAAAGTTGTTCATGTGGTTTGATAAGGCTTTCCAAGATGTGACCACGGCAGGAAGACCGTAGAATGCAGATGTTTTTGGTGTCAAACTTTCGCTTGGGTCGCCATACCCTCAATGTTGAAATTCGGTAGCGCAGTTATTGCCACAGGAGGTTAGGAACACATTGGTCACATATCCACAGAGAAGAAGGTTTTGTGTTGTGGATGATCCAACTGGGTTCTGCCCATTACCTCTGGTCAGTAACACAAAGTGAGACCAGATGTGACTATAGATCTGCCTAACACAAATCAACCTCATGTGGTGAAAAGGGGAAAGAAAAATGTGTGAACTCGTGGAATATTTAACATCACCATACACTTGGGAATATATACAATCCAGAAGAAGTGGCAACATTGTTTGAGGTTGACCGCTGGAGATGATTTTGCTCTCAATTTAAGCAATGTATCTATTACGTTATATTGTTTTGGTCCAAAGCCACACTGCTGAACAGTCCAGGTAGGTTATCCCATTCATCCCTTTTACGATAAGCATTTTAAATTCAAATGAAGAGTTTGTGTTTTTACTTGGTCTTGCTGGGCCTTTGTGAACCTGTTGTGGCTGGAAAATGCTTGTCCAGTGTGTATGTATGGCCAGGTCGCTGTTGTAAAGAATTGCCCTTCACGGTATTAATAACGTTTACTCATTCTCATTCTAGTAAGTTAGTGCTTCACAAGAGCTACTAAACTGTCACAAAATGCAGAGGAATTAAATAAAAATGGCAGTGATACCAAACATGCTCTAAACTATCAGCTAGACACAACCATGCTATCAAAATAAAAACTTTTGGAAGGGAATGTAACATACTGTTTATACTCTAATGTTTAGCTACCTGTAGTTAGTGCAAAGCCGTAACATCTCAGTGGAGATAAGCCGGTGTCCCGCGCCCAACGATGGCACGCGTAATAAAATAAACGCTTGTATTTTATTATGTTGAAATATTCTGCTGCACTATGAAATAACACTTGCAGGCTCAATTTCAACTGGAAAAATGCTTAGAAAATAGACAGTTCCATCTCCCTGTGCGTATTTTACTGGGCTTGTTTTGACGTTTTCCACAAAAAAAGAGGAGTGGAGGTGGACAAGGAGAAGAGGGTGAAAATCCTCTCTGAGAGCTTACCCGACAGCACCCAGCCGAGCTCGCACTGAGCTCACTGACTCCTCCTGTCCAATCTGAGCCAGCAGTCTCTTGTTCAAAAGCAAAGCATGTCTTTGATAGTCGACTAGAAGGAATCTGGAGGCGTTACAGGTTCCTTTTGTGCTTGCTGTTGCACTGAGACCCTGGGTGTGTGTGTGTGTGTGTGACTGGGATCTCTTTTCTTCACCCCCCCCCCCTCGTCTTTTCTTTCTCTCCTTTAGCCTTCATCCGCAGCTCCTCCCCTTACCCCCATCCAGAACACTAAATCACTGAATCATAAACTTTTTTTGCACCACTAAAAACACAGCTTTGTTTTTGATCAGCTGGATTCAGAAAAGCTGCCATTTTCGGGTGTCTTCAGGCGGACACAGGGGGTGTAAAACAGGAGGGGTGTGATGTGACTCCCCAGAGATTTTCTTAAACCTATTACATCAGCTTCTTTCTGCTTCGTGGACTCCAAGCGAAGGTTTTGTGAGGCCAGAAAATGACCTAAGTTGACACGCTTAATGCTTCAGGTGGTTTCATTGCAGTCATTTTTGGGGGAGCTTATTAGCGGTGCAGATCTATTATTTTACTTTAGTCAGACATTCTAGCTCAAATACAGCATTCCAAAGGTCCAGAATTAATATGGGCTTACAATTCACAAGTATGTAAAATGCCAGATTTCAGAAAGACATGTGTGATCAGTTTGATATGGTTCAAAGTCCACAGTTTAAAGCAGTACTAAGTAACGTGTTTACCTTAATAAATCCTTTTCGTAGTCCCTCTGGGGGTAATACAAGTGTTAATGGGATGATTGGAGGGTCTTTCATCTCCCCCTGGTGTCTCTGGCCAGAAAACCATGCTTGCAACTTGACTGCCACCGGGGCGGAGCAAGCAATACACACTAATAGAATCACGGAGAAGAAGCTAACAGGCTAACGGGCAAAGCTAACTGCGGGCTAGCGCCACTTTGAACAGTATTTACAGCCAAGTTTGAGTGAAAAAAAATATTCCCATTGTATAACTGGATGTACAACACCCCTCTCTCCCTTCACCTTTTCTGTCAGCGTAGTATTTACTCTCCAAGACATTTAATAAGTTAAAAAAAATCGTAACTTGCTAAGACACCTGCAGTTGCGCTTATGGCCTCTAGGGGCAAGAGTTACTTAGTACTGCTTTAAATTTCTAGAAAATCTAAGGGAATCAATATGTGATCAACTTATAAACAACTAAAAACAGTGAAAAAACTTGTTCTGAAACTACGACTAAAGTATGGTTTGTTGACCCAAAGGGAAATGTTGCTTTTGACCCATCAACCAGTTCCATTCCACCAGTAAGGAGCAGTAAGTGATCGACTGCAAAGGAGTGAGGGCTCATCTCCAGATCTTGAGCAAGAGAACATGATCTAGCTGGACAATCAGTGCAGGTTCTTTCTCAAAAACCTATGTCCGGGGAGAAGATGGCAATCCCACAGCGAAAAAACACACGGTCCCGGAATCAAACTCCAAAACTTCTTGAAGTGAGGCAGGACTGGTAACCAACACTGATACATTTCCTTCATGAAATGCTTTAGGCCATTCCAAAACGTACTCACTCCTCAAAACCCTGGTATGGGATGTTCAAAAGTGACTCCATAGACGTCAAGGACAAAATATGTTGATTTGATACATTTTACGCTTGGAATTAGTTCTACGCTCAGATAAACGACATCTGGTCCCGGAATCCAATCTGCAGCATGTAAACAGTGCACTTTCTAAAGCAAGAAACAGCAGCATATTACTAACACCCACGCTGTGACTCAGATTTGGTAGATACAGCTTTGGTTCGTGCCAACTGTGTAGTATAAGCTTCTCTGTGCGCCGTATAATCGCACAAAGAGGCTGTCAGAGTGGCACATGCTCGTGCTGGGGAAGTCTTTCACTCAGTCGTCCGTGTTGTCTCATAGAAATGATCACAGAAAATGACATAAAAGTGGTCAACACCCGCTCCCATCAAATGAAGGGGAGTTTTGAACCAAGAGTGTGAAATATAAAACGATGCAGCGGTCCGGCTATAAGCAGTGCCGGCACATATACTAATCAAAGCGCTTCTCAACAGATGGCCCCTAAAAAAAAATACAAGAAAAAAGGAGGAATTCAAAAGGAACCCCATGCTGGCAGCGGGCAAACTGATCGGCAGCATATAAGACTGTCAAAAGCTACTGGGAATGTCAAAAACACTACTGATCTCTCTCTTTCTCTTCTAATGTGCTCAAGCAGGGGCTGGCTCCCTGAAGGAGGTCAAAGGAGGGAGGGGGGGGGGGGGAGTCGGTGAATCTACAGAAGAAGTGAATGGAAGCTTTGGTGCACAACAGGAAGCCGGCCACCAGCGGCACAACCAAGCAGCGAGCACAAAACAACTCTGACGATCGCAAGCCTCGCTCCAAGGCTGGGCAAACAGTCAGGGGTAAGGGCTGAGAAAGGCCCTGTTACCCGGGTGAAGGGAACCCGCTGATCCAACTATGTCCACAGTCGGAGCCCGCAGAGGTGCTTTCCTGGTGGGATCCAACAAACTGGTGAAGCAGATGGTGGCAGGAAAAATTACTAGTATTTTTTGTTTTTCAATTTCAAGATCAAGCAAATTATGGCGGAAGTCAGAGGGAGCTTAGCCTGAAAATGACTAAGTGAAGTCAGTTGGTGTATGTGACGTCCCAAATTAAGCCAAGAGTAGGGTGACCAGATGTTCCAGTTTACCCGGGACAGTCCCAGTTTTGAGTCCTTTGTCCCACGTCCCAATAGATTTCTCCAAAACCATTGATTTGTCCCATTTTTACTTGTAATCTGTCCCAGTTGTCCCAGTTTTGGTCAATGTAGTCCCCAAAATCGCATACTTCGCTTGAAACTGTATGTCTTTGGCCCATGTGAATATCAATTACCAAGTGTAAACCAATTCAAAATCTCAATTTGAGATGCGGATTGGTGCATGTCATAAGTTGTTGACAGTTTTACAATTCATCGTGGGTAAAGACAGCTTCGATTTGGAACCCCTGCGGCTGATTCCCAAATATTGTCCCAGGTTTTTAGTTGGAAAATCTGGTCACCCTAGCCAAGAGGTGACTTCAGCCCATATGACAATCCAAAAGACCTTTGATTGCGATGAACAAGGCAAAGGCAAACAAGGCAACGTCTGTTTATTAGTGATGCACATTAAATAGCCTCTAGCCAGTTAAATCATTATTGCAAAATCAGGTGACTCAATAGCCACTGCATGTGTCGTAGCATGTTGCGTTATTTGTTTAAACTCATTAATTGTCCGTGAGAGTAAATACTACGCTGACAGAAAAGACAAAGGGAGAGAGGGATATTGTACATTGTGCCACAACTAAATTCCAAAATGGAAATCATTTTTGTCACTCAAACTTGGCTGTAAATACTGCTAAAGTGGCATTAGCCCACAGTTAGCCTGTTAGCTTCTTCTTCGTGATTCTATTGTGTGTATTGCGCCTCCGACCCGGAGCAGGGGAAGTTGCAAGCATGGTTTTCTGGCCAAAGACACCACAGGAAGATGAAAGCAACCCAATCATCCCATTAACACTTGTATTACCCCCAGAGGGACTACGGGAAGGATTTATTAAGGTAAACAAGTTACTTAGTTCTTCTTTAAGATATAGGTTTACAGAAACATACGTTTAGTTTTAGTCATGATTTCCCTAATTTAGTCCAATTTTGTCCATGATGTAGTGTTTTTTTGTTTTTTTTGTCTTGTTACACATTTTGCATGTGGCTCACAATTTTGTTTAAATGTAATGGAACATACTGTGTTGAAAAACTATTGCAATAATATTGTTATAGGAATATTTAAGACTAACAATCTGTGACAGTACATGTCTTCTATCTATGCTGGCTGACACATTTTCATTCAAACAAATTGGATCGGGGTTTGTCTATCATTCATACTGTGCCTGCCCAGCCCAGTGCCCCTCCTCCATCTTGCTGGCACCAAAGTCAGAGTAGAGCTTTATGCCCATTACTGATCCATCCATAAGGCCGTTCATCAGTCCATGCAGACTCACTCTGATCTCAACAGTCCATAAAACATTTGAAAACTCTATCTTTAGGCCTGTATCATTCCTGACACGGTCTAAACATTTCAGCGTATGTGTCTTGTTCAATAGTGGTCGGGTTTCCACTTTTCTCACATTGGCGATGTCTCTCAGCACTGAACACCTTGTACTTCTGGACACGGAAAATGACAGCGCTGATAGATAAGGGATTTCTGTAACCTTGGCAAACTTGGCAACACAATGTTTGATGGTTCTGTGGTACGATCCCAATATTTTTCTCAATTCACACCAGCTCTTAACAAGTTGTGAGTTTTATGTCTTTTTCCCTTCCATTTACCACGAGAGAAAATAGCTGCATAATAATTCTAAACACCTGATTCAGAGTGTGGACCTGGTTTGACCACACTTCCTCTCATTACAAACATCTCCATCACCACGCTTCAATCCGACAGCCTTTCAGTTTTACACACAAAAAAGATAACAAAACTCACTTGCTTTTTCACTCAAGTAGCAGGCAAGTTGATTTTAGTATTATTGTGACAGTGAAACTGAAGAGTGTCCCTGAAAGATGTGAAATTCGCTTATAAACTCATAACTGTGAAGAATTGGGATTCTAGAAAAGTGTTAGAAATGTTCATGTACAAACAATGAACCCAAATGAAGTAAACAAACAAAAAAGAAATCAAGTTCACAATGAATAAAAAATGAAAACAGGCAATGTACTGGTCTGGGATGATTTATGCTGAACTGTTTGTATTGTGTCATATACAGTATACAGTACTATATGACACGCGCAATAGTGAAAATAAATCAAACACAATTTCAAGTTTGTTCATAACATGCTGCACACCCCGCCAATAAAATGGGGGCGGGGCTGCGGGGATCGGACAAACACTGTTCCTGGACCTCTGCCTAGCGCGGCCATTGTGCAGGCGCGCGGTAAAGAGATAGAGAGAAAGGTTGAGGAAGGGTGGGGGTAGTTACTGGGACCGCTTCAATGACTGCCCCATCGGTGGGTGGGGATAGAAAGCAACAAGGTACCGGGCCAAGTTGAGGCCTGGCTGAAGAGGGACAAACTGCTACAAAGGCAAAATAAACTCCTAATGAATACAAAAAAAAACAGTCCGGGGTCCCATGTATCTCTGAGTTTTGTCCAACTAATAATAAACACTGTAATGACAAGAGTTATCTTCCGTGAGTGTATCGTTTTACTTGTCACCTCAGGGCCACATAAGCCCAAGGTCTGGGTGTGGATGCATGTCAACCAGCCATTCAATCCCCCCTCATCTCCCCCGTCAACCACACCAGCGCCTCAGGACAAGAGCTAGGGATTTCAGGCATTCCATCGCAGTATAAGGCACCATCACTTAGTAATCATCTCTGGGACTATTTTGCGTTATTATTATAAACAGGTACAGTTTAGATGTGTCTGTGTAGTACCTGTCTTTTCTCCGTATTGCAAGAAGCGACAATATTAAGATTAAGATGAATGATTTTTTTTGTTTTTTTTGTTCAGACAGCCTTAAAGAGTGGGTATTATGCTTTTTGCAGGTATTTGGCAACAATGTCAAACACATTTTTATCACTATCTTACACTTTGTTGTAAAAACAAAATATCCAGTTGTTTTACTTCCTGATCCTTTAAGTGAGGATCAGGAAGTAAAATACCCCGCTCGACCAATGTGGCTGTAGTGAAGCTATGGTGAGTGTTTTTACTCTGCGATGAGAGGTTTAAGCTTAGCAAGACATGGAGGGGTGAGGAAAGCATGTCCTGGATACGCAGGACCTCAAGAGGAGATTTTTTGGAAAAGGACATGCTTTTTGGGAGCTGTTGCCGCGGTGCTAAGAACAGCCACTGGGTAAGATTCAAAGATCGCTCAAAGGTGCGCTAGCGGCTCGGAAAACCAACCCAGGTATGGCTTTGATGAGAAAACAATATTGTAAAAAGTTGATTTTGCTTTACCACAAAATTGATGTTTTTTTTGTTTTTTTTCCAGTTCAATTTTAACCTTGTTCAGGACCTGATTTATACATTTATTTTTATATCTAGTGTTGACAGACAAACAAAAACTAACTATAACTTTATGGTGTTGGAATTGGTTTCCAAAACAGTTTTTTTTCCCCACAAGGTGCAGCCCAATAAAGCATTGACATTACATTGGCATAGGCTTTCCATCAATGTAAACCCCAACCCAAATCAACTCCCTCCCCAAAATAGAATCACTTCCTTTTCTGAAGCAGGGACAAAATAACTAGTCTACTCGAGGGCTAGGGCAGAGCAAACTAAATTTTAATTGCCAAGGAAATAATTCCTTTTCCATAAAACTGCCTGTAAAAGGCTGAGCTGCTCCTTTGATCGTCCAAGTGAGTGTTTATGAAGTCACTATGGGATCAACTTGGGCCTGGGGGCAAGGCCAGCCACTAGAATTCCTCAGAACATTTGTTTAGCAACAAGCCAAGTCCAGAGCACAGCACAAACGCAGTATTGTTCCTCGTTTCTCACTGGCCACGCTGTTAGAGGCAGAAGCTGACCGGACGGGGACAGAGAGCCGTGGGACCAAGTGTGGACCCCAGGGAGAGCTGCCCCAATGGAGTTAAACATCAAACCCACTTTACACAGCACTTCCTGCCAGCACTGTCACTGGCCGCTTTTGAAAAGGTAATGGCCGACTTCTGACGTCTTTTTCGCAGTCAACATAGCCGTTCCCCCTCCAGTCTCCGAGCACTTTGCGGCCAATAAATTATTCAATCAAAGCCAACAAGGTCCTTCCACATCCAAGTCTTTGTATGAGAACATTTGAAAGAGATTTATCAGGCCAGAAAAGTTCATGACTCGAGTGTCGTAAACCCCCAAGAGATCCATGTTATTTGATTTGTTTTTTATTAGAAACAAGGAACCGCTTAGCTGGCTGTAACCTTCGGGGCATACGACCTCAATTCTAGCAGGGCAGGTTGAAAGGGACAGTTTCAACAAGAGGAAATATGGTTGAAACTGAAAGAATAAAACTGTAAATACTCAACAGATGAAAAACAAGGTGAATCTGCATATAAATGAAATTGTTTATGTCAGAGCTTTGCCAAATGGACAATTTCACACAACTGTATTAAAGCTGTCCTCAAATCTCAGAGGCTCCACAAGCATACCATTACTTTTACAGTCATTTACTTTAAGGGCTACTTTTATTATGTTTTGAGTTCCACTACCATGTACAACAAATCAACAAAAAGAGGACTACAGTGTTGATAAACATTTTACTTAATGATTGAGATTGTGGGATTCTTGTCGGGAGTTTGAAATGGGAAATCTCACATTGAATCTTCAGCCTAATTACCCAAAAAAGAAAGAAAGCTCATTTTTTGCAAGTTTCAATCCTTAATTATCAATAGTTATGCATTGCAGGTTGCACAGTGTTTTCATTTGTAAACTCTTGAGCCTTGATATTCAGTCAGCTTCAGCATACATGCACTCAAATAGGCCTATGTGTACTTCAGGAGTCACCATAACAAGGTGCTGGCCAGAGACACCAAACAGTGTGTCTTTTGTAGCTGGGACAAGGACAACCAGCATCTCCTGTCTGCAGCTGCTTGTACCTGAGTCAGCCAGGCTGGGCCCAATCTGGAAAGACCTGTCATCACTGCCACAGAAGCCTCTATTCATCCTCATAAAGACAAAGCCAAAGTGTATAGCAGCCATCCATGGCATCTCAGGCATTCAGATATCCACTGGCGATATCATTTTAGACCTTTGTGAAGCTGAGCTTTCTTTCACCCGCCATACAAACTCTTCTTACAACTTAAAGCTGTGTCCGGGATGTTTTGGTTGCAAGGACCTCACAGGTGCTGTGTTTATCCAGTGAGTAAAAATCCACATCACAAAGGAAGACCATGGAAAACATAGTAGAATCATGCATGCTGAAGATGGATGTTGCACTTATTGATCCCAGATAGAGCTCAGCAATAATCATATTGATAATGAAAAGGGATCCAATCTATTGTCATTCGACATGCTGCTCCTTTGGATCAGTGTTTAATTTTAATTATACTCTGCGTACCCCGAGGGGTCCTCGTACACCCGGTTGGAAAACACTGCTGTAGACTAACAGAGCTAAAGCAAAACTTATAGCAGGTACGGCCATTTGTCTGCAGTGAAGTTTGGACTCTGAGGAATAAAATGTAAACAATTTCACATTAAATTGTGGAGGAGCCGAACACACTTCTATGTGTCTCATTTTGGTATTGAGAAATCAGAAATGAATTTTGCATAACAGACTCTGGATAGATGCAAAGTCAGTCAAAGTCAATGTATAACTATTGAACGTGAAAATACTTAACAGTGACTTGAAAGTTTTTGTCTGCAATGTATCAAAAAAGAATTCCATTGAGTTGACAAGTGTCAATCTCAAGCTCTTCCAATGTGGTGTAGGGGCTCCTGAACCCAGTGGTGAAACCTCCACCTGCTGATAGCATCAACAGGCCAGAGCCCCTCCCACTTCGTCCCCTCTCCTCTCTGGGCCATGTGTGGCGACCGCTGATAATGGAAGAGCAGATAAGAGCAAACACAGGCTGCGATGAGGAGCACATTTCTGTGAATAGAACATCAGTCTACTGGCAAGGAACAAGGGAGGAGGCAAAACAACACAATGAGCTATCAGAGATTAGTTATCCAGGACTGGACGAGAAAAGTTTAAGTTCTCTGTAACAACATGAATCGATGATGTGGCATCGCCATCATCGAGCTAAGCAGAATGGTTAAAAACACTACAAATTTTACAAAAGGTAACCAATTATGGAACACATCTTTCAACAAGGACAATGTTTTTGGAGCCTACTTCAATCCACATTTTGCGGAGTAATAGAAAGGTAAAATTCTTAATCCAATAAGGAATAACAGTGCTCATTCTCTGTCAGAGCCTGCAGGAAAACAAGAGTGAATGTAAATAAATCTGAGCTGTTGACATGGGCTGAGAGTGGAGGGGACAGGTGCCACAATGACACCAGCAACCTCAAGGGGATGTATGCATCCCATAGCGGTGTCTCCTTTCAAGATGGACACTGCAGGGGGACAAACCAGTTGGTCGGAGCCAGGGTGTGACGCAGGGGCAGGTTAGTCAACAGATCCAGTATTGTTTGAAAAGTACAGGGACGTGATCTCTGCTTGGAATTTACATTTTCAGAAATGTAAATTCCTATTTGGTAAAAACTTGAATCATCATTTATAAACTATGTACAAAGCATTGCTCATTTGTAAATAATGTCAAAGTAGAAATATTGTGACATTATTATTAGCGCTCAGACCATCAATATATGTATGAATGAAAACGTGCACCCTTTTCCTGACCTTAACCATTCTTAACTTGTGGATAACCCTAACCAGACAGGGATGGTACGCCATGTTACTATGAGAAGACAGACAGACAAATATCATTTACAAAACAATAAAAAAAGTTTTTCTTTTTACTAATGTGTTACAAACGTTTGATAGCGTACAGTTATTATATCCACAGAACAACCTCAGCTTGACGTGAGCCCTGCTGGATAAAAGCAGTGCTGGAATGACTGAAATGTAATCTAATATACTAGCTCAAAAGAATCTATTAGCCCACGTTTGACCAAGTAGGCCGAGCTCCTTGCCAGGCTTTTTCCTATTGGCTTGCGGTCAACGCAAAGTGTCCTGCTAATCCACCAGTTGTCTGGCTACGTTGAAAGTCACCTCTGAGTCCAACTCTAGCACTGGTGTCAGGAATCCGCGAGCTCTTTGCATACCGAGCGGCCGGATATCCTCTGGTTAAAGAGGGCTCTCTAAGCCAGGGCCATGTGCTGGTTGTCCAGAGGAGGAGGGTGTGAAGGGGAACAGCCTGTTTTTGGGGGGGTGGCGGTGGCATTGGCATTGATGTGCATGCAGCGCTTAAAAGGCCAGCGGAATGACATCAGCTTCGAGCAGTCGTAAAACGCAGCAAGAAGAGGGCCACTGCAGAAGCCCCATGGAAACAGGTTCCTTTCTGCATGCTGTCAGCTGAGAGTGCAGTTGCTTCAGCCCTGAGCAGCCAAAGTATGCATTTGTGAATGGCCTTTGTGCCGCTGCCGGGACAGAACAAAGTGAGTTCAGGTTACTGCACTCCTCCTGTTATTGGCCCACATAGTTTCTAATTATTCCAGCAAACATTGACACAGCATGTGTGGTCTCACATTTATTCCCTCAACCTCCCGTCGCCGAGCTTAGCAGAGAGAAGTAAAGCAGCAGCGGCACAGGCGAGTTACAGGAGAAAGTACGGAAGATCAGGAGAAAGACATGCTGTTATTCAATGAGCCCAATAGGACCAACAGCATGGTGTTTCTCTTTGTGTTCAAAGTTCTCAGGGGATTTCCCTCACCTTTCCCCGTGCCGCTGCATCTACAGTAGTGAGTTAACACCAGTACCAACACAAGCTGTACGAGAAAGAAACAAGGGAGTATGATGCACTTCTTGAAGAACTATAACTAGAAAAGAGATATGCCAGTCCACAACTTTGAAGCTCAATCCCACACTTTAATTTGAATTCTCAAGCTTTACGTTGCCTGGGTGATTACGACCTAAGCTTTTGCAAAACAATAATTATGACCAATGTGCATGCGTCGCTAGCGTACCAAAATCCCTGCCCATACGTTTTGTTGGAAGCAAGGCTACTGCAAAGCTGCAAGGAATATAATGCATGCAAGCAACAAATAATGACTGAAAGTTTGAAAAGGCACCATAAAGTCTAGGATTGGATTCTTTTTTTTAGGTCAAGGTGAAAGTTTATAGCACATTTAATGTACAGTCGGCACTGCCCAAAGTGCTGTACAAGTTTCAGACAAGAAAATAAAAGACAATATACAAGTACAAAATATATACATATAAAAGCTAAAAAAGAAAAGCAATACAGTGCAATATTCAGCTCAACTTGTGTTGAAAGCCAATTTTGAGTGTTTACCACATGCAAGAGAAGCAAAAATGTTACAGCTCAGTTAGTGCAATGGGATTAGATGGCCTTCTAAAATTAATGCAATTTTCGAGACTATCTAATTGACTCCAAGGTACATGCCACTTCAGGAGTGACAATTTGACTGTGTCACATGCCTGTGTCTTTTTCTGTCATTCCCCTCAGTTCCCGACAATGCTTCCTTTTTTTCAAAACAGCACTGCAAGAAATTGTTTCCTTGACATGTCCAAGGACAAGTTATCATTAGTAAGCCAAGTGTGTTGACAAACCGCCTACAGGCTGCCATGGAAAAGATATCTTCCCTGCCTGGCTTATTTTATACATTTTAGAGAGCCAATTTTACATTAGATACTGTAGATTTATAGAAGTGATACTTAGAAAGAGCAATAACGCACATGCAGGCTACCTCTTGAAAAATGTTAAACATAAATATTACAGTTCAAATACATACAGTATATATCAGTTGCTGTGGGGTATATGCAGATTTTAAGTAGTATATTTTGGCAAATACTACATTTCATTTGAAATTCAAATCTCTTTTGTAAAGTTTCTAGTCAAAACCACTAGTGACTTTGCTTGAGAAATGAATACATACACCCTGAGATGTTTCCCTGACAGCATAATGAAAGGGCAACAGGGGCCATGCACATGGATGTCCGGACACAGACACAGCTGGTCAGAGGTAACTGTCTCGACTTTTTCCTCTACACCTCCTCCTACCTTTTAGCACAACCCAACTATTGGTGTACTTTTTTAAGTCCTGACTCCTGCCTAGAAAATCTCTAACAGGGTAACAGGGTATTTTTCATTTCCTATATCATTCTTTTAACAATACTTATTCTATTGACTCTTATATGTATATTTGCTAAAATGATGTTGTGGCTGATATCACACCATATTATTATATACAAACTGAATGAGCATTGGAGAGCACTGACAGTTGAACACAACACTGAAACTATATTATCGGCTCCAGTAACGGAGGGTCGAGGATCGTCCAGTGTCTTGATGGACAGCCAATCGGATCCTCCGTCTTAGTGCTGGAGACAATTTTTTGGGTCTTCCCCTTGACATTTTTGTTCCATAACCCTCAGGATCTTTTAAGAAATTCAAAATGACTGTCTTACTGCGTCCCACCTCAGCAGTGACGGTGTGCTGCGAGAGGCTCTGCTTATGCAGCTCAAAAACCCAACAACACGAAACGAGAATGTTTTTTGCCTTTGCCATCAGGATATCATGAAAGTATGAATACGTGACAGAAAATGACACTGAATGCATGTTTTTGCACAGATTTGGCCTTTTAAAAGCATCTGGTCCTAAACTTTTGATTTCAGTTTATTGGTTGTTTTCAACCCCTCCTGGAACTGCCACCTTAACGTGGTGGAGGAGTTTGAGCACCCGAAGGATCCTGGAGCTCTGTTGTCGGGGGCTTTGTGCCCCTCGTAGGGTCTCCCATGGCAAACAGGTACTAAGTGACGGGTCAGACAAAGAGCGGTTCAGAAGCCCCTTACGAGAGACCAACAGGGCCGGTTAGAACCATGAGGCCGTCCTTCTGGGGACCCACCACCTGCAGGAGGAGCCATAGGGGCTGGTGCTATGTGTTTTGGGTAGCCCCAAAAGCTGCCCCTACGACCCGGCAATGGACAAGTGGAAGAGGATGGATGGATGGATGGATATTTTCAATAAAAGGTTCACTTTTTTGTCAAACTCCCTTTTCTTTTTGTTACATATTGATGTTCTGATCCAACCATGCAAAATGTGAATCTTTGCCATTTTTCAAGTGGTCTTAAACTTTTGATTGGGACTGTATTATGTAAGCAATGGTTGGTAACTATTAACTAAATATTCTTTGAAGTCCAGCTGTCTACAATGACTGAATGCAGCGCAGTAAAATAAAGGAAAATAATCCACAATATCAATCTACTCAGGGCTGTGGCATTTGGTCTTGCGAAATCTAGTAGCTTTTTAATCTCACAATATCTGGCATCCCTACAGTACAGCATTGTCTTTTTTAAGTATTGACATCTTAACTAAGCCCAATGCACCAAATACCCTCACAAATAGTCAAACGTTGCACAACAACATAAAAGGGAAAACAGCTTAAAGTAATAAGTATAATAAATTGTTAACAACAGGATTCAATTGTGTGATAATTCTAGCCCTGCGCCTTCTTTGCTTCTGACGGGGTTCCCCTCCATTCACTGATCCTGTGACAGTCAGTCTTCAATGGTCTGCACAGAGAAAAAAGGAGAGTCTTTTTAATGCAATAACAAAGGCTTTGTTCTTCAGGCCTGACGTCTCGTTTTGACCCACGGCTGCCCTCAGTGTGAACTCTAAATACATAAAAGTGCAGCTGTTTACCACTAAATTAACATCAAAGCAGCACAACAAGGGTGAGGAGTGGAAAATTCAATGAGCAGCACGTAAAGCACCTTTGGCAAACTGAACCAACAATGTTGAGTTATTGCTGCGCGTGCTCTCAAAACAGCTCCTCTCCCAGTGTGTGGCTGTCATCCCGACCGTCATGGAGCCCGGCACACTACGACAGCAGAAGACATGACGACGCTCCCCGCACAGGCTCTGTGTAAACTTTACAAAGAACAGAGCCCAGTCTGTTCCACCTGTTGTGTACTTTAGGAACGCCTACTGGATTAACTTATCATCACAAATCAGATAAAAGCTGTTTCCTGTTCCAAGGCCTTCATCAGAAACATAAATAACACTTTTTAAACCGCACTTTGCACATTGCTTTAGTGTCGGAGGACGACTGAATACTTTCAAACAAGTACCAACTAAATTTTTCGTCTCACCGCGCTTGTGCAAGGGAACACCTTCACCTTTATGTGTGTTGGAGCCAATTTAGCTTGGAGGCTTGCAATTACATCATCATTGAGTTTTGCAGTGCTGCATATCACGGCCGGCATTACTCAGAGCAGCCTTTGAAGAGTTTGGCCCTGCCCTGCTCCGTCTTCAGCCCTCCTCCCCCCTCGGCAGTGTCTTTGAAGTGAGCGCGTGGAGCTGTACAGCGCGCCTCCCCGCCAGGCCTGATTCTATCAGCTCAGGTGGTGCATTTATGTGCTTTACACCCGCAGCTAGGCTCCCAGCAGCTATTCAGACCCCCAGACCCCTCCCTGTCCAGGGTCCAGGGCCTGAAGAAGGGGCAGCATGGCTTGAACTTCTCTTGGGAGTCAAGGTTAAGGTAAAGAGGGGATCACTTTCAAAGTGAGGGTATGAAACTAAGCACAAACATTGGCATAGGGTGAGGCAATATGACAATAACAATCAAATCACAATCTGATTGTGACTGTGAAAAACATGTAAATAGCATCGTTATTAGCTGCTGATGCCTAATAGGAAATGGGGTCAGGCTCGGGAAGTTCTTTGCTTGACTTTCCGTTGAAACTTTTCTGCCCCTCTTTAAGTCATCACAGAACACAGGCTTGACATTCTTACCTCTTACCTCCACTTATTTGTCTTAACATGTACTACAGCGTCCTATTTTTTTGCTCTTTTTTAAATATAGGAACTAGCTTCAAAAACCCAGCCAAATTTCCTGCATGAACAAACTTCCATTAGCCTGCTGCGCTTAACGCTGATGGGGAAGTCAAGCTACTCTCACTTACTCCATCGCTATTCTACAGTCTATGGATCGGCGTGACAATCTGGAGAGATTGTCATATCGTGATTCAGTGAATCTCTTTTAAATGCAATTCTCTGCTCAAGCACAGATGCTTTCTCCCACTCACTCCTCCTATTGGTCAGTCTTGTCAGGCTCTGATGAGACTGACTGTCTGTGTGAGACACTCATTTGACCAATCACAGTAAAGTGTGATCTTTCAGTGCAAATCAATTAGGATCAAATAAATCTAAATTGCGATTGATGCAAAAATAATAATAATTGTGATATAATTTTTTTGTCAAATCGCTGATACCCACACTCCTACTTGGATATAGAAAACAATAAAGAAGCCCTATCTGAATGTGACACTTTAGTCATGGTCAGGGAAGTTCAATGTGGTATAGTCTCCAGTGCATATGAGGTGTTCCAAATGTTCTCACTAAATTTATGTTACAGTAAAACAAAAAGAAAAGGTTATCTGTCATCCTATACAGCAACAATAGCCTTGCCCATGCAGAAGAACATTAGCAATGCATCTATCTTCCAGCACAGCACAGCCTCCATGTAAGAACTACAGCCACCGTATAGAAACAGGAAAAAAAACTTGTTTTCATCGAACCAATCCATCAGTGCCTGACCTCAATAAGTTAGAGCCCACTGCATTCTCATTACCGCTGCTGCGACCTGCTCCAGACAAACAAGCGCTGGCTCCTGCACATGGCCGAGGGTCAGCGCTCTCACCTGATCCAATCCAATCTATTGCAAGAAGCAAAAAACAGGTTTTTCTGAATCAGGAGCAGTCAGGAGAAAGCCACAATCAATTTGAGTGCCGGTGGGTGTGCACACCACCTGTAATGATGTCCTTTGGGTCTGTATGGTAGATGTTGGTAAAGAAAACAAAAAAACAAAAAAAAGTTTGTGCTGGAATCCACAGCAATG
Source organism: Neogobius melanostomus (assembly GCA_007210695.1). Classification (NCBI taxonomy): domain Eukaryota; kingdom Metazoa; phylum Chordata; class Actinopteri; order Gobiiformes; family Gobiidae; genus Neogobius; species Neogobius melanostomus. The sequence goes on along the minus strand of VHKM01000006.1, from coordinate 3,441,802 downwards.
AAAGTTGCACTTTGTACTTAGAGTAAAAGTCAATTATGTGCAAACTAGCTAGTTCAAATTGTTGAATAACTGTTAATGCTTTAAATTTATATAGTCCTATATACAGCCACTGCTTCCTTGGGGCTGACCGACAAAAACATGGCTGCAAGTTGGCGAGTCGGAGAGGATCACACTTGGCAAAAACATTGTCACATATTTAGGTAAGATCATTTGTGATAGATGGACTTCTATTAGTTGTCAGTAGATAATGGCGATAGCTACATCATAACAAAGGCTAACATCATACTTTGTTCAATCAAAATGGCCTCTATTATTGTTTACTCAGCAGTAGTGTTTCTATCTACAGAGCAACAATACAAATCTCAGATAGACTACAACACAATGAGGACTTATGGACACAAGGCATACTGTGTAATTATGTAACGATGTACACAAAGGAAAGCACTTTGTACCTTGTGTTCTTGAACTTAGGTGAGCGGAGCTGAGGCTGTGATAAGACCTCTCCTTTCATAGAAAATAAATAAATAAATAAACACAATGCAGGCACTTAAGGGCCTGTGATACTACACTGCACGTCACGTCAAAAGAACTCCCCGGTCAGATACCTTTATAGTCTATCGGCCACAAAGTACAACAAAGGAGGAGGTTGGCTTTGCAGCCCTTGTATGGTTTGTCAGCACATTCCTGGTCTATAGAACAAAGCCCGCCTCTGCCGCGGACGAGCCGCCGTGAGCATTGTGGAGCTCATAACCCTCGACCCTGTCACCTTTGACGCATAGACCCTCCGTGTTCCTGGATAAATATGTGGAGTGAGAGGATGGACGGGACCTTTCAGCCTATACAGAGGTGTTTAGAGAGCAACGTTCACCTTTGTGAGCATTTCTGTCACCCTTTGTCCCCTTTTAAGACACAACTTCAAAGCTCAACTTTTCTAACCAAAAACATTCTTAGAGTTGCATTTGTAATTTTATTTCCCTGCATATCCTTTTCAAGAGTTTCAAACGCCCCCCCCCCCCCTCTCACCGGATGATGTCATGAGGTGGTACTCCCCTGCTTTTCAAAATAGTCTCAACATGTTGTTTACTTTTCAACGGATGCTTTGGTGAATGGCTGATGCATCCAGGCCTCTAACGCTGTTTTATAAAATGACCGATCTGTTACAGCACGAGGGAAGCGATGCCCTGTTTGTAGTGATGGGCGAGTGAAGCCTTGTAACAAACGTGTCGTACGCTTCGAAGTCTCTGAGCTGTTTCATTCTGTTTGAACATTGACCTCTTGTGGACAAACTTTATTATTGTGACTTCTCATAAACACGACGGAAGCACCAACACAATCATGTGAAAGAGAAGTTTCAAACAGACGTGTGGCAGTTTTATTATTTGCAGCCCGATATTGATGTTTGAAAGATCAACTCAATCATAGTCCGATAAATAAGAGTCATTTTCTTTGTAACGTGGGTCTGTGCTCCGCGGAGCTCCAGTGGGCGGGGCCTCAAGTCACCTGCGGCCCGCTGCTCAAAGGCAGGACATCAATGACTTCATTCAGTCAGATCTAACTTTGGCATTATTTGCTGTAGATGGCGCTCCTTACGTGTCCCTCGCCTGATCAGCCATTCACGCCTGCTTTTGTATCTGTTCAAAAGCAGGACTTTGTAAAGAATAAGAAAATATATAACATATAAAATGTATTCTGGCTGGCTCACAGCAACTTTCTCCACATGAACGCGGTTAAATGGGTGAAATACAGCACATTTATTTATCTGTCACTAATGATTTACATCACTATATGGACGAGAAAACATCTGTTGTTTAGCGCCTCGCCGCTAAAGGCAGCACAGTGAGACGCTCTGAGCCGATGACCCGCTTTAAGAGATGATACGCAACTCACAGAATGAAGCAGTTTTAGAGACAGTCACGTGACCAGATGTTACTGAAAGAGTTTAGAAGCAATCTGCTTCAGGAAGAGCCAGAGTTGCCAGGTCCGCGGTTTTCCCGCACAATTGGTCTACTTTAAATTAGCCCTTGCGGGGAAAAAATCTTGTGCTGCGGCGGGGTTGCGGTTTTCTTGGGCTGATTTTAAGCCTTTAAAACTTTATCTTCCTTAATGATTTATAAGACGAATCCAAATATCCAACTTATCAAAAAACATTCAACGTATTTGTTAGAATTCACATGCAACCCAGTAAGATACCACTTTAAGCTGGTTTCACCACGAAAGATAGTACATTCAAAGGTTTACAAAGCATTTTCTCCGAGGGGGTGTGGCATACGCAGTGCACTTTTCTGCATATTCTGCAACATACTGATAATTATAATTTTGAATTCAAGTTGAGTATGTTTATTTATGTTTTCTAATAGTCAACATGTTTACAAATAGTCAAAATAGTACAATTTAGGCCATTGTTGCTTCCTCACCAGCCTGGGCTAAAGTAGCCAAAAAATGAGCCAAAAAGAATAGAATCTGGCCCTTGGCCTGTTTATATGGATTATTAAATAAGGGGGACTTTTTTTCAAAGGTTATTGTGGCCAAATAAGCTGCATCATCCTAGCAATGTTCCTGAATTAGTGTCAAAACAGCTCTTAGCTCTTTTCATGTGAGACACATGATCACATAATACATTAGGGTTATAACAAAACAATATCTCAGGTGCCCCAGAGCAGAAAAGGTTGAGAACCACTGCTCTAGGGAATTTTTCCCAATCAGATTTATCCCATTCAAACTGACAAAGCACCCGTTTACAGTGACTGAGAGCTCCCCTCACACGCACACCCACCTATTGTGTAATAAACTTTAATCTAACTTCGATTAATTATTGGGCTAGTTTTCTTACTTTTGGGCGATTTTTGAGAGGTCATTGGGCTGGAAATTTGTCTTGGACCTGGCAACCCTGGGAAGAGCGACACAAGCTCCGGAGCGCCGAGTTTTTTGGCCATCACTACCTGTTTGTGAACAATTGTATTTATTTAAAACAATTGCCTACCACAGCCCCACGTGATTATTTTTGCATTAGCTAATTTGTTCGACAATGCAAAACAGCGATGCTAAGGTGTCCTAAAGCACAAGGAACAAAGCCGAGCTTTACTAGCATGGTACGGCTAACAACAACAACTAGCCTGTTAACTGTGCTCAGCGCTGCTTTCAAGTTTGTGAGATCTAAAACTACTTAAAATTACAACTTCACACAACTATATTTTTTCCTCACAAATCTATATGAAAACTGCGTGAGGGGAATAGATTTCAATACACTACATGGAAAAATTGGATTTAGCACTTGACAAAGCATTAACTGTTTATGGCGAGCACTATATATGGAAAAACTAAACTTTTTTTTAAAGATTACCCCATCTCCAGTTAACTTGATTGACATGAAAAACAATATAGGCCTCAGCACTATTACTGGGCACATTTTAAAACAAACAAACTTAGTGGAAGTTGCTGCTATTATCACACACTATGCACTTTAGCCGTATCAAAAAACATCAAAAGCGTTTTCTTCTAGACTGCCAAAAGTCGTACTGTGGCACAACAATGTGATAAAAGTCACTAATACATGTGATATCATGGTTTTATGGTGCAAAAATAATTCTCAATGAAGACAAGCCAGTCGCAAAAATGCAGTGGACAATTTAGGAGCGACAGACAGATGGTCACGGACACAAGGCATTAGACCATCAAAAAGAAGGGGAGGGGGGTGAATCGATGGAATATCAAAAGGAAAGGGACATAAGGGATAATGTTCCCCTGGGAGTGGTCTTAAAACCAGAGATTGCTAATCACCGCAGGTCTCTGTAGCAACACAAAGTAGCAGAAACACGAGACTGACTTTCAAACTGTGTAGCATCATAAATAAATAAAACGTATAGAATTTAGCTATTAACATGGCCATTAGTATGTAATTGTTTGATTACAACTCACTGTGAATCAAGGCAAAAAAATAATAAAACAAATGAATATCTCTTTGACAAATCTGGTTCATGGGCATAGAAATGATAAACCTTTCAAAAAAAAAAGAAATACTATACTCCAGAACCCATGTATCACCAAAATACTTTCCATTTCACAAATTTCAAACCGGGTGCTGTTACTGGCGCAGGGTTAGCGTTCCACCTGTTGATTCTAAATGCCCATGCTGAGTGATATTTGCAATGAAAACTCAATTAACAGGCAAAGCCCTCGCGGCGGAACGGATGGAATAGCCCCGCGGACAATGCACAAATTAGACTTATTCTGCCTACCCAGTCGTCCCCTACTTTTAGCCTCTGTAATAACAAGCGTGTGGTGGGCTCTACCGTGTGCGTCTGTGGGGGGTGTGAAGACAGGAAAAGAGAAAAACAGTTTAGTCTGTTCTATTCTGAAAAAGGGGAGAATCGCAGCCTCAAATTACTTTGGCTGACACATGAAAGTGAACCGGGGTGGCGGTTTCGAGACGATGGCACTTAAAATACAGCTGCGACCGCCAAGCCAATAAATGGAAAAGAGTAGGGAGAAGCACTTAGGATCTTTTTAAACCGTGCAGCGTTTGTGTACTGCTACTGTTGCTTCGGCGCTGGGAGTGGCCCGGGCCCTGGCACCTCCCGTCTGAGACCAGCCCATTATGGCCTCTTTGGGTTTTCAGCCTGTGGTGAGAACGCGAGCTGGGTGCTTTAAACCACTAAAGCTCTCATTATAGTCTAAATGCAGCGCGACACAACTGGAGCCAGTGCCAAAGGTAGGAGCTCCACTATACTCAAGCTCATCGTTGTCTTGGCTCGAAACCACCACTTTGTCCCTGTGTGTCCAAAAAAACTCTCCGGACCACTTCAAGAAGCTGCACTCTTCAATTAAGAAGGAATTATGCAAGTTTTTTTGTTGTTGTTGAAATTTTAGCATTTTGAATATCACAAATTACATAGCTATCTGGCGAACTACAAATCATTGTTTTTTTTTGGTAAAAGAAGACACTTTTAGAAATCACACTTGTCAAGCACTGTTATTGCTGCTCTTTTGAAATCTGACAGTAAATAATGCTCATTGGGGAAGTGTGACAATTCCGCAATATTTAGAACCTCTTATAATCATGTAATATAATCTCATGGCCTGGTTACTTCTGTGCGATGAAAGGCACAAGATTGTTCCGACATTCCTAAGTTGACACAATCCCTTTGATTTTGGCTCAGCGACACCTCCATCTGGTCCTGTGTCTCCATGCCCCCGCCACGTCCACCGACCTGCACGCTTACGGCGCAGGGCCTGGCTGAAATCAGAGGCAGATGTGCATCATTCATGCACTGCAGGCGCTCATCTCCAAACAGGAAGAACAATTTAGTATCACAGAAACAATAGAGAATGATGAGCAGATGGCGTTCCTCTCTCAAATCATTGCACTGCGGTCTGATCATGTAACCAACAACAACAACAACAACAACAAAAGCACTGAAGAACAGATATCAGAATGTTTTGATGCAGATTACCCATGATAGAGTGACAATTACTACACAATTGTGTCATGGATATAAGGCTTACACCTGCTGTCAGGCCGCCTCTGTGACTTTTCTGCAGTGTGTGAAAAAAAGTCCAGTTGCATATGAATCACAGTCATTAGGTTATTTTATTAGAGTAACCTTATCCTAATCTGGCTGGCACTGACGGGTGGTTAAATGTAGAGAAACAATTTCCCTAAGGGTGCAATAAAGTACACGTTCCTTCCCATTGGTATAAACATTAAGGGGTTTTGCTCACGTGCGCAAAATGAGTAGCACATCATGCAAAAGTGGAGCAGCATCAGAGTCATTTGTGTATTTTCTTATTTACATACTAGATGTGTGGCCCCATTTCTGTGATCAATTCAAATGTTAAATCAGGTGCAGCATGCCCACAAAAGAGCACATTTTATTTTTCCAACTTGCACTCGCTATTTAGCTCCTCTCTTGATAAATGACCCCCTAAGTCATTTACCAAGTGTTTGCTCGTGTGCAACGCGAGTCGCATGTGCAAAAGAGTCATTTGTGCATTTTCTTACTCACACAGCATTCTCTCGATTATATCAGATATGGGTGGGGACTAAAACTGTAATACAGGCAACATCAAATGGGAAAATAAGTTCAACATGGCAGTTTTATTTTTCAGCTTGCAGCCACTATTTAGCATCTGCCTTGATAAATGACCCCCTAAGAACTTAATGTAGCTTAGACCTGTTGAAGATCTAAGTATCTGGTCAGAGGTCTGATTTCCTTACTGCTTCTATTTAAAAACCATATTATAGTCAAATATTGTCTACTGTTTGCTCACAAACTATTCGAGCTGAATTAGAAAGTCTGCCTTCCATTGTCTCTGTGACCTGCACTGCAGATGTGTTTGTTTTTCTATCGTGGCCTAGTGAAAGATCAGTGAGCACTCATGTTTAGAACAAAACAAACATTCAACAAAGTGCATTGAAGAATACTTATTATTAAATAAACCAATATAAAAAAATATAGTCTACATAACTACATAAGAAAACATGTGTCATCAAGTGAATAAGTTCACATACAAATTAAAATATACAAACATTGACACCAAGCTAAACAACCTAAACATGACCTGAGGAAAAAAGGTGCAGTAACAGTTATTGTCAGTGAAAAGAAAAAGCAGATTTTTGTTGTTTTGCCCTGGGAATATATCTGCCTAGTCATATTGCCCCCTTAGGGAAGAGAGTGGAGCAAATTAACTTAATTATTATTTTTGGCCCCGCAACATGTGCCACTTTCACACTCTTCTGGCAGCAGGGAATGGTTGTTAGCTTTGGGGAATTAGCAAACCAGAGTTGGAGTAGAACCGTGGTGATCATGTTAGGGTCTTTGCTCAGGAATGGTGCCAAGCCCCCCCTTTCCCCTGTATTTGAACTCATACCTGCTGAGGTCTGGCCACTACTGTACACATGCGGTAATGCAAACCCCTTGAGGGCCTCTTCCAGCAGCTGAAAGCAGGCCTCCAAGCCCCATAAACTTCAGCCAAATTGAATAAAGCTCTTCTACGGACACAAGAAAACCTCCAAACGTGACACTGTATGTCTGCAAAGGTCACCATGGACAAGCAACTTCACAAGAACCTCAATATTAGTGTTGAGCCTACTTCTACTGTAATACTATCCCATTACAACACCACAGCCATTTCCCAACACGTTGCTGCAATGTTATTTCACAAGTATAGAATATGCAAGTGGGGAATTTGATAGTGGCTTAAAATTATACTGTGCTCGTTGTATGGTTGTCACTCATTGTCGGCTTCAGATTTCATAACTTTGTATAAATTGGACTCGGTGTGCCATGCCGGGACAGACTGGGCCTCGTCGCAAAAGCCTGACAAAATATAAGCTCCCTCAGAGCGGTCAGAGGCTGTGTTAGCAAAGAAAGCAAACTTAAATAGATGTGGTTTCCGATGTAAAGCAGAGAGGTCCGGCATTTCTGTGTGGTTAGCGTGTGGCGCCAAATGGCCATCACTGAGAATAAACAGGGATGCTGCTGAGTATCCCCTTCGCTGATGCTCCACATTTGATCTTTCAGTGCACCACGAGCAACTTTGTTGTTTTTGTGAGAGAGGAGCCAACATAGAATAGACATGAAGTCCAAGAACCCACCAAGCATCCACTGCATTGTCTTCTCAAAGTGATGCTATGGTGACCTGTTAAGGATTCTGTTGTGTGACTCAGTGCTTGGCCTCGGGCATATGCAGGCAAACTCAGCCACCTTCACATACAGTGAGTTTGAGTTCTGATTCTGACAGTTTGCCAAGCATCCCTTACTTTTCCCACACTTTCCACAGTCCTGCCCAATCAAACAAAACCTTGTTCTGTCGACACGCCTGTTAACAGCTATGAATCTGTCAGACTACGTTCACAATAACATGGTCATAAGCATCTCTCCATGCAACAGTCCCAAACAACGTGATAGCATATTCAGCAGTCAGAACAAGGACCATTTAATATCACAACTGGACACGTGGAGCAAACATCAAGCTAGAACCTACCCAGTGATACACAGGCACGCGCGTAATACAGGGATAGCGCATTCTCATCAGCATATAGGCTACTGTGCAGGGCGCCGGGCAAGGCATTGCTCGCCACTGTCAAATCTTCACCAAAACCATGTGGACGCAAAGCCAAAGTCGCATGTTGGACACCGGACCCACAACTAAAAGGAGGGAAAGTATCAATTGTACCTTCTAGTGTCAAGTGTAAACAGTGCAACGTGTTTTATGCGTTTGGAACTGGGAGCAGTCGGGTTGTCCAAGCGTGCAGAAACACACGGGGCAGCACCAGAGGGAAAACAAGCAGCGGGACGTGTGGTTAATTCACACGCTCCTCCTGCGCTACAAAACCAAACATTTGCACGTCTAATATCAAGAGCATTTGCAGATGTGTCTACATGTCGGCTATCAACAAACATGCGATAGACTTAGGTGTGCAGTGGACCATGTAGCCCTGCTGCTAGTGATATAACCCATGCAACATGCTGCGTCAAAGTTTACAAACTTTTTGCGCGAGAAGAGAGGTGGGGGGTGTTTTGTACTCGTATAGCCATGATGTACGAAACGCATTTTTTTTTTTTAACTGCTGCAAAGTTGGCCTGATGCGTCAACTAAACAACCTGCAGGACCATGTTTCTCCTGTGAATGAATTCCACAAGATAGGAGCCATCTTGTGACCGCATATGCTCGAGCGGAGACCATCCTCACGCATATACACCAGCACCAAGACTACACAACTCGTGCCAGCCGCCGAATCCGACGGGTGGGGAAAAGTTTTACAAAGCTTAGCCCGGGTGAAGGGTGGAAATGACGAGCGCGAGGCGGCTTCAGGCTGGCGCGTAAATATCCCGCAGCGGCGAGAAAAAAGGTAGTTTTCACGTACTTGAACGATCTCCCCCTCCGCGCTGATAGTGGCTCCGGCTCTGGAGAAGCGCCCCTGCAAGCCCGTCGTGTACGTTGTATAGTCTCCATTGGGACTGGACTCGAACAGGACCACTTCCACAAAGGCGGTATCCTTGGCGTGAGCGGTGCCGAGAGCGGCGGCAGCGAGCACCAGGAGCACCAGGGGCAGCGAGTCGGCTACACGGTCCAAGCCTCTCCGTGGTAGAGTCATCATCTTGCCGGCTGGATCTGCGCCGAACGGGACATAATTTCACACGGATCAATAAGGCGGTTTGGCGGTAATTGGAATCGCGTCTATGCGTAAAAAGCGTTGGGAACTGTGCAGAAGGCGCACAGCCCGGTCTGAAGCGTGTTTATTTCGCCACTGCGAGCCTTGTCAAATTCATTGCTCGCAAGCGCTGCCTCTCTCTCTCTCGCTCGCTCGCTCTTCCTCCCTCCCTCTTTCCCTCTTTCTTTCTCACCCCCCTCCTCCACCTCTACAAAGCGGATCTCCTTTGATCTGCAAACACGTGATTTTTTTTACGTTTTTTTTCTTCCTCGCTCCCTCTCCCAAAAGGGTTCTATCCCCACCCACCAATCTTTCTGACCCTCTCTCCTTTGCACTCCCCACTCTGGAGTGCCAGCACTCAGTTAAGGAGGCGCCGCTGGCAGCACCGCGGAGCCACAGATTAGGTTTTTACCGTTGGGATAACGCTCAAGACGTGAAGTTTGTTCACATTTGAGAAGTTGATTATCAACCTCAGCAGTCACATGACACCGAGGCTCTTCCCTTGTTTTAAGTTGCGCGTCGCTGCAATACCACCTTAAAACCAACACTACCCTCTTCAGGACACTCACAATTTAACCTTAAATGTTATCAAGTACTTGCTATTAATTAATAACCATTCAGATCATTTTTGTTCATTTACTGAGCAATTTGTACATTAAATAGGACACTGCGCTGTGTATCTACTTCTAAAGCCCTTTTCTAACAGTGCGAGTTGTTATTTAGGTACGACTGTGACAGCATTGCTTGTTGAAAGTTGTGAAACATACTTACACATCCCTGTGAAGAATTTGGGATGTTATAAATGTCTTCCACAACTAATGATTTAAAAAGTACTCCATCTGAAATAAAATAAATAAATAAATAAACGGGTACAGGGCCTTTAAGAAGAAATGTTTCTTTTAATCTTAGAGGGAAATATGCAGTCTACCCAGGGCAGCTGTGGCTACAACAGTAGCTTACCACCACCAAGTATGGAGTGAATGAATAATGAGCTGTGAAGCGCTCTGGTATCTTGAAAAGCGCTATACAAATCCAAGAGATTATTATTATTATTATTATTAAATACCTCAAGTGCTTATTGTTTCTGATAAATCAAACACACACTAAAAAACACTAAAAAACTAAAATCTGCTATGGTAAAAAATGGTAAATGGTCACATTTATATAGCGCCGTTCTACCTGCTTTAGGCACTCAAAGCACTTTACATCAAGGAACCACTTACCCATTCACACACAAGGTGGGTGAAGTGTCTTGCCCAAGGACACAACGACAGTGTGCGCCTGCGGGAATCGAACCGCCGATCCTCCGATCACAAGACGACTGAAGCACTCTACTCCCTGTGCCTATCACCATTCCATAACAGCATTTTACTGTTGACATTGTGGATTTCAGCACAATAAATCATTTTGCTTTTGTATGATCTCTGTTTGGGTTTGTCTGTTGTTCTCCATGGCAGGAATGCGTCTCAGTAAAACAGTTTAACCCAAACATTTGAAAAATGTGACATTATCCCTGTTTGAAGTTTTGAATTGTCTATATCTATAATTGCACAAGCTTTCAGACAAATGGATCTCCAATTTACCAGCGTTACCACTCTTTGATGTTCAGAGTAAATGCGTCATTTCATTGAAATAGTCCTGACAAGCTAATCACAGCCCATTTATGGCACTTTGCAAAACGTTCTACAGTTTTAACCCAACTCTTGTCAAGCTGCAAAATATTGTCTACCAAACATACCAAACATACAAAAAATAGAAAAACATGCAGCATATTGCCTTATTTCTACTTCATACACATCACATGAAAATCATACATGTGCAAAACAGCTTCGAACATTTCTACAGATTCGATTTTGTGTCTCAGGTGAGCTGTGTGGAGATGGATGGAGATAGGCCAACAGACAATACCATCTTGTTATCAGCTGTGTGGCAGTGCTCTTATCAAAACTGGCTGTGAAGACTTTTTTGGTCGAGAAGGCAGCAATGGTCAACATGTGGTCAAACCACTCAGACTGTATTAGACATCCTCCGGCACCTACTTGACACTCATTTACTGATCACAGTGCATCTCTTTATGAATCTTTATTCTCTCCACATGTTGCAGATTTGCCTCCTGTGACACACACCTCTGTTCATTATAGGCTTCAACAATGTGTCAGTGTCATTTCAAACGAATCACAGAAGGATTTGTAAATTAAACAAGACTGTGAGTCAACAGAAGCATAGCTATGGCATCTCTTATTTGTCACAGATTGGTATATGTGAATTAAAACATGTCATATGCACTTAAAGCAACATATAAAACTACTGCATTATTATTACTACCTAATATTTGAAGATTTTCCAACGGTCTGATGACACGTTCCCTCTCACAAGCCACTTTATCCATACTCATCATTGTCGTCGTTATCATTGTTATCATCATCATTATCATCATTATCATGGTAAATGGTATCAACTTATTCTGTATAGCGCTTTTCCACCTACATTAGGAACTTAAAGCGCTTTACAGCAAGGAACCACTCACCCATTCATACACTCATTCATACACCATTCATACACGCAGACACTGGAGACAATCATTATTATTATTATCATTATTATCATCATCATCAATTGTTGCACTTACACAAAGGCCAAACTGAAGAAAACTTGGTAACAGTGGGGTCTTCAGGCTGCTGCTTTGGGATTAGAGTGCCCTCTGCTGGCAGACAAAGTCTTAACACAGCAACTTTCTTCATTGGTGCCACTCACTTGGCTTCTGTTGCCATGCTGTTGCTATGCTGTGATATCACTTGCATTCCCTCTGTGAATCAGTTTTAGATGCTCTTCCTCACTCGGCATGTGTTCACATAGACAGACACAGCTGCAGATTCCTTAAAGTTTTAAAAATTTAGAAACGTACACTTTTCTATTAAAGTACATACACGAAAAGACTGTCTGTGGCTTCCGATCGAGTATCATAATATACAACTATTCAATCGGCTTAAGTAACACCGCAGAGGTAGCATACTGTGAAGGAGTATTCGATATGGGAGAATACAGTACAGTACAGTAGGTAGCACTTTGCTGCCTCAGTCGTGATAAATGGACGGATTTGTTTATAGCTTTATAAGTTACATTTAATTGTACTTGCAACCTTTTTAACATGCTTTATGAACAAGAAGTTGGGGTCCAGCACGATCCCAAGATATTTAAACTGGGTTACCAACTCCAACTTCTCTCCATCCAAAAAACAAAAGATCTGCCTTGTGTTGATAATTAGGCCCGAGCGCCATCAGGGCTGGCGAAGGGCTCTTGTAATCGTATAGAGTGCGCGGAGCGAAGCGGAGCGCACTCCCCCAAAGTGCGCGGAGCGCACAAAATGAGCGCGAAGCGCTCGCCTCCTCTCAAACATGCACTAACGCATTCCTCTCCTCGTGCACGTTCCGTGCACGTGCACATGTATCAGAAAACGAACATTGTAATTGTACAGTGCGCGGAGCGAAGCGGAGCGCACTCCCCCAAAGTGCGAACAAAACGAGCGCGAAGCGCTCCCCTCCTCTCAAACACTCACTAACACACTCCTCTTGTCGTGCACGTCCCGTGCACATACATATATAATGCAAAAATCAACATTGTAATTGTACAGAGCCCATAAAAGTCAATGGGCGACTGAGAGCCCTGGGTCCTCTACCATGTGGTAGGAATGCGCGAGCGCTTTCCGACAATATATAGTTTATGGTACCCGCGTAAGCGGGAACATTGTTTTCGTATGGGAATATTATTCTTCTTTCTTTCTTTCTTTCTTTCTTTCTTTCTTTCTTTAGCACCGTCGCAATTTTCACCCAGTGAACATCGACGAAAAGTCACAGATTTTGGCCCAAAATTCAAACCCGATCCGACGCAACTTTTGACTATTTCCAAATTTTGAATTTGTTTTAACATTGCGAGATAGGACTTGGCCAAAAATGAAGTTTGTCGTAGAATCATAAAAATCGGTACAGACGTGCATCATGACAAGTTAAGCAAAAAATATTATTACGGCAATACCGTCCGCCATATTGGGTGTCGGCCATTTTGGATGAAAGCCCGCGAAGCGGGAATCCGCCTTTATTTTTCACTTTGTATAAAATCTTCTCCTAGAGCGTTTATTGGAACGACCTAATTTTGGGTGGAAAATAATCTTGAGAAGTAGAACTTTAAAAGTTATCCAAATTACTTTTCTAAGTTTTACGTTTTTTATGCGGCGAAGCCGCAAACTGTACGAAGTATTTTGAGATTTTTCGCAAACAAAAAATGGCTCCCATTCGCACATATGAAGCCCGATTTCGCTCATTTTGTTATCAGTTGTTAAAGTCACAGTCCTAAACACTTTCATTTGGCAAAATTCAAATTGGGCGCGATAGCGCCCCTATAGGAATTATATGGAGAGTACAAATTTTAGTTTTACGAAAATTAAAATAATTTGGCACAAAATTCTATTTGGTCGTTCCGATCAGAAAAGTCAATTACACCCATGCCATATTTTTCACGGTGTTGCCGTAGCGATGACCAGAACGTCCCATTTTATTCTGATGGAAAAATGTTAAACTCCATAATTCAGCGAGAAGTAAGAACCAAAGGTTATCCAAAGTACTTGGATAACCTTTGTGGATGTTCTGCTGCACAGCCGCAGCCCTAAGTAAAATGTAAAAATATGCTTCAGTTTGCAGATATAGTGTGATACAAATTCATACAAATTTTTCTCTGTATAATGTCAAAATTGAGCGCGGAGTGCGCGTTAGCGCATTCCAAAAATCCTAAAACTAAGACCCTTGGGAAAAAAGTTAAAAACAAACATAAAGGCAGTAGCAATACCGTAATTTTAGATTGAGGGAGACAAAAGGGCGCGAAGCGGCCCCTTGCTTTAGGCAGGGCGGTCGGCGAGGGCCGATAATCGCCGCTTGCGGCTATATTTGTTGGACTGTTTTTATTCTGAACATCATGCGGACTGTCTTTTTTGAGTTGCGCATGAGACAACTCTGTTTAAGCCAGTCATACTTTGTTCTAACCATTTGTAAGATTGGTAGCTACTGTATTGTCCTCTCATCCGTGCCTTGAGTGAACAGCGCAACATCATCAGCATGAATGAATATGTTGAGCTCAGGGCAGACATCCGGTAGGTTGTTTATGTACAGTATAATGAGAACAGCAAAGGCCCGAGTACAGAACACGCTTGGGATTGTACACGCTGTGTTCTGTCTGACAAGAATGGAACCATGCCGAAGCATCAGAAAAAAAATTAAACGTGTAAGCTTATTCAAAAGAATGTGGGTGACTGTGTCGAACGCTTCACTTATTTACTTATGGAAAGCCCTGTGATTTGAAGCAGAATAACTTGCATGTGGCATACTTCCTCTCTTTTGGTACGGCTGCTTTTTTACTTTTTCTGCAAAATGCATTTATGGTTTCTGAGTTCTACACTGTATTGCTGGATGCTTCTGTACGTCTTTGCCATGCTTTTGTGGGGTTCTGTGGATTTTTTTACTGCAGAGAGTCCATAATGGTCCTGAAGAAAGCAGCTTTTTAAATGTTCCCCGGGTCCTATGTTCCCCGGGTGCGATGTTTTTTTCCGTAGGTGAGTTGGTACTTCAACCAATCACAAGTCATGAGAGTGAAATGTCATACATACAGTATATCAAGCTGCTTAACCCTGACCCTGCCCTAGCCACTAACCTTATGGATAGTGGGCTGGTGCCTAATCTTAATCAATAGAAGTGGGGGAACATAGGTACTGGGGAACATAGGGCTGACCCAAATGTAAACAAACAGCTAGCATATGAGCTAAACACATTTGAGACCTACACATTTCTTCTTCTGAAACACTGACAAGGCACCAAGAGCCCCCCACACCTTCAGCACAGTGGAGGCAGCACAAGAGGTGCTACAAGAAACAAGATGGTGACTCAAATCCAAGGCATTTCCAAGTCCTTTGCGTTGAATTTCAGTCTTTTGACTGATGATTCGGTTTGGTAGGTTTCAATTAGTTTAATCAATCAATTGTTTTGTAGCTCAATATCACAAGTTGCCGTACAAACATAAACAATTATGAAAGAGGACCTTGTAAAGTTCAGGCAAATGAAGAATCCAGACAAACATAACATTGTGCAGGTCACATCTCTCAGTGAGGTATTGTTAATGTGTATGTGAGTTATGTTGTTTACATAAAACATATTTAAATTTATTTTTATAGTAATTTATCATATAAAAAGATATAAAGAATGAAAGAAACGACCTACAACACAAAAGAAGCCAGACAATAACAATATCAACAAAAAGTCACATCCAGAAGAATCCTCAAATCTTCTCAAGTCACATTGCCCAAGTCCAAGACAAGTCCCAGGTTATCGAAACTCAAGTCCAAGCAGAGGCGTAGTTTGCCATAAGGCAAGGCAGGCAGCTGCCTGGGGCCCCAAGCCAGCAGGGGTCGTCTCTTGGTTGTCTCTTGGTCAGAAACGACCAAGAGAATAAAGTCACTGCAGCAACAGTGACAAGGTGCAACGACAATTGGCCGTAAATACTCCCTGAGCGCCCCTCTCCCACCTGCTTCTCAGAGGGGAGAGAGAGAGAGAGAGAGAGAGAGAGAGAGAGAGAGAAGGCAAACACACGGTGTAAACAGAGAAGCTACGCATCTCCTCCAACAAAATGAAGAGAAGTTATGCCTCTGGCAGCAAAAACGAAAGAAAATAAGGAGAAAGAAGAGGAAGGAGAGCAAGAAAGGAGTGTAATAAGTTAGTTGTATGTCTCTGAAGTGCCTTCTTTTAGCAGCCTTCATTGCTTGGGATGCAAATATCATTGTTATTAAATAGAGGCCACCTGTGCGTAATCTAATTCCAGTTGTTCTGTGAGGGCCTCAGAGCTATGGTCAGAGTGTATTGGTCACTAAACAACATCATGAAGGCCAAGGAGCCAGAGAGGTCAGGGATAAAGTTGTGGAGAAGTTTAAAGCAGCGTTAAGTTATACAAAGATTTCCCAAGATTTGAACATCTCACGGAGCACTGTTCAATCCATCATTCGGAAATGGAAAGAATATAGCACCACTGCGAACTTACCAAGACACGGCCGTCCACCTAAACTAACAGACCGAACAAGGAGAGCACTGGTCAGAAATGCAACCAAGTGCCCCAAGATAACTCTGGAGGAGCTGCGATGTACTGCCTCTGAGCTGGGGGAATCTGTACATGGGACAACTATAAGTCGTACTCTACACAAATCTGGCCTTCATGGACGAGTGGCAAGAAGAAAGCCATTATTGAAAGGAGGCCATAAGAAATCCCGTTTGAAGTTTGCTAGAAGTCATATGGAGGACACAGCTACCATGTGGAAGAAGGTGCTTTGGTCAGATGAGACAAAAATTGAACTTTTTGGCCCAAATGCAAAACGTTATGTATGGAGCAAACCTAACACTGCTCATCATCCTGAGTGCACCATCCCCAGTGTCAAATATGGTGGGGGAGCATCATGCTATGGATCAAGATGGATGGAGCCAAATACAGAGACATTTTGGAAGAAAACCTGCTGGAGCCAGCAAGAAAATTGAGACTGTGGCGGAGATTCACCTTCCAGCAGGACAATGACCCTAAACACAAAGCTAAATCTACAATGGAATGGTTTAAAAACAAACATATCAATGTGTTAGAATGGCCCAGTCAAAGTCCTGACCTAAATCCTATTGAAAATCTGTGGAAAGACCTGAAAACTGCTGTTCACAAACACTCTCCTTCTAATTTGACAGAGCTTGAGTTGTTTTGTAAAGAGGAATGGGCTAAAATGTCAGTCTCTAAATGTGTAAATCTTGTAGAGTCATACCCCAGAAGACTTGCTGCTGTTATTGCAGCAAAAGGAGGTTCCACAAAGTATTAATTCATGCTGTATGAATACTTGTGCATACCCCACTTTTCACTTTTTATTTTTTGAAAACTAACAGAATCATGTATCATTTGGCTTTCACTTCACAGTTGTCTGTGTCTGTCTGTGTTGTGTGTGAACTTTCAGTAAAAAAGTCAAAATAAAATCTTTATGTTTATTGTTGTAAACATGACAAAATGTGCAAAAGTTCAAGGTGTATTAGTACTTTCGAGAGTTGCAGCGCTAAATGTACCCTGTGGGCTCCCCGGCCTGGGCCTGGGCCTGGCTGAAGTGTTCCTTTGTTGGCACTGTGCTGACGTTATGTTTTAATGAAGAAAGAGATGATGAGGAGGGGAGGGGTCGGGCCCGTGTACATTCAGAGCGGGGCATTACTGTAGCATATGATTACATAAACCAATTAGGGGCCCCCCTCATCAGTACCACCGCATTGCTGGGAGATGCTTTCCCCATGATGACACAGTAGTGTGCTGCTCTGCTCACTATGCTCCCTGACTCCCAAACACAGTCCAGTAGCTGTTGCATGTTTGGGATGACGTCAAACATGCATCAGCCCCCCCCCCACAAAAAAAAAAAAATGCCGACATCAATGAAAGACATACTCAACCACAAATACTCAGCTCAGCAATGATGAAAACCAAAATCCCACTCACAAACAAAAATAAAATGAAATTGGGTTATTTCAACATAACCCATAACTGCCATATTCTGCAGCCTTATCTTTAAAGTGAAAAAAACATTCTGTCATCTGGTCTCTCTCATATTCTGTGGATATTTCATATTCAGTCCAAAGTAGAGATGAATAGTTTATTAGTTAATCTAAAAAACAAAAATTGAATAGTCAAGGGAACCATCTCGGGCCCTGAGAACTTCAGGGAGGGGTCTCCTGGTGGTTCCCAGAGTCAATAATAAACACGATGAGGCTGCGTTTCAGTTTCATGCTAAAATCTGGAACAGTCTTCATGAGGATGTGAGACAGGCCTCAACTCTGACAATGTTCAAATCCAGGCTGTTCTTTTTACCCGTGCATATGAAAACTGAAAGTATTTTATCTGCAGTCTTGCCTTTTACTGTAACTGATTATTTTTTGTTGATGTTTTATTGATTTTATCTGTTTTCGTGTAATTTTATGGACTGTGAAGCACTTTGAATTGCCTTGTGTATGAATTGTGCTCTACAAATAAACTTGCCTTGCCTAAAAGTTAGTTGCTGCCCAGATGAAGTGAGTAATTCCTTTTCCTCTACTACCCCCTTGTGACTGAAGATGGTATCTTCAGGGGGCTACTCAGCTCTTTCTCGTCACTGCAATGGGTTACGTTTTGGGTCAAAATGGACCAACTCTGAAAAAGCATTTTGGCCCGAAAACGATTCAGGAGAGGAAGAAGAAAAAAAGATCTATTTCAACAAGTCCAGGTTGATCAAATCTAGAAATGCACAATACTACCAGAAAATACCTCAGAACAGACCCAAATGACCCCCATTGACCCCATGTCCTATTGCCCTATTGTTTTCAAGGTAGAAAAAAAAAGGTGAAAAATACTGCCTTCAATCAAAATTATATCAATGCCAGAAATGTAATTTTTTTTTGCCTCAAAATCATCTTTTGACCTCCACTTCAGTGTCCGGTGACGCACCACTGCTCGAAATAACAATCACTTACATTGTGCTGCTGAAGTGGACCAACTGCACCAAAACAAAAAACACAGTTTCCTTCCAGTTCTTTATTCATCTCAGATTTTCCAACTTTGTCTCAAACACAATACATTTCTCTGCACCAACATCAGATTTTTAGGATGATTTTTAAAAATCTTTCCCCATAAATCACCATAAAGTACAGAAAGTATTCCAACTGCCGTGATACCCAGACTCTTTTTCCTTCACCTGTCACACCATGCAGTTTTACTGTAAGTTGATTTCTCTACATTGTATAAAAGTTTAGAAATTACTGTGTACTACTATAACAACTTTATAAAGCATATTAGAAATTATTAAAGGAATGCAATTACCCACATTTTATTTTAAAATCAAATTATGGATATAAAAATCATACTCAAATCGTTTAAAATGTGTACATTGCCTTATGACATAGTTCTTTCTTTTGTTTTCTTCATTCAAATAATATATTTTATTGTCCATGTTTTTTCAAAAGCATTTCCGCTTCCTCCTTCCAAATTTCAGACAGATGCCACTAGAGCATAGTTTCTGCATCAGGCTTCATAGAAGAAGGAGAAAGTAAAGAGGAAATTACAGTTGAAAAACATAACAATAGATTACACAACAGAGAATAAGAGGGATGAGCCCAGGATAGCAATAGATGAGTACAAATTACTTTGAATGCAATTATACAATTATTATTATTTATTTTTTTACAAGTCTCTTTGATGCAATGGATTCACTGTTTGGACAAAATGGATAGTGTATAAGTGTATAATTGAAAACAAGTATCTAGTAGTAATGGAGGTTCTGTTAGGTTCTTATTAATTTTTTGGGAAGCTTGTTATTGTGTGTTCATCTATTCCTATAAAGGCTTCTCCCCTCTTTCTCAGAGTAATACTTGTTGGCAAACTTAGCCATGACCCACACTGCCCAGAGCTGATTTACAAGTGCTGTCATTCTCAGCTTTGCACGTTTGGGGGTCAGGCTCATGGCGCTGCTGGCTGAGGCTCTGGTCAGGCAGCAGGGGCGCTCGTCACTGTCAGGTCTCGGTGACAGTGTTGAACTGGCCGCCCGTCTGCCCGTGTCACTGTCAGGAGGCCGGCAGGGCGTCCTCACAGTGTCACAGGCCCACAGGCTGCGCCTCTCCCCCAGAAACCACCTCACCAAACAGCCTCCGTCAGTGTCAGCATCAGCTGGCTTTAGGAACAGCCTCGTTGTCAGAGGTGGCTGCCCACTGTCAGCTGTGCTTGGACTTTCATTTGGCCTTTTCTACAGCTCATGGTCTGTGCATGACCTGAGGCTCCACGCTACCTGCTGCATATGGTTAAGGACTAACATCTGCTGACCCTGCTGGCTAACTTGCTGCTGGTTGCCATGGTGCTGCTCGTGCCCATCTGGACGGCCAATGGGAGGAGGAGCTCCGTGGTGACCATGATGACCATGGTGACCATGATGGTGGCCAGATGATGACCATGATGATGGTGGCCCGGTTGTGGGTCTACAGCTGTGGCAACTTCTACGTCTGGCTGAGCCTCACTTGGCTCTCTTTGCACTCCTCTGGGATGTCTGCGCTCTGGGTCTAAGGAGGAGGAAAAAAGGAAATGATAAAATAGAGAAGAGATAGACAGATCTTAGTCGTTTGTCATGCTTCTGAAGCTACTCAAAATAATTATTAACTATAGTGTTTCATCGTACCTCATAAGTGCAGTCCCCACAGATGCGTGTGCAGTAGGTGTCTCTTATAGCTTTCTCAACATGACCTTGTCCAATGATGGAGTATGGAAGTGTAATGTGTTGGGTCAAACGGCCACATCTGATGGAAAAAGTAAGCATCACAACACTGAAAATGAAATGAATGGAAAATAAGGACTTCAAACCTGTCATAGATGAAGAAATCATCTTTCTCGCCCTTCAGGATCTGCCACACATCGGGCTGATCCTCTGGCTGCTTGTACAGTGTGACATTTGCTGTCAGTTTTTCTGCCAGCAGGGGGTGAAGACGCTGCGCTTGTGCCCCCTGGTGGTTGATGACCATGTACTCTATATTCCGAAGCCCCTGGTTCTCCAGCTTCTGGCGCAGGCTGACCATTCTGAGGAGAGGATAAGTGTTTAATGTCAGTGCTTTTAATATCGTAGTTATCACATGCTATTTAAAAGTGAAGATGTAGCTAAATAAACCCTGTGTACCTGCCGGCCTGCACCAGACAGAAGAGTCAGCTGGCCTGGAAGAGTGCCACCACAGTCACCTTGCCCATGGCTTCCTTCATGGGCTCCACCTCTCCAATCTTCCAGGTGGGGGGAGTCTGACAGCGCGGCCCCCCTCCCTCGCTCTCAGCCCCGCCCCCATGGAGCAGGCCGAGGGCGAGGAGCAGGCCTGGCCACGCCCACATACCCGCTCTTCCCCAACAGATCTGGACAGAAAAAAAAGAAGGGACATTTGAGTGAAAGAGGAGACGATGGGTGGAGAGACACACTGGATTGGTTGCGTAATGGTACAAAAGGTCATACAAGGGTTATGCATACTCTTGTTGATAGTGTAGTTGTTCCAAGAAAACGGTGAATAAAATGTGTTATGTTCCACATGTTCACCATACAGTCAATGATAAAATATAGGCTGCGCGCGCGCGTGTGTGTGTGTGAGTGCGCAACAAGAAAAACAATGTAAGCGATAGGCCTGCTCGCCATGAGCAACACAAGTTGACAAATTAATTCAATATCGTTATTTCCCCCTCCAGACTGATAAAGATAGACTACTTTTAACACCTACTTTTATGAGTTAGTTTCTTTTCTTCATATAAACGTCTGTTCTCGCATCACATGCATATTATCTTATCTATGCACAGCCACACACATAGCCTACATCTATATCCAGTAAAAGACATATAAAAAGAGTTAAAAGTTGAGTTATGCAACCACTTACCCCTGAAAAATGTTCTTCTCTCTTGTGCGCTGCTGCAACTGCTTGAACAAAAATAAGTCTCTTCCTCAAGCGCTGCCTCCTTTTATAGCAAGCCCCTGTTGTTGTGGAGCCAGAAAGGAGGACAAAGTTCAGCCAGGGCTTTTTTTTTCGCTGACACTGAGGGTTTATGGCTTGTATCGAATAAGTTAGAATAAGTAATAACCTATACAAAGTCATGCACATTTTGTTTGAGTTTACGGACGCTTTACAATAGTTTGCTGAATAAGGATTAGGTTTAAAAAAATGCATGCATGGTTAAAGTTATTACATGCAGAAAAGTCTTATTCGCAGTTTGTGTTTGCTATAACAAAAACATATCAATGATGGTGTTCCTCTGATTGAGAAACAAAACAAACATGTAAAGAGAACAATTAGGAATAGAATCCAAGCAAAAGTAATATGTTCTATTATTTAACAAATAATGAATACCATAGGCAAAATCCCCAACAATTTCAATGGGCCTCTCTAGTGTGCTATTAACATAAATGGCCTACTTTGTCTTTGTGACATGTCCATGCAAGAGCGGCATGCACTCTTGAGCGGATCAGTGTTTTAGTTTAATCAGTAACTTTGTTGTATAAGTTAGAACTAAGAAGTAACAAGCATTACACATTTACGTTATTCTAGTAGGGTATGAGGCAAAGGCCACATTGACAGACACTAGTGAATCCTTGTAGGTTCCAAAGTCCTTGATGACTGGCATAAAAAAGAAAAGACAATGAAAAATCATTATACTATTTGACTTTATTTGACAGCTTGTTGTCATAGCACACTGCGTGACCACCAATAACAGTAGGCTACTGTTTTAGATGGGGTGCCAGGTAGGAAAGATCATACCTACTGTAGTGCACCTCCATATACAACGGACATTAGTTGAACATTAAGTTATTTTGGAGCACAGCACAGCTGTGTTAATATTTTCCTTCCCTCTCAGATAGTGGTTCCTAACCTGTAGTCTTTTTGAAAAAAAAGAAAAAGAAAAAAAAAGAAATTAAGAACCAATCTTGGGCAAGATGTGCAAAACACATTTTGGGGTCCACCTTGGGAAATTTTGAACTAAACAGCTGTAAATTCCTGTATTCTGGTGCGTTTCTGCAACCATTTTTACCCTATCTTTTAGGCTTGGAAGAATCCAATCTGCACATCAGTTGTACGCAGTGTAGTAACTGAATACTTGTATTTAGAATACATAGGCTATTTAGAATACTCATTTTGAGTAACTGTATTCTGATAAAGTTACTCGTTCGTTTGAGGTATAATACAGTTACTTTCCAAATATCAAAGGCATACCTCACAGTACTCAATAATTGCTATTAATTCATTTTATTTTCTATAAGTTACTCTTTTTTACAGTTACTTTCCAATTAATTACATTTTTCAGTTTCATAATCATAACAATAAGAAAGTGAACATCAAAACACCCAGGGAAACGTTTAGCTCTATGTCATTCCGGGCTGTGGGGGCGTTTGCAAAGTTTTTTACATTCCTAATAGCAAATAAGTTCATAACAGCTGGTGTAGAAAGTCTACTGTAGCTGCATGTTTTAATCATACACCGCTTTTATGTATGATTATAATGCAAATCAACATGAAAGTATTCTAAGTATTCCGAATACATTACTCTGATTGGACAAAGTAACAGAATACGTTACTAAATACACTTCAAAGCAAGTATTCAGTATTCTGTAACCATATACAATTGCAATCTCCCCAACACTGTTGTAGGCCTAGAAATTGCCTATCATAATAACTATTCACATTATCACCATAGTGCACATGTATTTTATGCATATATGGATCGTGTGAATTATGAGCCTTTAAGGCTCCTGGGCTTACGGCACCTGGAAGTATGCCATCTAAGTTGGAAACTGGTTATAAGTGCCAAACACAAGGCTGCGAGACACCGGTCAGTCACCAGGCAACGCTCTGTGGCGTCTGTACTTCCGCAAGGGCTTCTGGGAAACTGAGGCCTAAAGTAAAACGACCGCCCTTTTCGGAGCTACGAGTGGAGAAGAGCACAACACGCATTGGTGCATTTTTGTCCTCAAACAACTGTTTGAGGTGTAGCAGATTTACTTCACGTATGTATATGCGTTGTTTCCAGGGTTAACGACATATCTGCGTGTTAATATTTTAGAAATACTCACGGAAAAATAGCATTTTAATGCGCGGTTTGATGACGTAATGTTGATGGCCAAACACGAAATGGCGAGAGAGCTAAGAGGCCTGTTACCGACAGTTCAGTAGAGTTATTTGCTGCTTACTTTTGCCACATATTATTTGAAAAACTATATCATGGCACCAGGATATGCCGGTAAGACTTTCCTAAAAATACCTTCGCAAGATAAATGGCCCACACTTTAAGCTAAAACCGGGGAAACGCTAATGCTATATTGAAGCTAACTGTACCACATGTATTATACAGGAAGAAACTCATGTGACATATGTTTACTATTTCAATAAACAGACGTGTCGTGTGTGCATGACTCACTTGACATGCTCTGAACAATTACAAACGTTGTACCACGCGAATGGGTACACTAACGCCAATCAAGCAACACTTTTTCTACTCAATTACAGATGAGCTAGTTGAAAGATGTTGTCTGTGAAAATATCATTTTACTCATCCAAGACTAAATTAGCTTATTGTTAATCATATTTACCACTACAGATCAGAACCCTGTGCACAATGGCAGAGGTGGAGGTGGAAGTGGAATTGGATGACAGCTCCCAATATCCTGATCATTACAAAGTTATGATGGACAAACTTAACGAACAACGACAACTTGATCAGTTCACCGACATCACCTTGATTGTGGATGGTAAACAACTAGTTGCAAATCCTTCATATTAGATGTATAATTTGTTTACAATAGCCTAAAATATATATATAGATATATGTATTGTATAATATTATATAATGTAATGTTTTCTTTTGTAGGTCATCAGTTCAGAGCCCACAAAGCAGTGTTGGCTGCCTGCAGTCAGTTTTTTCATAACTTCTTCCAAGATTTCACTCAGGAGCCACTGGTGGAGATTGAAGGTACTTTATATTCTGACACCAATTTCATGTCAGACATAGAGATTGGTACCAAATGTTGTGAGAAAAATATGCCATGTTTGTAGTAAGTACTTCTAAATTTGGCTGAAAACAAACCAAAGCTGTACCCATTTGTAAATAGCCCTCAGTCTGTGAGAAGTTAAGAACAAAAGAATGTGTGTGATTGCAAAAGTTTTATATCATTTTGTATTACTGTATTTTACTCTTGTGAAATGTGTAGAAAGGCTCAACCAGAGACACGAGTTGCGAATTAGCATGAGCTAGAAGTTCTTTATGCGTCGCATCAGCTGCAAACGTATTTGTAACTTAATTGTAACTATGCTGATTGCGTCGTCCCTGGTAAATACATGAATAAACAAGCAGGCAACAATGTCCATAGGCTCATAGGCGCCAGTCCCTTGGGTGATGCGGGGCTCAAGCGCCACCAACATCCATGGGCACCCAGGCGAATAATATTACCTTTTAAATCACAAAAGCAATTTCTCTTCTTTACTTTTCACAGCCAAGTGCAGGTACATACTGTATAAAAGCAGTGGCAGCATAGAGTTGGCGCTCGTTTAGCTCAATAATAAGACTTATTCGAAATTAGCTCTAGCTATAAACTCTTTTTGCATAGCATCAGCTACAAGCTTGTTTTGTACTGTTTTTTTTTTTCCTTTGTGGGTCTGTTGTTTGACTGATAAACAAGAAGAAACGTTTCAGGCGTCTTGGGCCTTCATCAGATGAAGGGCCAAGACGCCTGAAACGTCACCTAGGTGTAAGCAATAAATAAAACAATTTTGGGAGCCAAGTAAGCTGTGTGGACCTTTCTTCTTGTTTCTTGGTACTCTTTCTCGGTCCGGCACGCTTTTTAGGTTTTTTTGGGATGTGCGTGTCTTCCTCCTTCACTCTGTTGTTTGACTGGGCACGCACTGGAAAAAACATACATTGGTGGGTTACATTAACCCAAACCATATTGAGTAGAAAAAACAGTCAGCTCCCTTGGTGTGACGATACAATCCCAAACTGCATTTAGCAAACTGGTACCACTTTGTTTCTGATCCCATTTGTATAACTAGGAACATATGCTAGGTTGTTGTTGATTCTCAAGTAACTAATAATTAGGCATATCAACATTGCTTTACAGGTGTGAGTAACACTGCATTTCGCCGGCTGATGGAGTTCACATACACTGCTACACTGGCTGTAACGGGAGAAGAAGAGGCACATGATGTGTGGAAGGCAGCAGAATACCTTCAGATGCACGAAGCCATCAAAGCACTAGATAGCAGGTACACAGTATTATCAACATTAAGCATGAAGCACAAATGTTTAATGGTTTAAGAGTTCACTTAACTCACTGTCTTTAACTCTTTATCAGGACACATAACAGATCTGCCCTGACAACAAAGAGAAAGGGTAAAAAAAGAAAGATTGCTGAGACATCAAATGTTATTACTGAAACTCTGCCATTGGTAGAAGGGGAACAGGTCAGTCTGTCACCTTTACTGCATGCTACAGTAGTAACATAGTACATATACATGAATGACAGGAAGTCTCAAGTAACCCTGATAGAACCAAAATACACCCAAAGTGCTGGACTGGACAAACGAGGAAATAAATATGGTCAAAATTAGATGACAGTGACTCAGATGGTTGAAAGGGCCATCTCATGACCTTGCCTGTGTGAATACAGTGTATGAGTAAATTAACTAAGGGGCTGATGGCATTGATTGGCAGCCTCGCTTTTGTCTTTCTACCTCTGGGCCGTTGTGGCCACACAAATGGCTTGCCACCAGTATGGAGTGAATAAATGATGATAATTAAAATTCTACACTAGAATAAGGCATAGATGAATTTCTCATCTCTCATATCATCCATCTTCTATTGAAAGTTGAACTGTAGCACTAGGGTAAATCTATATCACCTGAAGGATTTGTACTGTTCTCGAACTTTTCATTCCAAGTACCAAAATAATTGACCTTCCAAGTGTCACCATGTCTAGATCAATAACCATGTCTAAACCAGGAAAAAAACACCTAACTTGAATGCATTACTAATGCATAAATAAAACTGAAGTCTAAAATTGCAGATGACCCTTGTACCACCTGTACACAGTTTGAGAACTAATATAACTGTATTTGTATTTATCATAGCCATAGGGTGTAAATGACAGCAGTGTCTTTTAAATGTAATCCAGGTGGAAATTGAAGTAATTGGAGAAGAAGTTCTAGATTCTGCAAAGAATACACAGGCTTCATCAGATGACTCTGCTTTGGCTCTTCTCGCCGACATCACCAGCAAGTACCAGCAGGGGGAGGCAACGGTGCAAGTTATCAAAAAAGGAGAACTTGAAGAGGTAGCTATACTTTTTATTATGTGTATGTACAGTACAGTGTATAACCTGACAATGTTTTAAATTTTTAATTTAGGAAATTGCATATCACGAAGAAACCGTAACTGCTGCTAAATCGTTGGATGTAGATCTGGTAGAGGTCCAGATTTCTCAGGTCGACAACGTATACCGGTGCAATAAATGTGACCGCAGCTTTAAGTTGTATTATCACTTGAAACACCACATGAAGACGCACCTGGGTTCACTAGAGAAACCGCACGTGTGTGGTCACTGCGGTAAAGCTTACACCAGGGAGGGCGCTTTGAAGCAGCACATCAGCACATTTCACTACGACGCAGAGGAGCTGTCTCATGGCCAGAAGCCGCAGAAGAAAGTGCATGTTTGCGAATACTGCCAAAAGAACTTTGACCACTTTGGGCACTTTAAGGAGCACCTACGAAAACACACTGGTAAAAAAAAATACTGTAAATGAATTTTCTTTCAAATGGCAAAACAAAATCTTTATTATAATTCTTACCTTTCTCAGGCGAAAACCTTATGAATGTCCGGACTGTCACGAAAGATTTGCAAGGAACAGTACGCTCAAGTGCCATATGACGGCCTGTCAGAATGGAGCTGGAGCCAAGAAGGGACGAAAGAAAATCTATGAATGCCAGGTACATTCATTAGAAAGAACTATGTGTTTACTATAAAGCACTAGCAAATATTTTCAGCCACAAAAGAATAAATCAATAAAGCAGTTATTTTATTTATAGCAATATGTTTGTGTCACCTGTTCCCTAGTCAAAAAGCAGTAAACTGTTGATTTTTGAATATTTCTGTACATACAAAAAGTTATAACTCACGTAGACTCCGTTTTAATGTTAATTATGCTTCCCACTATAAACAATGCAAATCATTCAACCCACTGCCGCCTGCAGGTTTGTGACAGCGTCTTCAACGTCTGGGAGGAGTTCAAGGACCATCTTGTGAGTCACACGGGGGACAAGCCGAACCACTGTACGTTGTGTGACATGTGGTTCACTCACCCTCAAGAGCTTAAAGAACACCTGAAGGACATCCATTCCATCGAGGAAAGTCCGGCGACGAGCTGGTGGTCACAGACGCTGCTGCCACTGCTGCGCTCGCCCTAGCCACCCAAAGCATGGAGGAAGGTGGAGACGTACTATTGGAGGACGGTATCCAGATGGATCATATGACTGTGGAGCCCGTACACATGGTGGAGATGGAACAGACGGCTACAGTGGTGGTGAATGAGGAGGGGGTGGCGGAGATGTGCGAAGAGGACATGGAGAGACTAAAACAGGCCGGCGTGCAGATCCAAGTGGTACAGGTGGAGACAAACGTGGTCAACGTGGAAGAAGTTGAACAGGTCGCGGTTGTATGAGAGCACTCAGTTTTGTAATTAGTTTAATGATTCACAGTATTCTTGAGAAATGCTTCCACTTAGAACTCAGCATGTTAGTTAAAGCATGCGTTCCCATGAATTTATCAACCAGACACTCTATTTTGAACAGGGTTAAAGTTATGTGCTTATGTTTTTGTATCATTCCCATTTCAGTTTGTGTTAGCTTAAGTCATTTGCCATTGATTACACATTACATTACATTAATGCAGTATATGTACAAAGTTGTGCAAGATTTTTAGTGTGTGTTTTTTTTTAAATTTAAATCAAAGGAGTAAGGTTCGTTAAATTAAACTGAGCTACTTTGAGAAATGTTGTGTGTAGATTTTCATTCTTTTAATTCGCCTTGACATGCATATTAACATATTGCCAAATGTATTATGGCCATTTAAAGTGACACACTATCCATATTGCAAAAAGCCACAGACTCATAGAATATTGCAATTTTTCTCATGTGACTTTTTTTTTTTTTTATTGTTATATTGGGAAGTCCTAGTTTTAGTATTACTGAAAAATATAACGAGACTCGTTTTAATTAAACCCAACCCAAGCATTCAACTTGTCAGTCTGTCAAAAAAACAAAACGTCGCCATTGTGGAAGTTGCAGATATTAGCCTATCAATACACACGATTGATACCACGCTACGTCACGCGTGTGTGTTGATAGGCTAATATTGGCACCCTCCACAATGGTGATGTGTTGTTTTTTTTGACCGATTAATAGGTTGTGTTCACGATTTAGAAAGTGATGTCATTATGTCAGGTGGAAGGCAGGGGCCAATACAATTCAATGGGAGATATAGTTTTTGTAAGAAATCTCAAACGAAAATTAACAAATGTTTTTTCTCTAGTATTTGATAGTGATTGGATTCACAAACCTGACATATTATTTTTATGTCTGAAAGTCTTTTCTATTGGCCAACATCATGCTCATGAGTTTGTCACCACTTTTGGACGCCTTTCAGAGAAAATAATTGGACATTAGTTCATATGTGCTGACAAAGACAATGAACTTTGAGACAGTTTTTGTTTCATGTGGATTCTTCCAATAATGACAATTATTCACCAAAAACTAAGAAGAAACGATCTGCAGTTAGCCAGTTACATAGTTACCGGAATTTTCAGTTGCCTCCACCTCAATTTTAAACCCTTTAGACCCTTTATAATGCTGTGATGTCACGTGAACGCAACCGTTATGACACTACACTAAATAGCTACTCCAAGTTTGCAGCTTATAGTCGATTATCTAGTTATTGTAGATTTGCAATTGTTGTGCTTTCCTCCTTGGTACCTTTTGTATAACTTCTGCTGGGAAAGCGTGGCAACTTACCCTGAAAGCATGGAAGTGTCGCGTTTGGCTCATTGACAGTATATGGAGAGCGCTATGGTCGCTGCTGGACAGCTCCTGTGGTACTGAAGGATGACCCGCCCCTTCTTCGATCCGCGCTCCTGATTGGCTTAAAACACCTCTGACTTTGATATTGTCGCGCCGATTGGATAGTCCACATGCTATTTATGCTAACTCTCTTGTCTACAGCCCAAGAGCAGCTGCAGCAGAAGCAGGTTACCGGTGACAACAGAAGAGTGAGAAACCACGGCAACTATGGATAATCCTGTTTTCTAGATAGTTTGAGGATGTATGCTCAGGTAAGCCTATGAACGCTATGTGTGTGTGTTTTGATTTTTTTTCTTTTATACTCCATATTTCAATGCCGTGCTACGACGCGAAGTTGGCTGTCATTGAAGCCGACTTTAGAAATCAGATGTATGTTGCTCTGACTGACACATGGATTATGCTCTGGCATAATAACAATATAAGGTTAACATCTTATTTCCTTTTATGTATTAAATTGCAAAAGGCAATTATTTCTTTTAGCGCATAAGATTATACAATAGAGCTAACATTAACCTGCAGAATTGCTGCTGTCAAGCTAAATCGAAATAGTAGGCTACATCTAAGGATAAACATGGAGCACATTTCCTGTCATATTGTCATTTTTACTCAAAGTAATAACACATTTCAGAAATGAAAACCACACAATCCCATTCATAGCAATATATAATTTGATTCGTTTTTGGTAGTTTCTAACATCCTTGATGCACTTGTTGCTTATTAAGCCTACTTTCATCCATGACACCATTGCTCTTAAAGAATTACATTATTAAATATATTGGTATTAAATTTCCACCAGAAGGGAAATCACAAACGACACATGTGAATTGATGTACCAACTGATAATTGCATAGAAAATAAAATTCTCACCTGTTTTGTGAGAGTAGGTAAGAAAGATTTGTATGGTCAATTTGAATTTACTGGACGGCATTAACATCTGACCCGAGCTTTCCCCTGGCAAGGAGCAATTCTTCTACCATTTATTATGCTTTGGAAAGCTGGGTTGAAAGCTGAAATTTGCATACTTTTGAAGCCTAAATGTCCTGATGAATCCTTTTTTAATGCATTTGATGCTCTGTGATCAGACGAAAACTGTGAAACACCCTTTTCCATTTGTATTTTCCACAATACACTTTGAAATCCTACTCAAAAGAAAGATGTGGGCAAGATTAGTAACAAACTCTACATGATACATTAGATTAGAGGTCTCTCTTGGCGGTTTTAACCTACAATATCATTTGCTACCAAAGAGCACCAGCACTTTGTCAGAAGAACCATCCCTCAGAGGTTTTAATCTCAGTGGGATTTTCCTGGATAAATACATATTAGAATTAAAAAAGAGCAAAGCACTATTTAAAGGTTAAAGGTCTTTTTAAAATGACATTGGAGCACTGCACTTCATGATATCAGCATGCGGAGCAGAGCATTGTGCTTTTGAGAAAGACACAAATCACTAACATAATGCATACATAATAACATGGTTAAGAGCTCAAAGTTTAGTTTTTGTTTATTTGAGCAGTTGAAGTTCTGCTCAAAAGGAGTGGGCCGAAGCAAAAGCTTATGAGCGCCCACCCCCGAAATACGGTTGAAGAAGGAAGTAAACAAAACAAAAGATCTGGAGAACAATTGGTTTTACTGCTGTGTCAATACACTGATGGTTAAGTATTTTACACTGTTAAATGTGCCTTGGTTTACAATTAGACTTATTGCAAAGATGAAGTTTGTCTAGTAGTGAGTGACCATAGTGTTACAACCCTGATCTTTATGTGTCACCAATTTTCTGTAGCACAAATGAAGCATGTATGCCAAATTAAAGTTATTTTATGTTCTCAAATTCATTTACCTATGGCATATTGTATACAAGTTTATAAATAAGTATTTTATTTTGTTGACATTATCCAATTTATTTTCTATTGCCATACATTTTAACTCTTGCCAATGGTGATGGTACTTTAGTATTTACAAAAGAATAATATATTGTTATTTTGTGTATAGCAGGGTACTCTACATTTGACATTTACTATTCTTGTAAAGTTGGCAACATTTCGATAAATATACCATGTTATTGTTGGTCCACAGCTGCAGTGGACGGGCTGCAGCTCACATGTTTTCCATTGTTGAAGCTAGTGAAGTGGCTGCTGATGCCAGTGCTGTGATCACCAGTCGCACAGATCCCTCTTCATCACTGCCTTCAGGGAACCTCTTCCATGATTGACTGTTGAGTGGAGTGAGTAAGAACCCATTTGGCACAGTCTTCCGGGCAGAGCAGGCTTCAGAGAATGCAAAATGATGGCTTTTGAAAGTGGGGTGTGTTTTTTCTGAGAAAAAAACTTGATTAATTCCGTGTCTCACTGCAAAAAGTGTGTGAGACATTCACAAAAGGCCAAAATTATTTCATTAAAAGCACACTGCGTAACATTTTGGATTATACTACCACCAGCAATAATAAACATGGTCCTAATGACCAGCTCGACACAACAAATGCTATTTTTGCAGTGGGTAATCAAAGAATAGACCTGGATACCTAACCCATTTAAATCTCATATTTGGCTGCCTTTAGTCAACATCTCCTTGGAGATAAGCTGGAGACATCCCCTCTCCCATTAAAGTTACCGTGAGGTCTGAGGAAGTGAAACACTCACAGTATTCTGTTTATTGGGTGAAATGTTGCGTTGTGTGGCTTTAAATACTACACATTAGAACATTGTTGGAACATGTAGGAGGAGGAAAATACTTAATTTTAACATTTTTAAACTATAGTCCCTTTAAGTGAAACTAAATTTGGAAAATAATGACTAAAACTGAACTTTTCCCCTATAAATTCAAGGTGAACAATAAAGTATGCATTAACCTAATTATTTGTTCTTGTTCTTAACATTTGCTATTGACATTATTTGAATGTATGATAATAAAATAGGTTTATGTTGTCTGTCTCAATAGAGAAGCCATTCATTGGCCCATCACTAAACCATACAACTACTTTATTCTCCCACGTCAGCTTCCATCACATAACTTCCAGTTTCAT
Source organism: Neogobius melanostomus (assembly GCA_007210695.1). Taxonomy (NCBI): domain Eukaryota; kingdom Metazoa; phylum Chordata; class Actinopteri; order Gobiiformes; family Gobiidae; genus Neogobius; species Neogobius melanostomus. The sequence continues at coordinate 3,408,927 of VHKM01000006.1, read as the reverse complement.
GGGAGGCGGCAAGAATAGCATTTTGTTCTCAACCAAACACACTCTTTCTTTGTATTCGCCGCTTCTTTCCTGAGCCCAAGTGTCTGTTAATGCCTAATCCTCAGCCTGAAAAAAGGCAAACAAACACACTTGGTCAGCATCCATTGCTAAGCAACCAATTGCACTGTTATCCAAGAGGCAAAACACAACAATGCTATGTGTACCTGTTTAAATGTTCTCTTTGGGGATTCGACACAGGTCAGTATGAGGTGACTACTTTGTTTATGTCAGGCTCAGGGAATCCTTTGTGTAATCTTCATGTAAGTGTTAAATCTTGTTTCTGTACATTTTGCATATTCATCTTTTGTATGTAGTAATATAAAAGGGGTCTTTGTGCCATGAAGTGGAGTCCTGGTCTGTCATAGTTGTATGGACTGCTTTGGTTCCCTGACATCAATGGTTAGATATTCATTGGTGCAGCCGAAAGGTGTTTGAATACGGAATGACAGATGAGAATCCCTTTGATTACGTCTCTGCAATATGCACCCATTCATCTTAATTAAGACGTGAATGGGAGAGAGGACACGTGACTTGATGCATGCAATATTTAGCAAGTCTTGTCAATACGCATTCAGTTTTTGTCTATACAGGTCAGAAAGCAACTATTTGGTTATATTTTTGTTGTGTGTTCACAATGATCATTTCAGTCCGTTCTTTCATTATTTTCATTTTCATTCTTGCACATTTTAAACAAACTCATCATGGAACTTGTTTTTGGAGGTTAAACCGCAGGGTTAAATTTTTCATGCCATGGAAGCCAGGTTTGTCAAAGTCTGGTTCTATTGGTTAAACCAATCAGCTGCAAAGTAAAAAACAAACAAAAATTCTGACTTTTTTGTCCCGGCCCCACTGATAATGTACATACATACTGTAGGTGTCTTCGGACGAGTGCCCTACACAAAATTGCAGGTAACCATAAACCCTGTTAAAACATTAGAATTTGACACAGTTAAAAGGCCAAACTTTTCTCGGCTGCTCTCCATCTATACATGCTCTTTAGGATGTTGTCAACTAATATGATGGGCACATATTCGTGCCCACAAAAAATAAATCACTGTGATCAATTATTTATTTTGTACTTTACACACAACAGTAAAGATATTTTTTTTACAATGATAATTAACCCTAGCCAGAATGGTGACAACCCACCCCCCTCCCCAAACCCCCCTTTTTGGATATCCACAGGTGGACAAAATCATACATGGGTTTCAGTCGTGTGACATTTTAATGTAGTTGGTATCAAAGCTATTATAAAGATCTCTTTTAGTATTCATTTACTTCATTGTTGTTATTTGTTTGCTTTTTTTAAACGTTTGTTTTTCTTCAAATTTGTTGTATGATGTCTGATATGTAGAGAGCATCTTAAATCTCTGAAATACTGAGCTGTTCCCGTTTCATGGTACTGTATTACATATTGTGACGTGGTTTTATTACAGGCCGTGACATTTTGACTATAATTGACATGAAATAATTGATTTCCTCAAACAACTGTTGAATAGCTTCTGCTCTGTGACAGGTTATCTCCCGCAGCCATGACCGACTGCCCTGACGGCATCATCTGTTGTGCCTTCCTCCCCGACCTGAGTGTGCTCTCATTACGCGAGAGACTTCAGACCCTGTGGACCTCTGTGGGAACACCATACAGAGAGCATGCATCCTGTAGTTCTGTCACATCTCAGCCACATGCCCCTGAGCGCTGCTGAGGCCTGAGAGACCAGACTGGAGCCGCATTGTGAAATCTCAAGGTTTGTGTTGTTGTGACATTCACATCTTTGTTGTTTGGTCAAGTTTGGAGGCATTATACTAAATATATATTTAGTGAGCTCCCCTTGCATACTGAACATATACCCAAGGAAATTAACAAGGTGTTTTCTTAGTGTTTGGCTAATACTGTAATTACTGCTTTTTTTTATTAAGCTGTTCTCATAAATATATATTTGCCTGATTAAATAAACCTATCTCAATTTGCAGTGTAATGTCATGATAGATAGATAAACAAATGGAAGAAACATGTTATTCAAAGTATATTAATGCATTTTTCACCTTTAACTTATCCCTCTGTCCTGCTTTAGGTGCGTAGTCTGTGTCACTATGATTCTGTCTAAGCTTCTTGGAAAACCACTCGATGTCTTTTGGCACCATGCATTGACAAAGGCGTTCTAAGTATAGCTCTCTATCTCTTCCCCTCTCTTCTCCCTAGTGGTAGACATGAGTTAATCCTCCCAGGCCGGGCATCCCCCGCAGGATGACCGCGGTCTGCCCCCTGGACAGCAGCCCAGAGGAGGGTGAGACCGCCAGGGCCTCGAGGGAGTGCGGGGCAGCGCGGGCCGAGCCGGACAGCTTTACATCTGGCCGTGACACTGTGGACTCTAATGGAGGCTCAGTGGATGGGTCAGTGGTCGGTGGGACAGCTGGAGTTGGCGCTGGTCAGGAGTACAGCCGTTACAGCAGGCAGGACAGCTCTGACATCAACACAGACGACGAGGGAGCTGCCGTCCGCCGCCTCACCCCTCTGGAGAGACTTAACCTCGATATGTGCCAAGATGATCGGTAAGTATCATATGTCACAAAAAAACTAAAAAAGTCTATGGGATTTGATTATACACAGAGTATATTGGAAAACGTGAAATCCCTACAAGTGTCCAATGGGGTGGTAGGATGGATTTGGAATAAAATGTTTGTAATGTGTTCTCAGAGTGGTTCGGGAGCTAACAATTGGAAGAAGAATCGGCTTCTATAAAATACGTGGAGAAATTGGCTGTGGCAACTTTTCTCATGTGAACTGGGGATTCATGCCTTGACTAAAGGTTGGACATTACTTTTGTGATAGGAAATTACTGTTAAAATGCAGTAGTTGTATATAAAACTTTAATTACACGACCAGTGCAGCATCAGGCAGCACACACACATAAACTGGAGTAATCATTTGTCTAATGGGCTATTTTCATCACTTGGCTAACTAACACACTAACAAGTGTGTCCTTATGTAGCAATCAACAAATGAGGATCTGTGGGCTTGGTCAGAGGCTGATTCAGCCATAATGACAGTAAATTTCTCCTGCCCTTGAACAAATGGATTGATTAGAGATCTCCAGTTTCCGTTGCGACGGCTAAAATAACTGCATGCCTCATCAGAAGGGAAGAGACTGATTGTATCTGTATATTACCCAATGATTTAAACACTATAACTAGGTAAAGCTGGTTGTTCTCTGTTTGCACAAAGCTATAGATCTTGGTATAATTTGATCCTCTAAATATAGAACAGGTAACAATACATTTAAGATAAGATAATCCTTATTGATCTCACAATGGAGAAAGTCACTTTGAAAGGCACCCTTTATAAACTACGTCTGTCACAACTGAAAGTGAGCCTAATGCCAGTGTGAATAATGAATACTGATGCACAATTAGATATCTCCACACCATTTTACTGAACAACCTTTGGTATATTGTTACACTGCATCCATTCTGCAACTGGGCCATACATTATTTAGATCAGTGGTTCTCAACCTTTTGGAGCCGCGACCCCCATTATTACAGTTAAAGGGGTTTGTGACCCCCGCCCAGGTTACACCGTGAGAAATAGGAACATTGGACTTACATAAGTCTTAACAACATTTTTTTCTTTTAAATGGCTAAAATAAAATTCATAAAATTAAGAACAAATAATGGCACTCTGGCCAAATAGCACATACTGCTACAACAAAATATTATATTTATGCAGATAAAAAATAAATAAAAAATTGATCTACAAGGTCTGGCAACCCCCCAAATTGGCTGCGACCCCCTTGGGGTCCCGACCCCCAGGTTGAGAACCACTGATTTTGATGATAGTTAAGATACTGTATCTGTTCTTTGATCTCTAAATGCAGAACACATTCAACGCTCAAAACATTTTTTTAACAAAGTTAATCCTCCATCAAATTCGATGTTAAGAATCACCATGAATATTTTACTGGTCTATATATTGATTGATTGATATATGTATTTATATTGGATTTATTTGAGTGATTATTTACATTATTTACATTAACATTATTGCAGTGCAACACTCAAAAGGAGTAGGCTGGCCTTTCTGTGTGGAGTTTGAATGTTCTCCCCGTGTCTGCGTAGGTTTCCTCCGGGTACTCCGGTTTCCCCTTCCACTAAAAACATGTACAATAGGCCAGGATGAATGAGAGTGTGTTTGAGAGTGCGCATGGGGGACAGCGGATGGAAATTAGCCCAAGGCTACAATCCGGTGTGGCTTGTTTACATGCATGAGACCCATGTATGTTCATTAACATGCACTGTCCCGACCAAATAAACCAATACATTTAAAAAAAAAAAAGCAAGAAAGCTTATGTGCCTACCCCCATCTTTAAAATTAATTTACATTCCGGATACAGTGATACAACATCTCGTGTTTTCGTACAATATAACACTTTACATTACAAATTCCTGAATACACAATTACAATTGTCCGCATTAACCTTACGTATAGCAGCATTGCTAAAGAAAAGCATTCATGTTTTACAAGAAGAAAATCACATGATGTTTACAAGACTTCCAAAGTAAGACATAACACGAAGATAGAAATGTATGCAGTTTACCAATATATGTATATATAAACTTTTATTTTATTTTTTTATTTACAATAATTTTTACTCTTTCCCATTCACATAATAACCATGTCCAATCATTACTTATGAACACCAGTCACCATTCTATTAATTGACCATTGATTTAGTTATTAACATTTCCAGTTACACAGTAAGCGACTGTATACAGGAAGAACTTGTAAAGCGTTACTTCATATTCATTATAAATTAACACTGCACTAAACCCTTTAGTTATGTTAATTCATTTCTAATCAGAACTATGATGTGTTCATTTTAAACAGACAAAGTGGCCATTAAGATCCTCGACAAAACCAAGCTGGACCAGAAAACACAGAGGCTACTGTCCAGAGAAATCTCAAGCATGGAGAAACTGCACCACCCAAACATCATCCGGCTCTATGAGGTTAGAGACACAGTAGTTCTTTAAAATCATTTGTACAAGCTTGACTTCCACAGTCAGCACAATAGCTAAAAGCATATTTATTCTTTTTTCCCCACTATAACGTTCTCAGGTGGTTGAGACCTTGTCACGGTTGCATCTGGTGATGGAGTACGCAGGAGGCGGCGAGCTCTACACCAAGATTTCCACTGAAGGAAACTTTCCGACACCAGCGGCAAGATTGTGTTCGCTCAGATTCTCTCAGCTGTCAAGCACATGGTCAGGACACAAAAACAAGACTTAAAAGATTGAATGTAAAAATAAATATATATTAAAGGGAGGGAATCAAACATTGTTATCAAATACCGGCAAAAAGCATAATACCACTTTAAAAAAAAATCAAAAGAAATAATCAGCTCTAAAATAAATATAACATAATGCTTTTGTGCGATCACTCAGTTTATGTTTTCGTACTGTCTTCCTCAGCATGAGAACAACGTCATCCATCGTGATCTGAAAGCGGAGAATGTGTTCTACACCAGTGGCTCTTGTGTGAAAGTTGGGGACTTTGGCTTCAGCACCCTGAGCCGCCGTGACGAGACACTCAACACCTTCTGCGGCTCTCCTCCGTACGCTGCACCTGAGCTCTTCCGTGACGAGCACTATGTGGGCATTTACGTGGACATCTGGGCCCTGGGAGTCATGCTGTTCTTTATGGTGACCGGCACCATGCCCTTCAGAGCGGACACCGTGCCCAAACTGAAGAGGTGCATTCTGGAGGGGGCGTACGTGCTGCCGCCCTGCGTGTCGGAGCCCTGCCAGAGACTGATCAGAGGGATCCTCCAGCCCGTCCCATGTGACCGCAGCACCGTGGAGCAGATGATGGGCTGCGAGTGGCTGCTCCCCGTGGACTTTCCCAGAGCCATGGAGCCCTTCAAACTGGACCCGTATTACTTAGCAGAGAGTAATATGTCTGAACTGACGAGGAGGAGAAGGATGTAAAAGCCTCTTTGGAGAATTTAGGGATCACATCAGAACACATCCTAAACAACCAGGGCAAAGACTGTCGCAGCTCGATCACCGGGGTCTACAGGATCCTGCTGCACCGCGCTCACAAAAGGAGAGCGGTGGACATCGTGCCCGTGGTCTCACAAGTGGCTCCAAACACATCGGCCAAAAAAAAAGAGAGGCTAAAGTTTTACAGGAATTTACGACACACATCCAAATTATGTGTAATTCTGTAAGGTCCTCTCTCTGCTATGCCCTGAAAATGAAGCGACTAGTCTTAGACAGCATGATGTTGAGTAGAAATACGAGAAGTTGCTTTGCAGTCTACCAGTATAAAAAAATACGAGGTTGAATAAGTCCGTAGCTCATGAAATCTGGGATTACAGAACCTTTTATAGTAACTTAACTAGTCTCTGTGAGAATGTCGCTTGTGTTCAGTTTTAGTCTCTTGACGAAAAGGAGCACCCATTGAAAAACGCAAATATTTATATTTTAATTATTAAATTATTTTTTAACCCTTCTGCCTCTGCTTCATCATTAAATAGTAACAAATGATTCAAGTTACTGTGTAATTATGGATTTTGCCTTTTGAGACCATTGTGTTTGGTGTAATTGTATAGTTTATTTATAAAAGAATAATTCAATTATTTTATACTAAAGTCAATTCTTTGTCCAAAATGTACTTACTTTCTCTTAGCAATGGTCATCTCATCTTAAATTAAATACATTATTTAAAATGTATACTATTGTGATGACAGTTTGTAGACTAATGTAAAGTGTGATTGTACGAATTAAAGATAGGGTATGTAGTTTGAGGTCAACATGTTCAAGTGAAATATTGATTTGGTTTATTGATTTATTCACAATTACAAAAATATTTTACATAATGTTGGCATTTTTTTTGGTAGTTTAATTCTCATGCAAGAGAGCATAGGGTTGCCAGATCCAAGTTTTGGCCATAGAATTGTCAGACCCTACATGGCTAAATCCAGCTTGGAAAACATAAACATAAATGGCTACAGTCTGGCATGGCGTATTTACATGCATGAATCCCATGTGTGTTTCAAGCAAATAAATAATTCTAAGCTCAAGTTAAGTTGTAGTATTAGAATTGCTTTTTTCCGACAAACATTACCTGAATAGACATTGCAAGTTCCAAGTTCTATATTAAAGAACTACAAGTCCCAGAAGCCCCCAGGCCAAGAGGAAGTCAGCCCTGCCTCTTCCGGTTCTGTCTGCGCAGGCGCCGTGACGCAATTTTTGCCTTGTTGGAAGGTGCTTTCTGTCGGAAGCGCCGTGGCAGTAGGCGGTACCCGCGGACAAACGGCACACAGAGAAACCCAAACACCACGGGACCCGCTCACTCGAATGGTACTTTAACTTCGTGGGGTGAAAACGGTAAGATTTTGTTTACATCGGGATTCTATGAGAGAGCCGCTACTGATTTTTGGTAGTGTTGCTAAAGACCACGCCCTCCCTACGTTTTAACTCAGGATTATAATAAGACTAGCCTTATAATAGCTTATTTGTGCTTTGCAGTTTAATGAAGAGTACACATGTAAATCCGAATAGATGTTTTTTATCTGCATTTCTTTCCTTAGTGGGTCACTGCATAAAATGTAGGTCACGGGTTTTTGATTTTTTTCCCTTTTTTTTTTTTTGGGTGGTGGTCGTGGTCTACTGTAGCACTGTCTGCAAGTCGGCACTGCTGCAGGAACCAGGACAATACAGTAACCATTGATCTGCTACATTATGCAAACACTATTTGCATTTTTTCACTCACCAAGCAATCCAATACGAAATTTGCATTAGTAAATTAGATTTAGTAACGATTTTGGTCCTATTTGTTTTGACACTTGATATGAGACATCTCGTGACAAAGACATGTGGATGTGGGGGCGGGGCGCCGTAAAAGATGAGGTCATGCAGGAAAAACCAGACCTGATGCAACATTGTAGACCATACTGCTGTTTACATAATGCTGTACTTTACGTGCTACTAACCAGCAATATTCCATCCATTATAATTCAGCATAAAACACATGGCCTAGTAAATCAATATCAGACATACAAAGATACTATTAGTATTCATTATAGCGCTGCTGACACTGGTTTAAAGGTCCCAATTACATATGCTTGAGGTTCACACATTTTGTTATATTGACACATTCATTTGATGTAATAAAAATAATGACATGGCCTAGTAAATCATTATCAGACATACATGGATACTATTAGTATTAAGATTAAGATGACATAATTATGGCCACATTACATTTTATTTCTATTTTTGCACCCACATTAATTACAATGGCATAACATGAATTACACAGGCCTAAGCATTTTAATTATACAAGGCGTGATTTCTTGTACATGACATAATAAATATAACAATATAATGTAAAATAGATTGCATCTTTGTCCTGTAAGGATGTTTGCATATTTTTGTACATGTATGTGTTTTTGAGCTGCCAACATACACACAACCCAATTCAATTATGCAGTATTTTGTAATAATTGGGTATAATAATTGAAGTTTCTGTTCTTTTTCCCCCCTGATCTTATGCTCATGTTAGCTGCAGTGCCCTCTATCGTCAGTTTTTGAGATCCCTGCAGTAACAAATGCCACGTGGCTTAAAGGGTCTAATGTAATGCCTTTTTTTCCCTTTGCAGATTTTAGTTGTTGATGTCAGGGACCGAGGACCTGCCAGACATGGAGGGAACAGACCTGTTAGGACTGCTGTTCCAAGATGGTGCAGATGGATCCACAGAGCCTTTGTTTACCGATGGGAATGAGCTCATCGAATCCTGGCTGTCTGAACAAGATGTAAGTGAGATACTTCAATGTCTAGCTTTTTTCCCCCGTTTGACTATTTATTTACAGAGACAGATTTCATGAATAAATAATTTACCGACACCAAACCCAAAGTTATCTCAGATGCTATTCACTCAGATGCTGCCTGGCCTGGACACCGAGGACTTCCTGTCCAGTCTCTTGGACGAGGACATGGATGCGATGTGTCCCTCTCACTCTCCCCTGGGCAGCGACAGTGGGATCTCCGACGACAGCAGCAGTGGAGGGGGCACTCTAACCACAGCCCCCGCAGCAACAGCGACATGGTGCCCAGCCCGAGCTACTCCCAGCCCAGCCCGGCGCACTCGGAGCTGGCCCCGCTCACCCCCGGGGAGCTCCACGCAGAGAGCCCCGAGGCGCTGACGGTCCAGGCCGATCACAGCTACTCCCTGCTGCAGAGCTCGGACAGGGACATGGACGTGCTGCAGAGCGTCCGGGCGGAGAAACTGGACACAGACGTCTTTATTGATTTAGGTTTGCACAGATGATTTTTATGAACTATGGGGCGAGACAGTTAAGCTGCAAATAGCATATTTTGCGACCGTGGCGCAGATGGTAGAGCGGGTCGTCTCATGATCGGAAGGTCGGGGTTCGAATCCCGCCTCCTGAAGGTGCATGCTGTCGTTGTGTCCTTGGGCAAGACATTTCACCCACCTTGCCTCCAGTGTCTGCGTACATTGGTGAGTGGATCCTGCTGTAAAGCCCTAATGTAGGTGGAAAAGCGCTATATAAGTTGAGACCATTTACCATATGGATCAAGTTCAAATCAGGAACTGCAAAGGGTCTGAAATGGAACTAAATTGTCTAAACTGGATCTAAACCAGAAAAACACCAACTTTACGAGAGCATGCACTACATAATATTAGATTGAATAAAGCTGAAAATTGCAGATGACCTTGAATACCATCCGAGTAATCCTAAGTAGTACAACAAGCCCAGAGTTTCTGTAGCTGAAGTAAGTTGTTATTGTCCCATCAGATGACCTGGTCGATGAGGCGATGGAGGAAGAGGAAGACGTCAACAGTGAGCTGCCTTGTACTCTGGACGTGGAGGACGATAGCACTCTGCTCAAACAAACAGAACAGGTACGGCTAGTTTTTTTTTAATCCACTCAGTTCTATGACATCAAGAGCGTGCGCAAACCAAACAGCAGCCGACACAAAGGCAGCTCAAAAGCCAAGTCCAGTTTGTACGAATAATACACTTTTATTATAGCGCTGCTGACACTGGTTTAAGGGTCCCCAATTAAATATACTTAAGGTCCACAAATTTGTTATATTGACACATTCATTTGACATAATGGAAAAACAATAGACTTGTTTTCATAATATTCAAAACAGTTAAACATTTATATAAAGCCATATTGAATGAGAAATTACGACTAAAACAATGTCATTTGTGAGTTTGAATTTGCACAATGTCAGGCATAATTATGCAAATATTAAAGCCTTTACTGAAGTATTTTATATTAGTGTAACGAATGCACAGGGCCTTATGTTCCTTGCTATATTGATGATATTGTGATTACGCCTCTTTTTCAATCTACTCTGCATCCCAAATACACTACTATTTCTTGCAGCGATAATTAAATTACTTTTTTTGTTTTGTTTGTAGTTCCAGTTCAAAGAGATTGTGCTCTCAGAAGAGGAGAAGCGACTTCTGGCCAAAGAGGGCGCCACAATTCCAACACACATGCCCCTCACAAAGGTAATAGAAATGAGCTATTATTCAAATGTGTTGTTGCTTTGTCGTGTTTCAAATCAAGAGAGTTATAAGCTTATTCTTTTACTTGTTTTCTTTTGGCAGGATGATTGTGTTCTTGTGGTTAAGGATGTCAGCAGTGCACTGCTTCCAGAATTGTTGTGAACAAGTGCTCTTTGTGTAACAGGCTGAGGAGAGGACCCTGAAGAGAGTGAGGAGGAAGATCCGGAACAAGCAGTCTGCTCAGGAGAGCCGCAAGAAGAAGAAGGTTTATGTGGACGGACTGGAAAACAGGTGAGGGGTATGACTTGGTAGCAAAGGAGTTTTATTTTTTGAAATGAAATTGTCAGTGGTCAAGCTTTGCAGACTGGCAAGACATTGTTGTAAATGATAATATATCTAAAACTCAAGTCCAAAAGAAGTCTCATCAGCAATCTTAATTTTTAACCTATTGTGCATATAAGAAAAAAACTCCATCAAGTTATTATTCAGTTTTATAATTTTATATTATTATTTATAATTTTATAATTTTGCATCAAATAATCCAGATACCCCTCCTGGAACCGCCACCTTAACGTGGTGGAGGGGTTTGAGCACCCGAATGATCCTGGGATCTCTGTTGTCGGGGGCTTCGTGCCCCTGGTAGGGTCTCCCATGGCAAACAGGTCCTAGTGACGGGTCAGACAAAGAGCGGTTCAGAAGCCCCTTATGAGAGACCAACAGGCCCAGTTAATCGTGAGGCCGTCCTTCTGTGGACCCATCCACCTGCAGGAGGAGCTATAGAGGCTGGTGCAATGTGACGACCCGGCAACAGACAAGTGGAAGAAGATGGATGGATAATCCAGATACTTGTCCAGATTACAGAATGAACTTTGCTCTATGTAATTTGTAATGTGGGACAACTGACTGGTGACTCAAACAAATCTGTTTCTGTTTTTCCAGGGTTGCCATCTGCACAGCTCACAACCTGGAGCTGCAGAAGAAAGTCCAGATGCTTCAGAAACAGAACATGTAAGTGCATCGGTGTCATTTTAATCTTGACGCGTAGTAAATGGTTATCTGACGTATTGTGTTTGTCTTCTCAGATCGCTGATAGAGCAGCTGAAGAAACTCCAGTCCATGGTAAAAATGTCCACATTGAAAGCCAGCACCACCAGTACATGTGTTATGGTAAGGGTCATTGTTCTCGTCACTGTAGATCACCTGTGTAAGACTCTGCTGTGCGGCCACTAACTTTGTATCTGGGACTTTCCTTTCAGGTTTTTCTCTTGTCGTTCTGCCTCATCATCTTTCCCTCTGTCAATCCATTTGGCAGCAAACTCGAACAAAAGGAGCTCTACACTCCATCCTCGGGTGAGACTACTGTAAAAAAAAAAGAAAATCATATTGGGATGTTATAAATGCATTGACTGTTTGCGAAAGCCCTGCCCTCTTAGCCAATGTATGCTGTTTTTTTGATGCAATATCATCTAGACTGAGGCAAAATGGGTTGCAATGTGCAGTGGAGGAATATATTTAAAATATGCAGCCAAGTGTACGCTTCACTATTGCAGCTAAAGCAAAAATCCCCAGAGCTACCTTAAATGCAACCAGCACCGTTGAGTGGACTGGTCATGCTCTTGATAAGTTGATCTCTTCTTATGTCCAGTATTGATTCAAATATCAATACTGGTGGGGTCTGGGGTCTACGAGGTAACATTAAAGTTATTATTCCCCAGCATAGACGTAATATATTGAAGCCGCGATGTCCCATGTGCATCAAGGCTGTGCTCAGAGCAACTAAATACTTCCTGTAGCACTTGGAGCGTAAACGTGACAAATATTCCAGCAGCAGAAACTACTTTTTTGTGACGCTGTCCAGCAACGACTGCTCATGAAGTAAATGACAAGATGGGTGCTAAACATGTATTAGTTAGGCTCTAGTTTGCGGGACGGGCTGTTGTTATTTGGCTTGTTTATCGGCTTTGAACAGCGAGAAACAGAGAATGTCTGGTAGCAACGGTTGCTATGATGTATGATTGGACACTGGCGGTTTGGGGGCGGGGTTTCTGAAGTGGGTATCCTCTAGGTAAAAGAAAAACATTCTTCTAAAGAAATGCATTTACCAGTATACAAGCGTGCTTCAGGTGAAAGGGAAATTTTAACTGTTACTTTCGAGAGAAAAACACATTTTAACCACGACATACTGCACATTCTCCAAACATTTTAAGGAAATTCCCTGAAAGTTGAAAGGATTTTTGTGTGAGTGTGATTTACTTTTAATTTCACTTTCAATTTCTTGATTTGACAACAAAGTACACCTTAACCTTAACCTTAATTGTTAGTTGTCAAAACTGATTCCTGGATAGTCTTTCACAAATGTCTTCTTTTACAACATATCTGATGGTTATTCCACTGCAAAAAAAAAAAAAAAACTAGTATAGGGCCTTTTTAACACTGAAACTTAACCTTTTAGCTTTGAAATTCTTATTCTCTTATCTCTTTCATCTCAGTTATCTCCAGGACCTTGCGCTCCCTTCCTGCAGACAGCGATGCCGTCCCGTACCTCGAAGACGACGAAGTGCTCACCCTAGTGCCCCAGGAGGTGGACAACCCCAAAGTTATATTCGCGGGCGGTCAGAAGAATCACACTCCTGACTACCAGCCCGTAGAGCAGCCCGACTCGGAAACAGGCATCAACAGCAACTCATCTGCGGACTTCCCCAATCCAAATCAAGCTGTGGACATCCAACCAGGACAGGCAGGTGGCGGGGGCGCGTTACCGGAAGCCCCCATAGATAAGGTGGCGGCTTCTGCTGTGGCCTATGAAGTACAAAACTCTAAAGAGAACTGGATAGAGAGAAATCCCCCGTCTGTCATACTACAACAACACCGGTCTGATGAAATGTAGTAGACGGGGTGCTGCCAGCAGAGGGAGCCATATTATCTTAGCTAGGGAAGTCTGACATTGTATAGAAGGGAGGGAACTTATGGTATGTTATCTAGGGTCGTATTTCTGTACCTACTCCCCCTTCTCACCGCCTTCTGATGTACTACTGTTACTCCTTTTGCACTTTTGGTCCACCTTGTTTGGCGAGGCAAGGAAACGTGGAAGAGAGATTCCCTAGTACAGTACTGAGTAGGACTCTGCTGAGATTATACATTGTGCGTAAACATCACCAAAAAAAGAGAATGCAAAAGTGTCTTAGAGTATATTAAATGAAGTAATAGCAATCATTTCCATGACATAAAATTCCAGGGATAACTTTGTTAAACTTGAACGGGTAACTAGGGCTGCACCATAAAAGACAAAAACATGCAATACAGTATGTTTTGAATCTTGCAATCAACAAATTTCAGAGTTGCAATACCTGACACTACTAGAAAACTAAATGGAAGTGTTGCAGGCCTCTTCCTGCCATACCAATCAGCTGCACTGGGTATTAGTCTGACATGTTTAACACAGATTGCCCTTATCTGGAACAATTCTTAGTATAACGGGTAGTCTAAGCCTGGTCTAAATTATGAATTCATTAGGCACAAAGTCTAAAGGTAGTTCAAACCAGCACTTTTTATCTTAACATGTTTATGTGTTAGGTATTTTATAAGGAAAGAATCGTTTTGATACAGCTACTTCTTTATAAGAATTTTGCAATAGGTGATATTGCCTCAAAAGAGAAACAAGTCCTATAATGTGCAGCCCTGGTGCTATCAAGCACTCACACCCATTAATCGTAGAAGAATGCTGCTTTTAACTCATGCTTGACCTAAAGTGGTTGTTTGGACCACTGTAATGATTAAGCCATTGCAGGACATTTGGCCATGTAGAAGACTTGTTAAAGGTGTTAGTATTTCCCTTGTAACAAGGGTGTCATGCTTCTTTCATTTTGGAATGTTTTATTTTTTTATTTTATTTTTGATGTTGTACAGTGAAGCAATGAGTAATGCAAGCTCTAGCATAAGCACATGCCAAACCATTGACCATGCAGTAGTTGTCAGACCCCTCAACTCCTCAACTTATCTATGTATGGGACATTTCTGATCTATGTATCTTGATTTTTGGACTTGGAAAAAGGGATTTGAAACGTATGTGCTCTGTAATGTGTTGCAGTAAAGTATACTCAAAAATGTAATGACCTGTTTATGTCAGTGAGGCATTTTGTTTCATGACTATTTTCTATGTTGTTATTATCACTATTAATCCTATTCTAAATGTTATCAAAGCTGACCTCTTCCGATCAGTTCTCATGAGATTTTCCATGTGGATCAAGCACTGGCGTTTGACATATAGTCTGGCAATGGAGTGTAAATAAGCTTCTATGATTGTAGCCTGGCTGTACATTTGAATTGTTAATGTATGCGACATGTCTAAACATCTATAATAAACCTTTTATACATCAACAGTTGAAGAGTTGTATTACTTTTTCTTTGTTAGTTAGAGGCAATGCTAACATGCTTCTGACCTTTGTTTTAGGATACAACCATTATTTAAACGTTTAACTGCTTATAAAGGAGGGGTTGAGAACTCTTTCCTCACCGAAAAGAAGCTCAATCATTGGACCAGCCACGACTTTATAGAGTAGACATTTATAGCCTATACACTGCATTACTCTCCTTTAGAGAAAATATTGAATGATACATAACATGTGCAACATTAAATTCATTGTTATATGCATTATTATAATTTTGACTTTTAGTTAACCAGGAAAGTCCCACTTAGGTTTCAGAATTTCTTTTTTCAGGGGAGTCCTAGTCCTAGAGAGGGACCTATTGTACATGTTGTTAGGGTTAGCGGAAGCTGGAGCAGACTCTGGGGGAAAATGCAAACTGCACACAGAATGGCCCCTTGTAGCTCTGGTATTGAGCCCTGGACATTCTGTCTGTGAGGCACCAATGCAATTTTAAATTATTCTAAAGATCTTCTGTAATAGTTATATTAACAAATTATCTCTATCCACAGTGGGAGGAAAAAGTATGTGATGCCTTTGGAATTTCTCCTGTGAATGTTTACATGTTATGGCCAACAAAAATATGATAAAATGTAATTGTTTGGTGGTATTAGTTTAAGCAGACACTGTTTACTCATTCTTGTGATTTTAATAAAGACCAGACCACATTTTATGACCAATTAGGCAGAAATGTAGGCTACTGTAAGAAAGGGTGCACATACTTTTTCCTCACACTGAGACTGGAGCTATTTGTCACGTGGGTATTGCTTTTTATAGCCACACAAGAGGGCGCTGTACTGTACGCTGGTACTGACATACAATATAATATGTGTATTGGTATTCCTCTCTCTTCCAATATTATTTTTCTCATTTGGACTGAAGACATGAGAACAGGGCACATTTGAATTGTTTTTATACCTTTTCCCAAACTTTAATGTTTGGGTTATACCCCATGTGTATAACTCCCCTCCTGGAACCGCCACCTTAACGTGGTGGAGGGGTTTGAGCGCCCGAATAATCCTGGAGCTCTGTTCTCGGGGGCTTTGTGCCCCTGGTAGGGTCTCCCATAGCAAACAGGTCCTAGGTGACGGGTCAGACAAAGAGCGGTTCAGAAGCCCCTTATGAGAGACCAACAGGCCCAGTTAGAATCGTGAGGCCGTCCTTCCGTGGACCCACCACCTGCAGGAGGAGCCATAGGGGCTGGTGCTATGTGATTAGTGGACAAGTGGAAGAAAATGGATGGATGGATGGATGGTGTATAACATGGGGTATAACACCATGTTATACACCATGTTACACATGGTGGGATTTTTTTTTTCTTTTGTGTCTAATATGTTTTTATGATCACTTTATTTTAACATAAGCTTTTAAAGAGGCCATATGTTTGGGTCATTTTAGTGAATTTGTACATTTTACACCTCATAGAGCATTTTGCAAAAATAAAATAAATCAACAGTTCAATGAGTGTTATGAACACATCTGTCCTTGCATTGCGATTGTTTTATAACATATGTTGTCCTCTTATCTCAAAAAGCAAAAAGGTTACAAATGTTTATCAAATTTCAAGTTAACATCAAAAACAATAGTGACAACCAACCCCACGGCTTGTGACAACTTGCCCCACACATGGGGCACATAGTCACAGTCGAGTTTGTTGTGTTTGACGGTTAATAACTATTTATTGCAATATGATAGAAAAAAAGAGAGCGAGGTCTACTTCAAGTTCAAGCTTTCATTTAATGCAGGTCTGACTCTTGTGGGATTTTCTGTTGATGAGCAGCAAACTCTAGAAAAAAAAGTGACAAATAGCCCCGGCCTCCCCTACATAATTAGCCCATCTTCATATTGCAACTGCCACAGCCCTTTCTTTCTTGGCCTTATCCTAAGGAACTTTTGAGTAGGTCACTTCCTAAAAGTGACTTGACAAAACATTGCATCAGGGTTTTTAGCCTGGAATCCGGAATGATACCCCTCTGCAGTGCCTTGTGGGAATTTCCCATTCAGCAGTTTGACGTTTGCAATCCAATTTTCTTTGCTGGGAGCGGGGAATGTTTAAAACTCCAGTCTAAATCCCAGTCACATAAACAATAATAGCCTATTTAGTTAGAAGACCTGTTTAAATGACTCCGAAATGCTTTTGCTTTGGTTGTTTTCGTCCTTGATGGCTATACTTGTGTCAGAGCAAACAGATTAGGGAAAGACAGACATGGGGAAAACAGATGAATCACCATTAGGCACTAAGCATGACTCATCATACAGTATAAGCCTTACCAGCAGCATGCCTGGAGTTATGTGGGCCAAAGGTCGAGCCCGTGAACCACCACCAGATGGCGCCCTCTGCTCAGAACACGCACTGGATTTGCGCCTGCATGAAGCTGTGAGGGAGGGGAGGTGAAAAGGTCTTTGGAAATGTCAGAAAACACCCACATTTGCATCGAAACGTCAGCGTGGTTTGCCCTTTGAATATGACAACAAACTTGACCCACTTGTGACTAAAGGGTATCTGCGTGGGGAATGAGATACTAGGATAAAGGTATTAATTGTGAGGCATAGGCTAAAGAGTGGTTCAGATGACAGAGTGGGTTTGTCCCATGACTGGAAGGTTGGCGGTTTGAATCCCCGCTCCTGCTGGTGTGCCGTTGTGCCCTTGGGCAAGACCCACCTTACCTGCGTGAATGCACTGGTTGAATCCACTCATATCGAATGACATAAACTAATACAAATCCAACCTAGTTTTCTGTGGTGTGATATGTTTTTGATGATATGGAATTCTGTGAAGGGTTCGAATAGATTTTTTTTCCACTGGACATCCTTTAGCAAATCAGTTGTCTGGATAATTCTAAGCCAAAGGTGTGCCTCTCAGCAGCAATTAGTTCTAATGCAAGTGCTCTGGCATCTAAAACAAATATAGTGCTATTGAAAAAGAGTCTAATGAATAACTCCAATTTAATCACTGCAGTGCATAGTCATTTGATTGAATTATGTGGCGGAAGGATGGTGGCCAGTTTAATAATAATTAAAAAGTTGCTCAATTGAATTATTATCATGGTGTGACCACGACAATATATCGAATATTGTCTCTTTTTTTTTTTTAGCAGAAATCAGTTTATATCATTTTTGGAATACATCTTGTGGCCCCGAGCATGTAGCCATATGAGCATAATACTTTAACAGGGTTTGTCCTCACATTTCTGGAACATTTCCTGCTAAATGAGTGCATTTCCTTTGTTCACTCCTGTCTCTAGGTCTACCTAGTTTGTCCAGAGCTCTTACAAGGCCACACTCCTTGTTTCTTCTAAATGAGACCGGGACAAGGAAGTCCTCCTGTAATTCCAGCTTACAAGACTTGCCATTTCATTTCATCAGCTGATCCCCGGGTTTATGCAACTCGGAAATACCATTGCTTTTTTAGCCTGTTGCGCATTTTCATTTTGTTGCTACAGCAGGCAGTCACATGACCCAGTCTTGGTCTGCGTACTTTCATGGTAGTTTCGCTAGACGCCTTTCCTTTTCTTTACACATTTTGCTTTCCCTACATTTTTTATTTTAAATGTTGTGGTTCTTGATATATATATAGAAAAACTTATTTTTTTCTATTACTTTTTCTCTTCTTCTTTAAAAAAATAAAAATAAATAAATAAATAAAACAGACCTCGCCAACAGAGAGGGTTTGACAAAGCAATGCTAAGCTTGTCCCTGACTTTATTTGTATATTTTAAACTTTGTGGTAAATATATCTCGGGTCCATGCAGCCGTTTGGGTTTGAGTGGCCCTATTATGTATATTAAAAACCTCAACACCTATATGTATATAAGAATAAACATGCGTGCGCCAGTGTTTCCCCATAACATTACACTGGCACGTGTCGCCACAGGGAGGGAGAGGGGTCGGGGGTCTTTACGCGCATCTGTCGAGCATCTGCCAAGTGCCACTAACGCCGCTGGAGTGTGGCGCCTTCAAAGACCCCGGGGGCTGTAAAGAAGCACCCGGAGCAGGTGGGCGGCTATTGTTATTACCGTGGCACAAAGTCCCCCCCTTTTTTTTTGTTCTGACACGCGTCAAGTCAAGTCAGACTGAGCCGGGCCAATTAAGTGCGCCTGCTCCACAAAGATAAAGAGTGGCGTGTGCCGAGGCTGAAGAGCGCGGCTTACCGCCCCGCAAGGCCCCGTGTGCTCCCTGCTCCGCGGAGGTCAGATCACCGTTGAATAACACACCTCGAGCGTGTTTACCAATCCTCTGCAGGTGCTGCTGGTTAGGAGAAGACGCCAGGGAACGCACTAAAAATAGCGCGCGCTGGCTTGGGAACTTCCAGACTATTACGGAACAGGTCTAGGTTATTACTCCAAGTTTCCTGCCGCAGTTTTCCGTGTAGCCTATTTACCCAAACTAGTTTTCAGATAAAGTAAACGGTGATTACTTTTGTTCTACATCCAAACATATGGTGCGTAATCGTACTGTATAAGGTGTAAACAAAAGCAGCCAACTAAAGAATCTACCTGCGCTCTATAACAATGGATGCATACAGATGTTATTAGTGTTATAGACAATAGAGGACAATCTCAATCAGGAGTTCATATAAGTTGTGTAAACATGCATTATCACAATATGCAAAGGTCAGACTACACATTTCTTACAAAGATGTAAGATGTTGACATCAAACCCGGGGTGGTTTGTTAGTGGAAGGTTCGAGCTGCTGGGGGGGGGGGGGGGGGATTTCTTAAAAACGCATAATCCTCGCCCCCACGTGGGGTTGTCAACAAGCCGGGAGTGAACCTTTGCGCCGGGACTTTTGCTTTCCTTACCGGCGCTGCGCGCTCTGAGCCAATAGCCGGAGCCGCGCGGGGGAAAGCACCTCCCCTTGCCGAGAAACCACGCGCACGAGCTATAAGAACACCCGCAGTCAGCTTACAGCTTCAGAACAAGGACAGGCACGACACACAAGAGCAACTCTCGCCAACCCCTCTAACGGCACACAACACTATCCGCTCTTACTTGGATTCTATACGCGCTTGTGGATTATAACTATGACTCTGGAAGAGATGCAAGGACAAGAGACAACCATGGAGAACACTGACAGGTAAATACGGACACGATCTTTAAACGCACACTGCATTCTTAAGCGCTATTTCCAGCGTGGTGTTGTACCCATGGCAGTGTACTCATGATGCTGTGTTGTCCTGTCAGGGTGCAAAGTGCAGGCGCGGCGCTGGAAGAGCTGCTCCTCGCCGCTAAGAAGGAAGACTACTTGACAGTCGGAGTTTACGAGTCTGCAAAAGTCATGAATGTGTAAGTATCCAAATCCTACAGCATTGACATTCGGACTGCTTTTTACGCATCATAGATTAGGCAACTTTCCCCTTGTTCCCTGGAGCTAATCCCTTTGTCTCTCCCTCTCGCAAACCTGCAGTGACCCAGACAGCGTGGCTTTCTGCGTGCTGGCGACAGACGAGGAGTACGAGTGCGACATCGCGCTGCAGATCCACTTCACGCTCATCCAGGCGTTCTGCTTCGACAACGACATCAACGTGGTGCGCGTGAACGACATCGACCGCCTCGCAGACCTCGTGGGCGCCGACGAGAGCGGGGAGCCCAAGGACGTGCACTGCATTCTAGTCACGGTAAGGGCACCCACGTCCCATGACACGCGCTGGGGAAAAGCGGGGACAGCTCATTGTGAATCACGCGTAGTGAGTGCACGCTGTTTCTAATCATCGCTTGTCTTCTTTTTTGCATTACAGAGCCCTAGCGCCAGCCCGTGGAAGCACACTTCACTGGATACGCTGGGCTTGTTCTGTGAGGAGAGACGCAGCGCGTACGACTGGGTACCGGCTATCACCCTGCCTGAACGCTGAACCGTCACTTCACTGTTGACACGGTTGAAGAAATTCCTTTGAGGCGTTGATCTTGTTCCGCCTCTACTCCTGTCTGGATCAATGAGGTTGAGCTGCGAATGTTTTGTGCAGCAGCAGCAGCAGCAGCAGCAGCATCCTCCAGTCCCCCCCCACCCTAGTGCATCCAGGGACAAGTGGACGGGGCGCATTGGGTCCAAGCTTAAGGTCATGTGAGGACCAGATGGATAATGGACACTGAGAAGGCGTCAAGAGTGGCTGAATAGTGGGATCAGTGGAAGCCAAGGAGAAACGCAAGTGATGACCGAGTTGGACTATGAAGGGGAAATGGACACTTTGAGAACATTTCTGGACTTGATTTGTTTTGACTTGTTTATTTTTGTGCAAAGTATAGTCATCAGGATGCA
This sequence comes from Neogobius melanostomus, assembly GCA_007210695.1. NCBI lineage: Eukaryota > Metazoa > Chordata > Actinopteri > Gobiiformes > Gobiidae > Neogobius > Neogobius melanostomus. The sequence continues at coordinate 3,387,663 of VHKM01000006.1, read as the reverse complement.
GATGGTGCAAGCAGAGACTGATCCCGATACATGGACTATATATTTTTTTCAATGACTTGTGCAAAAAAAAATCAATATTTTCTTGATTGTAAAACCTTTTGACATGCTTTCTCAATAAATTCTCAAAACGAAAATGCTCTTGTCAGACACTTATTTACCCCCACGGCGCACTTGGCCGAGTACCGTCAGGATCAGGAAGTATAGTGCGTGATACTATCTTCTGACGAAACCACGTGGGTGGTGCGGAAAGAAAGATCTAACGCAATGGCACAGGGGAGAAAAACACCGTGAGAGTGTAGTATCAGTAGTCAGTAGTAGTAGTATTAGGGCAAGCTAGCAGCCAGACCTGAACTAGTTTTGTGGTTCCCGCAAAGAGAAAACAGTATGGGAGGGGGGAGGGGGTCAGCTGGGGTGAATGAGGTTTTTCTGTGTAAAGGCAGTATCGATGTGGAGCGTGAAGAGTGTAAGTGAGTATTCATGTGGTAAGTGAACAATGACATCAGGAAACGAATTGGTTTATAACACAGGTAGTGGTTTGTTAAATACATGGACAACATAATGCATGAGAGGGAACTCATGTTATGCCTTATGTGCATGTAGCTCAACACAAAAGTAATTCTGAATGTATAATGGAACTGACATATGGGGAAAACATAAAGTAAAAGGTGGGGCATTATTCTGCATTGCTTTTGAAGAACTCAATTGCTATAGCATATAACAAACATCAGCCACAAAGGACACCACACGCTGACAAAATGTTGCTCATGTTGCTAAATAGGTGATAATATGAACGACTACAGAAATACAAAGAAGTGAACAACATTCTGTGTGAGTGCAATAGCCATGACATATTTGTATATAATGAATGCAGTTGCCACAACAGTCCTCATTGCACTCAATGGGCCATATACTCTAACTTGGAAATCAGAATGAGAATGGGTTTTATTGCCATTGTCAGTGAAGCTACACTCACAAACTAAGATTTGTTTTCCTCTTGGTGCAATTGTGCAACATGAAACGTAAACTAGCCATAAAATAAGTACAGAAACTCGGAATGTTCAAAATATACACAACATAGACAGCAGATGTGAATGTGAGTGCAAATATACAGTGTAAATGGCAGGTAAGAAGTTATTTACTGCTTATGAGTCTGTCAAACTGAACATAAAGTGGCACAAGGTCTCTCGGATAATGTGGCAAAGCTTTGTCCATTTAATTATCCTGTTCCCAGCACAGCCAACAGTCCTCCTAATGTGTTCTACTGGAAGAAAGTGCACCAACTATTATGGCATAAGTTCTTTCTTTATGCAATAGTCCTAACTCCAAGCATTATAACACAGGTCTCAATGCTTTTGAGTTCAACTTTCCCCCATCATTACAGGTCAAAAACAAAACACGTCCGGGCTAATCGGATGCAAACACAGCAAAATAGTCCATATTAGAAACTGTGCTGTGCAATATGAGGGTCAGTGTGTCGAGCAACGGCAGGTAGTGGAGGAAACTATGGGAGGTTTGTGGTTGAGACTGACAGTAAACACATCAGGCCACTTCAAAGAGCTGCGCGGCTTCTCGCGAACTCCCTCTGCACTTCCAGGCAGCACCTCCGTCCACCACCGCTTGGCCACATATTACAGCTATAATGCACGTGGCGATATTACGCTGAAGTGGAAGCAACGGAAGTCTCGAACTGCGCATGCTCGCTTCTGAATGTTCTCAGAAGAGGGGATGCAGGACTCAGAAAGAAAAAAACAGCCTGGAAGATAAACTGGGGGTTTCCTTGCAAGTGTGTGACAGAAAAGTGACCGTATCAGATCAAAACTATTTCGGTTATAGTGAACGTAAAAAGTGAATGGCAGACGGCAGCGTAGTAGTAGTTGGAGTGTTGTTCATTTTGACTATGTGAAACCAGTGACCAGAAACCGCCTGAATGGTGAGGAAAATATTAATTATGGGAGTGTGCATGAAGAGTATACGGGCAGCCCCCACCAACCCTTTCCATTATTAAACGTAAATCAGTAATAGCAGGAAGAGTCTTTTTCTGAGAAATCGAATGCCAACAGACTGGTCATTTGTGACATGTTCAGGCATGAGTGCAGTGTGCATTTTACCCATTGCCCTTTGTACTTTGCCGACTTCATCCACATTTTGTCATAACTAATCTTTATGAAGTAATATTACATATGGGAGACCTTTGCTCTTGTGATGTAGCTTGTGGAATAATCTGAAATTTGGTGAATGCTGCTTTTTCTTATTATATTATCAAGAAATGTGATTAGGTTTAAGACTGTTCATTGTGCACCTTTTAGGCCAGTGGTTTTATATTGCATATAATATGACTCCATGGAAACAGGATTATTTTCTTGTACGCAAAGGATACTACACTGCCTAAGTAACTGCTGGCTTTCAGCACGGGATGAAAGTGGGTGGAGAGCAAGGAGAGGCATTCAGCATACTGTCACAACTGGATGCAAGATGCCACTATTCTGATTTCAATTCTAGTGCAATTAATTGTGCACCCCCCTTTAGGAAACTCAGGTTACTATATATGATCATGTAAATGTTCTGTAAAGCACTTGTACAAACTGTAAGCCAATAAACTCGACTTGCTTTGCCTTGTGCAGAATAGCCATATCTCTGTCCTGGTGCCACAATGTTTGACTGAGGAAAAAAACAATGCAACTAATTAGGGCTGAAACTATTTTAGTAATCGATTAATTGTTTTCTAGTAAACACAGACTCAAATAGAGCAAAAATGACATGAACATTTAAAAAAAAAAAGAAAACTTACTCTGTTTTTAAAGTTAAGGTATGTAGTGTGTTGTACATTGAACATTTCATAAATTGTTAGCAGTAAGAGCCTCCAAAAACACTCACTTTAAGCGGCGCCACTTTAGTGTTATGTGATAAAAAAAATACATGTTCATACACCATTTACAGCCAAGTGATTAATCGATTAATCGTAAGAATAATAGATTAATCGATTACCAAAATAATCGTTAGTTGTATGTTTCTTTGTCAGATAATGTATTGCCCATTACCCTATAACTCTAAAGCACTAAGAGCACACATCAGCTATCTTACTTTTTTTTTGAGCCAAAAGTTTGCCAATTACAATTGTAGTTAATTGCGTGAGGACAAAACAAGCTCTGTCTTCTGAAACAGAAATGTGATAAAAATGCAAAAAACATATGAATTTATCACATTGTTTTTATTACATATTACAACCATTACAAAGTGCATTTTGTCTTTTCCAACCAAAACGTGGCAGCCCATAGAACACACTGAATGTGCCGTTATGATAAAACAATGCAAACACCCTTGACCCAGTTGTTGCAGTGACAGCCTGTGATAGATGGCCTTTGTTTCCCCCCCATAGCCATATCTCCCAAGTTCAACGATCTGCCCCTATGTCTGAACAGCAACAACCGACGCAATCCTGCAGTTATAGCGCGCTTGTTCTGCCACGTCCCTTTTTGGCTACTGCCGCTGCTGCTAAACGCACAACAAAGCTCCACTCAAGCTCCTGCTATTGAGTTGATCTGTGCTATTTATGTCACTTTCGCAAATATCTACTGTATGTGCCAGCGCCTGCAGCCACAGCCACAGCCACAGCCCCGCTCTGTCTGTCTGTAAGTCTGCACATGGTCTGAGCCAGAGATCTAAAGCTCCGATAGACTAGACTAATGTAGGCTACGTCTCGCTCAGAAAGACACACGCATGTTGTTAAAGACTGTAAACATCACAAGTCTGGTCCTATTGCCCATATAAATCCAAACCTGATAAAAAGTCTGACTTTATTGGCAGTGAATGCGTTCATTTGAGTCTAAGGCTAATGTGTTCCAGGAAGGTGTCAAATGTCGGAGGTGTCTATGATTGTATAAGGCTGTGCTGTAACCAGTACCATGCCATAACCAGTACCAGGCCATAACCAGTACCATGCCATAGGAGCGATCACTGCTGTTGTTTACTTACACAATTTTTGGATGTTTGGGTGAATGGGCAACAGCTGATGCATTCAGGCCTCCAGCACTGTTTTATAAAATGAACGATCTGTTACAGCTCAAGGGACGCATTATTCATTTATAACATTAAATTGCCTACCACAGCCCCCGGACTTGACAACATTGTTTACTCAGTGACTGTCAGTATGGTTCAGAAACAACAGGTCAACTGCACATGCATTAATCAATCTAAGCGAAGAAGTCACCAACAATATTGACAATAAGCTGTATTCATTGGGTATATTCATAGACCTCCAGAAAGCCTTTGACACTACAGATCATGAAATACTCTTAAATAAACTAAATAATAATGGGGTCAGAGGGATTGCTAACAATTGGTTGAAGTCATACTTGACTGAAAGAAAGCAGTACGTACAAATTAATGAACATGTATCAGGACGAAGGAACATTGTATGCGGAGTCCCCCAGGGGTCAATATTAGGACCTAAATTGTTTTTGTTGTACATAAATGATCTGTGTGAAGTCTCAACAAAGTTAAAATGTATATTATTTGCGGACGACACAACAATTCTGAGTTACGGCAAAGATCTACAACTGCTTGTCTCAGAGGTCACAACAGAATTATACAAATTCAAAGAATGGTTTAATAGAAATAAATTATCGCTGAACATGTTGAAAATAAAAATGATTTTATTTGGTAAACGGAATAGTGATGTACAGATTCAAATCAATATTGAGCCATCTGGTCTCTCTTTTTTTATTTTCAGCCTTGCTACATGCTTTGGAGTGCGTAATGTAACGTGGAGTGAGTTGAGGATGTTTCACTTTCTTCTTCAGAGGCTTCTGCTGGTTCGTAAGTTAAACCATAAAGCTAAGTAACACACAAGCTGGAGCCGTTTCTATACTTTTGCCACAACCCAGGACAAAGACTATGTGAAACTTGAGTGGTTGGGCAATGGTAGTCCATCCTGACTTTCCCCTGCTTTTACAGTCTTTTAATTTGACTCAAGAGTGGTATGAGGCCTCTGACGAAAATGCTGAAATGTCCTATGTCCTCTACACAATCAACCCAGACCAGTCGACAATATTTCTATACAGGATGCATTTCCATTTGCTGTGCTTTGCTACACAGTCCGAAATGCACTTTTCAGCTGACTACCTGAAAATATATCGAATGACCAGATTGCTCTCTTGATGGATTCCACAATACTTCAAGATGACAATGCCCGGACGTGTCAGGCGTAACTTGTGGAAGAGTGGTTCAGGGAGCAAATGCTGTTAACCGACATTTCTCGTGAAAAGCCCATCATTGCCTGCTCTCTGCCTGCCGCCACAGTTACAGTCACACTCTGATATATCGGGATCCCCTCTGTTTCCCACACCCATCACCGGACTGTAAGTGGCGACTGCTTCCCAGGAATGTATGTGAGTGCTGGAGAGAATATACTCTGCCCATCTTCCCAGCCCCATCACCTCCCGTTACCCACGCCGATGCCTTCTCCTCTGACTTACCGTAACCACAGTGGGGATGACATTACAGGATGAGTTGGCAGGCAAAGTCCTCACTTACCCCGCCCATGCTTTAGTGCTCTCTCTCTCTCTCTCTCTCTCTCTCTCTCTCTCTCTCGGTATGCACTGGTACTGTGAGCTCATGGCCCAGCTGGCTTGGTTGCATACTGGGAGAAAGATAGATGGATGCACGGGCTGGTGACTGGTGTTGGGTGTCTCTAAGTACTGTGCACTTGCAGAGAAAAATATGCATCTTTTATAAGTCCTTGGGTTTGCAGTGCGGGGGAAATTCTCATGACTGAGCATGGCCAAGGTTACCAAAGCCCTAGTATACATAGAATCAGCATAGAGCTGACGCTAAGTGCGAACTTACAAATAAAAAATATCAACAGTTTAAAAGCTTCATTATAACAAAAGAAGAGCAGTTACTGAGTTCATTTGTAAGAGCATACCCTAGATTTGAAATATTTTTATTACACTACAATAGATCTTAAATACATGGCCATTCAAAGAAAACCAACAACAAACCTTCACGGATTTTAAACTGTTGTGCACCAAAGTCTTCAAAATGTGTTTGTGGACGAAGTTGTATAATGCTACTGTTGGAAGCTGGAATATCACAGTAAGCTTTGATTTTACATTTGTAGCTACTAAAACGGTCATGATTGTGATGCTAGCCGTAGTTCACTCCATACATTATGTACCGCGTGTGACTATCTGATGCTGCTCTTTAGAGATTGTATTTTACTCGGGCGATATTTGTTTAAAATAATCGACAATTGACATGATAAAAAGTTCATCTTATATGATTTTGGTGGATTGCTTTATGTGATTGTGAAAGATTTAATTTTTACATCGTGGATAAACATTCCTATGTTGTCATCTGCATTGGGTTGTAATGGTGTTGAGGATGTTTCGCCTCTCTTCAACTAAGAAGCTTCGCTGACATATTAATAAATAAATAAAATGTTTCTATGGAGTTATCAAATATAAAGCACATCACAACTGAAGAGCAATGCATGCACTTTGTTTGACTATGTCCATGAGAGAGTGGTGTGTGCTTTTGACCAGAGAAAGCAACATCATCCCATTAGAGAACATTCAAAACATGCTCTTCACTGGCAGCCACATGATTTTGTAAAAACTGTTGAGGTAAACTTTCTAAGAGCGTTAAAAGCTGGGAGTGAATAGGGACTGTTGTTAAGGCAGCCACACAAACAACTCCAGACCTTATTCCGCCTCTTGTTTGAGTAAAAACCCTATCAGTTTGACCTGACCTGTGGCAGCTTAAGCATGTGTAAAATGAGTGTTCCTCTGCAAATTGTGTTTAACAAATAATGTAAGATATAAATTTGGAAATTTGAAAACAAATTGTTGTATGTTTTCTGTTTTCATATATAAAAATAAGGCATTATATTAAATATTAGGAAAGTGCTTGTATTTTCTTCGATGATGGAGCCATCTCTCTCTCTCTCTCTCTCTCTCTCTCTCTCTCTCTCTCTCTCTCTCTCTATATATATATATATATATATATATATATATATATATAGTTGAATAATTAGGTTTTTTTTTTCAGATGGGATTTTGGATATCCTGTTCAGCTGTTTTAAAAAGTGGGGGGAAAACCTGTAAAAATTCTAACGTTGCTTGTTTTTTGCAGTTCAATGTTCAATAGGAATATTTAAAAAATCTCTTTGTAAAAACCTTCAACTCATTGTTAAGTACAAGACTGTGAATTTTGAAGTCTGTCAGAGCTGGTGGAGATACTGTTGCAAGAGTGTAAAGGAAACCTAATTTTGAAAAATAAATGTTTTGTGCACATGCGTCTGTATATTTCTCCCATCATTAGCCAAGGCTATGGCCGTGGCTGTCTCCCATACAAGTAATAACCGTATTTAGATTACAGCGTCATCATTTGTTATAGGCCCATGCCAAACATGTCAATGTTTGTCAATAAATACGCTTGGGAAACCACCTGGTGATCCGCAGTGATAGACATTTCCGGGAAATCTCCGGCTCGTTAGCAGAAAAAATTATAGAATAAGCCTCGCAAAGAGTGAGTTTACTCTATTTAAAAAAAAAACTCTGACATTAAACTGTGACATTTAAAATATTTTCAACATTGACCACTTGCCAATCCACCAAACATATTTTGTACTTTTAACACTTGTGCAAACTGCCCAGACTAACTACAATGTGGACTAAAGTGTGGACTTGGATACAGAACACAGTGTACTCACTGCCTTAGCAACGTAAGCATATCCTCCGCTTACCTGCTCAGCATGCACCTGGGAGTACGGGAGCTACCTCACCCTCAGAAGCACTGACATCAGCACGCCTTTATAAACATGTAATCATGACTCAAACAGCAGCGAGGAGACAGTGACCGCACTCTTTCACGCCCGGAGGCTAGCATGACATCCACCCGGCAGGTCGTTGGAGGTGAGGTCATTACGAGACTGTGAGCACGCTGGGTACAGCAGCCAGTCAGTGCTCCAAAATAGCAGGTGATATCCCGACTGAGCTATATTCAGTTTGTGTGTAACTTAACAGCTGTAGTATAAAACAGAACATTATGTAAGAGAAATAACAAATATTGTAACTACAACAGTCCATATTTTCCAAAGCATGGAGTTGTTGCTGTAGTTGTTACAATCCCATACAATATCAAGTAGCCTCTTATGGTGACAGTAAAGTGGCTGAGTTAGAGTTCATGTCCTGTGTTCTATTCCAACTGGACTGTTTTTCCTGCGTCTGGTTTTCCTAAAACATGCAGAAAAGGTTCATCACTCCTGACCATGAACCTATGGCTGAAGACAAATGTCGCTATAGGCACAATGAAGAACATTTGAACCTTAACTTATAACAGAATCAGAAAACTGTACCAATCCCGTGAAACATTTACAGCATGTGCCACGACAGTTCACAGGTTCACAAAAGTCCAGCGTAGTACTATGCATGTACTGTTACTTCACAGCTTTATGTTTGTGGAGAAATTAGCTTTATTCATAGGTATACCATAAAACAAGGCTTCACCGTCTTATATTCAACAATACTGAGCGTTTACTTTTGACTACTTCTATACCAATGTGTTAGAAAGTGAAAACCGGCAGAATTTGGAATCTACCCTATAAAAGAAAAAAACAATCCCGCCTCATGTCATGTTGCGAAGGCTTGTTTTCCCAAATACTCACAAATTGCCCAGGCATTGCATCAGGATGTTTATTTGGCAGCACCCAGAAGCACCAACTAAAATGTACAGTGTGCCAATAGAGTGAAAATTCATTGCCCTGACATGACTTTTTACAGTAGCCTACCTTGAAAAACCCTTTCAGATTTCAATTTCACATCCATACCCATCTGACTTCGTTGCAAAAGCAGAACTAACGGCAAATCATGCGTAACATGTCTCGCTAGGATTGAATAGACTCTCAACTTCCTGAAAGCTGATATGAGGATGCCCCGAGTAGCGATCACATGAGGTTAGCAGGCGCTCTGGGCTAGCCTCTTTACATAAGCTCGTTTTAAATGGCACGGCTATTTAAGGACATCTATAGATGGGGAGAGAGAGAAGGACTCCGCCGAGTCTCTGAGTGTCGTCGGGATTATTATAGCGGCAGGAGAGGACAGCAGATGCGCGTGGGAAGAGAAAGTAAACAAGTTCAAACGCGCTGATGCAAAAAATAGGTGCATAGAGTCATCGTACCATTGATGCAAAAGCAGTCAGAATAAAAAATGATGACCGTATATTCTTTAGGAAAATCTGAGCAGCTGAGATCACCACCAGACTTTACTTAGGAGTAGCTGATAAGTAGAAATGCCATTGCAACAGCAGGCTGGGTATGGCCTTTCTGTGTGGAGTCTGCATGATCCTCACTCAAAGTCTGGAGTTGGACACTGGTTGAAGAATGGGTAGAATAAATTGATCACACAAAGGATAATGCAGCATTTTACCCATAGGACAAATGTAATCCACGTTAGCAATAAAATCTCCAAATACTAATAGTGTTTTGATTTGATTGATTGTTTATTCCGAGTTCAGTGTACAATACATATAAACATGACTATTTTAACATGCATTCATGAAATTTTAACGTACTGTACATAAACTCGAAAAGGAGTGGGAGGAAGTATAACTTATAAATTCCCACCCCTGTTAATATCATATTTTCATTAATGTTGTTGGAGCCAGTAGCAGGGCAATGTATAACAACCTGATGGCAACAGTCAGAACAATGATCCCAGCCAATCCCAGCTGCAGCAGGCCGACAACGCAACGACACACCAGCAACGCACAAAGCCGCCGAGCCAGTGAAGCACAAATCTCCCTCCAACACGTGACAGGACGCCACGTTCAGTCAGTATGCCACTAATATAATTTGTTGGCCTGAGTAGTCCAATTTGCTTTTAGTTTAATTTTACTTTTTTCCCTGTTGTTGTCATTTTTCCTTCTTTCTTTAAAACATTATTCCAGTAATGCACAATAGTTTGTAATATTCAACTAATTATGGTTACAATACGTGAATTTGCATTTTCCAACCAAATGTGCCAATCACTTTAATTTTCCTACGGTTTTCCGTCACATGGCAACATATCAATGTAATGGTAGGGAGAACAGCGCCCCCCGCATAACAACCTCACTAAGTCACCGGTATGCCACCACGCCACCCCCACACCACACCTAGGACCAGCCACAACCACCACACGACCGGTCACCACCCTGCCATCACCCACCGCCACACCACCAGCTCCTCCAGTGGTTGCTTTCTTTCACAAAACAGTTAATATAACAGATAAACAGCTTTTGCTTGCGAGAAAAATACATATATACACATAATTATAGACATATTATTTATAATTTATATGTCACAGAACAAAAATGATATACTATTCAAAGAAATCTACTTGAGTACATCCTATATATTAATAACTCCTTCTTCAGCTTTATATTCATACAGAACTTTCTTTTTGTAAAGCATTTTAAAATGATGAACGTCTGTACATTCCTTGAGGTCTCCCTTCAGGTTATTCCATAGTTTGACTCCACATACCGATACACAAAAGCTTTTTTTGGTTTTATGAATCTGGGGTTGGAGTTTCCTCTAAGATTGTAGCCTCCGTCTCTATTACGGAAAATTTTTTGAAGGTTAAATGGTAGCAAAAGTGCATTAGCTTTATACATAATTTGGGCAGTTTGAATATTTACAAGGTCACAGAATTTAAGTATATTAGATTGTAAGAATAACACATTAGTATGTTCCCTGTACCCTACCTTATGGATAACTCTAACGGCTCTTTTTTGAAGAATAGATAATGACTTTAGAGCAGTTTTATAATTGTTACCCCACGTTTCAATACAATACAGTAAATATGGAAAAACTAATGAATAATACAGTATGTGGAGTGCTGATTGATCCAATACCTGTTTTGCTTTGTTTAGAACAGCAATGCTTCTTGACAATTTATTTTGAACATGATTAATGTGTGATTTCCAACTGAGTCTTTCATCAATTTTACACCCAGGAATTTTATTTCTTTTACAGTATCAATTTTTACACCATCAATCTCAATGTTTAGGTTAGATATTGCTTTATGCCCAAATATAATTAATTTAGTCTTGTTTAAGTTAAGTGAAAGTTTATTCCAATCAAACCATGTTTTGAGTTTGTCATTTCTTCCGTTACATGTTTGAGAAGTTCAGTCAAATTTATATATAATTATATAATAATATATATTCATTTAATTAGGCTATTATTATTATTATTTTCGTTAATGAATTGCGTTGGAATGCCTAACCTACTATGCTACTGTCACCCTCCAAACTGGTTCCCACGAGTGATATTTTTAGAGTCAGGTAAGAGAGGTCACTAATTGTATCAGGACATGACGATTTTGCCGACACCCTTCTGTCGTATATGCTAGCTGTTCCACCCGGCATGTACTGTGCACGCCCTGTCTGTGCGACGAGTACGTACTTATTGTCTTGTACCGATGAACTGCACTGCTTACGTTCTACCAATCTCGTCCCACTCACACCCTCTATTGAATACAGACTGGAGTTTGACATCAATTCAAATTACAATCCAATTTGCGCAGTCATGTCTAAATACTTGTCTGCGTCATATGTTTATGCAAATGCAAATGCAATTTCCAGAATGCCGAATGGTATGCAACAATCCATGAAATTCCCTGCAATGCAAAATATTGACAAAAACTCGGCGTGGCAATCATTACGTTTCTTGGAGTTGCATTTTCAAACAATTATGGCATGCTATGAATGGTTTCTGTTTAGACAGCCCACTCTTTTTGTTAGGCATTCTCTTCATATCTTTGCACTTAACGCTGCATACCAGACTGGTCCGAGGTGGTTCACTGGAATTGCTTGCTGAGTTGCCAAATATGGGGTGTAATGTCAGGCCTGGAACGTCACATTACTTACATAGCTCAGCTTGTCCCCACTGAAGCACATGCACTGGAAGCTCCGCCAGGAATCCCAGAGCCGGCAACAGGAAGCTGTGACCAGGCTGTTTGCAATGTTCAACGCTATGCAACACACACCTAAAAGAAGTGGGGAACAAATGGCTGGAAAGTTGCATGCCTTTTTTCGCTTGTGTGATCTGATCAAAGGACGCCGCCTGTGAGAGAGAGAGAGAGTCAAGGAGAGCATACACAGGAGAGACAGCCAGTGACGTGCCAGAGTAAATTCCATCCCGATGAGGCCAGGGTGCTGTTTTAGGCCAAACAAAGTGGTACAGGACATAGCTTCAGTTCATCCCCTTCCTAATACGGATCAGGGGACAATGTAGGAAAGATAAACGTGCAAACTGTAAGGTAGACAAACAAGTCCAGAGATGCTCAAGAACTGAAGATATATGAATGCTTACAGAAGTTTTTTTTGTTTTGTTTGAAAAGAGGCCCATATCTGGCTTTATTATACAGTATGCACTTGGAAGTAGAGAGTGAATATCAACACGTGCACGATTTGGAATTTATGACTAGCGTGACAATGTTAAGATCAAGATATGGTTAAACAAACAAAAGGGGTCCCAAAACTGACCCATGGGGAACCCCACATTTGTTCATACATCGTTACCCCCTTAGAGAAATGTGTTTTCTGCATTTGAACCACGCTGCTGGGACAAAGGAGCAAAGGGCAACCACAGTACAGCAACTGGCGACCCATCTTGAGCAGAGTTCGGCCCAGGGTACGTAGCTGAAGCCTGTTGTGCATGGATTGGGTTGATGACACCAAGACTACTAACAACTCAACCATGCCATCAGAGAGATTAAATGCGATATGTCTTGAGTGATATCTTTATTCAGCATCCAAATATACAAGACCACTGGTTACTATATTTTTAGCTGTTTATTTATTCATTTCATCACATGCATGGGGCAAAGGGGTAGGCAAGAGTCTGCAGAATATTATTGCATTAGTTTGTTTCGTATGATTGCTTGCTTTAACTTTCTTTCCAGGTATTTAGGTGGAGATGAATGGCATGTTGACTGTGCACCTTTACACTATTTTTCTTGCTCAGTCATCTTTAAGGTGTTGAGGTTGTAATGCGGCAGAAAAAAGAAGATTTCTATGGAAGTACCACACGAAATTGAATAGCACTGTGGTAGTATATTTGCAATAGAGAGATATCAAGGTCACCAAGTTTATGTATTCATCCAGCAAAGAAGAGGTGTCTGGATATAGCTGCAGTCAACACTGAATAGCTCAAGTGCCAGACTGCCTCTCTGGTTTCACTTCACATACTAATTAGAGTCCTCGAGTGGAGGCTGAGCAGCCAGGGACATAGCATGCCAGGACACAGCGAACGAACAGACAAGAGGGAGGGCGAGAGAGAGAGAGAGGACAAATACATTGCAGACGGTTGCTTTAGTCAGGTCAGGGTTTTGTGCCTCTGATGTCGTAGGAATTTTTGTGCAAAAGCAAGAAGTTTTCAAATATTATGTTGAAAACTAAAATAGCATAAGCACGTGTCAGCATACCTTTCATGCAATCATGTGACGGCTAGGTGGAAAGTTGGTTAAAGATTAAGTGATCATAACATGTTTATCACATTTCCAAGACATGCATGCTTTGGAGATCAAAACACACTGGGCAGGTATTGCGAAACGATGTCATATGTGAACTGGCAGCCAATGTTATGAGGGGACTTTATCTACAGTATGGAGACACGGGCTTCAACAACAGCCTGGAGTATTCAGTGATAAACAAGTGACCTCATGACATAGACATTATGTGGTCTCGCTATTTGAAGAACATGACAGTCACATCAGTAGAACTAATAAGCAGCACTATTTAAATAAAAAAATATTGTGTGTGTACTCGGACACTGGAGCCCACTTTCCAAGGTAGGTGAAGTGTCTTGCTCAAGGACGGTAGTTTGCACCTGCAGGAATCGAACTGCAAACTCTCCGATTACAAGATCACCTGCTCTATTAACTGTGCCACTATCGCTACATTATAATTGGGGTTTGTTTTTTTGTTTTATTCTAAATAACCTAAACTCATCTTAGTAATGTTTTTATACTGTAATGTTTTAGTACCGTAACCCTGGGGAAACTAAATAATAAAAACAAATTAATTTATGTTTGATATTTTTCTCTTTGTGTTTGGTGTTTCAGCAATCAGCATGTTTTGTATAAACTGTTGTAACCTGTTGAGCACAGCAACACAAATCTATGATATTGAGGGGGGAGGGAAACAATGCACACCATGCATTTGATTAGGCCACTCAGCAAGTGCATGCAAATTCCAAACTAAAATGTTTGGTCAAGCTGACCCTAACTACACAAATAGCCACAAAAGACTCCACCATAAAAGGTAGAGCATGAGCCACTGAACATTTCTTTAAACAAGAAACTAACCTGGAATGAATATGACACTTGCTCAACTTTCTTCAAACATAACCAAACCAAACTAAACTTGCTTAATTCAAATCTTACTTTCCTCCCAGTGGAAGACGGGAAGGGCAAAACATTTTTTTGCTCTGGGTGTGAAAAGGAGAGACCTGTTTTCGAAGGACTTTTCAAGGGGGTGATGCAATTGCCCCTATTCCTTGCTCATCTTTTTTCATAGCAACATACCATACTTAACCTAGTAACACAGTGAGGGCGCATGGCAACAGTGGAGCCCTTCATCCTGCCTCCTCCTCCTCCTCCTCCTCGTCCTCCTCGTCCTCACATCACTACAGTTGTCTCTATGTGAGATGCCGCCCTTCTGCGCCTACACATTTACTGTTTATACACCAGTCCTGCCATTGATGAAAAACAAAAATAAGCTCTTTTGTTTTGCCTGCGTGTTACTTAATCTCCCGGTACATGCAGAGGGGAAAAAGAGAAGGGGGGCAGAGGGTAGTGCAGCGAGCCCGACAGAGAGCCAATCAGAGCACAGGATGACCCAGAGGCAGGCATAAACACACAGTGTTGCTGTTGGAAACAGAAATGTGATTGGCTGCCGGCAGACGTTGCTCAATAGGATAGGTGTCCCAGTGTGTGGGTATTTTGATCAATGTTATGAATGTTTATATGCTGTTATTCTCTCTAATAACCTTGTTATTCTTCACACAAATGTTCTCCATGTGTCTGTTCTCAAAGCTGCATGTGCTAAATCTCTTGAACTTTTGTTACCTTTGGCACAGCAGTAAACAAGCACGCTGTACAATGGGCAGGCACATTGGAAAAATGGTGAGGGTGAGTGACTGGAACACAGGTCAGTGACCGTAATACAACAGCACCTGACGTAATGCTGTTGTTGATTTGACAAAGTGGTGCTCATGATCATTTACTAATTACACAATTGATTAATACCTTTGTGCTGTAAGGCAATAACATGGCACATGGAATACTACCACAAAAAAATTCATGTGCATACTTACTTGGTGTTGCAGTACGTTCATGGTGAGATTTTTGCCAATTTTCCCCCAATATATCTACAGGCCCATTACATTAAGTTGCATCATTGGGTATGTGGCTCCTAGACACACATGAACATTAGCAGCTTTACATTTGTATGCGAGCCATCACACAACTAAAACAAGGTTCTACATCTACTCTTGTGAACGGTGCATTAGATTAACTCAAAAGAAGATGAGTTTATTTTGGAAGCTCAACTTCTCTGCAAAACTCCCAAAACAGAAAGCAACAGTGAAGCAACAGCGCAAAGATCAAAGCATTTCTCTCATGTTTTCCTCTGGACCGCTGCACATGCTGTCTTTGTTTACATGCAGCTCCTTCCTGAAAGGGTGGAGCCTCAACCCGGCATGCCCGAGTTGCTTTGGAAACAGTGCTCGTACAGTAGCCAATGGGGAGGCGGGGGGATTATAACATGTGTTTTGTTGTGTACAAATTATCTGGAACCGCAGAGATGTTTTTAATCAGTTCCAAAAAAAAAAAAAAAAGGGGGGCGATATTATGAAAAGGATTGAGTAAACAAAGCGTGAATTAGAAAGCTACATTAATCTCTGAAAGTGTTTGTAGATGGCGAGATAAAGCAGATGTTTATTATTTTGTGTTCATAATGGCCTCATAAAAGTTGTTTGGACAAGACATTTATCACTCTATTCTTCCGAAGAGTGCAACACCTGTGTGCCGTACATGGACTACCGACTTGAGTTTACAGCTGTTTTTGTTATGACAGCAGATAAAGGCTGGCGGTGGCACCTGGCCCGACAACTTTTACCATCAGTTACACAGTCTTCCAGTTAGCTAAAGACATGATTACCGTATAGTGACAATAAACGCGATATGGTCCATATATTGATAGTACTGAGGAAATTAATGAATTTATAAAGGGATGTAGGATGTGTTCATTTCCATTGCGAGGGAAGAGGATGTGCAAACAAGGAATTTTGTAGTCATAGGCTAAAATATAGTCCTTTTTTATTGATAGTTATTGATCAATGTTATTTATTTAATTTCTCGTTTATTTCTAGTATTTTATTTCTAATGTTTATCTAATTGTGTTATCTTTGTATTGATTTTCCCAATTTTTGTTTTAAGTGAAGACCATGAGCACCAAAGAGTTAGTGCAACGTTTGCTAGAACAGCCTAACATTAGGGATTTCCATGGCAACGCTAAATCTTATTTAATGACAAGACAACACAAACCCAGGCTTCTCTAAATCACTTATGCGCAATTACAAAGTAGATTTGAAATCACACTGCACTCTTAGGCAGCAGGTCTTTGTTTGTGCAATGGTTGAGCGAGAGCAGACGTACAGTATGAGCCATGTGTTGGCTCTTATACAGGATGCAGCTGCAGCGTGTAAACACCGAGACGTGTGCCTGCACTCCCCCATCTGTGTTTGCGCCGACAAAAGTGCATTTGGGGCTTTCTTTGAGTGAATGTCATCCTCTTTCCCTTAATCCACGAGTGCCTCTTCTTACGAATGTGCCCTGGGGACAGGGTCGCGCTAATCTAATCTAATCCACTTTTTCGCTCTTCTGCCACTGCAAAATAGGGAGTATCTAATTGCTTTGATTCAGAATCTTAATTAATTTGAGAGGGCTATACTGTAGGCTACTAGTTCAGGTTTATTCACTTGTTAACAGCTAGTATATGTAAATAACTAGGCCCTAAAGTCATACTGTAGATCAAAAACAACTTGAACTGTTTCTATAGTCATAAAAAGAGACATAAAGCTCATTTTGTATACTGTATCTCTTAATATTCTTTAATTGTCATTCAACCCCTTTTTTCATATGCCTATTAGTCTTAGAGAGGCTACCAGTTACTATTCACATTAGGTACAATACATTTCCGCTTGCACTACATTCCATTTGTGGAAAAAACAAAACAAAACAGTTGTAGGCTATGTAGTCTTGAGCTATTTTTAGCTTTCGCTCAGTGTTAGCAGGCTAGCCACTATTGTTAGCATTATTCCACTGCATCCAGCTCCGGTTTACTCTCTGAAAGTTGGAAAACATAATTATAAACTGTTTGGAATGTATTAGGAAAGTTAGGAGTATGTTGAACCACAACTAACTATTAGGTAGCTAGTTGGTTATGGCTATTTATTCTGATTAGAAAATGGATCCAAACTATTCAACAAACGACATGGCCAATCACTCCCCAAGCTTGAAATGCCAGTTTATCATTAAAGCATTTAAAAGCCAGTCACGTCGGGATGGGCTTCCAGGGACGCCATTACTTTGCCACAACAGGAAGGATGGAATAAGGAAGACACAGGAAGCGCCTAAGAGCACTGGGCTCGTGGCATCACCTTAGTTAACCTCAGAAAGGCGGCAGTCAGGACGGGGAAGGGAATCAATAGAGCGTGCTTTGCAGGCTGTGAGTGTCTGGTGTGAACAAATAAATAATACAGCAGTCAGTTAAGCCAGAGCATATTTATATCTATTTAAGATTTCATACAAAGTAACGTATACCTTATTTTGAAGCCATCTGTTTAGACAGGAGAGATAGCATATTGACAAAACTCAAACATAATCTATACCAGCCTCCACAATGGCAACCTTTTTTAACCTCTTCTTGTATTAATTCATTGTTGTAAATGATAAAAGCCTTCATAGACAAAGGTTCTCAAGCAGTCCGTTGGACTGGGTTGTTTTAGTGTTGAGAACTATTGTCAGCAGCCATCTTTACGCTGCATGCTGGATTTAGCTTGTAACTGGTTCCACTGATCTTTCAATGTTTTTTGTTTGTTTGTTTCCATAAGTAATGACATTATCTGAATTGGTATTCTTCAGTTTTTTATCACTTCTTACATTTCAGTTGAGGCGTCCCGAGCTGGACAAAAAGTGAAGCCTATGTTATGAAGAACATTTGGCTTAAGAGTCAATGCTTGTAAATGGAATAAGGACAGAATAAGTGTTCACTTTAATAGATGTCACTGCATGCACAAAATCGACTTTTTAGAGCTTTTTATCACAATGTTATCTCTCATCAAACTCACACGTGGTGGTTTGTTTTGAGCAACAAGCGCATCTTTGAGTACCATTTGGATCTTCTTTCCTCTCGATCTATTGCTAAGCTTAACCCACTCATTGCGGAGTAAATACACTGGCCGTAGCTTCACATTCATTTACTGCTTTTCACCCCCACTCTGTATTTAAACAGCTGCACAGCAAAAGGGAGCAACAGGAGAGTGGTGGGAGGGGCTAATGGTAGCTCACTTGAGTAGGAGAACGTGAAACTACTGGATATTTTTGTTTCAGCTGTTTTAGATCAATATTGCAAAGTGCTAAATAGTGATGAAGATGTGTTGGACATTACCAAATAGCAAAAAGGCAAGTTTATTTGTAGAGCACAATTCATACACAAGGCAATTCAAACGGTAGTACAGCGGTTAGCGCTCGTGCTTCACAGCTAGAAGGTCCGGGTTCGATTCCCACCAAGGCCGGGGCCTTTCTGTGTGGAGTTTGCATGTTCTCCCCGTGTCTGCGTAGGTTTCCTCTGGGTACTCCGGTTTCCCCTACCACTAAAAACATGTACAATAGGCCAGGATGTATGAGAGTGTGTTTGAGAGTGCGCATGGGGGACGACGGATGGAAATTAGCCCAAGGCTACAATCCGGTGTGGCTTGTTCATTAACTTGCACTGTCCCTACCAAATAAACCAATAAACAATAAACAAACAAAGTGCTTCACAGTTGCAGAAAATTACAAGAAACAGATTCTATCAATCAATAAAATACTTTCAGTTTTCATATACACGGGTAAAAAGAACTGTTTTCAGCCTGGATTTGAACATTGTCAGAGTTGAGGCCTGTCTCACATCCTCATGAAGACTGTTCCAGATTTTAGCTGCATGAAACTGAAACGCAGCCTCACCGTGTTTATTATTGACTCTGGGAACCACCAGGAGACCCCTCCCTGAAGTTCTCAGGGCCCGAGATGGTTCATACGGCTCTAACATGTCAAAGATGTACTTTGGTGCTAAACCATGAAAAGACTTGTACACAAGCAGAGCAGTTTTAAATTCTATTCTCTGAGTGACAGGAAGCCAGTGCAGAGACCGGAGCACTGGACTAATGTGGTCGTATTTCCTGGTTCTTGTCAGGACTCGAGCAGCAGCGTTCTAGATGTACTGCAGCTCTAACAGTGAGCAGCCGTTACAGTAGTCTAACCTGCTGGAGACAAATGCATGGATGAGTCTCTCTAAGTCTGGTTTTGACACTATTCCTCTGATCTTAGCAATGTTTTTCAGATGGTAAAAAGCTGATGATGTTATTGCTTTGATGTGGCTGTTTAAGTTCAGGTCTGAGTCCATGATTACTCCTAGATTTCTAACCAGATTTTTGGTTTTAGAGAGAGAGAGACTCAAGGTGACTGATAACACTTTGTCTTTGTGTCTGTGGGCCAAAGACAATGATCTCAGTTTTGTCTGAGTTTAGTTGGAGAAAGTTGTTTTGCATCCACAAACTGATCTGTTCGATGCCGTGACAGAGTGTATCTACAGGCCCATGTTCACCTGCCGTCAGTGACACATAGATCTGAGTGTCATCTGCGTAGTTGTGGTACGACACATTGTTGCTGTTTATTAGCTGACCCAATGGAAGCATGTACAAGTTGAATAAGAGGGGTCCCAAGATTGACCCCTGGGGGACTCCACAGGTCATGGAAATTTTGTCTGAGACACAGTTGCCAATTTCGACAAAGTACGTCCTCTACTCGAGATAGGACTTGAACCAGTTTAGAGCAGTACCAGAGATTCCCTTCCAGTTTTCTAACCTGTGAAGTAAGATCCCAAAAAGCATAAAAAAATCATTTCAATTATAGATATGAAATTATGAAAATATATGTATTTGGTTAAAGATTTTCCATATACTCTTTCTATCAGCTTATAATCTTCTCACTTGTTCTCACTTAAGTTTGAATGATTCTTTTGTCTTGGCCTTGTGTCTTACAAACACTGTACTAAACAAAGAAAGCAACCCGACCAACCACATCACCCTATATACGAACTCCTGCAACTTTACCCGGCAACCAGTGCAACCAAGTGTGCGGCTGCATGTGAGCACAAAAGCCGGTGCAAAGGTTCCTCCTTGCCTCTTCTGCCTTTGCATAACACACTGAATGAAAGATGTTATTGTTTCGCTGTGAGATATTGAATGGGGAAGTTTGCATTTTTATGAGACTACTGTAATATGAGCATTTGCATAAACCGGGGGAGCGTGTGGGCTAGCTTTATCCACAGGCCCCGGGGCAAGGCGATCTCATTGACGTCTGACTGGGACACTGACAATGCTTGACTTTGTTGCCTTTTGTGGGCGAGTGCAAGAAACGGCCTCGGAGTATTTTTGAATTGCGTATGTTGTCTTTCCTTATGCAAAAAAAAATAAATAATACGGTTTTTGTTTCACCGTGAATTCTTGAGGCGCTTATTGTCTTACACGATCACGGACGCACTTCTTCCTTCTGTCAATTACCACACATTTCCACACACGCCAGGCGGGGGTAAGCGTGGCATATGGGGGGGCTCTCTGAAAGCTATGAGTTTCTCTTGGGTCCCCGAGGGCACGCTTCCCATTGAAGTCGTCTTACTCACTCTTACGCAGTGTGGCAGGTGTGCGGCAACCTTCAAGTCTCTGTGTGTCATGTGCCATATGGCTTTCTTTTGTTTTGGAGCGCACCTGATAGATCCGTAAACTACGAGCAAATGATTCATTCATCTCCTCCTCACTCACTTTTGCTCGCTCTCTTTCTTTCTCCTACACCCTCTCTCTCTCTCATTCTCCACAAAGCAGCTGCAGACACTGTTTACAAACTGCTCCCTGCACAAAGCAAGGGCAAATCACAGCTATCGCCGGGCGCACGCTCCACCAATCAGGGATTACTCTCTTCTGCCCACCAGCCAATCCCTGATCGGAGACCTGCTGCCACCCAATAGCAACAGGAGTCAGACGCCAGAGCAGATAGAGATAGTTAAAAACCAATCCAGAGCACAGGCGTGGAAGTGTTGTTTTTGAACTATCTTTTCTTTTATAGTCAAGGAGGTTTTTTGATTGTGATGGCAACCTTGTAATCCCAACTTCAGAGCCGCTAATGCAGGGCAATCCAAACTTTACAGCGGATCAGCCAGCGGAGGAACAAAGCCTTGCGTGTTTTTGTCAAGGTTTTGAGCAAAGTGAGAGGAGCAGGCTGCAGGATGATGAAATTGCTGCCCAGAACGGCAATAGTTTGTCAATGTTTTTCGAGCAATACCGATTCACTCATTCGTTTGTGGATGGTCTTTGTTTAAGAAGACTCTGCATATCCCGGAAACACTGCAGACTGTCTTCTTCATGAATTCATAAAGCACTGCACCCTTAGGTACAAAACAAAACAAAAAAAACATACTTTGTTGTCAAAACCTGCGTGCACTGAGCAGATATTTAAAAAAAAACTCCAGAGTAAAAACATGAAACGGTTCAAGGGTTTGACAAATGAAGTGTAGTTAATTGCATTTAATGTTTTATCAGTCAAGAACTTATTACAGCATTGAGAGGCAATTTTAGTCAAGGTTAGAGAAGGAGAAGCGGCTGCAAGTTCATAAGATTGCTGTTTTGATCACATTTCCCAGCATTTCAGCCTGCGTTTCTTGTAAACACTTTCTCCAGTATCTGATTACTCCTACAATTAGTCGGGAGAGTGCATTGTAATTGTAATTTATGCATTTTGTCTTTGCTTTTAAAGAAAATAACCAGCCATCCACGCGTGCTGCACCCGTGACACATGCATATAGCGCATGATGAAAGGTCTGCAGAGTTCTTTGAGGACACTGCATCTTCATTTACAATAAAAGCGCGAGGCGTGTCATTGCCACACGTGCTGCCAACTGTTGCCGAGACACAAAACCTCCATAAAAACACTTTGGGGCCCCTCCTCTCCGCCACGGCACACTTCGGCCCATGAGCCTGCACACCCTATCCCTGACTCCATTGTCCCTCTGAATGGATGAGAGGAGGGGAGTGTTTGTGTGTGGGACAGCTGGCTCTCCGGCTCCATCAGTAGCAGCTGCCCCAGCCACGAGCCCTCAGGGTGAAACAGTGCAGATTAGAGGCTGCGGCAGGGCCAGAGGAGGCTCTTCACTGTGTGTGTGTGTGTGTGTGTGTGTGTGTGTATGTGTGTGTGGCAGGCTAAAGTGCAGACAGTCTTATTCAATGAATAGACTGTGCTACCCCTTTCTTTGTTCAGTGTGCCATTTTTCCTTTATTTGCAAAGACAAGCACCATCCAGTCAAATCTATATGCATTTGTCAAGTGTCACTTTAATTGCTGAGTGCAAACTAAAATTCTGCCCATTTCAATTTGCCAATTTGCATGCTTCCGTACATCCTGCAATGGCTATGATTAGACTTATTACTAAATTAGAAGGGTATGACAATAAGGAAAATGCAATTACTGAAATTTTACTTTATGCCCATGTTGGTGACTTGTCCAGCTTTCAACATCTTTGCTCACTGCAATCAAAAAGGAAACTATAGATATGAACACGGGCCAAAATACAAACAAACACAATACTTCTAAATATAATCAAACACGGCTCCTCTTTTGTGCAACACGAGCCAGCTGAGGGGTGTGGATGAGATTGGAGCCAGTGAAAGTCTATGGGGCTAATAGACGGCAGGATGGAGCCCGGAGAGCTTTAAGTCCCCACTGAGTTCGGCGTGGAGGCAGGCTGCCAGGAACGGTGACAGCTGCTGCTCCAGCCTATAGGACATTTGAGCCAGACCCTTTCAAAGAATTTATATATATATATACAAGTCCACGATGAAGAATGGACGTGCCAACAGGAGGAGGAGGAAAACAAAACACTGCTTTGAAAAGGACGTGTGGAGATAAAGAGCGGCACACTTCTGGGGGGCGTGGGGCAGGCTGACATATAGTGATGGGATTTATGGCTTTTTTTTTATGGGGAAGCTTGGGTGGTAGTTGCTTAGCGGTATTAATTTCTGGATGAATCCAGCTCCGACCAGTGCACACCCTTCACCCACCTTGCAATGTAGGGTGTGAGTGATTGATTGGTGGTTGGTACATTCTATTCAGATTCTTTCCACAGACAACTATAAGCCAATCCCTCTATCATTAACATATCAAAAGAGGCGATTCATTGGCCACAAAAAGCTGAAGACTAACCTTATATGATTTACCATTGACCTTAATGGGGAATCTCAAAAGGTCTGTTGATTCAGTAATGATTTTTAACCAGGCTTTGCCAACACGTAAACTTGTCGAAAGAAAAACATCTTTTGAACTTACAGCGGTTGGCTTTTATTGTTTTCAAAGAGGGGGTATTATGCTTTTTGCAAGTGTGACCTGAGGTACTTAAAAATAAATAACCAAAAATAACTAAAGCAGTGATAACCAAAGGACACACAGATAAGTTTGTAACAATAAATAGGCAGAGACAGTGTTTTTAAAATATGTAATTAAAAGTTTATTTGAGAGACCAGGAGCAATAAAAAAGGTTAGAAGAATAATATTTATTTATAGGGTTAAAATTCAAGTTAAAATGGCCAAAAGTAAAAACGACCAATTAAAACCTTGCAGCCCCTGGGCCAGAACCAATCGAAATCTAAAGACAGATAAGTATTAAAAAGAACCTAACAAGAATGACTTGGGAGGAGGTAGCCCCACCCCAAACAAAACGGAAAGTGCTACCCACATACACACACACACACACTAAATAACAAAAATCCCAGGTGCAAAACAGAAAACACGGGCCAAACCCCCCTCCCAAGCACATCCAAGGGACAAACAAATCTAAAACTAAAAGACCCAGGGACTGCTATACCTAATTGGTGCAGAGCTAAAATCCTAAGGGTTTCTAAATGTTGCAAAAATCTAAAGGAAACCCATAAAACGAACTCTAAAACAAAACAGTAGCAGGCTAAAATCTGCAATTAAAATGGAAACAAACGTTAAAAACCCAAATGCAATACATGTAAAGTACTAAAACGCTTGTCCCACCTTAAAATTGCAATAAAAACGGGGGAAAATAGCCGCCACCGGAGTTCTAAAATAGCTCTAAAACCAGAGGAATAAATTAACAAATGTTTAAAAAATGCTAAAAGCGAGGGAGGTTAAAACACACCTGTCACCAGCCAGCAGCAGTCGAGACTGATCACCAGGCGCGGGGGAGATTTAAAGGAGAGGCCACTTCCTCCATTAGGCAGGAAGCGGCAAATCCATGTTTGGGAAGGGAGCCCCCTACTGTCCGCTACACAAGCATTTGATAATAATGTCAAACACATTTTTATCGCTGTCATACACTTTGTTGGTTAGAAAATGCAATATCGATCAAAAACTGCTGAAACAAAAATATCCAGTAGTTTCTCTTCTTGATTTTCAAGCGATCTCCCCACAAGCCCCTCCCACCCCCTTCTCTGCTCACCTTTACTGTGCAGCTATTTCATCCATCCATCCATCCATCTATCTTCTTCCAGTTGTTCGTTGCTGGGTCATGGAGGCAGCCGTTGGAATTGCCCAAATCACATTGCACCAGCCCCTATGGCTCCTCCTGCAGGTGGTGGGTCCACAGAAGGACGGCCTCACGGTTCTAACCGGGCCTGTTGGTCTCTCATCAGGGGCTTCTGAACCGCTCTTTGTCTGACCCGTCACCTAGGACCTGTTTGCCCTGGGAGACCCTACCAGGGGCACGAAGCCCCCGACAACAGAGCTCCAGGATCATTCAGGTGCTCAAACCCCTCCACCATGTTAAGGTGGCGGCTCGAGGAGGGGCAGCTGTTTCAATAAAGAGGAAAAAAATATAGAATGGCGGCCTGTGTGGGCGGAGTGAAGCTATGGTGACTATGTCTTTACTCTGTGATGAAAGGATTAAGCTTAGCAAGAGAATGAGAGGTGAGGAAAGCACTTCCTGGATATGTAGGACCTCAAGAGGAGCTTTTCGAGAAGTGCTAAGAATAGCCATCGATGAAGATCTGAAGATTACTCAAAGATGCGATCCAACTCAAAACCCAACTCCAGGTATGTTTTTGATGAGAGAACAGCATTGCAAAAAGTAAAAAGCTCTAAAAAGTTAACTTTGCGTAATACCCATCCCTGAGATAAAACGTTGTGCCACCATTACAGGAAACAGCTATCAGCCAAAACAATGAGCCAAACAGCTCTTACTCATACCCTACTATGCTGTCATGCTGATTGCTTTGAGACCTATAAAAAGCATAAAAATAGAAGTAATAAGTTTTATCTCTTATCACAAATAAAATCCTTTCAAACCATTTCCGTTGCAAAGCCCTTAGGAAGATCAGATTCGAACGTCCCATCACTATCTACATCCCACCCAAGCATTTACAGCCCTGTTTTCTGACCAGGAGCCTACAATGGCCCGTGCCAGACGATCCTTATTGACACAGAGGAGTCATTGCAGGGCCCTCGACAACACTGCGGTATTGACACAGCAGCCAGAGCCCCATACAAATCGGAGTGCGTGCTTGTCAATCAAAAGAGCCCGGGGTGATTCAGTGATGCGCCAGGGCTGGATAAGTAGGCACACGAGCAAGTTAAAAGCCCTGATGAGGATTGAATCACGGGTAATGAAGGAAAATCATATAAAATAGGGTCTAAATGAAACATTGACAAAAGGTTGGCCGATATTGAAATGTCAGAGATGAGAAAACAGAGGTATAAAGCGGTAATTGAAGTGCATTTAGTGATTACTGCTTTTCCAGGTTTGTTTATGACCAACCAGCCTGAATGCCAAGTGTTATCTTGAGCTTTGCAATTGCCGAATTATTGTTTTGCACAAAATTAGCATGCTCAATATCCGTATCACAGTATGCTTTCTTAGGATTCTCTTTTTTGTGGATTATTTGGCACAGCATGTGGTTGTGAGGTAAGAAATGCTTTATTTGAATGTAAAATTTTGTAAAATGGTTGTATATTTTCTGCCCCCGGATAATTGTTATTGCTCGTGTTATGATATAGTGTATGCAAGGGGAATGGAACTCTTCCTAGGTCAGTGGTTCTCAACTTTTTCAGCTCTGGGGCACCCCTACACGAGCTTCCCCTAGTCCACGGCACCCCTACATATGTATATAGCTATATTATATCTGCACTCTCATGTGATAATAATATGTCTCTTATCAAAAGAGCCGTTTTAATACTAATTCAGGAACATATTTTATATTAATATATAAGCGGTATAGGCTTAATTCTTGTCAAGGGCCAGATTCTGTTCTTTTGGCTCCTTATTTTAACCTTTAAGCTGGTGAGGAAGCCTATATGACATAATTTAGTTTAGTTTAGTTTATTGGTTTATGTGAACAGGTTTATTGCTCAAATACAATATAATATACAATACAATATAAATGTCACAATAGTACAATGCAAAAAAGCATGCACTGTTTTAACTTGGATTGGTAAATATCTACTTCCAACATAAATCAAACATATTTCACTTGAAGTCAGTATAATAATTAACAGTATGGTGCAACATTTACATAGAAAAATGTGAAGCAGAAAGACCAAACTCCTCCTGTATCAATCCCACGCTGTCTCCTCGGTCTGCCTGTAGTTCCTGCTCCCCCAGGACAGGCACAAACATTATGGGAGTAGTGTATATGTCTAAATTCATTCTTATCAAGTCAAATTTCAAGGGAAGAACATTTGTTGACACGACACATGACGTGTGTTTTTCACCAGAACCTGCTTTGACAAACGCGCTTTTTAAAAATTCATTAGGCGACTTTATGTCACATACTGTAACTTAAACTATTTTGTAGTAAAGTATTTTAGTGGGTAGAAGAATACGGAATGAATTTTGACAATTTTGCCCCATTTGGATTTGTCATATAAATCATCCATTTTTAAAAGAGCAACTAAAGTGCTGCAAAATGCTGATAAGTAAACACGCAAACCAGCACTACACTAACAAATGAACTTTTAAAATCAGGTTATCAAAATAAAGCATTTGGAAGAAGGTCTTAATTATGCAGTATAAAGCTGTACTCAACACAAAGTAGCGAAATCTCAAAGGAAATGAGCTAGTGCCCCACCCCATCCAAGTCAGGTCCCAGAAGAGGAAAACCCAATCACAGGTCATTTTTTCACCATTAAAAACTCCCATAATAGAATCACTGTATGTATTTTATTCATTATGTGTTAGGTGAAATTATACGCGGAATTGCTTCAAAAACAGAAACGTCCATAAACTTCAACATTATTGTCTCCCAGCGTCCATCGATCATTCGTGTGTGTCTTGCAGAGTTCAGTGCAACCTAGTATCTCCTCTTTGTTGGCATCAAATGCTAATGCTAATCCCAGTCGTCTCTTGGATCCTCCTCTGGTTATTATGACACATGACACATCCCCACTGGAACCACGAACCCGATGACCCGCCTTTCGCCACGGCAACGTCAGTCGGCCTGATCCAGAGAGACAGCTTCATTCGGGCTGCCATTGTCTCCCATGGCGACCAACGGGCATCCTTAATTAGGCCGCCGGATGCCCCAGTAATTAAAGTGACGGTTGATTCCATTACCGAGCCTTTGTCCGCACCCTTTTGTTTATGGCACCTATTCATTGTCTGAAAACATAGCTCCACACTTACAGCAAATTCTGGAATAGTGAAAAGTTAAACGAGGTCAAGGAAAACAATAGAAGGATTTAAATATATTCAATGGTAATTTAACTGTCAATAATGATAAAGCAATTGTTTGAACACTAAAAGTTGCTTTATAATTTATTGCATTGTCCATTCATACCCTTCAGTGGTGGCATGCCTCTTCTGCAGTCACAGCTGTCCTACACATACGTGGCTAACAATTAGCACCAACAGCTTCGTCAACCACTAATCACTCGATCACACACCACATTTATACAAAGACACAACATTTCTGTGGTCAGGGTGTGTTGTTGGATGAATATAAGTAAGTAAGAGCTTGTACAATGAAATAGCGTTCAGGTGTTAGTCCTGAGCTGCTGCGACTGAGCCACGCTGCCATTGTGGGTCAACCTTACCAGCATTATTTTGGAGGTCGGGGAAACCGTAGCACCCAGAGGACACCTGGCTGGCTGCATTCAGCGCTCCTCTGATCCTCTGAAACGGTGCACCGCCTCCTGGGTTTGTCCCTGTTTCAGAGCGTGGTGTCCTGCACTGGTAGGCTCCACCTCCTCCTTCCTCTTCCTCCTGTGCAGCTCCCTCCGCTCCACAACAGTCTTTCACTATCTTCGGGGAAGAGCTTAGCAATTAATTTGTTTTATTCTCCAGTGAACGTCCATGAGCCAGAACAATAGAAGGCATGTCTGGCTTAGCTGTGAGTCTCGCCCGGATACCTCCTCGTTTGTCCCTTCCTTGTTTCCTGTAGCTCCTCTTGTGACGCCTGCACTGTGCTGCAGGTGTGGGGAGCTCTTGGTGCTTCTTCAGTGTCTCAGAAGAAGACATTTGTAAATGGGTTTAGGTGATAAGCTAGCTGTTAACTTTAAAAAAGCTGCTTTCCTCAGGACCATTATGGACTCTAAAAAAATAATCCACCGAACCCCACAAAAACCTGCCTGTATTTGTGATTTATTTTGCAGTTATTGATTGCCAATTTCAATCAAAACAAGTCAGTTCATCAGGCCAGAGCAGATAAAATCGCTGCAAGAGGCTGATGGCACTTTGAGTTCTAGCGGTTACTGCACAATGTACTGTAATGTAAAGTTACTAATATAAACACTCAGAAGGCTTGGCATCCCTGTTTTATTCCGGTAGCTCAGGTGAGCCTACTACTGTACACTCTCAGGATGTCGAACTGTTTCTACAGCTGGAACTCTACAAGTATTCATCTGTTCAACGAACCTCAAATATAGTTAATCCTATAAACACACTTAGTCAGAGGTTACGAGGTGCATCAAGGTGCAGTCTCCTTACATTTGGCAGACTTTAGCGGAAATGATACTGTAAGTGGCTAATTACCCAGCAAACAGGGCACAGCGAGTTTGACCACATTTTATGCAGTTCACTTTATTTCACAGGAAGAGTGTTGAATTTACGAAACGAAAGATGTGGGTGTTAGGACAAAGGGTCAAGAGAGGCATAAAAACGAGGAAGCAAAGTGAGAAAGTAAGCATGACTGTGCATGACAAAGGCTGCAAGCCACAGTTTATTGTGATTGATAGAGTGACACTGTTGCAGGTATTTGCAAATACAATTTTTTTGTGTGTATGAGCTTTAAAAGCATTAAAGCTGGAGTATGACTATTTTGTGTGTGAATAAAACAGGACCCACTGGATTTGTGCCCCCATATATGAAAGGGAGTTGTTATGTTAAACATTATCCTTGAAGGAAAAAAAAATAAAAATAAACTTGAAAGCGGAAATGTAATGCACTTGTGGAATTGTAACACACTCAAAGCACAACTTTGTTTTTGTTTGTTTTTGGCACTTTACAACATAAAATGCTTATTACACATTACACATCACTTTACACACTAGTCTTGAGGCAGGGGCTCAGTGTACAAAGTATTACATCAACATGTTGGTCTGTCAGCAGGAAAGTGGGGACATTTAACACACATGAAGACACACTGCACTTGTTTTCACTGTTGATGACCCAGCTCTGTCGGACATCATGGCTATACGTACACAAAGCATTCACCTGCCTTGCGCATATGGTAAACGCCAGCTCTGTTTACCTTCACTACAATCAAAGTGAGTGATTTGGCGCCCCTATCTACGCCACTGTTTGTAAGGACAACACCACGCTCCGGCAAGGAGCTGATAACAATCTGTCGAGCACACTTTTACCTAGACCTTACAGATGGCTCAATACTAGCATAGGCCGCTTTTCATGACTCGGCCTAAGGCAGGCTGAGTAGAATGAAGACATGTGTGTATATAAAAATATCAGGTGAAGAAGAAACCTGTGTGTCTTTTGTGTCAGAGCGTAATGGAGACAATATGCTGATCTAATCATAATGGCCCCATTTTTTTGTATGTAGAAGGTTGAAACAGGAAAAAACATGTGACATAAAAGCCTAAAAAAATACTGATATATATATATATATACAGTATATATATATATATAGGACCAAGACCCATCTCCAGATCTTAGGCAAGGTTCATGGTCAGGCGTGCCTAGCAGAAGGATTAAGTTACTGTGCATTGTCCAGGCTGATGGGTAAAAACGGATTAACCAGAGAAAGTTCACCCTGACACAAGGACAACATGCAAAGTCTAAAGGCTCCAGTCAGGAGCCTCCATGTGCACATGAATATGAATCTATTAATAAATGGGGGCTACCGTTATATGACTGATATAGCCAATATAGCACACACCACTTTATGGGAGCATGTGATTAATGGCAATATGTATTGGTTGTTTTTCAATTATTTTCCATGGTTTACTTCATAAGTCTCAATTTATTTTTCTTTGGTTGCCTGTCTGCAGCTGGGAGACTGTCCTGGATGCACCCTGTCTCACCACACATAAAATACAATGTGTTTCCATAAGCCTATGTGTGATTACTTGCACCGAGCTAATTCCTGTAATATACAAGATAGAACAAACCTTTTCTATATGGCACTATAGCCTTTTCCACAAACACAGTAAACAACACATTTCTTGCAAATCCAGGTTCTTTTGAGGTAAGGCCTGCCACAAACAGCGGGAGTGTAAACCACTCACGGAAGCGATGTTCCTTCAAAATGGCCCGAGGCTCATATGTGAAGTCACGTCATAGAGATGTTTATTTAATCATTTCATTTGTTTGACAAAGGCAGGTGTTTGTATGTGTATGCACAATTGCCATGTTATTTGGCTGCACATACGGTAAACCAAATTCAAAGTTCCTCATTCTTTTTTAAGTATGTCGGCCAAAACACATCAGATAAAATTCTTATTATCTGAACTATCGTCTGGTGTGCAGGAGACAGGGATGTGCAGTTTTGATGCTTGTGCCAAGAAGTGCTTCGAGGGCATGTGTCTGGTTTTTTCTTTGTTCCAAGATAAGATAAGATACACTCATTTGCTACAACCAAGCATCTTTTATTTCAACTGTAATGTTGTACACTGGGGAGCTCTGCAGAGTCTGTTGTCCTGAAATGACCTGGATTAAAAGCAACAATATGCACAAACACTTTCACAAGACTGTGTCTCCTTTTCTTCTCATTATTATAATTTGACCATTATTAAAGCAGGAAAGTCCCACTCAGATTAGGAGTATATGTATGTCAGGGAAGTCCAAAGAGGATCCACTTACATAATGCGAGGCGATGGTGGCCCAGATGGTAGAGCGGGTCGTCTCATGATTGGAAGGTCGGGGGTTTGAATCCCGCCTCCTGAAGGTGCATGCTGTCGTTGTGTCCTTGGGCAAGACACTTCACCCACCTTGTCTTCAGTGTCTGCATACATTGGTGTATGAATGGGTGAGTGGATCCTTGCTGTAAAGTGCTTTGAGTGCCTAATGTAGGTGGAAAAGCGCTATATAAGTTGAGACCATTGACCATAATCAAGGCACAACTGGCTTTCTTTATAATTGATGTTATACTCAAAGCAACATTACAGAAAACCTACTGAAAAATTACAAAAACAATGGTCTTGGTGCTAAGTTCCTATAACTGCTAAGTGCAAAAACGCTTAGGGGTCATTTATCAAGTGTGGGCTCATACAGTAGGTAATGCATCCAAAATGGATCAGCAGCAGAGTCATTTGTGCACTTTTTTTTTTAAACTCATGCAGCATTCTTTCATTTACATTTTAGATTTGTGGCTCTAATACTGTGACACAGGCTGGTACATTAGGTAAATTAGTTGTCTTCATAAATGACCACCCTTAGTGTGCTTTTTACGGCTTGAGCTGTATATCAAGTCAATATTAAAATGCATACTTTGCTAGACATGATGACATGTCAATAAACAGGTACATAAATAGAAAATCAAGATGGGCTTAGAGCAAGTTACACAGGCAGCAATTTGTTATGAAATAGGTTTGAGAAATATTTTAATCTTCCTTAAAGCCTGCGTGACTGAGGGAACACAGCTCTTCCATACTGTGATATGTTCTTACCTGAGTTTAGACAAGTTGATACATACCTGTCTGGTATTTTATGACAGATATTTTCATAATTGAAAAACAATAAAAAAAACTCATAAATGTACAAACAAACAGGTGCTTTTGCTGTGAGCGACTCACCTCTCCTAAGACTGACTGTAACTTTACCAGGAGTGGGTACGTCTCCAGCTCATCTCCATGGAGATGTGACTAAAGTCAGCAGAGTTTGAGACTTAAACATGTTCAGTCCTCATCCAAATCCATTCTTCTGATTACCTTGTGCAGAAATAGCATTTTCTGTGTTGAGCTGGTCATTAGGAGCATGTTTTGTTCTGGTGGCAACAGTATAGTCCAACATGTTACACAGTGTGCCTTTAAGTTATGAATTGATTTAAAAAACAACAAAAACTTCCTAAACCTATTGAATGTTAACCGCGAAGGAGAAGGGCGAGATATTCCGCGTGTTCAGGAGAGTGACTCAACAGCGTTACAGCAAAAGGAAGTATTTTCTTTTCTTCAAATCTATTTTTATAATTTTTTTTCTGATGCTCTATTTCAGTATCAGTTCCAGTAAACTCAACCCTGTACTCTTTAGCTCAATGTTACTTCAGCTTCCACCTGAAAGGCTCCATAGTAACACAGTTGGCACAATGTTATCTGAACTCGCACATAACAATTACAATGGCAGCTTGCGTTCAGCGGTAATGTTGTGATACTCAATGTCTCCTGGCCAGCGCATTCAACACGTTCCCTCCAAACCTCAAGAGCTGACGACTTGTGGATTCCATTCTCAACTGTTTTGTTTACTTTGCCATATCTAAGAAACGCTCACTCTTTCTCAAATGAGTTTCGAGCTTAAGTGCGAAACGGGACTCCACATTGGCACACTCTCGCACCTAGGTAACAGTACACTCAACCTGCATGTGACCCAAAGGCCGAAGAAACAGATTCAGTAGAGGGTGGACAGTGAAAAGATTAAGCTCGCACCATGCTGTGACATGAGGTGGTTCGGGAGGTGCCCTGATGCCTCATCCTCGGTCAGGGTCCTTTGGACTTTGCATGGGTGAAGAAAACGGTGGAGCTATGGTGCGATGAGGAGGTGAGATGTTATATGGCCGTGTGAGATGTGCACCTTCACAGAAACGAGCAAAAAAAGAGGGTTACTGTGAGTGTGTTTTGCAAATGGGTGTTCAGTAGCATATTGGTGAGTATCTACTGTAATTTTACAAGTCTTTTTCAGTTCAATGTATTTTGTAGGGCTTAATATCACAGCAGGAGTTCCACAAAGGAATGTCCAAATCTTACTGATCTGATCAAACAAAAGAGGGGAGAAAGTGCATCCCTGGAGAGAACCACACTGAAGTTCCTTTTAAAGATTTTTTGGTGTGTAGGCTTTATCGGATTGGACAGCAGAGGGTAAAAGGGGGTGAAGAACAGGGAGAGACATTCAACAACTCCTTTTCCTGACCCAGTGGCTGTATGAGTGGTTAGCATGGCGGGTTTATTTTCCATCACAGCGGCCTCTATAATGCTCTGGGATCAATTCATCAGCAGAGAAAACCGACCAGAAACCCTGAAACATTTGATCCTGGAACATCATAGAGAAAACATGGGAATAAAGGCACCAGGTTGCGCATGTTGTGGAGGTGCAGCGGTTAACGCTCGTGCTCCACAGCTAGAAGGTCCTGGGTTTGATCCCGGCCGGACGGGGCCTTTCTGTGGAGTTTACATGTTTTCTGGTTTTCCCTATCACTAAAAACATGTGCAGTAGATGAATCCTCCATCCAGGTGATTCTGCAGGTGATTCTCCACATCTGCAGATCGGTATACTGTGGTCGCCCACTGCTCTTTACGGGTTGCCCAAGCGGCATTGAAGGATGGGTCAAGTGCAGAGGACAAATTTCCTTTTAAAATATACCGTAACTTAATGTTAACCACCCATACAACCACTAAAAGAACACATTTCCCCCCCACATAAAAATAATGCACCTCCAAGAAAATTAGAAGTGGACTAGGGGTCGACTTTCAGCAAATTCCCAATGAAACAGAAAAATGATCAAATCTACAAAAAGAGATTAAGGAAATTAACAACAGGTTCATGTTTACTTCTCTTTTGTGATTTTGTGTTTTGAATGTGAGAACATGCAGATCCATTTCAATTGCCAGCCAAATGTGTATGGATGAGCACACAAAACAGAACACATACTAAATTACAGAACAGTCAGAATTGGCTTAGGAACTGGAGTAATAGAACTCCTAAAACTCCTAGAACTTGCAGTAAGAATTGTCTTCTAGGCCTACTAGTACTTGAAAGATTTACCACTAGCAGATTAAAACATTGGGTAACGCTTTAGATTGCAGCCTACAAGTTCCACGATTACTGACAAATCATTGGAACACTTTAGCCCTTAGTTAATTGTCATTTGTGGCCTTCCAGTCCACAAAGCGATCACTATTGTCCCGTTAACTTATGTTTCTCAGTGTAGCATTGTGTTAGGAAGAAGCTGAAACTGTCATTGCTTTCTTTTCTTTTTTAATTTACTAGGAACTCCATCACAGACTTCAAAGCTTCACAAAGGCAAACACACCTTAAGCATTATCTGCATGATGTCACTGTCTACTTGCAGACGCTATGTTTCTATGCAGACATTGTAGTGGAAGCGCGGGCCTCTTCAGGGGTAGCTTTTAGCACAAGCCTGCCTTGTGTTCCAGAGAGATCAGAGAGAGAGGAGCTGGAAAGTCCATGCTGACTCACCATGTTGTCACCTGCTTCAAATGCAGCAGGCAGGAACGGCATAACTTTTTTTTTTTTTTTTTTTTTTTACGGCCATGTGTTCTTATGTTTTGTTGCCAATTTTCAGCTTTCTTTTTTTTTTAAAGCAGAATAGCGTAAGATGTCTCAGAGCTTTGATGTCGCCTAGAGTGAGAGAGAGAGAGAGAGAAAGGATCTTAAGATGTCTTTGATCATGTGTCGGGAAGTTTTGGTGCTTTGTCGGAGAGATGAGTGACTGCACTGATCTGGTGTCAGTGAAGTGCACAACGGCAGCGTACAGTGCCTTTGACTGAGCGCACGCGGGGCATGAATCACTCCTGGATAAAGCAGGAGCGCTCCAGAAACAATGAAAAGTGGAAAGTACTGGTCTCTCTAATGATACATTGACTAAAGGGATGTTGACATCTGCCAAGATCAGTCTACAAAGTCAAGTATCTGTTTGAATGTTTTCACTTTAACTTAAACTCGTGCTCCCAACAGCTATGTAACCCCCCCAAATGTTGCAAGTTCTCCCTGTATCTTGGGCAGGTTTCTTCTGGTTGCTCTGCAATCTAAAACATGTACAAGAAGCGAATCCTCCAGATAAGTGATTTTGGCTATATGAGTTTGCATGGCTGAAGATCTGGAGCTGGGTCCCAATGCTTCACTGCATCTGTCCACAACTCCTTCTCCTTCACAACTATTCAAACTTTCCCAATGAAGAACAGCTTAATTTGAGCACGGAAAGCAGGTTTTACAGTGAATGCAATGCAACAAGGAGACAGTGAAGCTGTTCTGAAAACATGTTACTCAACTTGCAAGTGCTACTGTGGTGTGTGTGTGTGTGAGAGTGGTGGTCTGAAGATGATTTTTCTTTTTTCATTTTCATAACAAGTAGAAACAGAGACACATTCATATTTTCAGTTCTTGGTTCACATGATTATTTAACATAAAAATACCTGCATTACAAACGTTCTAAAACAAAGAGGCCTGCATATTACACACTGGAGTTTCTATGCTGCTAATAACATGTGAGGCTGATAACCTACTGTTTCTGCAAGTGCATGCTTCTGGAGTTTAAACTGGGCTCGGCATAACCCATGTTGCTGCTTCAAAGGACCACCGGGGACGACACACGCTCGGTCTGTAGTGAAGATGATGAGGTCCATCCCCTCTCGACAGCGGCATTAAGTAAAACTCTGCATCAGGACTCACTTATGCATTTAGATGATAAATCTTGTCACTTTCCATCCATTACAAACGGGGCACACACCGTCACAGGCGTCTGGCTCCCGGAAGTACACGCCATAGAAAGGATAACCAAAGAAAGTGAACCTTTAGACCCAAGGGTGGCGCAACCAGCTGGTGGGCGGAAATAAACCGTACTTCAAACACTTCTGATCCAGAAGAGAAATTGCTTGGTCAATTTAGTTCCAAAATACACTATAGATAATCTGTAAAAGGATAAAACAATCTAAACAGTTCAAGACAAATCCTAGCTTTCCTGTTTACAGCTGGAACAGGCATTTATTTAGCTAAACTTAGACTATGTCCTTATTCATAGGTTACTGTCCAAGTCAGCACACTTTTCCACCCCCTCTTCCTCCTCTTTGATGAGAAAAAGTGCTAATACAAACACATGAGCACCAGACCTCTCACTGAAGTGGGCTTTTTATTGGTCTGGCTAATGCTACACCTCTTTGATGTGACGGCACTGAACTTAAATGCTCTACAATACACTGCATAGACCCTTTTTTTTATCATCGTCATCTTCTCTGCATCACTACCCAGAAGTCACCACTGACTTCTCTGTGAAATGACCTGACAGCGAACCGCACTCTGGAGGAAGTGGAGTTCAGCTGAGTGCATAGAGTGAGTAGACAGAGAAGGAAATGAGAGAAGTCGGAAATGAAAAGTGCTCAGGATTATAGTACATGGGTGTAGCAGGACAAAACAGGCCCGGGACATGCTGTGCTTTATATTGTTCAGAAATCTTCATCAGACTGATCATTTCAGACCAGTCACACCATCATGTCTAGATCCCTTTCTGTCATATTAAAGTGCAAATCCTGTCAGACCAGTTTTATACCACTAATATTGAAGAAGTAATAATAATGTAAGTGTGCAAGTAAAACAATAGTTGCACTTGCATTGAATTCTGTACAAAATGTTCCATCGCAACCCATTATTATGTGCAGTTGCCCAAAACGTGAATGGAGAAAGACTAATATGCATGTGCTCAGTCAGCAATCGACTGTTAACTGTAGCGATAGACACAAAGCTCAGAGTAAAGCGAATAAGGAATACAGATCCAGCACTAATGAGGTGGTTCTCGTAAACAGTCCAAGTGCCGAGCAGCCTCTCTGCAGGATTCTGTTACACACTTTCTGAGTATGGGGCTAAGTGTCTCTGGCTTTCCAAGAAAAGAACTGTTCCTGTTTTACTCCAAAGAGTAGCCTTCGAGAAATTACTTGCACATGCTTTACATGG
Source organism: Neogobius melanostomus (assembly GCA_007210695.1). Classification (NCBI taxonomy): domain Eukaryota; kingdom Metazoa; phylum Chordata; class Actinopteri; order Gobiiformes; family Gobiidae; genus Neogobius; species Neogobius melanostomus. The sequence goes on along the minus strand of VHKM01000006.1, from coordinate 3,350,005 downwards.
AATCATTTTAATTTTGAGCTAAAAGACTGTTTTGCATTCCGTGAAGCTAATCAAGCCGGACGCAGAAATGTGCAAGGACTAACATTATTTTACAGCAATCAATACTGTGCATAGGAAATACCCAGTAAAATCCATAAGTAAATATGAGGAGAGATACAGTAGGTGCACTCTGGATGTATTCCATAAACTGTACACAGAGTTTGTCCTCTGATGATACAAGTGCAGAGCCCAAGAGGGTCTAAATGCAGCCAGTGGAGAGTCATGTGATCAGTGGAGCTCCCGACCTCCACAGGAAATGACCTGAGCTCCACTTTTTTCCCCACAACATTTATTTAAATTAATCTCAATAATACGCCTTTAGTACACTCCACTATCCTTAAGGTTAGGATTAGGGTTAAGTTTAGATTAATTTAAGATAGCGTTGTCGAGGTGACGTCATGTCCTCTGGAATAGCGGAGCTCCACTGATCACGTGCCCCTTCATCAGACTCTTCTCGCAGAGCCTGCAGTAACTGCACCCTCCCCCGTCCTCTCTGTCCTGTGCACTGTCTCCAGAGGCCTGACTGTGTGGCAGCAGCGTGCTAAGGTTTCGTAAACACAGACACACATGGACAGTCACATTTTCACTACACAATGTGTTGTGTTGTAGACATGCTCAGACACATGCGGCTATGGAGCCGGCAGCAGTACTGTAGATAGTCTGTAAGAATGGAATCATGAGCTGAAGTTGTTAAGTGGCTACTTCAGCTGGCTCTCCCTCCTCTTCTGCAGCTTACATTATGAGTCTTACAAACCACAGCAGCTGCAACACGCGCATAAAATCTTTAAATCCACAGTGGACAGGTAGTGCCACATGTGGGGAATTAAAGCCCCTCTAAGGATCGGCTCGGGTTATCAGCTGCACGCGACAGCTGCCTGAAAAAGGATCGGCTTTCTGCTGCTTTTTGTACAGTTGCTGATGGATGTGCAGCAAAAAGCAGGAATTGTCCACCCCCTCCTCAAACCTGCTCTGGGTGGTTTGACTGTCAGGGACAGCAGGCTAATATATCCATGAACTTTGTTGCATGCAAGAGAAAATGTATGGACACTGAATTGAGATTTTTGGAAAATGTCCATAAAATATTATACACAGCATTTAATTGAAACAGTTTGGAAATTATTCAGTAGTGTATTGTTTTCTTTCATACATACAGTACAGTGCAACCTCATGCAGGCTACACAAGGACAGCACAACCCTGTGGTTTGCACAGAGCTCGCTACGGACAAAGATGCAGCATGAGCAAAATAGCAAATACATGAGCTCTCTCTGAGCCCTATCTGATACAGTTTAATCTAGAGACGCCATGTCTGCACAGACTGTAAGGCCCTGCTTCTTGAACAACAACGAAGCTTTGAGATGTTTGAAGAATGGCCTCTTATCTATGAACAGCGTGACGGCTAGATAATGGCTTATTCATATGTGTACATGGAGGTTTGTGTGAGGAGAACAGTGGTGCATGGGGTTCTATGTGACGACATTACATACAGTCACTCTCATATCTGATGATAACGTCATGCTATACTACTGTATCTTTGACAGGGATGGTCTATTGTTCCTTCATGTTCATTTTGAGGGGATATAAGGATCTTGATAACACAACAGCACTGATATTGTTTAAACCATGCGTCACAACTGGACTGGCATTAAATAAACAGATCTTGCATATCTCTGCACTGATTGCAAGGCATTGTAATTTAACTGAAACAAAGAATTGTCCATCTTTTTACTGAGGATAAATGTTTTTTTTTCCGGCTCAGCCATAACATGTGCTGATGCATGTGCAAGGCTTTTACATAAAGAGCAAGAAACCATAGCATGTAGGCGTTTCTTACATAACATTATGAGCACTTTCCCACAGCTTAAGTCTGCATAAACCAGTATTGATTGTGGCCAGAGCGGAGTGGACAACTTCTGAAATAATAATTCACTCGTGGAGTAGCAGGTGGATGTAATAAAAGTCAGTGCCAGGTTAAGTCATATATTTTATCAGGCTTTTAACCTAATATTGTGCTCTCATTGTACTATCAATGCAAAGTTACACAAAGGAATGATACCAGGCCATTCATTACTTTATTTATTAGCTTGATTGTTGCCATTTGCGCTGCATGGTTGTGTAACTTCAGCACGGAGAGAGTTCATGCTGTTTGTGTGGCTGAGAACTGTCTTGACAAAGACTGGACTGTCACATGGGACGCACTGCTCCATTGTTGCATGTAACAGTTCCCCTGGTGTGTATACTTTCAGGTCAGGTGGACAAAAATACATCCATAACAAACACTCACTGTACATAAGAGGCTATACATGCCTTTCAGTCATGTGGCCTTTGTTGTTATGGTGGCCATTTGGAATACCAAAGTAGAATTATGCAGTACTACAACATGTAACAATAACTCTACTCAGGATGAAAATGAAAGACAACTGGCTGACAGTGGCATTTTTATGTACTCGTAATCATTGCTCATGAAGAGAACAGTAAACACATGGCCCCAGAGACGCACGTTTATGTGAAGAAACAAGTGAGTCAGTGTTAAAGCTGCTCAAGACGTTAGCATGATGTTAGCATGACGTTAGCTTCAACACGATAAACAGACGTAGACTACAGTAACAGCTCAGCAATGACCTCTCCAAGAGAAAGCCCTGAACCAGACTCCAAACATCTAGCCTTGGATACAACATGTGACAGAGGTCAGAGCTGAGCTGTTACTGTAGTATTTCTTCAGTGTTCATAGATGTGAGACACACATGTGTTTATCGTGTTGAAGCCATTGACAGCTGATTCAATAACTGTCAATGGTTGACAGTTGCTAACAGGTAGCATGCAAACATCTTGAACAGCTTAAACACCGACTCAGACCGAGACTCTGTTGACATGACAAACTGTAAAAATCACAGAGAAAGGTTTTCTGTTCCCTCTTTGATGTGTTAATTTAGTCTGAGGAGTGAAGCAGGTCTTTAGTAAATCCTGCTGTAGCTCGACAGACAGAGCTGCTACGTCTGTGCCACATTTGCTGGTTTCTCCACATAAACGTGCGCTCTCTGGGGCCATGTTTTTTACTGTCATCTTCTTGAGTAATGATTACGATTACATAAAAATTTAATCATCCTGAGTAGTCATATTGTTACATGTTTTAGTACTGCATAATTCTACTTTGCTATTCAAAATGGCGGCCAGAACAATGCGTGATGTCATTGGAAACACATGTATATTCAGCAGGCATAATTCCCAACCTACATCCATTAATTTTGTCCTTCAGTATGGCATAAAACCAGACATTTGAACTATAAAAATCTCCAATGGGAGGTTTTTTTTTGTGCCGCCGATAGACCTTCTTTGATAAGAGCCGCAATATCCAACAATTATACAGACACAGATGATATCGCAAGAACCATTTTCCCATAATTTCAGTTTGCGCAATTCTAGGTCCATTTTCATGACATTGAAATCTCCCAACAAATCATTTTACAGTGTAAGGTAATCAGCAGGTTAGTTGTTAGAGAATCAGAATAGGTTTTATTGCCATTGTCAATGAAAAGTACATTCACAAACAAGGATCTTTTTTTCCCTCCGGTGCAATTGTGCAACAAGTAACATATAAACAAGTAATGGAATAAATAATACATGTATAAGGACATAAAATAGGATATAAAATAGCCAACATAAAATAAAATTAACAAAACTCCACAAAATACTTGTCCCGACAAACCACGGATGAAAGGTGGATTTACAAATGCACAAAAAGCAGCAGATGTGACGTGAATAACCTCGTAGTGCAAAGTGAGTCTAATGGAGTTATTTAGTGTTCATGAGTCTGACGTCAGAGAGAAATAGTGACAGTACAGTTCCACTTTACTCCCTGAAATAGTGAAACATGCTTATGAACTCACTTACACTTGAAACCAGAGGTAGGCAACATCTGGCCTGATTCAGCCCTCAGCATATATTCTGGCTCCCAAAATATGATTTGGAGAAATATGGTTAGATAAATATATGTCAAAGAATTCCCTAAAATACGTAAATATGTTCAATTCCCTTGAAAATCCCCTTGGGTAATACCCTTTAGGGCAATATGATGTACAATAGTGTTCGTAAAAAGAAGTCACCGTGGGAAGGCTCAGATCTTCATTGTTCGACTGGGAACAAATGATCCGCCCACCAATAACAAAACTTGCCTCTGTTTTATACCTGTTTCCTCTTTCATTGTTTGCAAACAACAAGTGCAAGGCATTTCAGCAATAATATGAGTATTAAACTATATATGGATACCTCCTTGACACTTGATTCAATTTCATGATTGTTGTAATGATGTGTATTAAAAACGAGATAAACCATCTGTCAGAATCCGAGCCCTAATTCTACATATTTGGATGTTGGAACAACATGTTTAACAGCTAAAAACTGTACTGCATTACCTTGTCAGGAACATTCTGCTCTGATTATGAGTTTGAACAAATTGAGAAGTGAGAAAGCCATTCTGTTTCTGCAGCCTGTGGCATGAGGGAACACTGCTATCATCTGTTCACACTGAGCTGGTATTTTTATCTGTACCAAAAAAAACTGCACTGGTCATGGTGTCCTCGTGGCGCTGATTCAGTCAAGCCTTTATCACAATAGTTACATGACCGTCTTGTCATCAAGTACACAATGATAAGGCTGGGGCAAGGATAGTTCTCAAATAAACAACAATTACACTGTGACAAAACCAACAGATCAACTGCATATAGTTTGCAGAATTGGTGCATTGCTTATATCCAAGTCCATTTCACATACCTGTGCTCTGCTCTTATTGTTGGCAGGTAAGAGTAGGCATTTACCTGCTCATTCCGTAAAATGGCCTTTGTGCAGCACGTCTGAAAGCTGAATATGGGGCATAACAATCAGTCTCAAAGCCTTCGTCTAAACACAGCCCTGGTTCATTGGTGTTTGAAGTTATTATTGCAGTCAAATAAAACAAACACAAAATACTGTCTGTTTTTGAATATGAGACTATTTTTTAAACTCCTCTTGTACAACTGGATCTATGCAGAGTTCTAAGTTCATACAGTCAACTTTTCCCCATATACCAGTCATTGCAACGTTGCAATATTAGTGCTGGAGTGGAGGGTGGACTGGAGGGGATTAAAGCTGTTGTGTGTGTGTGTGTGTGTTGGCATAGTGCAATACTTGAATTTGACCCCCACAAACCCTTCTATCAACATGGATTACTTGTTGCCGTTTCCACAGAACATGGACACATTTTGTGTCTGATTGGTGTCCAATGGGTGCAGTCCTGGCATTTCCCTCCTCAAGTGTGCTTGTGTTTATAGACTTAATGGTTCACTGGATGCCTCCTTAGACCAGGGAACTCAGGGCAGCTGGAGTGCAGCACCTAGGGACCCATCTCCAGATCTAGTTAGATGTTAAATGGAAAAGGAGAGCAAAGGTTGAAACCTGCCCTAACCACTCTACCGCTGGATCCACCTCAACTTCTCAATTCAAACACCTAGATGAGCCATTTCCCGTATATCTGTCGAGCTCCCCTTCATTGCGTTGCTCTCTGCCTGCCTGGTCCAAGTTACGGTTAATACACACACACACACTGACAGCACATACGTCATGATTTGGAGCGACTATAAAAACCTTCTGTGCTGTTGTCGTGGGGGTCTGATTCACCCTTACCCCCCACTCGCTATTTGACAGCCAGTTTGGCCTCCTCTGTTCAGACAGCCTTGCAGTGGATCCAATGCGTGTGCTCCCTGACGTAGGAGAGGGCTGCAGCTCGACGCACTTCACACTGTTGCTCTGCTAAACCCGGCCTTCAGCGGACAAAGCCACCCTCGTGCACAGCGTGGGCCAGGGACGCTATGGGTTCAAGGTCTGTACAGAAGTACCAATGCAGAAGTATTTTGGTGTATCAAGAGTGGCGAACCATGATGAATATTTAGCAAAATAGTTAGCCTCTATCTATGGTGCAAAAACATTCTCAAACTCTGAAGCATTGTGGCCCCCTTGTTGACGTGGTTGGTGAGATTTTAACCACCTTATGGTCGTAGCGCAACTGCACCGCTGTCAGTCCATTGTACTACTCTCACGAAGTCATATAGTTCCACACATAAACAGTATAAGGAGGGGGTCTGCCTGAGGGATGGAGAGAGTTGCAGCGGTGGGGGTATCCCAGTGCAGATGTTTGTTGTCCTCCGTTGCCTTTTGTTGCATCAGCACAAGGCGGTCTTTGTGCACGGAGCGCTGCAGCACAGTTCAGAGTGGAGCCGCGCGCAGAGATGTAGGCCAGGCTAATCTGGGTCACATGAGGGTTTGGGTTAGGTGAGTGCAAGACGAGGCCACTGCGCAGTCTAACTCTGCGCATGTAGACTTGGAGAGAGTTGAAACAGTATAGGAAGAAGCATGTTTACAATCTTCATCTGTATGTCTTCACAGTTACAGTAAATGCTGTCTGTCTGTCTGTCTGTCTGTCTGTCTATTGACTGATCGATACAAGAAGCTGTTTTTCAATAGAGGTTTGAAAAAGAGGAAGCAGCACAACAACATACAAGTATCACAATGGAGCTTTTGTCATTGCAGTACAGTGACATGCAAACATTCGTGGAAGAAAGAGACAGCTGTGTGTTATATTATAAGCATACATAAACATAAACTCGGAGGTAGCACCGATGCTAAAAACAATTAGCTTGGATCAGGCTAAGATTGTAAACATTGTCTGGTGATTTTGCCCCTGGAAAGAAGTAAATGCATTAGAAAAGATTAGGTACATGGCTGTAAAGTCAAGGTTTGAAATACACTATATTTTTCTTCTTTACTTTTCTTTACTTTGCAATCCTTAGCTGTAATTAAATGCAAAAATGCAATCTGGTGATACTCAAACATTACTATGTTTCCTAATATATGTAAGGAACAGAGGTGGGTAGTACCCAGTTACATTTACTCAAGTACATGTACTTTTTGAAGTAACTGTACCTCTTCAAGTACTTTTTACTTCTACTTAAGTACTATTATTAGAGTATAAAAACAGAAACTCATGCCACTGTGAGCAAATCTTCATTTTGACGTGTAAAATGGATGTATTTTGTGTTGAGTTACTTAATTCTTCACAATGATTCCTTTTTACTTGTTTTTATGGGATTTTCTTTGAAAATATTACCATTTTATTTTCATGATTTCATGTTTTGGTTGTCATCATTTATGTCACTACAGAAACATGATTCAAACTTTTACGCTCTGTATGTTGTTCTTACTCTCTCACATGATACAGCAATTAGCATGGGCTTATATCAACTTTTTCAATATACCATATATGAAAAATGTGGCATAGACAATATTTCACACAGATTCGATTAATTTAATTTGTGACCAAAATATTACTTTATTTGTTCCTCCACTGAACTATATTTTGTTTTACCATGCTTCATTGAAAACCATAAGCCTAGAAACACGTCATGTAAAAATGTCTTTTGAATAGGCCTGAGAAACACAGGTCAGACAGGCAGGTTTTAGCAGCAGTGGCAGTGGTTGAGGTTATTTAGCACTCGACTATTTAATTTATTAATGGTTTTACAGACACTGATTCCAATTGGTGCAGAGTTCTCTCAAACACCTTTTTTTTTCTTTTTTTTTAGTTTTTATTTCGAGCTAAGGCACAAAAGCCAAGAAAAAAACAAAAAAATATATATACACAATAAAAGAAAAAAACAAAAAAGAAAAATAATATACATTTTAGCTCGAAAAGGAGTGGGAAGAAGACAAGCTTATTGACTCCCACCCCTGTTCATAAACTTCAATAACAATAACTAACAACACTGCATATTTCTTACCATTTTACAAGACAACTATCAACCGAGTTGGTTACATATCAACAGATGCCATACTGCATTATACCAGGTCAACATTCACAGTATCTCACACGCTACAACCAGTGTATTATTTCTGTTTCCCATATAACATTACTCTGTATCAAAGTGTTTGATGATACATAACATACTCCACATTTATTCATGAAAGGTACTGTAATCGCAGACCGATTGATGCTCATGATAACAAGAATAATCTTAATGATGTGTGTTACAAGGGATTCAGGTTTTTTTTTTTTTCTCTTTTCTGTGACTGGACCTGCTGCCAGAGGGGAGCAGCCCCCGAGCAACCGGACCATCCTTTGTTAAGTGTCCTATACTATGCATTAAAAGAGACACATTTTAGGAGTCTGCTGCCAGAAGAGGGTTTCCTCGAGCTGCCGGCCCCCACATGTCTGCCCTATACTACGGGTTATGTTGAATGCGGAGTACATAGATATGTGCATGTTTTACTTCTAAGAATTTAATTCCTTTAAATTACCATCAGCATCAATAGCAATACCGCTGTCTGAATCGATTAAGTTTGATTTTAAGAATAATCTATAGATTGTTAGGTATTAATCCTAGACCATTACATTTAAAGTTTAAAGTTAAAATAGTGATGATAACAACACAACAGCAACAACAATAACAATGTCAATAACAACTGCAATAGTATAATAGTAACAACCACAATATACTTCATTATTAGTTAGATCTGACCTTTAAAGTATACAGCACTTTCTCTATATTGAAATGATATGAGCTGTCCACAACAATAACAGCAGCTCCAGTCCAGTAGCACAGGACAGAACGATATATACCATCCCTGAAAAGACAAACAGAGCAAAACGTCCGATACACATGTTTACATGATGTCAGCAGCCACACAGGATCAGCGAGTGTCAAATCCCCGGGTGTTTTCCACATCAGCCGAAAGGCTTATCCGACGGGGCTTTTGAGCAGCGTCTTCAACAGATATAGAATATTTCAAACCTTTCATTGTTGTTCAAGTAATTTATCTGTAATATATACCTCCAATTCATTAGCCAACTTTACATGACCATTTCTATTGGATGAAATGAGATTTATACCTAATTTAGGTATTTCATATCCAATTAATCTCTTCTTTTGTTTTCAGGAATATGGAAACAATATAAATCCGGGCCATTATGAGACATAATCTGACGAGGAGGGATTACCACTTTGTAAATAACCATATGGAAGCCATGGATTATGATACGACCCACGCTAAGGACCTGACAAGAGCCTTCCCTGCTTCTGTTTATTTTGGCATTTACCGACCCCGTTTTAAACCCAAAGACACTCAAGGAAACGCCTCATTTGAAACTCCAGTGAGTCCACGGACCACGGTTGATCCCTGCTTGTCTTTTGTGTCAGGAAGTAAAGGGGGTGAGCGGAGGATGAGATACAGTGCCGGCTGCAGTGACCCATTGTTTTGAAGTTGTAATCCCCCGGCTGAACTAAAGTGGAGCAGATAATGAATGTATGGAGATTAACACGTGCGGCAGATTATGCAAAACAATTCCTTCACACAGACCTGCGGGCGACTCGGGCCTGAAGTGGACCGCTACATAAATGTGTAACTATGACCAAGTTAGTGCGGTGACTATTAAAATTTAACGCCAAGTACTACCTCAGAAATGGCTGATCTTTCAATGTACCACGATGACCAACAAGGGTTTGGCATATCAGCATTTTTCCACTGTCAACAAAAAGTTTAGGTTAGTGATGCGTCAGTTACTTGTGTTGTAAAATCTATAGGCCTTTTGAAGTTATGTTATGTACAGTGAGTATAGACATTAGTATAGATATCTCATTTGAAAAGAAAATAACATTCAAACATTCAAATCTTTCACATTGGAACTGAAATGTTTTTTTTTTAAATTAGGCAAACTACAAAGCAAGCCTGAGAGAAAATTGATCTTGGGCTACGGGCCATGTTAGTTGCATTTCTATGAAACACATCATCATCAGCCATTGGTGTGGCTTGTGTGTATGTATGTTTATTAAAGGAACAGGCCACTGTTTTTCCATACTGAGATATGATCTTACCTGAGCTTAGACAAGTTGTTGTACGTACCTGTCTGATCTTTGTGCGTGCCCGTGGAAGAGCTTGGTCGCTTTTAACTTCACCCCGTTTGGAGCCATAGGAATATACTGGAAGAGGCCAAATGCTAACAACATCTTTGACATCTCAGATAGGTACGCATCAACTCATCTAAGCTCAGGTAAGAACATATCTCAGTATGGAAAAACGGTGGCCTGTTCCTTTAACATGCACTGTCGCGACCAAATAAACCAATAAATAAATTGGTCAGTGGTTCAAAAATGACCTGTTTCTGTTGCTAGCGCTTCCAGATATGAAAGAAGCTATCTTAACTGACATATAATACATTCAGTCTACAATTTAGTACATTCTCTGCTGCCACTCTGCTTGCACACAGTGAGAGCACAACTGAGGCTGCTTCCATGCCCAAATCTCCTTCAAAATAAAGTATTGTTATAATGCACGGATGCCAGGAGAGGTTCACGGGGAGTGCGTGCATACCACCTCGGAGGACGCTTCTCTGCCGTGCTTTTTGGGTGGCTTGATGTGTGGCGGCAGGTTTGGCCCGTATCACACACTTGTGCTTGCAGCTGTTGTGGTAAGCACTGGGTAGAATAGGCCCCACCAGGGATTCCCTCAGCCCTCCGCTTGGCTCTGCCCGTGTGTGCTGCAGAAAATGAATGGAATCAGTGGAATGTGTCCTCGGCTCGACAGCCAGTGTGGAGTTTAGCATAACATTCCAGTGGAGACTCCAAAATCAAAAGAGGCTGGAGAGAGAGAAAGAATGAGATTGTTGCATGATCAAAGTGCAAGAGTCATAAGCATAATATTGCATTAATGTGGTCACAAAGACCCACGCCCTGCTAACAAGTGGCTGTTGAGTTACTGTATAATGTGGGATGGGTTATGAAGAGTGACTGTTACAGCCGCAAAGGAAAATATTCACGCATATATTTTACGACACCGAAAGAAGCACCAGTTTTTCCAATTGAGCACATGTTTATATTTTACAAACATTTGCACAGGGACCCACCCTCCTCCCCTTGTTTCTTGCGTTTCCACAGGGTTCTACGGTTTCCCTACCGCTAAAAACGTGTATACCCAGACGGTGTTCCTGATATCACCAAGTAATTAAGAGTCCAGGATCAATGTCAAAGTTTTTGTCCAGGGCAAACAACTTTACATTGATCCTGGACTCTTAATTACTTGGTGATATCAGATCGATCATACGCAGACATAGGGAAAACCGGTTACACATAGACATAGCTTTACATGTCATACACTGCTCAAATTGTCATTAAAAGACAAAGTAGAACTAATTTACGTGATATTGCAGGTCTTTGTAGGAATGTCTTTACTTTTGGTTGTACAATCATGTTTTGCGGTCTTTGAAGCTGGGTAGACTGTATTGCTCGGTGTAGTGAGTGAAACCTAAAGTTACAGTCACATTATCTACAATGACTGTGCGTTTACAAGAATGTGCCAGCTTAGTGCGCTATTCTGGTACATTTTACTCCCATATAACTTTTACAGTTACTTGCTGGAATCAGCACAAATCAGCCAAATCCCCTTTCCCTGTAAATCCTCTTAACTCTGAATGAACCATTTCTGTGTAATACATGCACCGGCCTCAGAGTGTGTCCCTGCTCTCCATGGGGTCCCTGTACTCTTTCATTGGCAGTAAGTAATGAGCTTGATCTGCATTAAACATGAGTGATCAGCGCAGTGGGCCCTCAGGGGGTCTTCAGGACATCCCGTTTGAATAACATTGACCAAGCAATTAATCGGCAAACTAACCATCGGATAAGGAGCTCATTATCGGTGCTAACACACACGCCCTGCGGGATTACTGCTCGGAATGGAGGTGTGTGGGCAGATTCACACTTCACAAAGGACTGAGGAATCAAGAATTCATTACATACTATTGCTATAATGTCTCTTAGCTTGATTTGATGGCTTGTCGATAGAACACCAAGTCTGCTTCCACTTGTCTGGTCATGTAAACAGTGCTTCCGAGGGCACTTGCCTTCTCTGTTGTTGTTGAAACCCCCAATCGTCTGGTTAACACCTCCTTCCTGTGTTTATCCGGGTGGGCCCGAGGTCAGCGCTGGTGTCAGACTTGCAGGGTGGGGCCAATGAGGTGAACGTACTCATTAAAACAAGTCTAATTTTGCGTCTTGTCCTGTTGAGAAGCGCTAAGGGGGCTTTGATGAAACCTAATGCTCATGCTAATCACTAAGCAAATGTATAAGAAGGGAAGGGTCTGTCTATGTCTCTGTTGTCAAAGAGTTTATAGGCACAGACACAATTAGAGTAGCTAAAGGTGGAACAACTAGTGTGTTGATTGATTAACATGTCAAGAGGTTCTGCTACCGGCAATGCATAACTCTGGCACTACTTCCCACTGGGACTCAGCTATAAATAGTACGGCTAATGCTTTTTATTAATAGTTTAACAGTAAAACATGTAGTGCATATACACATATAGCCTATATACAGTACATACTGTATACTGTAAGCTAATGAAATGCTAGCATTATGCACATCTTTCTTCACACTAGGTTTGACTCAGACCAAGCTGTATAGTGGCCAGTTGTTGTCAAAGTACTTGATTCTGTTATTGTAAAAGTACAGATGCTGGTAAAATATAGAAAGTACAAATGCTTTAAAATAAGTGCAAAAATGCCTCTATACAGTGCCAGCAACTAAACACACTAAACACATTGCCAAAACTGCTTTCTACTTTCAAGGCTTTTAGACATGTAGTGGAGTAGAATTAAAGTATTATATCTGTCTTTAAAATGTAGTGGAGTTAAAGTAATTTGTGTTCAACAACTTTACAAAGTAAAATACAAATAACAAAGATTTGGTCATATTGACTTCTCTGTGATGGACGCTAATTTACTGTAACTTGCAACTGAACATATAGACCATGATTGCCCCTGAGTTTGCAAGTAGTAAAAACGAATGTGAAAGGCATTCCACTTTTCTTAGTTGAAGGTCAGTTGGTTGGAATGCAGTATTAAATGGTCTTAACTTACATAGCGATTTTTTCTACCTTCATTATGTCCAAAGCGCTTTACAGCAAGGAACCACTCACCCATTCACACTCTCGTACACCAATGTACGTAGACAAGAGTGGACTGGAGGTAAGGTGGGTGAAGTGTCTTGCCCAGGAGCAGGCGCCCACTGTCGAACCCCTTCCGCTCATGAGACGACCCGCTCTATCATCTGCACCACTGTCGCGTCATTATTAAGTTTATACGTAATTATACACGTTTATAATGTCCAGCAGGCATCATTGAAAGTTACCACCAGAGGGCGATGGAAAATTTACGATAATCAATCAATCAATCAATCAATCAAAGTTTATTTGTATGGCACTTTACAACAACACCAGGAGGACCAAAGTGCTTCACAGAAAGATTAAAACAATTTAAAAACACAAAATGATTACAACCAAGACACAATTCAGTGTGCCCTAAGTATTAAAAGCAAGTTTGAGCTGGGACCAAAACAATATGGCGCCACCCACAATGTTTTTATTGTACACCACACTTACTGAAGTAACACAGTGATGGATTGCCACTTTTTTAGAAGTTTAGCGGTTAGTTGACATACTACTCCGTTGCTATGACTCGAACAGGATCACGCAAGAGACAGACAGAAAGATACATGCATATCCATATGCGTTTCAAATGGAAAGCATTAATGGATCTTTAGTTGTAGCACACTGAAATAATCAATCATGCATACTGCATAGTTTAAGCAGTTTTATCAGTTTTATTTTAGCTGTAGACAAAAGTAAAAATTTTTTTTTTTAAATAATTTTATATATATGGCAATTTTCTGTCAAAAGTCTTGATTCTGATTATTTCTAACAAAGACCATGATTAACATTTTGAAATGCACATTGGCTAAACACAATCTATGCTAAAATGTGCGTATACAGAAGCTATATTTACAGCAAACAAGTCATTTAGTCAACAGCTTGTTAAACGCACATATTGTATTTATATTCGCGTGACTCACTCTTCTTCACAGCAGGCATTGTGTGGCTTACATGTGTTATGCTGCACGACGTCACGTTATTTACAAGTGTGACGCACTCCACCTACTCGCGCCGCTGTCTCTGTCTTCCCCATCCAAAACCCACCAACCACTTTGCCTTCCATAACTCACTGCTTTATAAAGTTCAAGTTTCAGCCATAACCAGATAACGTCCATCTTAGTTAACCCGAGACATCTGCTTGTTTTTACAGCCGAACAAAGGGACCTTCTCACCGCTCCCTGAAGCGCCTCCTCAGTGTCGGAGTCCACCCCGTAGCCGCAGCCGCACAGTATATGCAGTGTGTGATATATGGCTAGCCTTCAGCAGCTGGTTATCTCCCTTGTTTTGACCTGGGCCGTTGATGTCCAGCTGTGGTTGGTCCTGCAGGCTGATAGTGAACCATCAATCAGGGCAAATGAGGAAGTGGAACGAGCGGGCCTCACTTATCTGCTCAAACACGGTCACGACTCTCCAAACTGTTGTGGAAACTGTGTCGCTGGGTTTTAATGTGTAACAAGTGCCCAAGTTCTTCCCTTCTTGAATACACACAATCTTAAGAAGATGCTGATTCAAAACAGTTAGATAAATGACCAAAGGTGAGTCACAACGGTTTGACAATTGGGACCACCAGCTCATGGCCAGCGTGTATGTGTCCCATAAGCTAAGTCCAGCATGTTACGTGTTGCGAGCAGCTGTTTGCGTGGGGCCCCTCCCTGTGCTCGCCCTCTCAGCTGTGACAGATGTAGGCACACTCCAGCAGCTGTGGCTCACCTGTTGGCCGGAGTTAATGAGACGTGAGATGTCACCGCGCGCCCAGGCTAAGACAGGGGGCCTTTTTGAGGAGGTTGTGGGGGGTATTGGGGGTGGACAATACTGGACAAAGGCGGCAGTATGACTTTGTGACACGTTGACCTGCTTTCTATACATTATTTGGCCTCCCAGCTCTAATCCCCGGAGCTCTCGGGAGATTTTAAGACTCCTGATCGTATGAAAATATGATATAAAATGGGGTCGCCTGTTTTAGTCAAGTCAAAAGAGTAATTAAGACCATTATCATTAAGATTGTATGTTTGTTGATTCCATTTCAGCAGCAGTTTTCCAATAATCTTCTGTTGTGTAATTGTTTGTAACATTTACTTAAGTTACTTCCTGCATGCATAAACCATTGCCCATTGAACTTAAGAATAATATATTGTACAAGCTGCTGATTCAAAGCAAATGAGCTAGCATAGTTTACACAGCGCTGCAGACATGCGGTCACTGTATTGTACCTTTGTGGTACAGAAAGAGCTGAGTCGAAAGGATTTACCAGGTGATCTACATTCCTAACCTCACATATGGTCATGAGATGTGGGTCATGGTCGAAATAAGTTTCCTCCTCAGGGTGGGTGCACCCTTAAAGATAGGGTGAGGTGCTCAGTCACCCAAAGAGCTTGGAGTAGAGCTGCTGCAGTGCTCTTCCATGTAATCTCAGGAGCCAGCTGAGGTGGCATGGGCATCTATGTCGGATGCCCCTCCTGGAACCACCACCTTAACATGGTGGAGGGGTTTGAGCACCTGAATGATTCTAGGAGCTCTGTTGTCGGGGGCTTCGTGCCCCTGGTAGGGTCGCCCATGGCAAACAGGTCCTAGGTGACAGGTCAGACAAAGAGCGGTTCAGAAGCCCCTTATGAGAGACCAACAGGCCCGGTTAGAACCATGAGGCCGTCCTTCTGTGGACCCACCACCTGCAGGAGGAGCCATAGGGGCTGGTGCAATGTGATTTGGGCAGCTCCAACGGCTGCCCCCACGACCCGGCAACGGACAAGTGGAAGAAAATGGATGGATGGATGGATGTATGGATGTATGGATGGATGTATGGATGGATGGATGGATGGATGGATGGATGGATGGATGGATGGATGGGTGGATCTATGTTGGATGCCTCCAGGTCACCTCCCTGGGATGGTATTCCAGGTAAGTCCCACTGGGATGAGTCCCCTGGGAAGTCCTATGGGACAGGCTGGAGGGACAATGTCTCTCAGCCGGCCTTGGCACGCCTCAGGATCCCCCCAGGAGAGCTGGATGAATTGTGTGTGGTTAGGAAAGTCTGGGCCTCAAGGGTCAGACTGCTGCTTCCACGACCCGACCCCAGACAAAGTGGAAGAAAATGAACGGATGGATAGTTTATACAACTTCAAAAAAGATATAACAATCTACTAAACCAAAAGTCACACAGATATAGTGATGCAGACATATACCGAGTTAGTTATTATGGTTATTTTAATGACATAATGGACAATCCCTTATTTTATCTGGTAGTTTTTAGTCAGTTGAAAATAATTGAAAGAATTTTGCTGTGTCAACCTTAAGGGCACTACAATGTATGCATTTAGGTCGAATTACCATGAGCATTATGTGTAATGTATGTAGATCTACTTATCATTTACATCATATCATGTGCACGCAGCTTATGTTGTTTACACATTGTCAATAGCTTTATCTGCCTCCAACATTACTGTATGGCCTCATAGAAGACTCCGTAGCTTTCATGGCTAACTGGGTCTGTTCCTGTTTACTGCGAGTGTGTTATCATTGTTTATGCTTGGAGTAGATCTTCTCCTGTGAGCACAAATAGTCATTGTCGTGCAGCTGCAGAGTTTCTCTACGAGTTACAAAGCAGTTAATGACAGCCTTTCTACTGCAAAACAAGTCTCCTGCCTCGCTGATCTGATCTTTTTTTTTTCTTTAAACAGCGTTTCGGAGTGCACACAGGTTCACGCCCTGAAGCTGCATGACGGCGCATGTGAGGCTAGTGGTGCCAAACTGCAAAGGAGATAGAGAGAAGAATAAGATGAAAAGAAGGCAGCATGCTATAGGTGTTGAGAGCTGTTCAAACGGAGGATAAGAAAAGATGAAAACGGTGGGGAAAAAATGGAAAAGGAGACACGAGTGGAGGCGGCTGAGGACACTGTTTGAAGTGGTTAAGACTGCTAGAACTGACGCTGCTGCACCGGTTGAACTCACTGTAGGTTTAATAAGGTTGCCACACATGGTTATTAAAAAGAATAGACCACTTTCAAAATAACATTAATCATTCTTTTCACTATATAACCGGAACGATTCAATGTAGCGTATCATCAAGCCTTAATAACACACATTACTTGCCATAACAATTGACTAAACAAACCACATAAAAAGAAATCATTACTACGTGTTTGAAATAATATTGCACAATAGAATGCATGACTGGATTACCTTTAAATGAAGATGTGGATGACTTTTGATACCATATGGAGTGCAATGTGCAAAGTGTAATATAATAATAAAAAAAAGGTCTGCACCCTTTGTTGTGGACCTCCCAAACAATCACATTCTAATACATAACAGTAGCATAAGGTTGTTTTGTCAGTGATCAGGAAAGACAATACCGGGAACATCTGGGAACCGCTAATCACTTTATGAAAAACACTAAACCAGAAATCCCTCCAGAACTTGCGCTAATGTGAAATAATACTATAATACTGTCACAATGGCAGTTTGTCCCTCTAATCCTAGCCTGTGTATGCGTTAGTCGGCGTGTGCCTAGGTCTCAGTACCCATATGTTGGCCCCCTTGAACACATTAATCAAGGAGAGAAAAATACATAAAAAAAAAAAAACAAACAGGATAGGATTGTGGAGGATTAAGCCAGTGACGTTGTTAAAATGTATTAATTTAGTGCATCGTGGAAAAAAAAGCGGCTTTTGATAATGGTCGCCTGTCACAGAGGTGAAGCAAAACAAAGACAGTTGATTTACAACTTCGGAGCCTGCATATAAGAGTAATAATATAATACAGTACAAATCTAACACCAGAGGGTTGAGAACTTGTGCTATTTACACACACACACATATATATTATTTATTTCTCATTTTACAAGCATATGGAAAAAGAGCAAAAACAGATTTAGAAATGAGAAGAATAGTGTTTGGATTTTGGGTTAGGGCTAATATTAGGGATTATGATTGGAGTCGGGATTGCAGGCTTGATGTCTGACCCACCAGTGGACAAGAACGCGGGGAACATTTGCTGGGTTAAAGGGAGTTCTAGAACGTGAGGAACAGCGGCACTTTTCAAAGCCTGGAAGTACTGATGTTGTGCAGTACCAGTTTTCCACATAAAATGTACGAGCGGGGGAGCATTTTGACTTTTTCAAATGCGAGGTACTGATGTTCCCACTTCAATAGAAAACGGGGTTCTGTGGTACAGGGGAACATAAGTGCGCACCCTTACTGTAGGTCAACATAAACCGATACATGTCCTTTTAATACACTGCCAACCTCGCTTTAATATTTCGTTGGACTGCCTTTAAATTGGTTACTGCGTGCATTTGCCGTGGCATTGTTTCAAAAAGCTTCTGCAATTTCTATAAATCCCGTGTTTCATTTTTCACCAAGATCTTATTGATGATGTGCAAAGCCTTCTCCAGCACATCCCAAAGATCTGGACTCTGTGGTGGTCAATCCATGTGTGAAAAGGATGTCTCATGCCATGATCCACTCTTTCACAATGTCAGCCCAACGAATCCTGGCATTGTCATCTTGGATTAAGGGAATCAGGGAAGAAGATGGAATAACCTGGTCATTCAGGTGGATCAGGTCGTCAGCAGATCTCATTCTGTTTAATCTACAAATCTGTATGTTGATCTTCTTCCCACAATTCAAAATGCACAGCTCCTATCTGTAAAATCTACGCATGAAAGCGATTTCTAGACAATGCCCATTTATTAGCTCAGCCGCATAGTCTCCCCTGCTGTGTAAGTGTGACTATATTTAGCTGACGCCCAGGCTAAAAATAGGAAGGGCTCTCCCTATTTAAAAAAGAACAGCAACCTTAACCCTCATTAGTGGCTGGGTTTCCTGCTTAGCCAAAGTTTAAGCGCACATTTTTCCAAGCCTTGTTCTTTCTGCGCAGTCACTGTGACCCAAGAGCCCACGTCACCAACAATACAGCCTCAGTCTGGCTCCTAACGCCTGTAATTCTAGTAATGCTATGAGAACGCTAAGCTACACAATGACCACTCCTGCCCTCCATTGTTTATGCCTTTCGGGCTATTTTTGGTGCCTCTTTTTTTAGCCTCCGGGTGACACGAATATTTAGCCAGAGGTTTTAGTGTTTGTATCATAACACCGCTGATGTCATGGGCGAGGTGGAGAGGTGGTGAGAGTGCGTAAACATGCTGGTTTGTAGTTTCAGTGGTATTTTTGGAAAAGGGCAATCCTATAAACTGGTGCTTAGACTTAAGGTCTGGTCGTGGGAGAAAAATAACAATCGCTCAAGACAACAGTATGTGAAAAGTGAAAACCCATGCGCACACTGAAGCCAGAACAGTGTGACTTCAATAATATGGAAAAGTTGCTGAAAAGGTTGCTTTGTGTAGTTCTTGTCACACACATGGTCTCAAAGCGCGTCACAGGCCGCCCTATATAACGACTGCAGGGAGTTTAAAATGCACGCCTGTTGACAGGTACAAAACTCTTTCAACACAGAACTCCTGTCCTGGAATCACTGCACTGGCTTCCAGTCTCGTACTTAAGTCCGTATAAACTATTGCTTATGTTTTTTAAATGTCTACATGGGCATGAACTTTAAATCTCTCCTTAAGACATACCCTTTCTCACTGGCTTTTGAACATGAGTTAAACTGAACACCTATTACTTATTATTGTTTTGATATTTGCTTATTGTACATATACATTTGTGCTAATGTTTTTTTATTTCTATTTTTACTTTATTTTAAAGCAGTATAGTAACTTGTTTACCTTAATAAATCCTTTTCGTAGTCCCTCTGGGGTAATACAAGTGTTAATGGTTAATGGTGCTATAGAAAGTTGACATTGACACAAAGGACCATTTTCATTCACCCTCCACTGTCTGTAGCCATATAGATAAAGCGTGGCTGCCAATATGCGCCATCGGCCCCTCTCTGACCTCTGACCTACACCAGTCCTTACATACTTACGTCCACGTGTCTCCTATTCAATCCAGTTTAATATATGATGCACTTTATAAAGATTGTTGACCAAAGTGCAGAACACAACAGCAACAAGTCACATCAGAAACAACAGTACAAAGGTAAGAAAATTCCAAGAAGACAAACAGGCAAACATGATAAACCATGCAAAATTCCTGACTCAGTTAAAAGCTAAAGTGGAAAAAAAAAGGATAGTGTCTTAAGAGCTGACTTCTGTCTAAGGTGCAAAGTCAGTGCATTCTTTAAAGGCCTAGCGGTCCCCTCTCAGTTTGCTTTTAGTCTTTGGGACCATTGACAAAAAGTGATCTGCTGACCTGAGGCCACGAGTTGGAATACAAGGGTTAAAGAAGGACGAACAGATACTTTGGTGCAAGGCCATTTAAAAACAAATACGAGAAAAATAAAATCCAACCAATTGAAGTGACCTATTGAATGACAATCATATAGTCAACAACACTGGCTTATAAGCTCAAAGTGTTTGCTTAGTTGATTGGGGACAATGAGGAAACGCAATGATCCCTCATGATGGGCTATTACGCTGTGAGAGGAGAGAGCTTGACTTTTAGTTTGGTAGAGCCTGTGCCAGATACAAACTGTAATATAATATTCATGAGTTATGCACATCAATAGTGAACTGTCATATTGTTAAAAATTGGATATTGAGCCCCTAATGTTATTGTTATGGGGTAGATTCAAGTTTCGCTTTCAATGGTGATGTAATATTTATGTGGCTACAGTATGTGTGCATTATATCACCTATTTGCATTTGGTGTAGACGAGTTATTAGCATTTTCAACCAGTCTAAAAAATTGTTCATAAGAAAATAAAATCGGCTACAATTTCAATCGATAACCCCATGAAAGCATAGCAGGCGACTCATCTCTATTTCTCATCATTGATTTCAACACGCGTACACACCCTCTCTCTCCTTCTTATCTGTTTCCAAGCTCGCACCACATGAAAAGCAGTGGGCCTTTTACTCCACGTTAATCACTATGTTATATTACAGTTGTTTGTGTGATACATGCAGACTCACTAACAGCAGATGATACTATTGGTGCTATTTTTTTTGTAACGTTTGCAGATGCCGAGCGAGTTCAACTTCTAATGTTCATACACAAGGAGCTGCAACCACATTCTTTGTCCCCCGCTAACCCTGGAAAACAGATCGCTGATTTGTCATTGCGAAAGTTTCGACGCTCGGAGGGGGAATTATTGGGCACTTCTGAAATTCTCTGCGAAACTGTAGCACCTGCAATTTCAGTTGTCTTCTTATGTGTCTTTTTTGTGTGGTGTTGTCAGCTTGCGAGAATGCGCGGGGAGAAGCAGAACTCTAAGAACGTGGGAAGTGCATTGTAGATCATATGAAACAGCAGAAGGTTTTGGTTTACAATTACTCTGAGTGTGATTTTACCTGCAGGCCCTTTCATCAGTGAAAACTAGACTTGCAGCTTTTGATAGATCCAGTGTGGATCTGACAAATGGCAGTGTAAGTACAGGTGACACGGCTGATTTAACGTGCCTCTATGGTAACTTACAAGACTTTGAAGTGTACTTTAGAGGGGCCAGTCTCTTTTATGTATTGTATATGTAGACATGAATGAAATAGTAACTCATTCACTGAAGCGGCTGTTGGCACACATATAATGAATCAAAGCGGAATTGCTCAATGCTGTGTGGCATTGTTGTTATGTGTGACATTGTTAATTGCTCGCCCTCTTGCCTCGCAGAAGGTCGATTCCTGGACTGTGAGAACCTTTCTGTGTGATGTTTCTTCCCCATCAGTCATAACGTTAAATCCTTCGGTTAGGTATTATTGATCAAACATACTTCAAGACCCAGAGATACGTTCCAAGACTGTTTCTAGCAATATTAAAACTATAGCTTCGTGTAAACAACTCATAACAAATGGCCAGAATGAATGAGTGAAACTTTGTCCAGATGACAAGTTTTCGGAACCTCCTCTTCGATGGTGAACTCCTGAACAATGTGTATGTTTTGACTTGATAGGGCTGGCGTAAAAAAAACAAAACATGCAAACTCCACAAAGCTGCGCACAGTCTTGGGATCAAACCTTTCAGCGAGGATGCAGTCATACAGTACGACAATGCTGACCAACTGTACAGCTATTGAGCGATCAGAAACAACCTCTGTCTGTGCGTGTGATTAATTTCTACACACTGGAATCCACGAAACCGAGGCATGTTTTATTGGGAGAAAATGGTCCTTCTCTTTCTATTTTGGTCTGTATAATGTTCCAAACGTATATTGCACTCAAAAGAAACCAGAGTATTTTTGGCACAGACAATGGGGATGCCTCCGAAAAAGCTTGCAATTACGACCAACCCAACCCAGCCCATACCATATCACTTCAAATAGAGAGAGGTTCTCTTCACCACAACGGTCCAATTCTTAGACGGCAGATTATAGGCCACAGAGAAACACAGGCCAACAAACAAACAAAGGCTATTCTTTCTTTCATTTACTTGACCCACATTTAGATTTTGGCAGGTTCACTCTGTCTCCCTCCTACCGTCCAAAGACATCCCACATGGGAATTGGTAACACCATTGGAAAAAAACGTCATGGTCAGCCCTACATGATAGTTAAAGAGTGGGCACTACGTATAATCAACTCCTGAGTAATCTGTGACACTCTCGCAGTAGCTATTCAAACTGCTGTAATATGTTCTGTTCCAATCAAGTCTGTAGCACTGCTTTCCCCTGCTCCACAGAGCAACAAGAGGCAAAAAATATCCACTGGAGCCTTGCTTCTACAAGACAAATTCTGCTACTAGTACTAAAGTTCCGCAGTAGTGACATCTACGTAACTTGAGAGGTTTGTATTGTTAGGGGGAGGAGAGGACGATCTTAAAGCAGTATTAAGTAACTGATGCCCCTA
Organism: Neogobius melanostomus; assembly: GCA_007210695.1. NCBI lineage: Eukaryota > Metazoa > Chordata > Actinopteri > Gobiiformes > Gobiidae > Neogobius > Neogobius melanostomus. The sequence goes on along the minus strand of VHKM01000006.1, from coordinate 3,327,129 downwards.
GAGGCCATAAGCGCCACTGCAGGTGTCGTAGCATGTTGCGTTTTTTTACTCATTAAGTGTCCGTGAGAGTAAATACTACGCTGACAGAAAAGACAAAGGGAGAGAGGGATATTGTACATCCAATTACACAATGGAGATAATTTTTTTTCAAACTTGGCTGTAAATACTGTTTAAGTGGCGCTAGCCCGCAGTTAGCTTTGCCCGTTAGCCTGTTAGCTTCTTCTTCGTGATTCTATTAGTGTGTATTGTGCCTCCGACCCGGTGCAAACAAAGTTGCAATTGTGGTTTTCTGGCCAGAGACACCAGGGGAGATGAAAGACCCCCAATCATCCCATTAACACTTGTATTACCCCCAGAGGGACTACGGAAAGGATTTATTAAGGTAAACACGTTACTTAGTTCTGCTTTAAGAGACAGAGGCATTTTTGCAAAGTGTGTCAATAGTGTAAGACAAGAAAACTTTGAATAAGCTGTTCTAAGGTACATTAACATCATTTCTCCAGTTTGGCATTACGCAAATCTAAACATTTCTTGACTGGAGTTTACAGCTAAGACCTACAAAGTGATCTAAGATTTCTCCTCATGTTGTTGTCACTGTTGTGTCGCATTTTTGTGACTTTTTTGTTGCTTTTTGCTGCATTTTTGTGACTTTTGTTGCATTTTGTGACTTTTTGTTGCATTTTGTAACTTTTTTGTGACTTTTGTGTTTTAATTCTTCCGCATTTCTCCAATTGGTGATACAAGTACCATCTCTTTCTTGCATCTTTCCTGACATTTATACCGCATTTCTCCTCAATCTGTCTCTCCTGCCGAGTCAAATTACCCGGAACTCCCTATGGACGGCGTGCATACAGTAACTTGCACACATGAAAGCTTGCAAGCCGGTCTGAGCTCAGCGCAGCTGCAGCCTGTTGACTTTGAACTCCCTCAGAAGACAATTCAGTGTCCAAAAAGCAAGTGTTCTCTCTAATTACCCCGTCTCAGCATTACAGGGCAGACCCAGTCAAGTCAACTGTGCCTGTCGCTTTGAAAAGGTTGAATAAGAGAGGTCTGGTTTTAATCACTCCACTACAGAAGCAGCTTAGGCTCACTTTTGAGAAGACCAATTAACAAAGGGAGTCTTAGACAAAGGAGCCCGATGATACGTATTTAGAGACAGCTTTGATGCCATATTGGATGTGCTGCACTGGAAGTATATTTATGCAAGTGTAAAACAGGTTCATGTCAATACAGAAGGCTTTGAAGAGGGAAAGTTGTCCATTGCAGTTTGTATTGGGATGTGGGTCGAGCTACTGAACAATACAATAAGCAAGAACAAACTAGCTTAAAGTACAATATTGCTTAATAGGAGCTCTGTGACGTATGTAATTATTGTTAAGCATAATGGCATGTCCAAAATTTTGTAGCAACATGTTCTAGCTGTAGCAAAAAGGTTCATGTTGCAAAATCCCCAGAACTTTCTGTCGTATCTGCTTGTTTTCTGAGTGTGTTTCTGTTACTCCAGTTTCCTGCATTAACCTCCAAGGTGCTCATAACCAATAACCTTGCTGAAGATCTGGAATGGCACTGTGGCGGCTCACTGCTCCTAATAAATCTCTGCAGCCTTGAAACAAAGGTCACATGCAGAGGACGAATCAGAATAATCTATGCCACCCCCCCCGAGGGGTTACAAGGCACTGGCCTTGATCCCTAGATGATTTCAAGTTGAAACAACATAAAAAACAAAAAACAAAATGCTGTTTTGATTATTTCTTGGTAAAAAAATAAAAATTAATAGGTTGCGTTCACGTGACATCACAACATTCTAAAGAGCCCATAGTTTAAAATTGAGGTGGAGGGCAACTGAAAATGTCATGGCCGTAACTAGCCTGGCTAACGCCAGACTGCTGTGTGCGCTCGAATCTTTTCGAACTTCACAACAGCCTGGGGACCATGGCCGACATTTTTCCATGGATTTGGGCACCAATCACAGAACGAGGAGGGACGGTAAGACGATGACGCGCTATTTGACATACGGAAGCTTGTAGTTTGTTTAGGGATAAAAAAAAATAAAAAAATATTTACGGATCCAACATGACAGCAGCAGACGCGATGCCATCTTTCGATCAAGCTTTAGAACGTGTTCTAAATAGTTTAGCTCAAAAGTTTACAGCAGGTACGTCATACGTCATCTGATACCATGATAGGATTGGCTATGGCTACGTGCAGACGCATGAGAGACATTCGTAGCGCCCAATAAACGGCTATGGACAATCGTAAACCACACCTCTCCTACGAGAAAATGAATTGGTGGTCCCCAGACTAAATATCACTTGTGATTTTAGTCTGGCGTTAGCCAGGCTAGGCCGTAACCATAGTAACGGTCAAAATGCAGATTTATGGTCTTAAATCATTGCTAATTTCTCTGTAATTACTGGGCCAATTCACATGAAACAAAAGCTGTCACAAAGTTCAAAGTCATATCTTGCAGCACATATGAACATATGTCTAATTATTTCCTCCCAAAGGCGTCCAAAAGTGGAGACAATATTCAAAAACATGTGCTTGATGTTGGCCAGTAGAAAAGACTTTCAGCCATAAAATTCACATGTCAGGTTTGTGAATCCAATCACTATCACATGATGATCAGAGAAAACATTTGGACATTATCTTTTTGGAAATTTCTTTCAAAAACTGTTTCTCTCCCATAGAGTTGTATTGGCACCTGCCCTCCAACTGAAATAGAATTCTATAACGTGAACGCAATCTATTGGGGTCGAACAAGAAAGTAAACGATATATCCACATTAGTGAACTAGATTTAAAAAGTTTTGCCAACTTTAACAGCATTTGTTCACATGGTTACTTTGGGGCTCGTATCCCAAATAGTTTGGAAACCCCTGCCTTATAAACTAATAACAAGGGATAAAGAATGTACTTTATACCAAACCTCAACAGATTTAAAATTACAGTTGTATCTTAACACCTAACATATATAAAAAAAGAAAAAGCACAGTGACATCCCAGACTTCAGTGACATGAAACCGCCTGATTCCTATTTCCCATGTGTACTTAAAAAATAAACAAAAATAAAAAGCTCACCAAGCTATCTGGGCCAAACACACACTTAACCGTTGGACTGACCTGGTTCAACGTTCAATAAATACAACGTACTGTGCACTGCGCTTGACCTACATCTACGGAGACAAAGGTGTGCATGTACTGTGTCCCACCAACATAAACGAGTGCAAGAAGAACAGACTGATGGGAAGCCCAGACTACTCAATTTTGCTAAAGTTGAATTAAAAAAATATTAAAGTATTGATTGATTCATCTAGGATTTACAGTGGGGGAAAAAGTATTTAGTCAGCCAACAATTGTGCAAGTTCTCCCACTTAAAAAGATGAGAGAGGCCTGTAATTTTCATCATAGGTATAACTATGAGAGAGAGAAAAATCCAGAAAATCACATTGTCTGATTTTTAATGAATTCATTTACAAATTATGGTGGAAAATAAGTATTTGGTCAATAACAAACAAGCAAGATTTCTGTCTCTCACAGTCCTGTAACTTCTTCTTTAAGAGGCTCCTCTGTCCTCCACTCGTTACCTGTATTAATGGCCCCTGTTTGAACTTGTTATCAGTATAAAAGACACCTGTCCACATCCTCAGACAGTCACACTCCAAACTCCACTATGGTCAAGACCAAAGAGCTGTCGAAAGACACCAGAAACTAAACTGTAGACCTGCACCAGGCTGGGAGGACTGAATCTGCAATTGGTAAGCAGCTTGGTGTGAAGAAATCAACGGTGGGAGCAATTATTAGAAAATGGAAGACATACAAGACCACTGATAATCTCCATCGATCTGGGGCTCCACGCAAGATCTCACCCCGTGGGGTCAAAATGATCACAAGAACGGTGAGCAAAATCCAGAACCACACGGGGGGACCTAGTGAATGACCTGCAGAGAGCTGGGACCAAAGTAACAAAGGCTACCGTTAGTAACACACTACGCCGCCGTCAGATGAAACCTAAATGGAACTTTTTGGTAAAAACTCAACTCGTCGTGTTTGGAGGAGAAAGAATGCTGAGTTGCATCCAAAGAACACCATACCTACTGTGAAGCATGGGGGTGGAAACATCAGGCTTTGGGGCTGTTTTTCTGCAAAGGGACCAGGACGACTGATCCGTGTAAAGGAAAGAATGAATGGGGCCATGTATCGTGAGATTTTGAGTGAAAACCTGCTTCCATCAGCAAGGGCATTGAAAATTAAACGTGGCTGGGTCTTTCAGCATGACAATGGAGTGGCCTAGCCAGTCTCCAGATCTCAACCCCATAGAAAATCTTTGGAGGGAGTTGAAAGTCCGTGTTGCCCGGCGCCTGCCGCAAAACATCACTGCTCTAGAGGAGATCTGCATGGAGGAATGGGACAAAATACCAGCAACAGTGTGTGAAAACCTTGTGAAGACTTACCGAAAATGTTTGACCTCTGTCTTTGCCAACAAAGGGTATATAACGAAGTATTGAGATTAACTTTTGTTATTGACCAAATACTTATTTTCTACCATAAATTGCAAATAAATTCATTAAAAATCAGACAGTGTGATTTTCTGGATTTTATTTTCTCATTTTGTCTCTCATAGTTGAGGTTTACCTATGATGAAAATTACAGGCCTCTCTCATCTTTTTAAGTGGGAGAACTTGCACAATTGTTGGCTGACTAAATACTTTTTTTTCCCCCACTGTAGAAGTAAACAAAACATGCACTACTGTAATGTAACACCATTCCCCTAGTTTGTAATAGGCTTTTATAGATCATCATCTAGAGGTGCAATATATCCAGTACGTTCTTCAAGAAGTCTTATTTCATTGGCAGAGAGGGCAAAGCATGTGGCAGAGAGTGCAGGGTGAGAGGGTTGAGTGAGTCAGCATCTCATCTAATAGCTTTCACTGCGCATGAGAATTGAAGGCAGTCATCATTCGAATAGGATCATGAGCTAAACAGTTAGTCATAAAGTAGCCCCCGTGGATGATAATATCTGATCTGCGGCCTGGACTAAAGGGACTCGGGCTAAAACGTCAACATAAAATCCCAAGGTGTAACGCACTGATGGAATAGTCTTCTCCACTCTATTGCATTACGGCAAATACTGACGTCTGCAGCGCACCAGAGCCCACACAGTAGCTCAGAGCAGGGTTGATTCACATGTACGGTTTTTTATTTGTCTTTTCCAGGAAAAGTGGCAAAGGCAAGCTTCCTACTGTACCTGCAGTGCTAATGCAATATCTAAATGAAAGCAAAAAAGTGTAGACCATTTTGCAAACCTCTATATCTCTCAGATTTGCAAATTGATTGTCAAAGAGTGATTGAAGCATGTAACAAAATGATCTTTGAATTTGAGATACTGTACAAGATACACTCACGTTGAGAATAATAATGATAATGCATTGTACTGATTGTTGTAGGGAATTACATGGGCTATGCAAATGTAGCAAATCGCTTTTAGCACTTGCACACGGTTATTGATATACATTGATGTTTTAAATCCACAAGTAGCATTCGTGTGCAATACAGCTGAACAATTCCCCCAAAATGTAAAATGCAATTTGGATGACCACAATAACCACATTGCTAATCATGACGCGCGTTGGCTTAACAAAATACTGCATACAATATCATCCCAAATACTTTGCGATTTGTGCATGCAAATATATGAACCAATCTGGGAAGGGGAAGGGAAGTGCTGGAGAGGGAAGTAGATTAACGGCAGGATGCCACAGAGACGCTCTCATTCGCCTGACTGGAGCTCAACAATACACTTGCACATGACAGAGACCCGGGGTAACAGGCAAAACATACAGAAGTCGCAACAGCGGGGGAAGTGACGAGAGGGTCCAAACAGTCATTATCAACACGGGAGAGTTGCAGACTGGATAGTGCCGTCATACCGGATTGTATTCCCAGTTAGTGCAATGGTAAACCGATAGATATATGTTCAAACTAGGGCTGGGCGATATGGACCAAAAGTCATATCCCGATATATTTAGGTCAAATATCAATATACGATATATATCCCAAAATTTTTTTTCCGCAAAGTGAGAGCTGTGAAATTAAATGTTAAGTCATATTTAAAGCCAAATACGAGTAGTTTTGTTGAAAACTCACTATAAAATGTAAACATAAACAAAGCTCTGTAAGGTGCACATTTGAATAAAAAAATATCTTAAAGGGGGGGTATTATGTTTTTTCAATCACATAGCACCAGTCTATAGCATACTACAATGATGATGTAACCTTCTGTTGGTCTGTATATGCAGTAAATTAAAATAACTGCCTTGAATAAAATTGCTCTCTCAAAATGGCTGTACTGAACGTCTTGAAATAGGCCTCTGTCTCTTTAAGAAGCTTTCCAACACGCCCCTTCAGCACACTGCTGTGGCATCTAAACAACACTACTGTGCGGGGAGGGGGCTCTGCTGAGCTGAGGAGCAGTGGTTGGTGGCTTGGCTGGTGACAAAGGGTCCAGAGGCGTCTCCAGGAGGTGGGGGCGTTCCCAGGAGGACTGAGGCATAGCTACACCTAAAATGGCTGCCGTCTAAGTTTTTACTGATTACTCAAAAATATGTGAATGAGCCAAGGCAACACTCCAGGCATGTGTTTAATGAGGGAATGACATAATAACATGATATAAAGCTTGAAAAGTCGATTTTACATAATACCCCCCCCCCCTTTAAATAAAAATAGCCTATAAATAAAATAGGTCACTCTTTTTCTGAGGGCAGCATTTATATATAAAGAGGTAAGACAATAAAGTGCTCAGTTTAGGATAAACTTTAAAAAAAAAATCAGCTCCAGATTAACTGTTTCTTTTTGTTAGGGAATAACTTATCTAAATTTGAAATATCCCGATATACACGATATGGTCTAATTCCATATCTCATTAAAAATATATATCGATATATCTTAAATATCGATATATCGCCCAGCCCTAGTTCAAACTAAGGTGTAATCACCGGTTTATAAAAGATGCTTTGCTAGAATATGACTATGTACGACGATGCTACGAGCGTGAAACAAATATGATGGATATGCCCATTATGTTCAATTTATAGGGTCTGTGCCTAACTTCCTGTTGCCCAGTGTAGGGTAAAGACTCCTTCCTGTCCACATTTTAACATGAACTGCAAATAAAATATGTTAAAAACTGAATAAAACTTAAATGAAATGAGCTCCAGAACACCCCAATTCAAATCCATCACAGTATCACAGCAGGTCCATGCAGCAGGGGCCCGGCTGAGGGGAAAACTGTGCCCTCGCATGGTCCTCTGCTGCCGTCCGAGGCTAGCAGCTTGGGCGAGCGGTTAAGAAAAGTCTCATATTCAAATTCGAAGATCATTTTGTTACATGCTTCAATCACTCTTTGACAATCAATTTGCAAATCTGAGAGATACAGAGGTTTGCAAAATAGTCTGGCTTTTTTCTTTCATTTAGATATTGCATTAGCATTGAAAGTACAGTAGGAAGCTTGCCTTTGCCACTTTTCCTGTTGGAAAAAACAAAAATACGTACATGTGAATCAACCCTGCTCTGAGCTACTGTGTGGGCTCTGGTGCGCTGCAGACGTCAGTATTTTCCGTAATGCAATAGAGTGGAGTAGACTATTCCCGTCAATGCGTTACACCTTGGGGTTCTACGTGGACGTTTTAGTCCGTGTCCCTTTAGTCCAGGCCACAGATCAGATATTATCATCCACAGGGGCTATTATGACTAACTCATGATCCTATTCGAATGATGACTGCTTTCAATTCTCATGCACAGAGAAAAAGTCCAAGGATAGAGCAAATCCGCGTCCGTCCACAATGTCCGGTGGTGGCAGCGGCACCAATGTAGTGGACCGATGGAGAATGGATAGAGAGCAAATATATTCGGAGGCCATGGTGTAAGGCTGCGGTCTACGTTTGTCTACGGGAAAGTAACCCTGAACAATCACAGGGTCAGGGCTTGTGCATGCGCGTTAGAAAAGTGAGAGTAACAATAGCTTATATTTACACAAAACTATACAGCAGCTACAGAAGAAGAAGAAGAAGATCTTTATTTATATAGCGCCTTTCACAGACATGGTCACATGACAGTAGCAGCTTTTGTTCGCTGATTTTTAAGGCTGCACAATATATCGCCAAAAAATATTGTATCGCGATATTAGGTGACGCAATATCCGTACCACAAGAAGCCACAATATACCGCAGCATCACTAAAGTCACATCAAACTTGACCCTTGTTTTGATCCTGATTTTGAGATTTTTTGATGACTTCAGTAGTATCGTTGTCGCAATATTGCACCGGCGTATCGCAAGTTGCCAGATGTGTCACAAAAACACGCTGTATTTGGTAAACAGCAGCCCTTCAAAGTTGTTGAATGCAGACAGGTGCACCCAACTGTGCCCAATGGTACAGCCCATTTAGACCATTGTCCCTTTCTATTTTCATCATTGACACGTACAGGGCGATAGTATTGCTTGGAATACTCTGTACACCTTTGAATAGCTTTAATCAGAAAGAACCAGATCATTCGGCACATTCAGTCTCACCTGTGGATTAACCTTCTGGGGACTTGAGTGAATGCAGGTCAGCTACGCAGGGAGAATGCACTAGTCTTAAGAGGATGACAGAGCTGCGAATATCCCCTGAGACGCCTTGGCAATATATTTGGAGCACTGACATGCACTAACTTGGTCTCAGATTGGGACTATTTATGGAAGGCTGGTTACTTTTTAAAGCAGAGGATTCTATTTCGGGCAAAAAACAACTTGTGGTTTCCATCAGTGTAGCTAAGTTGGTCCATGGCCCTGACCTTTCTCTCAGGATAATAGGCGACGTACTGCGGGGAATGAGCTAATGTGATAGTGGTTACGTGGCAGAAGTCATGCTGTAAGACGTGACTCAGGGCATATATACAGTAAGTTCAGTGCAGGTAATTGGATGCATTGCACAAGCTATTAAATGCATTATACAAGCATATTAAATGCTTGTATAAAAGGGGGAAAAATGCAATTAACTAAATCAGGTGATTGAAACACATGGTGACACCAAAGATGGAAAGTAACAGAAGTCCTTTTTTTACTTGGGGACAGTTATTTATTAATGTTCAACTTTTGTAAATTAATAAACCTACCTTTCTTAGTCATTTGATTTCATGTTTTGAGTGCATTAATCAGCTGTTACACAATGATAATAGTGTTGTTGCTGCATGCTGTGGTGCAACCTATTTTATGATCGGTTGCCTAGATAAACACTGAGTCACACATGCAAATTTTGTTCCTCAACAACTGACTGACTGAGTCCATTGACAAAATCATTAAACGGGCCAAAGCGATAGGAGTAACGCTGAACATGCAAGTTGGCAGTCCACACAAAACAAACAGGGCTGATGAACAGTGCCCGTTGCAGGACACAGTTAAAGGCTTTAATACATCCACAGGAATGAGACAGGCGGAGGATACCGAGCTTAAACAACCCCGTTAGCATTATTTTACCCAACAGCTTAGCTTAGCCCTCATGTTAGCGCGCATTGTCAATTTAATAAAAACAAGCTTGAAAAAACAAACAAAAAAAGACCTTCTTCGGTTTCATTTTCGCAAGTACATTTACTAAATTACTGTCATTTTGCCGTTGATTAGCATTTACAGTACAATTTTGACATTAATGTGCTTACTTGTCCTTGCTAATGCTAATGCTAATCTAAGCAGCAGTTGGGGCTAACGACATACAGTGGTAATTGTGTAAAAGTCAGCCTCGCATGCTTCCAGGCTGCTAAATCACAGGTTTGTGGAGGTGGCAGTTATTACCTACTTAACCATCTGAGTGTCTGTCTGTCCCTCTTCCTAACAGCACACTCAGTCTTCTCTCTGTTCTATCAGTTATAGCCTTGTCATTTGCAGCTCCATGTATGAGTGTTGATGGCCCGTTGACTCAGTGTCGGGGGCTGTCTGCAGTCTGGAGATGATTTTTGTCTGTTAGACTATGGGCTAAAGTGAGGAGACATGGGTGTGTATAGCGTCTGGGACGAGGGCATGCGAGGCTACGTGAATGAAATAAATGCGCAGAGTGGGCGTGTTGGTAGCCATCTGTCTGCGGGTGTGCTGTTGAGAATGCTTCGTCAGTTACTGTCCCTCAATGTGCGAGACACCTGCACACAGAGAATGGGGCAAGACAATGCTCCCGAAGGCCCCCGGCTGGCACCAAAACGCCCCAAAATGAGACACATGGGTGCACAGAATCACACACGGGGTTTTAGCTTGTTTGTATTTTGGAATAGCAAAACCTTATCAGCCATGTGTTTCCACTGGAAGGTGTGAAGGCAAGGTGATGCTATAGACGTCAATAGCATGACGTATAATGTCAACATGCCACAGTGGCATATGGAGGTTGAATGGAATTTGTTAGACAAAGGCATTCCACATTAGGGCAGATGAAAAGGCTGCATTCAGCTGGTGTTTGTAAAGTGGCAGTTGCAAATGCAGGTTGTACGTTACATAATAGTAACTTATTGTTATTGAGAAAAAAAAAAAGAATAGTTTTGGCTTGTGTTGAAATTACTTTTCAAGCCATATACAGTATGAGACAAACACAAAAACCTTACAACAAAGATTTGTTTGCCTGCAAATCTTTGGATGCACATTATGTGTAAACAGAATACATTCTACTGAACCCATTTTTGGAAGAACCCATTTGCTTTTTTTGTAAAGTAGGACTCAGAGAGCAGGTCAGAAGAATGTTTCAAGACGTCAGCCGGACAAAAAGCATTCATCTTCAATCTTGAATCTTTTTTTTTTACATACTGATAAAGTCTATGTGGATAACATTTTGTGCTATTGTGGCATGGTGGCGCAGCACTTCGTGCTCTTGCTTCACAGCAAGAAAGTCCCGGGTTTGATTCCCGGGTAACGTGGGGTCTTTCTGAGTGCAGTTGGCATGTTCTCCCTGCGTCTATAAGGGTTCCTCTGGGTGCTCCAGTTTCGCCCATCACCCTAAAATATGTACAGTGGTCTAACACCTCCAGCTAGGTTTTCTACTACCTACTGCTCCGATAGAATACTCTGAGGACTGATTCAAGGATGAGTCAAAATCAGAGGACACATTCTCCTACAGGACAATAAAGTTTACAAATACAAAATGTGTAAGTACAATTAGATTATTTCACCCAGTACATCTAGATAAAGTTGCACTAAAAGTGTATGACAGATTGAAACAAATACGTAGAAACCAAGTCCTATTTCAGCTTAAGCTAACAAAGTGACTGGAAGTGACTCTCAAATATAAACTGCAAACTAGATATTATATTTACCCGACAGATACATTATTTCCCTGACACAGCTATAGGCGTAAGGCATAACATATAAATCTGGACCATGCATGCAGACACACCACATTTCATACACCACATAGATAGTGGTTTGGAAAAATGCACTGTCAACAACACAGTTAAATTCCTGCAGCCACACATGCAAGCACGCGGGGAAACATGACAGAGTAGAGACGGGCTGACTACAGAGTGTGTGCATGCCCTCGTCTGCTCTCTCCAACACTGCTTTGTCCCTTCAGAGGTGTCCCACTGTAACATCTTAATACACAGGCAGACCTTATGAAACCCGTGCCTGTTTATGGCCCAGGACGGCGCCCTCTGGAAGGCTATAAGGAGGAGAAGACGTGAAGAGAATCAAGCCTTTGTGCATTTGTTTTACAGTCGGTGAAAGCAAATGAAGTTAATCACTGTGCTGAGTGCTGAGTGACGGCGAGGAGTAAATTCGTGTTTGAAGCTTGTGAGTGTCAGTGTGAAATGTTACATGAGTTTGTACAGAATTGTAGCTTACAGTGCCTCTCGAAAGTACTATTACACCTTGAACTTTTGCACATTTTGTCATGTTTACAACCATAAACATAAAGATTTTATTTTGAATTTTTTACTGAAAGTTCACACACAAGTAACAGACAACTGTGAAGTGAAAGCAAAACGATACATGATTCAGTTATATTTCAAAAATAGAAAAGTGAAAAGTGGGGCGTACACAGTATTCATACAGCATTTCTCTGAGTGCATTAAATTGCCTTTATAACATTCCTAATGACTGCAGAATGTTCACACCTTGCCCTGACGATTAAATAGAGGCCACCTGTGCATAATCTACTCTCAGTATAATTACAGCTGTTCTGTGAGGGCCTCAGAGCTATGGTCAGAGTGTATTTGTCACTAAACAACATCATAAGTCCAATAACACACCAGAGAGGTCAGGGATAAAGCTGTGGAGAAGTTTAAAGCAGCGTTAAGTTATACAAAGATTTCCCAAGATTTGAACATCTCAGGGAGCACTGTTCAATCCATCATTCGGAAATGGAAAGAGTATAACACCACTGCAAACTTACCAAGACACGGCCGTCCACCTAAACTAACAGACCGAACAAGGAGAGCACTGGTCAGAAATGCAACCAAGTGCCCCAAGATAACTCTGGAGGAGCTGTGACGTACTGCCACTGAGCTGGGGGAATCTGTACATGGGACAACTATAAGTCGTACTCTACACAAATCTGGCCTTCATGGACGAGTGGCAAGAAGAAAGCCATTATTGAAAGGAGGCCGTAAGAAATCCCGTTTGAAGTGTGCTAGAAGTCATATGGAGGACACAGCTACCATGTGGAAGAAGGTGCTTCTTTTCCTCAGCCGGTACTGGGAAGATTATAAGAATAGTTGGGAAGATGGATGGAGCCAAATACAGAGACATTTTGGAGGAAAACCTGCTGGAGTCAGCAAGAGAATTGAGGCTGGGGCGAAGATTCACCTTCCAGCAGGACAATGAGCCTAAACACAAAGCTAAATTTACAATGGAATGGTTTAAAAAAAAAAAAAACATATTAATGTGTTAGAATGGCCCAGTCAAGTCCTGACCTAAATCCTATTGAAAATCTGTGGAAAGACCTGAAAACTGCTGTTCACAAATGCTCTCCTTCTAATTTGACAGAGCTTGAGTTGTTTGTAAAGAGGAATGGGCTAAAATGTCAGTCTCTAGATGTGCAAATCTTGTAGAGTCATACCCCAAAAGATTTGCTCCTGTTATTGCAGCAAAAGTGGGTTCCACAAAGTATTAATTCATGCTGTATGAATACTTATGCACGCCCCACTTTTCACTTTTCTATTTTTTGAAAAATAACAGAATCATGTATCATTTTGCTTTCACTTCACAGTTGTCTGTGTGAACTTTCAGTAAAAAATTCAAATAAAATCTTTGTTTATGGTTGTAAACATGACAAAATGTGCAAAAGTTCAAGGTGTATTAGTACAGTACTTTTGAGAGGCACTGTATATATATCATTACGGTATGTATTTTCAAAACAACCAAGTGAAAGTAATGATGGAATTAATGCCTATCATTTAGCTCAAAGGCCAATCACACTGGTACCTTGCATGGACTTATGACCTTAGCATTGGGTGACCACAGTACCACAGTGCAGCACTAGGGAGGAAGGGAAGGAAGTAAGGACTTTATTTGTACAAGGGATCCAAAACACAGGTGTGCAGTTGTTAGTGAAGGTTTAAATCTCGTTTCCTTCAGACCCCGGATCACATTCTGGGATGATGGGATGTTAATGGGATTAGTCAACCTGTCCACCTGCCACTGCATTATGGGTAAAAAAACAACAAACAAGCAGTATGTCTTTAAGTCTCATTTGTAAGACCTACACAATATGATCTGAGAATTGTTGTTGCCACTTTTTCATTGTATTTTTGGTGCTATTTTACCATTTACCATTCAAAATGTTTTAGACTGTCATGAAGTAGACTTGGGAAAATAAAAATAATACAATACGAATGCGGAAGGACCCAGAGGATAACCCTGAGGATCCCCTCCCATACGCACTACACATATTTTGAGCCAGGTCACTCCCTTGAAAGTGACACATAATACTGTAATATGTCTCCTCACCTAACACAGCCAAACAAGGGAATCCTGTTATCATTTTATGAAAATGTTTTGTGGGGGTGGAGGAGCAGCAGTATCTTACAATGGAACTCTAGGGAACTCCATCTCATTTTCCTATTGTCCCATATGTAGTTTCTATCGAATCAAAGGCCCTATTCAAATATGGCTTGGGACTTCTTCCTACACCGTACAAGTTCAGACTGATGTCACTGATTTACATGTGTTCCCCCGACTATCCTGCAATGCAAAACAGCAGTCAATAGTGAGTAGTTTTCTTCTCTGTGTTCTACATGTCTGTATTCTAAACATTGATATGATTCATAGCCTATGTATATATATATTTTTTTTTCCTTGAATTTGTTTGCTACTTTTTTGAGGCTTTCAATGGTTTTGAAAATGTTGTAGTTGTCGATTTAAAGACATTTTCTGAACTCATTCCTGTTCGCTATGCGCCCAGGCCACCTGCGCTCATGAGTAGGTCCATTTAGTGCGGACCCCGTGGAGGGAGCGTGCCAACCAGACTGTGAGTGAGAAGTAGGCCAAGATTACGAGAGAGCAGTGCCCCAGACAGAGCGCTCCCCCCCAGCCCGCAAACACACATGTACGCCCAGCCAGTATAATGGTCCGGCGGGTAAGTACCACAATTACCGCGTGTAAACATGTGAGGTGTACTGCCGCTGTCTGCAACATCAAAACACTTTAGCGGGGCCTTTGGAGCACCTGCAGTCAACATGTGCAAAAAGAAACTGGGAAAGCACAGCACAGTACGCAGGGACTTTTTATTGTAGAGGATAGAACAAGCAGAAGTGAGATTGGTGAAATTACATTGTGCTAAAGAACACTCAAATGTACAAGGAAAATTTAGATTTATTTTTTTCAAACATTTTGATGAATTGAGATGCCTTGTGTACGAAATGCGCGGTATAAATGAACATGCCTTGCCTTGCCTAAAAGAATGAGTTTTTGTTGTGTTTTGTTTTCACAGACTTGCAACACATTTAAACTGTAAATGCTACAGTTTCTGAGGAAAAAAAAATACAGTATATACATTTTCTTTAGAAGCAAATTCATGACTCAAGAAACCAGGATTGGCAAAAACAGCAACTTACTTTGAAGCCTGGGAACTGCCTGTATTGTGGGGAAAGTGAAACTGAAATCGGTGACTTCTCTGCCTAGTTTCTCTGTGTCACATTTGCTTTACAGATGAGGCAATATTATCGGGTGGAATTCACAGCACAAAAATCCCTTTATTTTTTTTCCATTTTGATGCAAAAGATGAGCCCACACATTAAGCTGATGTCCAAAAGTTTAAAAAGTCTGAGCGACATGATAAAAGATCTTTGAAGGCATATGATAAAAATTGGCTGTACTGAGCTTTTAACCACGTTACATTGTTTTTCCACTTCAAAATCATACGAGGACTACTACTGTGCTTCACTCATGCAGGTTTGAGTAATCATGTTTACTCTACATTTAAAGCGCTCCAATTGGTATTACTGATTTGTTCCTGCACCGATCCATTACTGGTATCGGATATCAGAGGCAATCCTGCAAACAAATAGAGGATTGGGTATTGCTTTCAAATATTAAATTCTGAAACAATACCTGTTCTGGCTCTCGTCATTTCAAAAACACAACTTTCATCAACTTAAAGCAGAACTAAGTAACTTCTTTACCTTAATGAATCCTTTTCGTAGTCCCTCTGGGGGTAATACCCAGTGTTAATGGGGGGATTGGGCAAAGAAAAAACACCCAAACTTTCCCTGCACCGGGTCGGAGGTGCAATACACACTAATAGAATCACAAAGAAGAAGCTAACAGGCTAACGGGCAAAGCCAACTGCGGGCTAGTGCCACTTACGCAGTATTTACAGCTACGTTTGAGTGAAAATGATCTACATTGTGTAATTGGGTTGTGGCACAATGTAAATATCCCTCTCTCCCTTTGTCTTTTCTGTCAGCGTAGTATTTACTCTCACGGACAATTAATGAATTAAAACAAACGTAATATGCTACGACACCTGCAGTGGCGCTTATGGCGTCTAGGGGCATGAGTTACTTAGTTCTGCTTTAATCAAAGTGAGTATGAACACAATTTCATTTGGAAGAATTCGATACCGAGTTACTTTTACCCTCATTTAACGATTGTCACGCAAAACAGCTAGTAATGGTATGCTAATGCTAGCATCAGCTAATCAAGACTGGGACAGAAACTATGGCGCCTAAAATAATAAATTAAGGTGGATATTGATTTAACCCAAAGCCTGTCATATGGCCGAGATTATTTAGTTTACAATGTTTTCCATCCATCCATCCATTTTCCACTTGTCCGTTGCCGGGTCGTGGGGGCAGCTGTTGGAGCTGCCCAAATCACATTGCACCAACCCCTATGGCTCCTCCTGCAGGTGGTGGGTCCACAGAAGGACGGCCTCATGGTTCTAACCAGGCCTGTTGGTCTCTCATAAGGGGCTTCTGAACCGCTCTTTGTCTGACCCGTCACCTACGACCTGTTTGCCCTGGGAGGCCCTACCAGGGGCACGAAGCCCCCGACAACAGAGCCCCCAGGATCATTCGGGCGCTCAAACCCCTCCACCATGTTAAGGTGGCGGTTCCAGGGGGGCAATGTTTTTGTTGTTGTTTTTTTTTTCCACACAGTTTTAATTAAAAACCACTTGATATGTAACATCTCGTTTGCAAAGTGGACCATGCACCTTTTCATTCACAACAAGCCACTTTAGGAAGTCTCTTGTATCGGTTGGTATCGGATATCGGTAGATACACAAACCATCACCGAACCTGTTCTGCGCTAAAACTGCATTTATTACGGTTCCATTGATTTGTTAGCATGCCAATGGCAAAAAATGCTGATTTGTGTCCTATTAGTATTTTGGATGTTTCCCCCCAAGTGCCAGCAGAGGGCGCTCCAAGAGACAGTTAGGGGCCAAATAACAGGTTTATAAACTACAATTAAGTATCATTATGTGTAAAAGATGTACAACAAATTGGTTAAAACATTTTGGTTATAACCTCGCAGTATCGTTCCAGTGTAGGTCCTGACACTGTCACTTTCCCCCTTTCTGTGCGGTTGTGGTAGTTGTAACCATTGCTAGATAACTCCTACGTCATCTCCTTTGCTGCGCGATAAACCCTGAGACAAAAGTGCTTCCTGCAAGTTAGACAAACACGACCCTCCTCTGCTTCCTCCCACTAATACGGGACCAGCGACTTTCTCCGGCGTTAATCTGGGCACGAGGCGAGGGTGCCCAGAGTTCAAAGTTTCATCGCACTTCATTTGAAAGGGTCATCAGGACTCACAAACAGTCATTTATCCAGGCGACACAGGCTAATTGTACGGATGTGATGGTTTCCTGTTGAAGCGTGCAGCGCAGATAGCTGTTGTGGGGTGCGACGTGGTTGATTTTGTGATACAAAGGAAAAGCCTGGAAACTGTCAACGTAAAAGTGAAGGTTCCACTGGGGAAAATAATAAGCGGTATTGGTAAAATGAAACTGACTCTACAGCAGGCCCTTTTCTGCACGGTTTTACTAAACACCCCTCAAGCAGATTGACCTGTACTTTTCTATACCACAGCAACATATGACGCGCAGTACTTCGGCTTATACTGTATACATGATTGTGTCATGGGACGTGTGTGACGGGGCCAGCGCGCTGACTTGATGGTTTGAAGTGAAACCAGGCCCCTGCACCGGGGGATTCCTCATTGCTGCAGGAAACTCCACTGCGCTCAACCACATCATGGGCAGTGGGCTGAGTGTCACTTCTCACTTTCATTTCTCAACACTCTGCACATAGAAGAGTTGCATGGTCTGAGGCTGCAGAAAATAGGGATCAAAAATAAATGAAGAAATACTGTACATAAAAAAAGCAGATTATCTTACTGAGGTTTACCATTAGGAATTCAACCAAAAGGCATACATGAGTTTTGAGCAATAAATTAACCAAAACTATATGGCCCCATTTGTCAAACAAACAGCAGCCACAACTTCAGTGTCTTGTATGTGGCGGCATATACAATTCTCTGGGGCCTTTATGTGTTACATTTGCATGTTCTCTCTGTCTGGGTGGATTTCAACAGGGTGCTTTGGTTTCCACCATCCACCTATAACATACGGGTATTCATCCAGATAAGTATAGTTCTAAAGTAATTTTGCAGGGCTGCTTCCAGTATATATCCCTTCAAAGAGGAATATAGGTCAAGTGCAACGGGGAAGATAAAGGTTATTAAAAATTATTATTAGTCATTCCCACTGCCAGGCCAATTTGAAAGTCTTGACGAGCCCAGTCTCAGTCTAGACATTATTTCAAAATCTAAAGCGTAAACTATCGATGCTGAGGTGCCAAACTCACGCGGCCTTTTACAGACATGTTTGCAAGACACACATCTGATGGAATGTTAAATAAAATCATAATACAAAAGAGTGCAGTTTTATTCATGAAAATCTATATCGTTTATATCTTGCTTTTTCTATGTTAATGTTTTGAGTGTTCATATCGATATCAATACGATAACGATATATTGTTGCTTTCTCGATATTAATATCTTGAATGTTCATATCTCGATATCGATACGATAACGATATATCTTTCAGCCCTAATTGTTGAGATAAACATAGAGATTGATTTCATTTTAGTGCATTGCCGTCTCCTACTTTCAATACTACTCCAGCACACTACTACAGCCATTATTCGAAGGCCTGTTATGACTTGAAGTGCTTTGGGATAGAAATCGAGTGGCATTTGAGGGTGTAAATGCTACCACACACATTGCAGGGCCCACATACACACACCCACCACCCGCGTAGGGAGGGTGACTCATTAGTCTCACTAGTGCAAGTTCCCTCTCTCTCTCTTTCTCTCTGTCACTCTGTCTTTTCTCTCGTCCTCGCCACGTGGGGCACCACTTTACACCCACTGACTCAGACTGTCTCCGACTCCCAAAAAGGTCAAAGGCACATCATAGCAGGACAAGTCACAAGACCTTTGTTCAAAAAACTTGGTGTACTTTCACCTACAAAAGGACAAGGAGATTACAAAATGTTGTCCAACTACACGAGGCAAATGTTTTGGAGTGTGCGCTCTGAAATAGGTCAGGCATTTCCCGCTTGTAGATCCAATTCTGATAGTAGTTGTGCTTGATGTCAAAGGACAAGCAGTCATAATATCCCTGTTAGGGGAGTTAAGTGATATTATCTTTGCTATCACTAAAGACACTTCTATAAGCAGTTATTATGCTCTGACGCACACACATCCATTTTTGCAGATAGCTTGAAATCTGACACTTTGTCTTTCTAGTCCAGTGAAATGTTGCTTTGCCCACTTTCAAGGCGTTGCAAATGCAGACATTTTCTAATATAAACAGACATACTGCATTGTTTTTGGTGTGTGAGTGAAGATGTTATTTGGAAATGGTTTAACTTGCTGTAAAAAAAACAACAACAACAAAAAGCTTCAACCCAACTACTGTATCTTCTATCACAGTTTGAAAATGGGAAATACTGGGTGCATGAGCTTTAACATATTACCTTCATATTTGAGATATAAAAGCATGCATCAATTTAGAAAATACTTATTGATTTAATCTTTTCAATAGTTTGTTTTGATGAGAACATTGCACTCTCTGGAAATATGAGATAGATTAAATGTGCCACAATATCAGCACCAGTGATCAGTTAGTGGTTCATAACAAGGAAATATGCCAGTAGGTCAACAAGTTAGGTTATAGAATATATTTCTGAGCATTAGTTTGAAAAGTACAACATACAAGCAGCAGCACATAAGTTGTTCGGTTTCATAGTTTGTTTTATATATCATATTTCGCGCCGTGCCACACACACTGCAAATTGTGGTTTGTGGTGCGTCTCACGCGGTCCTGTCAGATGCACAAACAGTAGTGATTTGTATGGCGTCGGGGCCCACCATCACCCTGCGAACACAAGCTGTGACCCAAATAAGACTTGAATTTGTAATAAACCGTGTAATTTATTATGTTTCCCCTTACAAAATATCGTTGAATAAGCATTAAATAAGCACAAAAATGGTAAATTATTATGAAAACAACGCGATAACACCATTTCAACAGGTAGTGATTTTATACCATACCGCCTTTGCTCTGCCCGATCCCGTCAGACCTTGGAAGCTAAGCAGGGAAGGGCCTGGTCGGTACTTGGATGGGAGACCGTTTGGGAACACCAGGAAGCCTAGCGAATGTAGTGAGTGAGTGAGTGAGTGGTTGGTGGTGGTCGGAGTGAATGAATAGTGCAATGTAAAGCATCTTTGAGTGTCCAAAAAAGCGCTATATAAAACCGATGCATTATTATTATTATTATGTTTTCAGTTCATGAATATATTTTTCCTAAACCTAAAATGGATTGTTGAAAAAGACTTAAAGGGGGGGTATTATGTAAAATCGACTTTTTCAAGCTTTATGTTATTATGTCATTCCCTCATTAAACACATGCCTGGAGTGTTGCCTTGGCTCATTCACATATTTTTGAGTAATCAGTAAAAACTTAGACGGCGGCCATTTTAGGTGTAGCTATGCCTCAGTCCTCCTAGGAACGCCCCACCTCCTGGAGACGCCTCTGGACCTTTTGTCACCAGCCAAGCCACCAACCACTGCTCCTCAGCTCAGCAGAGGCCCCTCCCCGCACAGTAGTGTTGTTTAGATGCCACAGCAGTGTGCTGAAGGCTGCGTGTCGGAAAGCTTCTTAAAGAGACAGAGGCCTATTTCAAGACGTTCAGTACAGCCATTTTGAGAGAGCAATTTTATTCAAGGCAGTTATTTTAATTTACTGCATATACAGACCAACAGAAGGTTACGTCGTCATTGTAGTATGCTATAGACTGGTGCTATGTGATGGAAAAAAGCATAATACCCCATCTTTAAGACATTTCACTGTACTATTGTGAATGCAGTGTAGTAACGTAACTCAAAACCAGCAGCATCCACCTGTGCAAGCCTCTTCAACAGCGCACAGTACACAAGCCTGAATTGTCACTCGTCCATTGAAGAGCCGTTTGAAGCAGTTGCCGTGGTGACTCAAGACTCCCCATTGTGCATCTGCTGCTGCCTCTTCAGAACATACAGTACACACACACACACACACACACACACACACACACACACACACACACACACAGGAACCTGCTGCAACCCTTACTGTACGTCCACCGCTTCACCCTCGTCTGTCCTCACCCACATGGCTGGCGGCAACCCCGGGTTGGACGAGCGGGGCAAAAGGTGCACTGGGTTGGGGTTTACGATTCTGATTCACCCTTCGGAGCGTGCGGCTGATTCACGATGTGTGGCTGTGAAACCTGAGCAGTGGGCCGGGAGAGAAGAGAAAGCACTATGACACAGACAGCGATAAAGGGCATGGTCCCCGGCTCATCTTTGTGCCTTTGGGAAGGGGGGGCCGGGGACAACAGCTGCAGCTAAATACAAGGCCTTCCCTTTAAAGACGCCGGTGACTAACGTTTGCAAGCGGCTTTGTGTCATAGGGTTTTTTGTTGCACGTTATGTACACTCAAAATACCGTTTCTGAAAGGCTTATTAAGTTTCACTGATCATGAATAGGCGGCTTTTTTTGTTGTTGTTGTTGTCTTTGTCTTGCAGGCTGGCTAAGAATTGGAGTCTGTCCTTTTCGGTTCGCAGGAGGCACTGTAATCTGGAATGAAAGAAAAAGCACACTTTGAAATGTATAAGCAACATTTCTGCAGGAGTAAGGATTCTTTAGCCTGTTGAGTAGACTAAAAAGAGTCCTGGCTATCTAGAAAAGCATTTAAACTTGCCATATCGGGGGGTTACTATAGGTAATAAGTCTACAGAGTGCCCAACCTTTTATTTATACTCTGATGTCATTTTGAAAGATGAATGTGAATGTCTCGTCTTCTGTCTAGACTTTCACACCCGCACTGTAAATAAGCAGACTTGTTTTATAAGTAAAACGGCAGCTATGCTCAAACACAGACAGCAAAAAAAGTGATATCAAAGAACCGTTTGAGCGAAGACTGATGTGTGCTTGATCATGTGCTCCGGACAAGACGGGACTTGGACTCACTTTCACACAGTGACTCACAATCATTGCATAAATGATCAAAGCGGAACAAAAGTGATCCGTCTGTTTTTCGAAACGCTAATTCATTGTGTAATTGCCATGGAATGAATGGAATGAATCGTAATTATTGCACAGGCCCACACAGAAATAACACGGAATGCCGAAAAATGCTGGAGGCGCTCTGATCCAAATACTAATCTAACTTTGTTCTTTTCATAATGTTGGTACAGTGACAAGTGCTTACAGATGAGTTTTGACCACTTGTTTTCCAGTCATTACCCGTGAATAGGCCCAGATTGTGCTCAGCCAGTTTAGGGTTAACGTGTCTTTATGCATCGGGGGCAGCTGTCCTGTTCCTCTTTATACAACCCAAGGGACACTGGCACACTTACAATACAGAGACCCACCCCCGACCCCTGAGCCTGCTACTGACTGACCTATCACCTCTCGTTGTCAGGTCAGCGTTTGGTGGGGAAGCTTTGTGACTGTGTGTGAAGACTACAGATGATGACCGTTTGAGTGTTTGTAAATAAGTCCCGGGTTAAGGTGTTCATTTGCCTTCATGTAACCCTCTTTGTGCTGGAATAGTCTTCACTTAGCATGTTTGACGAGTAGCAAGCAGCTTTTTAGCTTCTATCCACTCTATGAGCTTTATGCTTGTTTTTTCTGCATGTTTATGTGTGCAGAAATGCACAGTTAAACAGAGTTGTGTCAAGTTATCCATAATACTTTCAGTCATAAAGTAGCAGTTTGTTTGGCTTTACAAAAAAAGCCAAAATAATGCCTAACAATGGAGTCTTAAAGCAGAACTAAGTAACTCCTGCCCCTAGAGGCCATAAGCGCCACTGCTGGTGTCGTAGCATGTTGCGGATTTTTTACTCATTAATTGTCCGTGAGAGTAAATACTACGCTGACTGAAAAGACAAAGGGAGAGAGGGATATTGTACATCCAATTACACAATGGAGATCATTTTTTTCACTCAAACTTGGCTGTAAATACGGTTTAAGTGGCGCTAGCCCACAGTTAGCTTTGCCCGTTAGCCTGTTAGCGTCTTCTTCGTATTGAGTTGCATTGAGTTGCCTTGTGTACGAAATGCCCGGTATGAATAAAGTTACCTTGCCTTGCCTACGTGATTCCATTAGTGTGTATTGGTGACTCCGACCCGGTGCAGGGAAAGTTGCAATTGTGGTTTTCTGGCCAGAGACACCGGGGGGAGATGAAAGACCCCCCAATCATCCCATGAACACTTGTATTACTACTACTACTACTACTACTACTACTACTACTACTACTACTACGGAAAGGATTTATTAAGGTAAACAAGTTACTTAGTACTGCTTTAAGCCACTGATATTTAAGGGCTATACAATGCAATCCATGAAGTAAAGTAATGAAAGTGAGCAGAACAAAGCACACAAATAAATTCAAAGCATTTGCATTTCAATGAGCACTGTCCCGATCAAGTTCAGTTTACAATACTGTTCTCAAGAAAGCACTGGTTTGCCGGCAGTGACGTGGGTTCCCAGGATTTTCCACGTTGGGTAAATTTACCTAAAAACACACACATTGCTCCATTGGTCAACAGAGACTGCAGCTGAGTGGGTACAGGTTCAGAACAGTCAGTGCACTGGGTAGTATTCACGGTTGATATTGTGAAATTCAGCCCACTGTTCAGGAAGACTCTGCTTGTTTGACGGTAAATGTCCTCCAACGTTACGCATGCAGGACAATAAACAAAGGGCAGTACTATTAGTTAGCTACTGTTCAAACGTATAAGAAACGTTGTCAATAATTTAACTTACTGCAAGGAACACACAATGTTTAGTATTCTTAATTATTTCATTCAATTACAAATGAGGGTAATTGATCAAGACAGGTGCAAGCAGGTAAATAGTGTTTACTCTGGCTATTTGTGGTCACCTTGAGCCTAATTTACCATTTGAATGGAATGGACGGTTTGTATAGAGCTTTTCACATGACACGAGTCACCCAAAGCACTTTACCGAGCGTAGGGGATTTGAACTTCATTCACTGCAGACATGATGGTGGTAAGCTATGTATGTAGCTACAGTTTCCCCTGGGGTAGACTCCACACATGCTGCGCCAGTGGTCCCTCTGACCACAATCATTCTCGGCTGATGTTTTTAGTGGTAGGTGAAGCCGGAGTACCCGGAGGACACCTACGCAGATGTGGAGAACCTCCAAACTTAAAGGTCCGTCGCCCAGGGATCGATCCGGACAGTCTTGCTGTGAAGTACTAGCTCTAACCGCTGCGCCACCTTGTAGCTCTAAAACTGTATTGCAGTATTACAGTATTAGGCAGTGGTGTGCTGCGTGATCGGGAGAGCCGGGACGCAGCACTTTTGGGCCGTCTGGAACCTGCAAACTTAAATTAACAAAGCAAGGTGAGCTAAATATCCTCTGGGGCGAAGTGAGCTGGTCTAAATGAAAGCTCTTGAGGTCCCAGAATACCCCTGGTATTAGGACCACAAATATGATATGTAAATAAGAGAATGCTGCGTTACAGAGTAAAAGAAAATGTGCTGATCCACATTTCCAGGTCCTACTCATGTTTTTGGAAGACAAATAATATTTTAGGACTGTTGAGAAATGTAATGTTGTTGCAGGTCTAGTTTCATAATCTTTTACTTAAAATTGTTGTTTACAAAAAAAGAAAGAAAGAGCTTGCTCATTTTTAATTGTTTGTTGTGGTCCAAACATACCTAACTTTTGAATGCATTTCTAACATCTACCCTAACCGTGATCAGTTCACAATGCGCATGTTTCACAACTTTCAGTGGCAACACTGATACAGTAATGTAAACAACACCAATGAGTCTGCTTGTTCATGAAGCAATATAAATCCTTTTTTCACAAATGTCCCCTTTTACAGCATACTGAAGAAACAAAACTTTATTCTACTACTTGAAAAAAAGTGACTCAGGGCCTTTAACATGAGTTGAAGAGTTAATGATAATAATATTGTAAGTCCTCAAAACTTATACTCACATAAATGATTTCTTAAAGTGATCTGTGCTTTTACCAGAAAAGCTCCTTATTCCGCCATTATTTCATGGCAAATGTAAGTTACCGTAAATCCCTATGACCATGACTCAAATATAGAGGTAGCCCAGGCCATGTGCTGCTGGTAACATTTAGTAGTTACAGTAATAAACGCAGTGCAGAAGAAATGGCTTTGCACTTTTCCTGAAACAAATCACAGCCTGCACTTTGGAGGAGAGAGAAACACAAGCTCGCATCTGCCTTCTAATAAATATTGATTTTTTTGTCCTCTTGCAGCAGCTCTGATAGTGAGCTGACAGCCTTTATATTCAAGCCACATTATAATGTCGATGCGACCTCTCCTACTACTATTACAAATGAGAGTAAAGTTTTTTAGAAATGTAGAGGAGTATAATTATATTCATCTTTGAAATGTAGTGGAGTTAAAGTAGAGAGTTCTCAAAAGAGGGGCCTATCTCACCAGTCTGGAAACTAGTTGGGGACTCGAGTTGCTGCAGGTTTGATTTCAGCGGAGACCGGTCTCCGCATGGTCTCTGAGGGGTCTCCGAGACCTGTCGGATACCAATGAGATCTCTCGTGATTAGCGGCGACTCTAGTCTCCAGCTAGTCTCTAGGCCGGTGACATAGGCCGTTTACTGACTACCTCTGCATATGACTTTTCTCCTCCTATATGGGCGACAATTGCTCAGTGGCATAGACATTGTGTCCTTGAACACGACACCCACTTATCTTTGCACACGGTGTCTGTGTACGCTGATGTTGCCTTGAACTGCTATAAACACTATGATTGACTGATAACATTGCTGACATTCAACATTATATATGTTCCGAATTGCTACTACAATTACTTCTCAGTACCTGACTCTTTCTGTTATGTACACAACATGTCACACAATACTCACCGTGCCTGTGTGTCTATGTACGCTATGTAAAAGCTTCTTTCAATGGAGGTCAAAGCCATCGCATGGCACGTGCTGTTCAACAGGAGGTGATATTGAATCAGGTGCAGTGACTTATGAGGTAAAATAATTACTCAGGGACATCTTGGATAGAGCAGGGCAGCAGGGGTGAGCAATGTGTTCCCGTGTAAAAGTACTTCAGAGTAATACTATGTCCCTTGTAAGTCAAATATAAAAATGGATACAACTTCTGCAGGATTTTCTATGTGATGAAACAACTATCCAATTCTAATTTGTTTTTGTCAGTGCTATTTTCAAGTATGTATCTTCTTCGGAGAACTGAATGTGACCGCCTGACATTCGATAGTAGCGCGATGAGTCCTTTCTTGTCCAACTTTGAATCAAAAACGTATTCCCTCGTGACCTCGCGGGGCCGTTTACAGTAAAAAGCTGTTCTCAGTCTGATGATGCCTGCTTTTGTGTGGTGCAACTGCCCCTTATGTCCCGGGAGGGGAGGGGTGTGTGTGGGGGAGGGAGGGGGGGCTGCTGTAGTGTCAGAAAAACCCACTGTACCCTTCGCCCAAGCTGTCACCTCCTCCGTCCCAGAAGAGAGAGAGAGAGAGAGAGAGGGAGTGGGCTGAGTGTGAGCTGAGTCAGTGCTGGGCTTTTCTCGATGCTGTTTGATCAGTGAAAGAACAAACTCCTCTTATAAATAAACACCTGTTCTCATGTCAGGGTAGATTGTATTACCTCCACCCCCCACCCCCCACCCCCCACGCTCTAATATTTTGTTGGACCACCTCTAGCTTTGGTTACAGCATGCATTAGCTGTGGCACTGTGGCAAGCTTCTGCAATGTCCAAAAAAAAAAAAAAAACATTCCAGTGTTGCATAAAGTTTGTACCGATCAGTTTGGGGGCTGCAGCAGATTTGAAGGTCATACACTGCCATTAAACTTCCTTGAATGGTTTCAGGGATCAAATTGTCTTCACTTCAAAGCATATGGTTCCGCCTTTGCCGTTGCTAAAAATGGTTTTACATGTAAGGGATAATGTATACTGTACAACACCGGCCAGGGCGAAACAAGACAGACCAGTTCGACCAGACCGTTCTATACATTATCCCGCTTACTATACGGCTGTTTGCCAACTGTACACACACAAATAAACTTCATGCACTTTTATGAAGGCAGAAAGGTTTATTTAATGATTTCCGCGGCAAATAGTTCCCAAAAGTTTGCGCATTGCTTGGCAACGTTTGTTTATTCCAGGCAGTGTGGCTATGCTAGTAGCGGCACAGCTAGCTACTTATTGCTAGCCTAGCTACTTAGTTGAAGGTGCAGTTAGAGAGGAGGAATGGTGGTGAATCTCTGGGTAAGTTGAAAGTCGGACTCCCGTTAACTTCACCAGCGATTCCCCCAACTTCTCTCGCAGGGACGGGGACAGAGATAGTGTCCGCCTGTCCACTACTACTACTACTACTCACTACTTGCGGAGTGATATGAAAGACCTGTATTACAAGCACGAACTCTGTTGCCATTGGCAGCGGTCATTATTTTTTTCATAGGTCTTCTATCAGAAAATAATGACCGGTAGAACGTTGGAAATCACATTCAAGTCAATGGAGCGTTCTACTTGCATTGTGAAGAGCCGTATAATAAATGGCTTTAAAGGCTCTTTGTGACGTGTATCGGAGTGCGGGCTGAGGGGGGAGACAGACTGAACATCACAGTATACAGTATATGGATAAAACCTCTGAACGGCTGATTTTTGCATGGCTCTTTATGACGCTAAAACCATTTCCTGTTTCAGTTCATTGCAAAGCTGTCTGGTGTGTACTGGAGAAAAAACAAAACAGGCCATAACCTTTGGCACAGTCCAGCCCTCTTCTCTCTCTCTCTCTCTCTCTCTCTCTTGTCAGTTCTCTTGTGCATGTCAAATGTGTGAACTATTCCAACATGCACATGATAGAGCTGAGAGGTTTATTGTGTCCCGTCCTGTCCTGTGGAGGGGACACTGGCTTGTGAAACACGTTCCTAATGACAACGTGCGTGTAATCATGCTTTGTATTTCTGACTTACTGGCCACTCTCGTGTGCAAACAGTTTTATCGCATTTCCTGAGTATTTGACTGGCAGTATTTCCTGGATGATGGGTTGGCCAAGGATCAATTTCCAGAGAAAGAAAGCGATTTTGAAGCATACAAGGCTGCTGTTCCGCAAAAGTGCATTTAATTGCAAATTTTGTTTATTTGAGCAGTAAACATTCTGCTCAAAAGGAGTGGGCTGAAGCAAGAAGCTTATGAGCGCCCACCCACCATATATTATCTGTAGTTTGTGCTGACATTTTGCTTACATTAGATAGAGGATAATTAACAGTTTAAATATCCCAAGAAAAAAAAAAGTCAACCTGCTACTTTCCCTGTCTCTCATATGGCATTTTCTTATGTGGGTATTTTATTTCTAGGTTTGTTTACAAGTCTATTCTCTAATGATCTGTGGATTTCTTCTTCCTTGATGGCACGAGCATTTTCCAAGATGACAATGGCAGGCTTCATCAGGCTCTTCTTCTTCTTCTTCTTCTTCTTCTTCTTCTTCTTCTTCTTCTTCTTCTTCTTCTTCTTCTTCTTCTTCTTCTTCTTCTTCTTCTTCTTCTTCTTCTTCTTCTTCTTCTTCTTCTTCTTCTTCTTCTTCTTCTTCTCTTTCTTGGCAAGGCAAGGCAAGTTTATTTGTAGAGCACAATTCATACACAAGGCAATTCAAAGTGCTTCACAGTTGCAGAAATACAAGAAAACAGATCAAATCAATCAACATAAAGTTAATCAATTGCAGTAAAAGGCAAGAGTGCAGATAAAATACTTTCAGTTTTCATATGCACGGGTAAAAGAGCTGTTTTCAGCCTGGATTTGAACATTGTCAGAGTTGAGGCCTGTCTCACATCCTCATGAAGACTGTTCCAGATTTTAGCTGCATGAAACTGAAACGCAGCCTCACCGTGTTTATTATTGACTCTGGGAACCACCAGGAGACCCCTCCCTGAAGTTCTCAGGGCCCGAGATGGTTCATACGGCTCTAACATGTCAGAGATGGACTTTGGTGCTAAACCATGAAAAGACTTGTACACAAGCAGAGCTGTTTTAAATTCTATTCTCTGAGTGACAGGAAGCCAGTACAGAGACCGGAGCACTGGACTAATATGGTCGTATTTCCTGGTTCTTGTCAGGACTCGAGCAGCAGCGTTCTGGATGTTCTGCAGCTCTAACAGTGAGCAGGCCGTTACAGTAGTCTGACCTGCTGGAGACAAATGCATGGATGAGTCTCTCTAAGTCTGGTTTTGACACTATTCCTCTGATCTTAGCAATGTTCTTCAGATGGTAAAAAGCTGATGATGTTATTGCTTTGATGTGGCTGTTTAAGTTCAGGTCTGAGTCCATGATTACTACTAGATTTCTAACCTGATATCTTTTGGTTTCAGAGCGAGAGACTCAAGGTGACTGATAACACTTTGTCTGTGGGCCAAAGACAATGATCTCAGTTTTGTCTGAGTTTAGTTGGAGAAAGTTGTTCTGCATCCACAAACTGATCTGTTCGATGCAGTGACAGAGTGTATCTTCTTCTTCTTCTCCTACCTCCTCCTTCTTCTTCCCATCAACAAAACAAGAGCTTATAGAAAATATGAATGCGAGAGTGGACAGAAATACATCTTCTGACATAGCAAAAGCTTATCAGAGCAGTGCCGCAGGGGAATGTGCGCTGTAATCAAAGATAAAGGTGTGTGACCTTCTTCGTGTGGCGACTTCTTTTGGCTGTGCAGCACTTTGTGTGGACTTAAATTGTGTTTGCATCCTCAATAAATACGTCACCACAAGCTTGAATTTGACTGTTTTGGCCTGATCCAGAGGCAGACATGCAGACAGGACGGGAAACCCACTGAAGGATAGTTAGTACGGGACACTCTGTGAGGGAGCTGCTTTCCATATTGGAGAGCTGATGCCGGCCTGGTTACATGAGCTAATATGTAAGGCCCGCTTGTTTGAGTTTGTCCTGCACACCCATGGGAGAACACAACTCTGAGGAAACTCGGTCATTTTTCTTGATCACATTGCCCATCTCTTTTACACTTTTCTACCGCAATAGCTCTAAGCACATTCTGTGATGTCACGGCAAAGCATTCCACGCACTTGCATTCCCACACCACGCGATACTCGAGTGGGGAATGCTGCATCGAGCGCGAGCTACTTCAAATACTGTACTGCAAGTTCACTCAGCCCAAGCCCTGACGGTCAGGTGACACCATGTGACGGGATACTGTGAAAGGGTAGGAAAATGTCATGTTATGTTGCCAAGGGCCTGTATCAGTCTTAATATACACATACAGCATTGCAACATTAGGATAAATGAACTGGTAATATGAGCACAAATAGGTCACGTTTACCTCGTGGCGTGTTAGTCGAGTCTCAGATTCTGCTGTAAACATGTGGATGAAAACAAAGTTGTGAGAGAAGAAAGTTGGGTAATATAACTTATAGCACTGACAAACCCTCTAAGGGGCGCACCAACAAGTTTCCTTTATGTCATTAATCGCCAAAGACAACAACAACTTTGGTCTTTGGTAACTTTGAAGTGGGCACTGATGTCACGTAATCGTGCTATTGAATTATATGCTATATCTGTTCATTGACCATAGCTTATTTCAAGCCAATCTGTGTTATTGTTTGTATTTTTTGAAGTTTGTAGTTATATTAGTATCTTCAAGCCACATATGATGATTATAATAATGATAGTAATTTCAAATGATTACATTTTTAATTTGATCTTTATAGAATGTTTTTATTTAGTAAAATAATTATCAAGTCACGCACTCTGTAAGCATAAAAAAAGGCAAAATAAGACAGTAAAAACATATCATATATCATATGCACTAACCAACAAATAATCATAATTGTTTTTGAGTGAGAAACAGCAGCAAAACAGAAACACATTTATTTATTTAGTTTATCTATTCATGCATTAAAACGAACTGAAACGTCTTTTCTTCTCTTTAACGCCCGCAGCCCCAAAACCTACAACTTATTACCAACAAAAGGTCAGTTTCATGTTACAACAACATCGGGGAAACACATGAGAAGAATATTCCCCAGAACACGGTTCACTCTCATGCCGTGTCGGTTTGCTCATTTCATGGACTAGTCTGTGGCGCCCTCTGGTGGACAAAGGTCAAACCTACGACGCAGCATCACTGTATTTTTTTGCCATGAGTCTATATACTATAAGCATGGCTATAATGTGGCCATACCGCCTTTGCGCTGCCCAATCCCGTCAGATCTTGGAAGCTAAGCAGGAAGGGCCTGGTCGGTACTTGGATGGGAGACCGTTTGGTAACACTAGGAAGCCTAGTGAATGTAGTGAGTGAGTGAGTGGTTGGTGATGGTCAGAGGGGCCGATGGCGCAGATTGGTTGCCTTGCTTCCGTCAGTCTACCCCAGGGCAGTTGTGGCTACAATAGCTTACCACCACCAAGTATGGAGTGAATGAATAGTGCAATGTAAAGTGTCTTTGAGTGTCCAGAAAAGCGCTATATAAAACTAATGTATTATTATTATTATTATTATTATTATAACACTAGTAAACTCAGCTAGTGACAATTGTTCACATATCTCATACTTAATGTCTAACTTGCTGTTATGCCCATAACATTATTATTTCAAATTCTATGGTAAAATACTGTATGAAAATGTGTTGTGATGAAGGAATGATAAAATTAGGTGGAACACAAAGGTTGAGTTCTAAATATGCAAACCTTCCCCAGGAAGTATGATATAATCCAATCTACATCATACTATCTTTCCTGTATAGATTTATAAGGGAAATTTTTACTTCAAAAGTCATTTTCTCAAAAATGCTTACGTTCTCACGATAGGTACAACATCTACTCTTAAAATATCACCTTTTCTTGCAATTCTTGTAATTAACAACATTTTGAAGTTTCGATATTTACTTAATAAATATCGAAACCTTTTGAGCAGAATGTGTACTGCTCAAATAAACTAATAAACTAAACTAAAAAACTAAACTAATAAATCAATCTAAGATTATCCATTAATTTGTTCATCAAAATACAAGTCATTTTTAGGCATAAAAAACGCCTAATTATTGAGTGTACTATCATCATATATCATCTAGTTCATGTCGCTGATTCTGATAATAAAAGATGTGCTATGAGCTTAGTTATTTAGTAAAGATGTTTCTTTTTTTATAGCCCCCACATTGTTGTTGTAGTAATAATGACAAATGAATGCTGCAGATTTCTTCCCACAAGATCCTTAATTACGAAAGCCTCAGGCCAGTAGCTCAAGTGACGATTTAAGAACCCAATGAAGAAGAGGAGAGAGAGAACAATAATAGTGATTGTATAAGGTGTTTTGCGAGCTGGCTGTTGTTACTTCGCTTCCCAGAATCCAACAGTCTTCTCCCGGTGTTGATGGATTGCACTCTTCCGACTCCGGGCGGGCCAATCGCAGAGCGGCTCAGCATCTCTCCCCTCCATCAGCTGATGCTCCGCACACCTCACCCCATCGCTTTATTGGAAAGACGATGCACAGATTTGATCATGAAGCAAATGATGAGTCACTCTGAGAGAGAAAAACAAAAGTGCTTTCGAGCAAACCGAGAGCCCGCGGTGATTCTCTGGCAGTGCATTTGTAGGTCAGTTTTCCATATATTGTAATTGGAGCTATAGCATCTGCTCCTAGCCTATTTTTAGCCTGCTGGGACAGTACTGTACATACCGGACAACAACTCATGGTAATGGCCGGCCATATGCTGTTTGACATTCAGGGTTTACTCCAGTGACCAGCCACAAGGGGATGTACAGAGGGGAGTTGGCTAAAAGTCCCCTGTAACATCAGCACACTCACTGTCTGGGAATGTTTTGGGGCCTGTTGTGAAGTTTTTGAGCTTTCTTTCTTTTTCTTTTTTTCTTTTCCCTACAATGTTATATGCATCTCTTAATCATTAATTAGTGATGCTGTCCTTTCAAAACCATTTTTTTCAAAGCACTTGTTTTTGTAGATAAGGTTTTGGGGGCACCAGCAGAGGCGTGCTGGGTGGGCGCACTGTTTAGGGCCGGGCCGCCCCCACGAAGGGGAAATGTTTCAAAATCAGAAAAGATTTTCGCATCTAACTTTTCATCCTTGTGGCGGGGAGATACCATTTGACGTTGAACTAACTCAGAGGGGTGTTTAAGGGTGTTTAAGTGGAACACCCCTCCGCTTTAGTTGAAGTTGGTGCAGTCCAATCCTGCAGAGACAAGTGTCCGCGCGAGTAAAGAGAGAAAGAGGCAGTGAAAGGGAGAAAAGTGGACAAATAAATATTTTTATCTTCATAACTTGGTGCTGATTGTGGAGTTGTATCAGGCTCAGACTGTGTGTGCAGCGGCCCATTTAAAAAGAGCGTTAAAAAAAAAGCCTAAGAAATGTCAAAGCCATACTTGAACCAGGGACCTCCTGCACCAGAGACTAGCTCTCTATCACTGAGCTATAAACCCACAGATAAGTGGGCCGGTCCCTCAAATTCCGGGCGAATAGTAATATGTATTTTGTCACTTATTAAAGTTTGACGTTCAGAATCTTTTTTTTTTTTAATTGAATTAAATGTGCTCCTGTCAATCAACAGTGGATGCGCATGAATCACTCAGGGTGGGGGATTGGCGGCACGTGGCTAAGGGGTGGCACATAGCTCCTAATCGCTGGTGAGGAGAAATAATGGGAAGCATTGAGGCTCCTTTCCCTACCTCCTTCATAACTGACAGCCCTATTTAGACGTTGTGTCCAAACGGTAGAATAATGAACAGTCGCAAATAAACAGTAAAATATGGAAAATATGGAATACCATGTCAGAAACTTCAAGAAATTGCTTTGTCCATGTATCCAATGTTGTTTCAATGTCTTAAGTCAGATTCTCATTGCCCAGATGCAACACATGTACATGCTTCAAATGGTGGCGGAATCCAGAGCACCCAGATACAAGTACACAATTCATAAAGGCCTCAGGCAGCCCAAGAGTTGAACCCAGGACCTTTTTGCTGTGAGGCAAGGATTACCACAGTGCACTCTAGTTTGAGCTCCTAATACAGGACTAGTACTAAACTGCACAGAATATGGTTTACAGCATTACTGGACAAATGTCATAAAACAAGCTTCGTAAAAACATTAAAATGATGTCAAGGGAGAAATAGCTAAAAATCTCAATCGATGTTCTCGCCTTAAATGTATTTATTATGATGAGGCACGGCTTTGGGATACTGCAACTTTCCATGCAACTCCATGCAACTTCAGAGCTATTATAGGCGGAGGCTCAAACACCATTAAAGTTGAAACTTGCTTGGGTGTGTATAGTGTAGTGGACAAACACTGAGAAACAATCGCGTCTGTAATCCACATAAGTTGTGTTAAATAAAGGAAAACAGCACACCCCTCACGCTGGGCTCGGTGTGCCTCCTCTCTAATCCCCTGCTTTACATTCAGAGAGGACACGGAGGCTTCTTGTACTTGTGTCCTTGTTTGGCTGTGGACAAAGCAAATTGCTGTTTGCTGATGAACTGTGTGAGTAAATATGTGGGATTGCATTCTGATCTCTTCATTTGAACAATCGCTGACATCCTGTCGAAAAAGTCAAGAATAAGAGAAAGTTTCCAACACAATTACATTACAGGTATAATGGGTAAAAAAAGTGTAATAGTTGTGACTAAAACTATAATCACATATTTTTCTGTCTGTCTTAACAGGTCTTAACAGGTTGGGTGCTGGATTTGACCCATTAAGATAGAATATTAAACTCGCCCAACACTGCCCTCTGCTGGATGACTTTTGACTGTTCCCCCAATACTATGAGAGAGAGAGAGAGAGAGTTTACTTTAGTTTATTAGTTTATTTCAACAGGGCCAATTTGAAAAACATTAATTAATTAAAAAATAAATAAATAAACATACATTAAAGATACTTTGCACAAGATTCAGCTTGAGCTAGTTTCCATCTGCAGTCCCTGAGCAGGTGAGTTACAACACAAAATCTACAATATAAATGTATTTAACCACTCAAATACAAATATTCACTCACTCACTCATCACTCACTCACTCACTCACTCACTCACTCACTCACTCACTCACTCACTCACCACTCACTCACTCACTCACTCACTCACTCACTCAATTTAGTGATAAAACATCACTAAATGTCATATTTACATTCACAGCTGACACGACTGGTTTTCCAATAGCACATTGGTTGTATTGCGAGAGAAATCCTTCAGGTCTCAGGAAAGTTTCAGACTCTGTGGGAGTTTGTTCCATTCGTTAATGCCTTTCAATGAGAAGACTGTCTGTGCAAAGCTTGAGCTACGTTTAGGCAGTCTGCAGTCATTGTGATTCGTGGACCTGGAGGTCCTGGTAGATCCGCTGCTATCACTATCACTTTATATCACCATACACCTACACATCTGTAATACAATCCCGCTGTTGTTCTGTCTCAAATTGTTGTCGTCTTACCATATTTTTTACTTTATTTTTTTATCATTTATATATATATATATATATATATATATATATATATATATTGGTGACTAAGAGAGGAAGGTAGTCCACACAGAAGGGGTCTCACTCCCAGAAGGAACAATAGCAGACATTGAGGACAGTTACAAGTACCTCGGAATCCCACAAGCAAATGGCAACCTCGAAGAGGTGACAAGGAAAGCGGCTACGGCCAAATACCTCCAACGAGTAAGGCAGGTCCTAAGAAGCCAGCTCAATGGCAAGAACAAGTCCCGGGCAATAAACAGCTACGCCCTGCCAGTAATCAGATACCCTGCAGGAATAATAAGCTGGCCAAAGGATGAGATACAGACCACAGATGTTAAGACACGGAAGCTCCTAACCATGCATGGAGGGTTCCACCCAAATCCAGCACCCTGAGACTGTACACTAGCCGTAAGGAAGGAGGCCGAGGACTAGTGAGCGTGAGAGCCACTATCCAGGATGAAACATCCAAGATCCACAAGTACATCAAGGACAAGGCTCCAACAGATGACGTGCTCAGTGAATGTCTCAGACAATGGGGAACAGAAGATGAGGTGCTGGAGGTCCCGTCATGGGAGGACAAGCCCCTACACGGGATGTACCACCGAAACATAACTGAAGTGGCAGATATCAAGAAATCCTACCAATGGCTAGACAGAGCTGGCCTGAAGGACAGCACAGAGGCACTCATCATGGCTGCACAGGAGCAGGCCTTGAGCACCAGAGCAATAGAGGCCCAGATCTATCACACCAGACAAGACCCCAGGTGTAGACTGTGCAAAGAGGCCAATGAGACAATCCAGCACATAACTGCAGGGTGTAAGATGCTGGCAGGGAAAGCTTACATGGAGCGCCATAACCAAGTGGCTGGCATAGTGTACAGGAACATCTGTGCAGAGTATGGGCTGGAAACCCCAAGGTCAAAGTGGGAAACACCTCCAAAGGTGGTAGAGAATGACCGAGCCAAGATCCTGTGGGACTTCCAGATACAGACGGACAGAATGGTAATGGCGAACCAACCGGACATTGTGGTGGTGGACATAGAGCAGAGGAAAGCCGTGGTGGTTGACATAGCAATACCAAGCGACTTCAACATCAGGAAAAAGGAACACGAGAAACTAGAGAAATACCAGGGGCTCAGAGAAGAGCTAGAGAAGGCTTGGAGAGTGAAGGCATCAGTGGTGCCCGTGGTCGTTGGGGCACTCGGGGCAGTGACCCCCAAACTGGAGGAGTGGCTCCAGCAGATCCCAGGAAATACATCAGACATCTCGGTCCAGAAAAGTGCAGTTCTAGGAACTGCAAAGATACTGCGCAGAACCCTCAAGCTCCCAGGCCGACGGTAGAGGACCCGAGCTTGGAGGAAAAAGAGACCGCCCGCGGAGGGTGAGGAAGAGTTAGTATATATATATATATATATATATATATATATTCTTTATGCATGCCCATAGCCTTATAATTTAAAGCAGGGGTCCTCAAACTTTTTTCTCTGGGGCCACATTATCGTTGCTGACTGTGATGGGGGGTTGGGCCTGGTTGGCTTTAACATAGAATTGTATGACCTAGACCAAAATGCAGCAGGCCTCATTATGAAGTAGAGAGCACAATTACCCCCACTACTATATCCACAAGATCAACACTTGATTGATTCCAGGCACACACTTGTTTAGCTGTAGTGGTTTGCAAAAATCTTCACACTTTGTTTTAATTTGAAATACCACAGGTATTCAATTTATTTTCATTTTCAAATAAAACAACATTGCGTAATGTGACCAAAGTAATAACTGCTTACACTTGTAATGTGCTTTACAAGCCTGTGTCACAAGTTTCTCAAAGTACACTGTAGTCATTATTCATTCACTCCACACTGTGGTGGTAAGCTTCATTTACCACGTGGCTCTAATATGTTGTTTATATCCTGATCTCTTATGTCAGTGGCCCTTCTTTTTTATTTAGTTAAGTTGCCCCCTAGTGGGTGGAGTGAGTACAGTATACTGGTTATTTAATAAAAAAAAAAAAATCATAACTCTGCACAGGAATGGGCACGTCTGCACTGAGAAAACATTCTAGTTTGTGAACCTGTTCTCAAACAATGGCATTAAAAACTATTCTGATTCTGATTCAGGACAGAGCTGGACACATTTTTTCAGTGGCGCAGTATTATCGCACATTGGCGTACACAATTAAATGATCAAAGTTTAACATTCTGTATTACCCAAGAATCAGACAGTGATGGTATCTCAGTGGCTTTTTGTCTAGCACTTTGACTCTTTACTCGTCTGTGACCAACAAACAATACAGTTAATATGAGGAATTATCATTGCCTCCAAGTAAATGTTTGCAGCATCAGAGTCAATGTATTGAAGCTGTTGTATTTGCACTATTTCATAAAAGTGATTTCTTTACTGAAATTGAAAGTTTGAAAAGTTCACAAACAATAAAAGAAGGTGGCGAGTAATAGAGTTAATATTTTTGTTAAGTTCAGGAACAGGACCACGTTTTCCTCACAGCAAACCACTCCTGCCTTCACCTAACCACGCATCTAATTATCCAGGTGACCTATTCCCACTCATGTCTGTGTGAAACGGTCAAATGTTTTATCTTTCACTGCTGATTCTTCTGCTCTGAGGGAGGTCCTGAAGATACACGCATCTCATCATCTCACGTTCAATAATAAATTCCTAATCACACCTCCTGTTGTGGCGTGGTCCTTGCCAGTGAAAGTGCGGCGATTATTGTGTTCAAACTTATTCCTAACACATTTCGAGCTTCCAAATTCGTCGCAGGTATGAGTTTTAAGCACTTTCCACAATCTGCAGGGTCACCTTTAAGGATCACTGAAACGCTAACAAAGTAGCCTGCAAGTTCATGATATTGATAAAAAGCTTTCTTATTAGATGCACAGTATTCTGTTTCTGCAAATGGCTGAGTGTACAATATTCTGTAAGGAGGACAAAACAAATGTAGGTGCACTTTCATATCAGGGTCAGATGGAGTTTTCAGATTTGGAATTTCTCACTTATGGTCTAAAGTGGACAAGTGAATGTTGGGCCACTGAATTTCCCCCTCTGAAGCTTTTCAGGTTATTTTGGTAATAGCTGTTAGACTCTGAAGGTCAGCACTCTCCAGATAACTGCCCGAGAAAAAAAAGAAAACAAAAAAAAAGTTCCATATTTTTAGCCACTTGTGCTTTGCAAGTGGTCGTTCTAATTTGCTCAGTCTGTGAGCTGCAGAGTGACTTCAGTGATGGTTGTGGACTGAGACTCCAGACATCACTGAAGTCAAAGCTTTAGCCATGACTCCTGTACTGCTGCTTTTGTCAAGGGCTCAGTGGAAAAGGCCCACATTGTGACATATCGCTGTGTGTGAACACATTGTTTACTTATGGATTTATTTGAAGTTTGTATAGAGATCTTGATTTGATGTGAACAGCAGGTTTGTTCCTCGTGCACGAGCTGCAGATTTTTCACCTCCTCTTCTCTCTGAGGCGAGTGAAGTGCAGAGCGGTGCATGTGGAGCTTCATTACAAGCAACTCATCGTTCACTTAAAAGAGCCGTCTCTTTGTACCGACTCCACCCATCACTTTCCGATACTCGCTCTGACCAGAGGCAGAGGCAGTGTGTTGTTTGTGTGACATGACGAGTGGTATATAAAATAAATAAAGAAAAGCCTGACAACGCCATCCAGTATGACTGGAAATAGATGTGCTTTAAGGCACACAGGTTCGACCCATAAGGACAGAGGCATCATGTTCCTTGTACATTCGCTTTAGGTTTATTTCAATGTTTTACTTTTGTTTTATCTTTCTGTTCGGATTTCATACTTTCTTTACACAGAACATTATTTTACGTTACGTTCAGTTGGGCTCACAAAATGCCCGAGAGCAGGTCAACAAAAAGGAGACAAAACAAGGGGAAAGCAAGACAGCAGCATGGTAGGTCCATCTAAATGAAAAGAGGTGGTTAAGTTATTGTACCAGAAAGGCTAGCCACGAGGCAAGGCAAGCTTACCATCGCACGCCCACATCTAGCCCTACTCGGCCGGCGCGGTGCTTCGATAGCCCCTGGTTACGCAACGGCCCCAGCAGACCCCGGGCCAGACACGCCGAGAGAGCAATGGACGCCAAGGAGTGGTGCGCGTTGAGGCTCTCAACCACCCGCGACGCTAAATTACACCTGCGTTAGCAGCTACACCAATAAGAAAGAATGAACGAATTAACCATAGCTACCTGGACCTGTGGAAAACCGCACGCACAACCCTGGGCCCAGCCCAACCAGGCTGGAAGACGCCAGTGAGGAGACACAGGAAGTGCGTGTGAACCAGGGTCGCTTTTATACTATTTAAACGCTAGCGCCCTCTGCTGCCCGTTTTCATATTTACAGTGCTTATATTTAATAAAGGTATAAAATACAGTTAATAAAAACTGGTATTGCCACATTTGCTTAAGGGAGGGGCTGTTAAGGCAAAACACGGCAGGAGAAAAGAAAAAAACATTACATTTAGAGAAATCAAATAGAAACTGAACATTACTATTATAACTATGAGGAAAAAATTCATCACACATTATCTGTTTTCATTTAAAAATAAGGTATTTTGTGAATAAAAATGGCCAAAAATGCAGATATTTTCGGCGACGAAATCAAAATAATACCTAGATTTAAATTTATGTAAATTATTTTTTTCAGATTTTGTTTAGTTTTCAAATAAGCTAATAATAAGTGACACAAATCTGTAAAAACTCCTCTTTAGGTTCAGGCTGGAAATTGGACATTAACAAATTCTACAACATGTTGAGTCCAAGCCTGTAAAGTTTAGTCTGTAGGAGCGACTAAAGTGGAACAAAAACCTCATTTAGCTCTAAAGTTTTGTCTTCAGGGCACGTGGATATAAAATATGTCAATATTTGTGAATGAATGCGCGAGGGAACCCGGCTTTTGCAGCGCGATGTTAGAGTTACTTCCGGGTTATCTCCAACTCCTCCAAACAAAATGTCATAAAATAAACATACGGGGTACGATGCTTAACATCTTAGTTTCTGACATGAAACTAAGATGCTAAAGGAGAAAACGTGCTAAAAATCTCCACTTCGTCCACTGTGTGAAAAATCATACTTTGACCTGCCGTGTCTGGCCTTAAAGGAACAGTAACTATTCTCCGCTCCTGTCACTGCAGACACCAGGCCACGGGGAACCTTTCAACAGACGCTCTCTGAGCAATATAGAATGGTCTGACTAAATAAAAATGGGGATCAAGCTGTGATTGGAACATAATACTATATAAAGGATATATTAAATAAAACTGAACCTCTCTTTTTATGGGAAGTAAATATTGAACACACTGACTCTGAGTGAGGAACAGTCTGAGAATCTACAGAGTTTACACCGACCTCTGTGTCTGTTGTTGACAAGACTCTCAGACTGCTCTGTTGTGTTTATAGCCTCATCTGAGTTTACCCTAGACTTTAACCACTTCATTTATTCTTTATTCAGATTGAGGGGCTGTGGTTTGTCAGAGATCAGCTGTTCCTCTCTCGCCTCAGCTCTGAAGTCCAACCCCTCACATCTCATTGAACTGGACCTGGATCATAACAAAGACCTGTCTGACTCAGGAGTGTCTCATCTGTGTGGTTCTCTTGAAAGGACAGTCTGTCGCCTGCAGACTCTCAGGTCAGTTCACTGTCTCTGTGTCAGGTTTAAACCTGTACAGAAAAGAGTTGGGGAAAGAACAGTCAGGTCGAACCCCTCGCCTTTTCAGTGGACTGATAATTCTGTGTAGTTTATATAAACGTATCACAGTTTTCAGTTCTAAATCTCAAAAGCCACATCACGTAACATTTCACTCAATTCATAGAATAAATACAGAGCATTTATTTGATCACAGATATTGTTATAGTGTGTTTGCTGTGAGCGGCTCAGCTCCTCAGACCTGACTGTAACTTTACTGGGAGCGGGACGTCTCCAGCTCGTCTCCATGGAGACGTGACTAAAGGCAGTAATACATGTATGAGATTTAAACAGGTTAGGTTCTCATCCAGATCCACTCTGTGATTACCCACTGCAGAAACAGACTTTTCTGTGTCAAGCTGCTCTGTAGGAGCAGGTTTGTGTCGGCAACAGGAGAATCCACAATGTTACACAGTGTGGCTTTAAATGAATATAATGTAAAAGCATTAGATCCAACAGCTGTGATTCTCCACATCAACAGCTCATGATTCACACAAACTCATGAACAAACACATGAACCTGTGCTGTCGACGACAACAAGTAATAATTATTACTGTGTGACAGTTGTTCTTAAAGTAGTTTATGATCTCATTAAGTGAAACTTAACTCCCACTGTAACTGTATCTTTGAAGGGAGAGGAAACAGAATATTTGAATCAGCTTTAACTTTATTTTTCCATGATGTGTTTCTTAATGTTCAGTGAATATGAGTGTAATGAACCTCTAAACCTCATCTGAGTTTACCCTGGACTTTAACCACTTCATTTATTCTTTATTCAGATTGTGGGACTGTGGTTTGTCAGAGATCAGCTGTTCCTCTCTGGCCTCAGCTCTGAAGTCCAACCCCTCACATCTCACTGAA
The DNA here is from genome assembly GCA_007210695.1 of Neogobius melanostomus. Classification (NCBI taxonomy): domain Eukaryota; kingdom Metazoa; phylum Chordata; class Actinopteri; order Gobiiformes; family Gobiidae; genus Neogobius; species Neogobius melanostomus. The sequence continues at coordinate 3,285,025 of VHKM01000006.1, read as the reverse complement.
CTGGACCTGTGGGATAACTGTCTGAGTGAGTCCGATGTGAAGGAGCTCCTGGAGCTTAAACAGAGCCCTCACTGTCGACTGAAAATACTGAAGTAAGTTATGAGACTGTTTTGACCTGCAGCAGTTCACACAGAAGGTCATTCACTGTCTGTTTCCTTTATATCTACTTATTTTTGTAGAGCGTTGAGTCATAGATTTGCTTTAAAGGGTGGCACGGTAGTACAGTGGTTAGAGCTCGTGCTTCAGCTAGAAGGTCCTTTCTGTGTGGAGTTTGCATGTTCTCCCCGTGTCTGCTTCCTCCAGGTACTCCGGTTTCCCCTACCACTAAAAACATGTACAACAGGGAAACACTTTAAATGTAGAGATTTCAATGTGAAACTTCTGCTGTAGAATACTGACATAAAGAGAAGAGAAAACATGTACTGCAAGTTTCACTCATTAAATGTTTTATACAGATATAAATAACACATTTTCAGCCACAAAATCTAAATAATGGACAGAGCCAGGTTTAAATGTGTGGATCTATTTGTGACATATTAGTTACAAAAACTTTTACAGAAGGATTTTGGAGCTTGTTTAGTTTAATAATGAGCTTTATATTAGAGGAAAAATCTGTAAAATGTCAAATGTGTCCTTGTTTTTTTGGCTCAAAGCTCAATAAATCTGTAAAAATCCCTGTGAAAAAACCTTCCAGATGTAGCTGAGTCCAAGTCTGTAAAGTTCAGAGTCTGTTGGAGCGACTAAAGTGGAGATGTTTCCTCCAAAATGGGAGAAAACTCAATTTCAAATAAATCTGTGAGAAACATTGAATCAAGTTATTATGAAGATTAGGTTGTTTTTTCTTTGTTTCCAGGTGAAAGCTTGTTTATTAGCGACAGGACTGGCCCAAAACCTGAACATTGAAAATAAAAATGCCTACAGTGTAAATGGACTTTTATCCTTGATGTGTTTCAGAGTCTCGTTTAAATGCACTTCTTATGGATCTAATACAGCGGTGAATAAAATATTTCTGTTTTCTGCTTCTCAACAGCTATGGGGGCAGATCTCTGTCCTGAAGACGAGCATCGGCGACGCCTCAGACTGAGCCCAGAGAGAACGCTCCTTTTCTTTCTTTCTTTTATAATTATTTTTTTCATTATTGTCACTTTTTTGTCACATTATGGTCACATTATGGTCACATCATGGTCACATTTTTGTCACGTTTATCACTTTTTCGTCACATTTCTTGTCACATTCCCATCACCTCTTCATCTCACTTTTGTCACTTTTTGTTTTTTCACCATGTGTACTAACACCCAGTAAAAAATAATAATAAAAAAAATTAAAGAAACTCCCATAGAAAATACTAATAAATATGAACGTAATTAAATGATAAACTAAACAACCACAAAAGAAAAATAAATAACTTTTTGTGGGGTGGTTAACTTTCCATTGTCTCTAACATTGAGGGTCACCACAGGTCCTCAAATTCTTTCATTTTGTTCTTTAACCTTGCAGTTACTCTTTCCATATTTAACCCGTCTTTCATTCTGTCCCACCATTGCTTTGCACGAGGTGGTTGTGGTTCAAGCCAGCAAACTGTAATCATTTTTTTTTTTTAGCTATTGTAATTAACATTCTAATTTTCCTTACTTTTATTGGGACATTTTTGGGGACAATACCCAGTAAAAACAATTGTACATCTAGATCAATTTTAACATTAGCAATTCTTTCTGTTTTTTTTTACGTTTTCCCCGTATTCTTTGAGTTTAGGGCAGTCCCAGAATATGTGTATATAGTCTCCTGCTTGGCCACAACCCCTCCAGCACTCAGACATTTTTACTATATTTTGAAATATGCAACGGTACCAGGAAATATGGCATTTTTGCTTTCCATTCAAACTCTTTCCATAGCATACTACTAAACATTTGATGTCCTTCTTTGAATGACTCCTCCCAATTTTCATTTGAAATTATAATGTTTCTTTCAGTTTCCCATTTATGCTTAATGTCCATATTATTGTCTTGTTCTGCCTGCAGGGCTTTATAGAACTTTGAAATTATCTTTTTATTCTCTAACTTGGTCATCAATAACTATTCCATTTCTTGTTTACATATCTAATCCCATTCTTTATGTTTTATAAGGTAGCTTCTTATTTGTAAAAATTTGTAAAATTCATGTGTTGATATGTGCTGAAATGATTTCATATTTTCCCCTTCAAACAGCTGCCCAATATGGACAAGTCCCTTGGATTCCCACTTTTGAAATCCCTTATCAATAGTTGAGGGTACAAAATCAAAATTCTTCCCTATTATAGTAGCCCTGCAGATTGAACTAGACATTTCCATTTTCTTTTTATCCCCGTCCATATTTCCAGTGTTCCTTGAACCCATTCATTCTTTATTTTCAACTGTTTTAGATTTTGCTTTCTAATGAAGGGTAAGCTTTGTAATTCTACTTTTGGGCATGAATTTTGTTCCATTTCCGTCCATCCCGTCTCTTCCTCATTATTTATCCAAATATTTATGATTCTTAAATGTGCTCATTTTAGCACATTCATTTTCCAATTGTCTAATTTTCTTCTCCAACTCTTGTTGCTGATGTTCTCTAATTTTTTTTAATCCTAGATGTTATCTGTATCGTTTTCCCTCTAAATACTGCTTTCCCACATTCCCATAACGTTGGGTTAACTTCTCCATTATCATTAATCTCAATGTATTGCTGTATAGATTGTTTTATTTCCTGAACCACCTTTTGATCTGTCAAAACAGATACATTACATCTCCCTTGAAAAATGACTCTTTATTTAACTCAATTGCTAATTGAATCGGGGCATGATCACTAATTGTTATTTTTTCAATTTCACAACTTTTTACTTTATGTAATTCCTGTCGGGATATGCAAAAGAAATCTATTCTTGAGTAGCTATTATGTGCGTTCGAATAAAAGGTATATTCTTTTTCCTTGGGATACTGCATTCTCCAAGGGTCTATAAGCCCAAGTTACTTTATTACGTTGTTTAATATTTTTGACCTTTTTGTTATTTTTCCTCTCTGCTGGTAACCTGTCCAATTTTCTATTTTGTACCGTATTGAAGTCACCTCCCAACACTATCATTCCCTTTGCTTCTTTTACAATTACATTTGCAATTGTTTTAAAAAATGATTCATCTTCCTCATGAGGTGCATAAATGTTCATTATGCACCTCATAATGAACATTATGAGGTGTGTTCTGATAGATCATATCAGTGTCCCCAATATGACCTATAACCATTACATATCTTCCCTTATCATCTTTTATTTCTTTTTCCACCATAAGTGTCGTACCTTTTCTTACCAATATTGCGACCCCTCTTCTTTTCCCATATGATGCAAAGAACACATCCTTTACCCAGTCCCTCTTTAATTGTTTATGTTCTTCATCCCCCAAATGAGTTTCCTGTATTAATAACAGTTTAGTTGTTTCAACTGATTTAGGATTTTCTTCCTCTTAATAGGGTTATTTAGACCATGGACATTATATGATACTAAATTTAAAGTTTACATAGAATAAAGTAAAATACCTTAATGCTAGACCCCGTTATGCCCTCATGTCTATGTACATCCCCCATAATTTATAACAGTCAAAGTACACCACTCCATTTTTAATGTGCTTACTTTAAAACAAAACATATATAACTAAAATTTAGTGACTTTATTTGACTTCCAAAAACACAAAAACAAATGACCCCTGAGAGTACCCTTTACCCCCAGGAGATAGCACTAAGTGCAATTGCAACTTTAAATTCTACCCCCCCCAGGGAAAATTATGCAGGGAAAGATTTTTCCCTGCATAATACCAACTCCTTTTCTTTCTTTTTTTAAATATTCAAATCAAGTTTCTACGACTCCTACATTGTGTCCTTTTCACCAGTCTCTTTAATCAATGAAGGATTACCTCTTAAAATGATAATTTTCTCTCTTTTGGATCCTCTTCTTCTCTTCATTCATGTCCAGTTGCAAACCTACCTGGGCCTGTCGACTGTCCCTGTGATGTCACCAAGGTCCAGTTGCCACTTAGAATGTCGTGTCTAATCTTTTCAGACTCAGACTCGTCCTCTTCCACCACGGAGATTCCCGTGTTGCGTAGCATCGATGCAGCTTCCTTTAAGCTTGCAAACGTCTCAGTCCTGTTGGTCCCGTCCTCCGAGAAGATCTGTAGTTGCAATGGATACAGCATCTGTGCCTTCACATTTCTTTCCTTCAGCTGTTTGATGATGTCACGGACCTATCTTCTTTTCTTCTGAACCTCTGTTGTATAGTCCTGGTTGAAGTAAATGTTCTGTCCTCCAAACACAATCCGTTGTTTCCACGCTGCTCGGATAACTTGTTCCTTTACTTGATAGTTCAGAAAGCATACGATGATAACTCTGGATGTTGTGTTGCTCCCCGTTCCCAGGCTGCCAGTGGGATGTGCTCGTTCAATGTCTATGCATAGACCTGTTGGCAGATCCAGTTTGGAGCGTATGAGCTCTTTCACAAATCCCATGACGTCGTTTTCTCAGCCCACTCTTCAACCCTGTGTATTCGGATATTCTTTCGCCTCCCTCTTGCCTCTAGTTCGTTGCATTTAGCCGCAAGCTTAGCTTACCTTTGGAGCAGATAAACCACGGCCTTTTCCAGCTGGGACATGTGGTCTTCCGTATTCCCCACTCGTGTCTCCAGCTCTAATGTTCGCTTTCAAGTGTGGACATTTGTTTCGTAACATCTTGGATACTTTTTTCCAGCAAGTGCCTGTTTGTTTTCTGCTGCTGCTTCTTTATGCTCCTGCCTGAGCCGGCGTATCTCCTCCAAGATACCGGAGCCCGCGGGCTCGTCCTCCTCGTGTAGCATGTTCCCCAACAGCGGTGAGTTGTCCAAATTGTTACTTGCAGACTTTTTACTCTTTGCAACCCTTCGTCTTGTCTTGGTTCTATCAAATCATAAACCTCATTTACGAAGTCTTTTTGTTGTTTTTCGCAGAGTCTGTTTGTCTTTACCGCATGTTACAACCGGAAGCGGAAGTCTCAGAATGCTTCTTTTCTGTTCAGAGTTTTACTGAGTCTGATCCAGAATAAACCTGAAGAGAGAAGCTGCAGCTGAAGAGCTTCAGTAACAAACTCACTGTGAGCTGTAGGTGCAGTTTTATGTTTCAGCTCAAAGGGAAGCTCTGCAGCCTTTGTGCTGCTTTATTTTCTAAATGTTTAAAGGGATACTTCGGGATTATTGACATTGGGCCTCATTTCCTAGTTATCCAGAGTGTTGTTGATGTCTGGAGATATTTTTTTCTTAAATTCATGCAGTTCTTATATTTGAAGAGTCTAGTTGCGCTAGGCTAGGGCAAGGCTAAAGCATTTCTATGGTAAAGTCTAGCCTGCATTAAAAACAGTCTGGCGCACTCCACAGTGCACCTGAGGTAAATCACTTATAACACCAGACTAACCATATAAATGTCTGTGTCGATAGAATAATTTTAACCATTTTGCATTTAAAATAACTTATATTTGAGCAGCATCAGCTTCGTGGCTGTAAGCTAAGGCAGCGGCGGAGTGATCTGCGAGAAAATAGTCCCTCAAAATGCGGTAATTCATGTGATACAAGGTCAGTTATATTTCAAAAATTATTCTATTAACACAGACATTTATATGGGTAGTCTGGTGTTACAGTATAAGTGATTTACCTCAGGTGCACTGTGGGTATAAGAACTGCATGAATTTAAGAAAAAAATATCTCCAGACATCAACAACACTCTGGATAACTAGGAAATGAGGTCCTATGTCAAAATCCCGAAGTATCCCTTTAAGTGTTCACATGGAAACAAAAGTTCAATCTACACAATCTGAATGACTTTATGATCACTGCCTCGTACTGGATAAAATAACATAGATTGTATTTGGCTCTTGTATTTTTGAGCTGTGTCTCATCGATCATGTGAAACATCTTACAATAAAAGTCTGGCTCTCACGGCCTCAGCTCCTGCTTTTATATTCACACTTCACTTGAGCCTCCACTGATGAAGCTACACAAAAAAACATCTATATTAGTGTCTTTAAAAAGTCACAATAAAGCCGAGACAATGGAGAAAATGTAGGTCACGTTTCAGAAACTGTTTAACCCTCTATGGCAGATGTGGGCAAACTTTCCGATGCAGGGCCACATTGGGTTTTTGAACTTGTCAAGAGAGCCTGACCAGGGCTAGAATTTGGGTTGTTTCAAGCAAGTCCAATTCTCAAATAAACTGTACTTAACTAAACACATTTTAAAAAGCCACACAATAGCTGCAGTTGTGTTATATTTTTAATGTCAATGAAACATAATTATCACTTTAAATTGGATTAACTTGATACAATAAATATGGGCATGAATATGTCAAAAGCATATTAGATTGTTTGCATATATTTTTGTTTGTATGTATTTACTAAAACTGTGCTTAAGCCTGCAGATGTAGCACTTTTGTTGTAAAAAATATAATGTTGGCCATGGGGATGAGCTGGAATGGAAAACTTTCACCAGACTCATGTTTTTGCATTTCTACTTTTTATTCTGTTCTGTTGACCCAAGAAGTAGGTTGAAATATGTTTTTATTATTATTTTTTACAATATCTGGAACAGTAGTAGCAGGTTTGTGTCTTTAAGTGACCCTGGTACTACATCTGCTCATTTCCCAAGTGTTTTGGTGTCAGAAAATAACCTTTATGTCAGTGTTCTTTTTGATACAAACTCTGGAACTTGGAGTACCAGGGTCATTTTATTTTGAGTGACCTTGGTACTCCAATCCTGTGACATTAAGGTGGTATTTAGGCCTAAATACCAGTATCAGATATTCAAAATACACAATTTAGTGTAATGTACAATAGGATAAATTTGCAGGATAAGTTCGACTTGAACATTAATTGCCCACTCCTGCTTTAAAGGCTCCAAAACACTTTTTCACGTCATCGTCAAACGGCAGAAACCAGGGAGAGTCCGACAGAGGAAGAGGAGACGCTTCAGAGCCCACACTCGGGTGCTTTGAAAACAGCAACAAGTTTTAATCAGTGCAAACCTTGACATTGGTGGATTTAGGTACTAAAATGTGAGAGACTTGTCTGTGGCCAGTTCAACAAATGATAAGCTGGTGATGAAAACATTTTTATTGTTTACTTAAAGTGCAATTGATAGGATTTAATGCTTTTGTAAATATGACTTATTTAGATGAATAACATCACTCTTCAATTTACATTACATTATTCATTCACTCCAGACTTGGTGGTGGTGATGATGGCACAAACTGACAGACTTTGAGTTCCTTTTGTCAGAATGTAATAACCTGTACCCATTTGCACTGCTCTATGTCCACACTCAGACTCAGACTCACACTAACTTGAGACTTATATATTACCCTAATGTTGAAAATGATCATCTGTAAGTTTAAATGTTTTACAAGTTGAATAGAATGTGTATAATTGACGCCTGGCTCTGAAATTTGAGGAAATATAAGTAACAATAAATAATACTTTTTCTAAATCACAAACGCCTGATACCACTTTGACCAATGAGACTTCTTCAGTGTTTCAGATAAAAACATTTAAAAGTGTCAAATGTCTTTACCTCATAAGCTAGCCATTTGTTTACTAAAAAAAAAACCTGTGTCCTTCACGGACTCTCTGCAGTAAAAAAATAAATAAAAAATCCACTGAACCTCACTAAAACACAGCAAAGATGTACAAAAGTAAAACAATGTGGAACACAGAAACTACAAATGCAGTTCAAAGAAAAAGGCAAAAAAGAAATTAAAAAATGCTGCTATACCAAGAGAGAGGGAACTGTTGCTTTGTATTTAAAGCAGTACTAAGTAACTCCTGCCCCTAGAGGCCATAAGCGCCACTGCATGTGTCGTAGCATGTTGCGTTTTTTTACTCATTAATTGTCCGTGAGAGTAAATACTACGCTGACAGAAAAGACGAAGGGAGAGAGGGATATTAGTAGTAATAAGGGGGTCCTTTTTTCCGCCATTTTGTTTTTTAATTAGCATATGCAAATATGCTAATTAAAATGCTAATCCCCGCCCCCCTCCCTCACACCCTCCCCTGTCACCACCGCTCTCCCGCACATGCTAGACACCCTGACGCCTCTTGTCCCCTCCCTCTCACTCCTGTCCCTCCGCTCTACGCCACTAGAGGGAGCCATTCGTCCCACAAGCCAGACACCCTGGCGCCTCCCCTCGCACCTCTGCAGGTGCGTGGCAGCAACACGTGTCCCCCGGCCGTCATGCAGACAGCAGCGTGTGACTTTGGCAGGGGACAGTATTTAGAACCAAATCTAAAGAAAAAAGAAGTGTTTTCCTTTTTTATTTATACTATGTGAAAGCTAATGTTTCTGCTAAGTTGCAATTTTTCTATTAGTCTTAACTTCAATTATACTGTTTTGGCTATTTCAAAACATGCAGTGCTTTAGTTTTTTATAAGTTTTGTAAGCATTTGTTTCAGTAGTGTTTCTTTCACTGGGGAGAATGGGACACTATGTTTTTTTAGCAGCTTACAGGCAAAAGAGACTGTGTTAAAGGAAAAAAAAAAAACTGTTTTCCAAGAAAAAAAAAACAGCGAGCCAAAAAGAGGAGGAAATAAGGAAGATTGAGGCGGTGGAGCTTAAGGCTGAAATCAAAGCTGCAGATTCTGAGTTTGCTAACCTGGAAGCCATACAGTGATGGTTTGAACTCATACTATGTATCATCAAGAGCAAAGCAACAAACTACCACTCCAACCACCAAACCAAAAATCATGCAAACTGCAACAACTCTTGACAAAACAAAAAGCACACAAACCAAAGACATCACTCCTAACATCCAACCGGCAATCAGTCCATCTCAAAGTATACCTTCACCACCAAGATTTGACAGAGATCAAAGTTTACGGGACATTTACTGCAAAAGCCAAAATAAACATCAAACAACAAAACCCAACTTAACTACCACACCTAAATGAGCTCAATATGAAAAACATAATCTCAAACCTTCCATACAAAATGTAAGAACTGTTAATATATGTTGCATGACATCCAAGAAGAACAAAATCGCAAAACAAATTTCACTGACATTGTAATTTTGTTGAACATCAACTGAAAATCATCTCTGATCCCATATTTAGTGACATTCAAACCACAGTTTTAAAATGGAAACTGTTAAACCAAAACCAATACGTGAACTGAACCAGTTATTGTCCTGAGTTTACAAACCTGCAAATAAATAAATGACAAGTACAACCTGAATCATCTTACTATGCTTCATGTTTCAGGGGATAAATCAACCCAATTCCATAAACAACTAAATTGCTAATAGCATTCAACTTTTTCAAGTATACATTATTTCCCTTTTGTTTCTCTCGTACGTCACAAAAGGTATTTATTTGGACACTTTTGGTTGAGTGTGTGACACTTTTGTCTGATTTGATCTTGGGTGACGTGATTTGTTTGTTTGTTTCTCATTCTTTTCTAGCTTTCACATGTGTCAATTATTTTTCTTGAATCAGAATCGTTTGTATGGCCATGGTTATGAACAGGTTCACAACTAGGATTTTTTCGGTTGAACGAGCAACAAGAAACATAAAATATATAGCTAATAACTAAGATAAATAATAAACTATAAAAACTTTAAAGTACAAGACTATAAGGGCATGCATAAGAAGGTTTAATTTAAACTATGATAAGACAACAACAATTGGACATAGAACAACAGCGTGAGTGTATTCACAGATGTGCAGGTGCATTAAGTGTTAGCAGCAAACGTGTGTGGACAAACCACATAGTGCAATAGAGCAGATTATTGAACAGTGTTTGTATCTTTTCACATTGGCCACAGTCTTTTTCTGCTACATGTTCTTTTTCATTTCTTTTAGCTTCACCTTTTCCTATAGAGAAGCAACCTTTAGTTTTGCTCCCTGTGAGCATCTTGACTTTATTCACTGTTCCCCTTTCAAACACATTTTGACCGGAGTTTACATGTTTACGTCGTGTACAAGTCCCATTCACTATCCATCCTAATGACGTTTTAACAGCAAAGGTCCAACTTTTTGTGGCTAGTGCAACTTTGGGCCATTCAAACCGAATTCAACGTTTGACTCAATTTCTTGAAGATCCACATGACTTAAGTAGGACCATTTCTTTATGACCTCTTTAGTAACCACATTCACTTTTGTCACTGGTATTGTCTTTTTGAGTATGGTATAGAACTCATTGCCGTAACTACTGCAAACTGAAAGATCATTTGTCAGCTAAGTAGTGTTTTGTTGAGGTGACATTGTTTGCAAATTGTTTTCTTTCCTTTCAAGTTGAGTTTTAGCAGGAATGATTCTGTATTGTAACTTGATGTTGAGCCATTGTCTAAAAATTGTTTGATTTCACAACTGGAATTATTACATTTTACCAACTTCAGCGCCCCATTTTGGGCTCGCAGTAATTCAACCGCTGTGAAAGTACTATGGACAACAGGACTGAGCTCAGGCAGATCAGTGTTGATTTATCCCCTGAAACATGAAGCATAGTAAGATGATTCAGGTTGTACTTGTCATTTATTTATTTGCAGGTTTGTAAACTCAGGACAATAACTGGTTCAGTTCACGTATTGGTTTTGGTTTAACAGTTTCCATTTTAAAACTGTGGTTTGAATGTCACTAAATATGGGATCAGAGATGATTTTCAGTTGATGTTCAACAAAATTACAATGTCAGTGAAATTTGCTTTGCGATTTTGTTCTTCTTGGATGTCATGCAACATATATTAACAGTTCTTACATTTTGTATGGAAGGTTTGAGATTATGTTTTTCATATTGAGCTCATTTAGGTGTGGTAGTTAAGTTGGGTTTTGTTGTTTGATGTTTATTTTGGCTTTTGCAGTAAATGTCCCGTAAACTTTGATCTCTGTCAAATCTTGGTGGTGAAGGTATACTTTGAGATGGACTGATTGCCGGTTGGATGTTAGGAGTGATGTCTTTGGTTTGTGTGCTTTTTGTTTTGTCAAGAGTTGTTGCAGTTTGCATGATTTTTGGTTTGGTGGTTGGAGTGGTAGTTTGTTGCTTTGCTCTTGATGATACATAGTATGAGTTCAAACCATCACTGTATGGCTTCCAGGTTAGCAAACTCAGAATCTGCAGCTTTGATTTCAGCCTTAAGCTCCACCGCCTCAATCTTCCTTATTTCCTCCTCTTTTTGGCTCGCTGTTTTTTTTTCTTGGAAAACAGTTTTTTTTTTTTCCTTTAACAGTCTCTTTTGCCTGTAAGCTGCTAAAAAAACATAGTGTCCCATTCTCCCCAGTGAAAGAAACACTACTGAAACAAATGCTTACAAAACTTATAAAAAACTAAAGCACTGCATGTTTGAAATAGCCAAAACAGTATAATTGAAGTTAAGACTAATAGAAAAATTGCAACTTAGCAGAAACATTAGCTTTCACATAGTATAAATAAAAAAGGAAAACACTTCTTTTTTCTTTAGATTTGGTTCTAAATACTGTCCCCTGCCAAAGTCACACGCTGCTGTCTGCATGACGGCCGGGGGACACGTGTTGCTGCCACGCACCTGCAGAGGTGCGAGGGGAGGCGCCAGGGTGTCTGGCTTGTGGGACGAATGGCTCCCTCTAGTGGCGTAGAGCGGAGGGACAGGAGTGAGAGGGAGGGGACAAGAGGCGTCAGGGTGTCTAGCATGTGCGGGAGAGCGGTGGTGACAGGGGAGGGTGTGAGGGAGGGGGGCGGGGATTAGCATTTTAATTAGCATATTTGCATATGCTAATTAAAAAACAAAATGGCGGAAAAAAGGACCCCCTTATTACTACTGATATTGTACATCCAATTACACAATGGAAATAATTATTTTCATTCAAACTTGGCTGTAAATACTGTTTAAGTGGTGCTAGCCCGCAGTTAGCTTTGCGCGTTAGCCTGCTAGCTTCTTCTTCATGATTCTATTAGTGTATTGGTGGCTCCGACCCGGTGGCAGTCAAGTTGCAATTGTGGTTTCCTGGCCAGAGACACCAGGGGGAGATGAAAGACCCCCCAATCATCCCATTAACACTTGTATTACCCCCAGAGGGACTACGGAAAGGATTTATTAAGGTAAACAAGTTACTTAGTACTGCTTTAAATAATTGTAGTCTTTGTGATTTGCTATATTTGCAACCATTCTCACTGCAATTTTTGATTTGATTCGAATGAAACGTGCAGTTTTAATGTATTGCATGGCTTGGTATTATTAATTCCACACTCGGTGTAGTTTATAAACTACAGGACTGAGTAAAAGTTGGATTGCCTGCACTTATCTTTCATTGGTTTGTTGTATATTATCAACTGTGACAGCGGTTTCTTGTAATTTAAAAATAAATGTACCATTGTCATTATTTTGCTGCCTATGAATGTAATTTGAGAAGAAACACGCACTTTCCTTGATTACGCCAAATAGATCCACTCATTCGCACAACCTATTACGTCCACAGTGCAGTTTCATTTGCTGTGTCAGTCTGCAGCAGGTGTTTCGGAGCGGCGGGGCGCACCGGGGCAGGACCAGATTCCACAATCATGTCAGCAGTGCATTAATACCGCACACATGGACACACACACACACACACACACACACACACACACACACACACACACACACACGCATACTGTACATGGCTCGTATAATGAGCGCATAGAGACGCACAGAGGGAACTGAATCAGCACAGGCTTTGTCTCCCAGGTTGCAGCGGACCACCCAGAGAGACGCCGCAAGCTGACACGCACGCAATAAATCAATAAACATGTCTTTCTTTATGTCACGCAGAATGGAGTGTCAGTGGCCGGAGGTCTGTATGTATGTAGGCTAAGACATAGGGGGGACATAGCGTTAATTATTTCCAAGGAAAGGGTATTTATTCGTACTGCTTACTGGACGGGGAGCGAAACGTACAACACTTAACCTGCCAAGTACAGATATGGCTTAAGAACGCTTGTGTACGGTTTGAAACTTGACGTATTTGACATGTTTTAAGGGTTGAATCAAATCAAGGATAAACAAAACAATACCGGAGAATCAATGCTTTCAATAACAATGACTGCTTTTTCTGAGCTGATGCTAAAAAAAGAAAGAAATCTATAGCAGAAAAACTACAACTATGTCAGTAAAATGGTAATGTTGCAATGTTTAGTCTTGGCTATTTTCTCAGTTCTGCTGGCACCATTGAACAATATAGATATAATTTGTCATTTATGCATATGTTTTATAAAACTGATAATGAATGAATTAACACAAAGAAGATAGATACAAGGTTTGGGATTGTTGGCATCATTACCAGCCTTGGTATTGACCGGAATGGAACATGAAAAAGCTGGCATTGCACTTAAAGAGGGGGTATTATGCTTTTTTCAATCACATAGCACCAGTCTATAGCATACTACAATGATGACGTAACCTTCTGTTGGTCTGTATATGCAGTAAATTAAAATAACTGCCTTGAATAAAATTGCTCTCTCAAAATGGCTGTACTGAACGTCTTGAAATAGGCCTCTGTCTCTTTAAGAAGCTTTCCGACACCCCCCCCCCACACTGCTGTGGCATCTAAACAACAACACTGTGCGGGGAGGGGCTCTGCTGAGCTGAGGAGCAGTGGTTGGTGGCTTGGCTGGTGACAAAAGGTCCAGAGGCGTCTCCAGGAGGTGGGGGCGTTCCTAGGAGGACTGAGGCATAGCTACACCTAAAATGGCTGCCGTCTAAGTTTTTACTGATTACTCAAAAATATGTGAATGAGCCAAGGCAACACTCCAGGCATGTGTTTAATGAGGGAATGACATAATAACATGATATAAAGCTTGAAAAAGTCGATCTTACATAATACTCCCCCTTTAACTAATCCAAATAAGATGATCAGATGTATCAATGTTATGTTGTTGAATAGCAGTAATATAATTGAGTATGTTTATTTACTTTTTAATGGGTGTTATTGAATCTGTAGAGACAGGAATGTCTAAAAATCACCAAGATATATGTGAAACTTTAGGGACGCCAGATCATAGAAAGAAGCAAGGGGAAGATTAAACTATCTCCAAAAGACATGAAGTTGCACTACTTCCAAAACATATAACCCCATTAGCCCCCATTATGTCAAGTATCAAAGCTTTCACACTTTTCTGTGCAGCCAAGAATGTTTCACTTTTTTTTTTAGAGCTGAGACATTGCTGGGCTTTTCTTGCATGCACGGCTGTGGAGGTTTATCCACAGACCTTCAATAATGTGTGGATCAGGAGACTATGGAATACCTACAGACTGCACCTCCTGATGTAAGGCATCATGGATTTGTGTGTGTGTTTTTGATCGTATGCATTTTCATCTCCTCCCCATGTCCAATAAGGAAGTGAAATAATTGACATAAAACAGTAAAACAAAGGAAAACTATGTGAACATTTCAGAAGTATAATTGTGTTAACTATGTTTTCGAAAAAAGAAAAAAAAAGACCGCAGCGGTTGGACAGAAGGGCTTTTAATTAAATCCTGTTCCCCTTCTTTCCCAAACTGACATTTGCTCATTCCAAAACAATGTTATGGGAATGTCTTTTCTGTAACCTCATGCTTTTTGGAGATCATTTCAACTTCCCCTTGTTTCATTGTTCACACTGATAGAAATTTTAAGTAAATGAATAGTGCATATGATGAAGGGTTGCAAATGATGACCAAAAGCCCTCGAGAAACGCTAAAATTCAAACAGATGCAGTCACAAGCGATTATGTGTTTAGCACAAATGCTAATCCCAAAACCAGAGAATCTATGTGTTCAGATATAATATGCCACATTCCTATGAGCTGCAGATGATGAATATGGAATTCTATGTGAAAGCATCTGCTGTTCATTCTAAGCATTATTTATTGCTAATGCAGTCATCAGAGAATCCACAGTCGACCAGCCGGTCTGTTGCACATGACACAGAGAAGCAGGGGGATTAACCACTTCGCACCTACAGCTCGGAGAGAACATTCGAACATTGTAATTATCATGTAACTCAGTAGAATGTTGTGTCTCATTGTACTTGTCCACACAGACACATCCTCATGTCATGGACCTACAGTCAGAAGAAACTGCAATGATTACATCTCACATTGTCAGTTTGAACTTAGCTTTATTTGCTATTCTAGTCAGTATACACCTCGAGGCCAGCTTCCTTATTGTATCAAACCTATGTGCAAACACACTCATGTACAAGTGCCCGTCTAGCAATGTAATTATCCATAACCAGGCACATGCACAACCAGCGAAATGACATTATCAACCATAACATTAACCTTATGATTAACAGCATTGACTAGAGAAGAGCTTGTAGCTACATTTGACAGAAAGTTTACGTTAACACAGGCTGATCTAACTTACAGGACATTGTTTGAAGTATTCATAAAATGAACAGTAAAGCAGCATAACTAAAAAAAAAGGTCTTGTTTCTGAGAAATGCTCTAAGAAAGCTAGTAACAAAAGTTGACAGACTGAATGTATTTTCTTTAAGATAGTTACCAATACCAATCATTATTGATAGTCACTATCAGTAATGATTTGTGCAGGCCCTTATCTACGGGGGTGAAAGAGGATGCATTGCAACCTCATTTTGAAATGTTTACCCCCTCAGTTTTAATGGCCTCTCAATGTATTTTAATGGCGAGAAACTCTATTTGTACCCTTTTGAAACTCGAATGCACCCTCAGTCAGTTTGTTCTGGAGCCGGTGCTGGATTGGTGTATGATTTACAGCAGATTTCATAAGTGTCTATTAAATCCAAGCTACCTGCACTGTCTGATTTGCACCTGAATAACATGAAATTGTAAAGCGACCTTGAGTTTTTTTTGGTTTTTTTATTGAGTCTTCCACTTTTTGTATGCTTCTCATGCAGACTGCAGTGATTATCTTAACCACATGATGGCAGTAGATACCGTATTTGACCAAACCAAGCCATTAGAGTCTTCTTAAACAATTCCTCCTTAGAACAAAAACCCCCAGTGCCAAACCAGAGACATAGAGCATGCAGGGCGCACAGCAGTGAAGTAAGCAGTTAGTAGTTACTCAGAGGTTTGTCTCCACCATGATAGATATGTAAGGGTGCTGAGCTGACACTTCCTCCATGACTCAACTCTGAGACTCCAGATGTGATATCATCGGTGGTCTGCGGTCTAAAGTGAAGCGCCTGTCTAAATGTGTCTTTAAAAACATAGTATTTAAAAATAACTTTGAATAGATCCACTGACAAAAAAAATGTTTTGACTTCAGACTCTTCATTTTGCTGTCTTGAATTGTTCAGATGTATTTAGTTTAATGTTTAGTCATTGCTTAACATAGAGAGCACTTAAAATTTACACTATGTCTCTCTGGGAAGGCCTGGGACCTGCCTCACAGCAAATCATTCCTTTCCCTCAAGTTTGTGGACAACAAATTACAGCCATTTATCTGCAGCTACATTCAAATGAGGAAAATACATCCCAAATACATTCAAAGCTACTGTACCATCTCTCACTTTTTATTGTTGAAATTAGTGAAGATGTTACAGATTTGAACCAAGAAGCTCCTGTGTCAGAATTCACGCGCCATTTTTCTGCACTACTTGGAAACTCCTATTTTTAAGTAATGTTGATTTGGGAAATGCATGAAGAACTGAGAAACCTTCAGTTGAATTTTCAAGGCTGAAGGGAAATCAATCAATCAATCAATCAATCAATGGTTTTGTATTGCCCAATATCACAACAGGAGTTGCCTCATAGGGCTGCACCGAACATTAAGGCAATAAAACAGAGAAGTAAATAAGACAATATAAAGTTCAGGCGAATCAAGTATAAAGGCAAACATAATGTCCAAATAAGCGTCAGCAGTGGGTGTCCCCTGTCCTTAGACTCTCCAGCACGGTGAGGAAAAACTCAAAAACCTGGTGGGAGAAACAAGAAACCTCGGGGAGAACCACAGGAGGAGAGATCCACTCTCATGGACGGACAGGCTATAGAGACCCAGGGCCGATGGAGTCTCCAGACGGGCCAAGATCGCAGATCGTCCAGTCCTTGTTGTCAATCCAGTAGGCAGGGTTCCTCCGTTGAGCCGGGTTCCTCCGTTCGATCTAGACAGGCACTCCCGAGGGGGAGTGGGACAGGAGACACCATGTGAATAGTAATGAACAGACTACAGATAAAATAAATATTGTATCATATATTGTATAATAAGACAAAGTTTGCAGTAAGAAGAGGATAGCGCTTATCTTCGATAATACCATAACTATACTCCTAAAGTGGTGTAACTTCACATGTAGCACTAGACTCACTTTGATTGCAATTTGATGGCCACTCTATTCAAGTAAGGGCCTCACCTGTTAAACTAGCTACAGTGTGTGTCCACTAGAGGGAGCCAGAAACCCCCTGTATCATTGCAACATGTGATCAGTTCCACCTGCAGCACCAGGTGGCGCTGATTGATGGGGATTGCATCCTGTATATTTGGAGCTTGTGCTCATTGGCCAATGAGAAGCATATGAGACGCAAAGGTCCAGTGTATGTACCTTGAAACCATGTGAATAGGCTAATATAGGCAACCTCTACAATGGCGACATGTTTTCTTATTAACCGATTAGAGTTTTGAATTTGCATAACTAAACGCCATTTGATGGCCAAATTTTCTTAAAATAAGTACAAAAATAATCAGGTATTATTACGACGGTATCGATTCAAAAATGAAAAAAACAACAGAAAATCCCCCCTACGTTGGTTTCTATGAATCGATGATAACATAAAACTTCTTGGGGGGCTGTTGGTTTTGTAGCAGATCAAATGCTAACTTTAGTTCGAGTTCAGTTGCTGACTGTATTTCGTGCTCTCTTTGTATCAGTGCCTCCACAGGCCACTTAACTACTCCCATGGACAGTGGCTATGCTCTAACTAGCATTTATCCATGTGTAGAATCTAACGGACATGATGGTGCTTTCACAGTATACAGCCAGGTCTCAGATAGGTCTATAATTCCGTCCCGCTCTTTAGATCTGGGAGGAGCAACACTGACAGCTTGACTCATACCTGTCACCACACTCAAGTTGCGCTGGGTGATTTGTATAGAGCTGACCACCCACACCCCTCCAGACCGTCCACCCCTCCTCATACACATTCATACACACTAAACCTGGTGATGCCCTGGTGGTTCGGTGGCAGCCTGCCGATCACTCAAAGCTGTGTCCCACCCCTCTCAGCTGTAAACGTCCCCTCTTCAGGGTAGGGCAGCGATTGGCCGATTGGGTCCGTCAATCCCAGTGTCAGGAAAATGAGCATTCAGGTACAGCACACAGAAGATTTGAACACATTTCTTCACAGTCATGCACCGATGATGGCACATGTCACCAGAGATGGGCCTGTCCTCCAAAAGGAAAGGGGGACTGGTGGTAGAAAGGGGGTATGAGGGGAGTAGGGGGTTTGAATTTCATAAATATGCAGTGTTTACAGAGGCTGACAAAACAAGAAAGACGACAGGGCACAAATTCATGGGATGTTTGTTGGGCAAAAAGTTGAGAGAACAAATACAGAGCACAATAAACTGGACTGTTGTGGCTTTTTTCTTAATTTCCTATTAAATCTATGGAGAAATGTTGAATTTGTGCAATGATCAAACTTATCATTGTAGAAAAAATAATCCCCCCCAGATTTTAAACATTAGAAAGTTTGACAAACTACAGTTAGATTTGTAGATGTTTTATTTTGCGGATTGTCTTGTTGTTGCTTACAGAGGAGTGAAGCCTCAGATGCACTCAGTCTCTCAGTGTGACATGGATCAGATAGGCACACAGTGTGACTGCAATAATCTGCACAGTGTGAAATCAAGGCTTCAAATACAACATGAACTCTATGCCATTTCCCGTGTAACATTATCAGGACGGTTTAGTCATTACCAATGATTGTGAGTGTGCAGTCGGAGAGAGGAAATTACAAATGCAAACTTGCTCACACTTGAAGTCACCCTTGTAAATCAGTCAGTCAGTTTTTATTGTACAAACAAAATTCAGATGTAGGGTTAGTGTGCACGTCTAGGGTTAGTTCTCCTAATTTGCACAGCTTGGGATCACTGTCTGACCAAGGACCTTAAAGGGGGGTATTATGTAAAATCGACTTTTTCAATCATGTTATTATGTCATTCCCTCATTAAACACATACCTGGAGTGTTGCCTTGGCTCATTCACATATTTTTGAGTAATCAGTAAAAACTTAGACGGCAGCCATTTTAGGTGTAGCTATGCCTCAGTCCTCCTAGGAACGCCCCCACCTCCTGGAGACGCCTCTGGACCTTTCGTCACCAGCCAAGCCACCAACCACTGCTCCTCAGCTCAGCAGAGCCCCCTCCCCGCACAGTGTGTTGTTTAGATGCCACAGCAGTGTGCTGAAGGGGGCGTGTCGGAAAGCTTCTTAAAGAGACAGAGGCCTATTTCAAGACGTTCAGTACAGCCATTTTGAGAGAGCAATTTTATTCAAGGCAGTTATTTGAATTTACTGCATACACAGACCAACAGAAGGTTACGTCATCATTGTAGTATGCTATAGACTGGTGCTATGTGATTGAAAAAAGCATAATACCCCCTCTTTAAGGTCCACATCTTGCTCATGCCATTTCTTCACTGTATAATTCCACCGGATCTCTCTCCTCTGCGTTCCCCTCTCAGTGCCTCACCCATCACACCTTCGCTACATTCTCTATACCCTTCTATCTTTTACGTATGGGGGAATAATAGCCCTAGAGCTTTTTGTCTCCTCTAAATCCCCACAGCAACCATCATCTCTCTGCTTTCGATTGCCATCTTATCTTAACAACTGTGTCATATTTTACGCCATTTTGAGGTAGTGTTGCTTTCTAGTGAATTTTGTGAACGCTTCATATCGTCGGTGTCTTTTTCAAACAGCGATTTGTAGTTTGGTCCGTAAGTGCATACCAAGATCCGATGACGTGTTCACGAGCTACAAACGAAGCAGACAATCTCAGACAGTACGCCGACGTGAACAACTTTACACACGCTATAAAACAGAAACCACGTAATAAAGTTGAGAAGCATTCAATACGTTCTCGAAGCTGATACAAATGGCAACCCCCCCGCATTTTCTATTAGTGACATTCATTAGAAATGTGCACAATTCTTACTGTAGCACACAATGTAAACAGACTCAAGGACATCTGTTCAGTGGGAAGATAATTGTTTTTCCAATGTTTAAGCTCTCTTTTCTACTCTGTGGTTTTCACTGTATGAATAAATCTGTTTATTTAATACATGTCTCTGTAAGAAAGAGTTCATCGTCATGTATCAGGCAGTGTATGACCAGATAGGTTTTTCATTCTAGTCATTCATTCATTTTAGTTCCAGTTTCGTACTCATTTAGCCCCAGTTCATTCATCATATTCACAGAAACGACCATAAATATAAAAGTGTTTGACAACCTTTGCTGTCCAACCAGATAATGAAAAGTTTCCACACAGACCTTTACAGTTAGGATCACATAATTACTGTTAATAACTCATTCAGTTGAAACTTCTTTTATTAAGTATTTACTTGACTGAACGCCATCTTATTACGGTGTGGTGTATCAGAATCGAACAACACCCGTGTGAATACAGGCATGGGAAATGTAACCCCTACTGTTAGCAACTTTATACACATTTTACACCAACATCATCCTGACATAATCATCTTCTCGACAAATAAATCGAAATGCACTACCTGACCCATGGGCGTCGGACTGCGGGGGTACCCAGGGCCCAGAGCAGGGTAGGGGCCCTCAGAAGTGCTGCTATAAACGCGTTCTGTATTGCACTTTTTAAACTCCTCATAATTGATATAACAACGGAACATAACCAGGCTGAAATACAATGGTTTGCGAGACAGAATTTTGCACAAACAATAATGATGGATGATATCTCAAGGCCCTGACACCCCTTTAAAAATGTGCCAAATGGTTCAGCCCACACACCGGCGCGCTATTCAACTCAAGTGCGTGTGTGGAGAGCTCCGTAATGCCATGACACAGAGCTAGGAAAGAGAAATGTTAGTCTTGCCTCGCTCTTTCGCACTTACAGGCTCTTATTTACACTATTATCGCGGGCCTGGGATGTAACATTCTGTGATAAATGACAGTTAAACATGAATCAAGTCAAGGCGAGTGCCTCCTCTCTGCCTGTAGGTGCAGAGTGAAGCAGAGCCACTGACCCGCCCTGTCCTTTTCTCATTTTAATCGCCGATGTTTCCCTTTAGCTTTATTTACTGTCATCGACTGCCATCAGGCCAAAACAGTGACAAAAGCCACAGGTCGCTCACGCATTTTCGCAAAATTAATTATACAAATTAGCCGCCCCATTTGCAGACTCGTTCATTATAAATGCACAGTTCAGAGACTCCTTTAACTTGGTTGTAGTGAAAATGTATGGACGGCCCGTGCCAGACTCTTCAAGCTTTAACAGAACAAGAATTTAACAGCACTGTAGCCTACACCTAAACGTGGGATTGAAAATATGGTGAGACCAAACCAGGCTGACGCATTGGATTTCTTGTTCATGAACACATGGGCAAGAGGCAACGTATCAATGAATTGTATAACATAAACTAGCATTTTAAAGTATTATTTATGCCTATTTCAATGCCTATTAACAACAACAACAAAACATCCTGTGTGCCCAGTGCAGCCGCCTGTTTGGTTTGATGAAATAAATAAATAATAAAGATTGATTGATGTGATATCTTTAAGGTCTATGTAAAACTAATTATCTTAATACTAATAATAATCTTAAAGGGATACTTCGGGATTTTTGACATGGGCCTCATTTCCTAGTTATCCAGAGTGTTGTTGATGTCTGGAGATATTTTTTTCTTAAATTCATGCAGTTCTTATATTTGAAGAGTCTAGTTGCGCTAGGCTAGAGCAAGGCTAAAGCATTTCTATGGTAAAGTCTAGCCTGCATTAAAAAACAGTCTGGTGCACTCCACAGTGCACCTGAGGTAAATCATTATAACGCCAGACTAACCATATAAATGTCTGTGTTAATAGAATAATTTTTGAAATATAACTGACCTTGTATCACATGAATTACCGCATTTTGAGGGACTATTTCTCGCAGATCACTCCGCCGCTGCCTTAGCTTACAGCCACAAAGCTGATGCTGCTCAAATATAAGTTATTTTAAATGAAAAATGGTTAAAATTATTCTATCGACACAGAGATTTATATGTTAGTCTGGCGTTATAAGTGATTTGCCTCAGGTGCACTGTGGAGTGCGCCAGACTGTTTTTTAATGCAGGCTAGCTGTTACCATAGAAATGCTTTAGCCTTGCTCTAGCCTAGCGCCACTAGACTCTTCAAATATAAGAACTGCATGAATTTAAGAAAAAAATATCTCCAGACATCAACAACACTCTGGATAACTAGGAAATGAGGCCCTATGTCAAAAATCCCGAAGTATCCCTTTAAGGTTAAACAGACAAACCAACTACTGAATATACAGATGTAAGTATACAAAGTTACAATGTAAAAGAAATGAACTACACAAACTAAACCACAGAATATGTTGAGATGAGTATAACATGTGAATTGACTGAACGTGCACGTGAAGGGCGCGTCGGGAGCCCATCATAATAGTTTGTACCTAGGGCCCAGAATTTGGTGCTACACCCCGACCTGACCCCCCCAAAAAAACATTGTAACCTGGATTAAACTAGCTGTAACGCCATTTATAATCTTTGGATGTGCTGGAGAAGTCTTTGCGCAGTGGTCACACTCTCCCGTCTTCAATACAAGATCTTGGGGGGAAAAGTCAATGCGACACAGTGAATGTGTGCTGTAATCAAAGCTAAAGGCGGTCCAACAAAATAATAGAGCGTGTAGCTTTTGTGTGTGTGTGGAGACTCTTACTTTTGGTATTAAAAATCTACTAAATCTATTATGCTAAATAGTACTTGAAAGAATAGTTCTTCTTACATTAAGTACTACAGGGATAGTTTATCTCCTCTAAACATATCTGATAACTTACATGGTTCTGTGAGGTCATTTACCTTGAAGAACCGGCAGAAGGTTCACTCAGGATGAGACTTGTTCCTGTGTGAATCTCTGCTCTTGTCCTTTTTTTTTGTTTCTGGACTAATTGCCCTCTCTCCTTTATCATAAACATGGCCCGACACTAAACATCCACCGCTTCCCTTTCGCGCACAACCTTGTACCTTTTATTCCCCCCCCCCCCCCTCCCCCCACTAACCACTTTGCTCTTCCTCCTCTCCAAACCCTCCTCAACTCCTTGTTTAGAAGAAGAAGAAGAAGAAGCGGGGGAGACAGAAAGGCTGGCCACTTGAGGAACCAAAGGAATGAGGTAATCCGTTGCATATTGTGGAACCCCCTTTTGTGCGCAATCTCAAGACTTCCCAGAGTTCCACGTGGGAAACTTTGTCTCCTTCTCCCGCAGCGGGGTAAGAAAAACTGGCTTGGAGTAATCATGTTGACAGGTGAAGAGGCGCTGCTTTGTGTCGGCGGGAGAAAACATGGTGGAAAAAATGTTTTGTTGCCGAGTGCCCTTGAAAAAGCTGCCGTTTTGCCAGCCGCGCCACTGCGAGGACTTGAGCGATGAGAACGGCACCGGGCATGTTTTCAGCTTGGCCGCGGCAACGCAAGACAAATGGAACGTGAAAAGGGACGATCTTTAATGAGAGGCGCTTGCTGTTGCCCGGAAGCCTCGCTGGTGGTGAGCAATGGTGCAGTGTTGTAAGTGGAGTAGGAAATAATTGATGCGAATGTTCGATAAACGCACTCAATGCTAACTATACCCAATTTTACTTTTTTATATTTATCGTGTCTATGCATTTTAGTTTGTGTTGTCGTCTCCTGAGCATGACGCAGTTCTTTCAAATTGACAGCAAGGCACCACGCCCACTCAAAATCTGAACTATAAAAGAAAATCAGTATCTCGGCCCTATATGAACTCATGATTAAACAATGCAATAGTCACCGCGACTGAGCGTGCCACCACTGTAGGCCAACCTGACCAGCGTGTGCACCACCTCCCTGGGTTTGTTCCTTTCAGAGCGTGGTGTCCTGCACTGGTCAACTCCTCCACCTCCTTCTCCTTGCGTAGCTCCCTCCGTTCATCTGTTTTATTCTCCAGTGAATGTCCATTAGCCAGAACACTAGGGATAGAAGGCATGTGTGGCTTAGCTGTGAGTCTTGCCCGGATACCTCCTCGTTTGTCCCTTGTTTAGTTAGTGTGTCCACACTCAATCCCAATATTGATATAACGCTTTTCTTTCTAACCCAATCTAATTCCAATTTCTCACAGGGATACGTTTATAAGCATATTTCACATATGTTCAGGGTCACTGTCTGAAGAAAAAACTTGTACATTATAAAACCCTGGCTTATAATACATACAGTCCTTTTTTCCTTTTTTCTTTTTACAAATATCCACTTCAGAAGGACACATTTCAACAGTTCCAATGCTACCAGGAAAATATTAGGTTACAGGGCCTTTAAGGGAAACACAAACAAACAAACAAACAATGTAATGACTATTTGTAAATGTGTTCAAGTGTGTCAAATTACTACTTTTATAATGCGCTCTATGAGGACGGAAAGGATTTCCATTTACAACAAGAACCAAAGTCATACTGTATGAAAGGAGCAACGCAAACACTTGAGTGTTGTGTGCAATTTATAGTGATTTTCTTTACATAACACAACAATTGCCACTTTTGTTTTGCTTTATTCAAATATACTGAATAATTTCCTAGTGAAAATAAAAATAAATTTAAACTCCGTACATGTTCTCATAATATTGTGCCCCTTATTTCCTTTTTTTATTTTTATTTATTTTTTTATTTTTAAATCAGCAGTGTCCAATTTCCACAGATTACAATTCACCAGGGCGCAATGCCTGCTCTCCATGACATCACATTGTCTGTAATAGTATTGATCTGGCTCAAGAACATGGTCAGGAGTTCCTAGCTGCAAGATTAGACTATTAGATTGATGAAAGAAACCGGAGTTTACAGGGAAAAAAATCTTTGAAAAAATAAGAACCTGTACATCCACCCAGAAAGGCATTGTGATGTCACAAGGGATTGTCCACTCACCATGTTGCCTGTGCTCATTTTAACAGTTTAGACTGCAGAAATAATATATTAGTGTGATCACAATATCCTACTTTATGTATGATTCTTACAGCACGTTTTGGAGTATAACAAGGGGGTGTAATGAACTTTTATAGTTATTGCCCCAAACTTCTACACAGTAATTTAAATATGGGAAAACTAATGAACCATATAATAATTGGCTTTATTAATGATTGAGATACCTTTGGAGACTTTACCTTGTATGTGTCTTATGTGTGGTTTCCAGCTTAATTTATTATCAATGGTGACTCCTAAGAATTTAATTTGTGATACTGTATCTAAGACTACACTGTCTATATTTACTGGGTCTAGTTTTCAATTATAATTACCAAAAAACATTATTTTTATTTTATTTAAGTAGCGGGACAATTTGTTAATGTCCATCCATGTTTTTAATTTCCTTAATTCACTATTATTTATATTAGTTACTAAATTACTATAATTGTCATTAGAATTGAAAATGTTTGTGTCATCTGCAAAAATGACTAATTTTAATAATTTAGACGCATTAAAAATGTCATTAATATGTAAATTGAACAACTTTTGAACAACAATTCATTTTAGATATTGTTTTTGCAGTTTCACACACATGACATCGTGTCCCAATTCTCCACCTGCACTGCAACGCGATGAAGACACATCTTCTTCCTTGTGAGTCGGTGGATAATCATACCCCTTTACTTTTTTTGGAGCCTTTTCAAAACTGTTATTGAGCAGAAAGTCTTACTATCTTTCAAGTGGAGTAGAACGAAAAGGAGTTTATGTTACTGACAACCTCTGCCAATATTGATGCACTTTTAGTTAATGACATTTTCATAAAACTGGCATAACTCTGCATTAGTTTCTGCTAAGTTTCTATTCTCGCCACATTGCTGTTGCTTTCTTTGACCTCCAATAATTCCGACCAACTTGCATACACTGTTAATGCGCCTTAAATAAACTCCAGCGCGCGTGATGGAAGGCCTTAATGGTGTTTTCACATTAAGCTGATTAAACACCCCTCTACCCTTGTTCAACTTCACCTGGCCCCGAGAGTGGTAGCCTGTGACAAATGGAACTTTATGTAATCCCAACTAAATCACATGCAAACTGCCCACCGACCTCTCCATCTCCCGCGTGAAGTCTTCCCTAATCTCGTGTAGCTTGTCGAGCCTCCACTGTTAATCTCAATCCTTATCGTCCCATTCCAGCGTGTGCGGCAAAACGCAGCGTCCCGCTGAAGGTCGCCCCAATGTCACTTTTGAGGTCACATCTTCGCCACGTGGCGCCTCAGAACTCCTGCCGGCCCGGTTGGGGAGCTCACAGACGATCCTGCCTTCAATCAGTGATAGAATTACGATCTCCCCAAGCCTCTCCCTTGCGTTTAGCCTGCTAATCCCCGCGGGAGATGGGGGGCAGCAGACCATGATAATATGGACGGTGAATGAAAGACAGGAAAGAGAGAGAGAGGCAAGAGTGTGCCAGTACTGGTGTCAGCAATGAAGGTGGCCCCCAAACACATGAGTGCCAGTGGGGATGAAAAGTCGCTAGCTCCAGCACTTTTCGCCTCAAGTGTCTACGATCTGATAAGCTGCCGAGATTTAGCTAAGACTTCATATTTAGAGCGTGGCTTAAGCTGCGAGACGACGGACTTAACTGCACCGGTGCCAATGTCACATTGTGCCTGCCGTTCTCGATTTGTCAAATGGGATTTTATCTGCTTTTTTATACAGCCTTCATACCACATTCCTTCACCGAATTACTGAAGGCCGCATGGAACTTTTACAAGGATTCTGAAGATTCAAACAACTCTCAGCTTCACTTTGGTTGTTTCATCGGTGGCGCCATAAAAATTGTTTCCATGTTACACTTAAGCAGACCATAGCTGAGAAATTAACCAGCCTGTCACTTTTTTTTTGGCTGTCAGTTGTGGAACTTCATTTGCGGCTTGGAACCACTGTAATTTCGAGTAATTTTCACTCTTCTCTAAGATCCGTTTGAGAGCGGGGGGTCCTGTCAAACACTTAGCTTTTCACAGTCGACACACAAGTTGGCACTGTGACAGGATGTAAGGCAGTACTGGGTTAAGAACCTTCCGCCTCTCATCAAGAGCCTTTATCACAAACTTATGACCCCTTAGCAAAAGACTAGACCTATAAGTCTAGTCGGCATGGTAGCGCAGTGGTTAGCCTTTCTGTGTGGAGTTTGCATGTTCTCCCTGTGTCTGCGTAGGTTTCCTCCGGGTTTTCCCTACCACTAAAAACATGTGCAATAGATGAATCCTCCAGCCAGCTGAGTCTGACCATCAGCCTGCCTCCACATCTGGAGATGGATCCCTAGGCTCCGCACTGTGGTCACCCACTGCTCCTTACGGGTCGTCCCAGTGGCGTCGAGGGATGTGTCAAATGCAAAGGACACATTTTTTTGTACAGTTGTTGTATAATGACAAATAAAGTAAGTAAGTGCTTTATTTGTCATTGTCACAACGACATAGTGTTCAGGTGTTAGTCCTGAGCCGCTGCTACTGAGCCACGCTGCCATTGTGGGCCGACCTGACCCATAGGCCGGGGAAACTGTAGCACCCAGAGGAAATCTGGCTGGCTTCCTTCAGTCTCCTCTGATCCTCTGAAACTGTGCACCGCCGCTTGCGTTTGTCCCTGTTTCAGAGCGTGGTGTCCTGCACTGGTCAGCTCCACCTCCTCCCTCCTCTTCCTCCTGCGCAGCTCCCTCCGTGCCACAACAGTCTTTCACCATCTTCTGGAAAGAGTTTAGCAGTTAATCTGTTTTATTCTCCAGTGAATGTCTATTAGCTAACACTAGTAGGGAGAGAAGGCTTGTGTGGCTTCACTGAGAGTCTTGCCTGGATACCTCCTAGTTTTTTGTTTCCTGTAGCTCCTCTTGTGACGCCTCCACTGTGCTGCAGGTGTGGGTGTCTCAGAAGAAGAAATGTGTTGTAGGTCTCAAATTGGTTTAGCTGATAAGCTAGCTGTTAACTTTTAAAAAGCTGATTTCTTCAGGACCATTATTGACTCTTCGCAGTAAAGATTCCACCGAACCTCACAAAAACACGGCAGAAACGTACAAAAGCATCCAGCAAAATAATGTGGAACACAGAAACCACAAATGCAGCTCGCAGAAAAAGGCAAAAAACGCAGCAGTACCAAGACAGAGAGGGAGGTTGCTTCCTGTTTACACATTGCCGTGACGCCAAAGCACCTTGACCTTAACCAATAATGTTACAGCAGGGAGGGGTTTACCTCCTTATTGCTTGTCATTGATTCTACGCATCATTTATTCCAAAACACAACTATCTAGGGCTGAAACAACTAATCGATTAATCGACGACTAATTGATTATTGAAATAGTCGACAACTATTTTAGTAATCGATTAATCGTTTTCTGGTTCACACAGACTCAAATAGAGCAATAATGACACAAACATGTAGTATTTTTGATGAAAACCTACTTTGTTTTTAAAGTTGGTGTAGTGTAGTGTAGTGTTTTGTACATTGTACATGGGATCGACGCAGCGGTGACCAGACTCACTCGCTGGTACAGTGGTCAGTCTGGTTCCCAGGCTAGTGCAGACCTGCTCCCAGACTTAAGATAACAGACCTATCTTCTTGAGGTAAGAGGTGAAACATCCTCAATTTGATAACCCAGAACACCCATTTTAACAATAACAGAATAACACATCATGTCTTTGGCACATTGAACATTCACTGATTGTGGAGGAAAGATTTTCAGGTGTAAATATTTCGAGAAATTTGACGTTTTTTATACCAAAAAAGGAATTCAAGGAACGAGAAAAAAATTCTGGATTCTGATGAAGACATGTCAAAACAGTGCAGTGATGATTTGTAGGTTATCATGGTGTTTTTGCTGATTATGGAGCGATAGATTTTACTAAAACGTAATGGACAGACAAGTGATGAGATTAGAAGATTAAAGTGCACTTTCTCCCTGAGTTGTGCTTTGTTAAATGGTTGTTAGCCTGCTGACAGTGGCGGCTTGTAGCACACGCTTGAGGCCAACTCAAGCCATTTCTGTAAATGAACAAGCTGGCCAGCGCTGGAAGTGACGGATGCGCAGCACAAGTCAGAGGTAGACAAATTGATTTTCTTCGGGTGGATAGTTCTGGTCTAGTGGCTGCTTTGGGCTGGAGCGGGAACGAGCGATCTGTCAGTGGCACTTGGCAAAATGGGCCCAAAAAGCAAGAGCAGGAAATGGAGGTTCAGTAAAGAGGTTTGTGGCAGTGGTGTAGCCAAAAGTGCTCGAAGGATTCCAAATAACACAAATTTACATTTGGAAATTTTGCTAACTTTTCACTGTGGGTACATCAGAAAAAGAAAAAACAAGAAGATAGATAGATAGATAGATAGATAGATAGATAGATGACATACTTAACCCCTTTTAAGATACTCAACTGTAATGACCTGCACAGCCTTGGCTTTGTGAAAGGCTAAATATATAACTGCGTATACAGTAATATAATAATAATATACAGTAAAACCAATGGGAGAGCAAAGTCTTTCAGTCAATAAAGCAATAACGCATCCACATAATTGTACAGGAATTTTAACACCATAACAGAGGATTCCTTGTGGGTGTGCAATAATCCTATTCAGCTGAAGGAAACTGTACAATTTCTTCTGTGCGCATAGGTTTTTCTTGTTTTGTCCTGCTTAGCTTTAAAGTGATAGTCTGGAAGTCTAAATGTATTATACATTTGATGAAAAAGTCAAGTGAATAATAATATATATATATATATAAATGTATATATTATTTTTTGTAAAGTCACTCCTTCCTGGATCTCAGCAACTAATCAGAGTCTAGTATCCTCTCCCGTTGACCAATGTGACAATCAGGAGAGGGGGGGGGGGCAGGGGGGAGTCTGATTGTTTACTTTTGAAAATTCTGTTCCTGCTCTCCTCATTTTACCATCTAAAAACCGTCTTTCCGCTTGCCAACCCAGTTACGCCATGATCCCGCCTAATCCTAACCCTAACCATAATTCCTAACCTTGAACATTTGTAAAACGACAATACTAACTTAATAAAGCCCAAATCAAAAAAGCTGCATTTGAAATGACATCCAATCAGAATTTGCGGGGGCGTGGCTTATGCCTTAACTCGGTTGGAAATCGGAATGAGGCAGAAGGGCTCTCTGGTTAAAGAGGGGAGTGATTTGATTGTTTACTTTCAAATTTCACTCTGTCTCTTTGCAAAGTTACAGAATATCACTTTAACCTGGTAAAAACTAGATTGATATTACATTGCAAATACCATTACCACAGTGATATCATATCATCATGTAAAATATCATAAAAGACATCCATATTTGGAAAGGCTCAGGACTTTACTAGGATATTTGCTGCTGATTGGTCAAGCGTACCTCTTTTTAGCCGATCGCTTCGTCCCCAAAAGTAGCTAAACAACAAAGGACCAGAGCAATCAAATATTTCTAAACTAAATATATTTGTGGTTTGTAAAATGTAGCAGCACCTTGTACATCTCTGTTGTCGTCATGTCATTAATTAGTATCAATAAAACTGCAAAATTCTGATCTCGGTTTGTAGCGCCATGTTAGCTTAATTAGCTTTGCATTTGCTCAATTTACCCAATACATCTGAATTACACCGGTCTGTTTCTCTAATCTCTCAATCCGACTTTGTGCCGTCTTCTCCCTCTCATGTGTGGTTCAGAGAGGAGCTGCAGCAGGCCCGCTGTAGGTGCCGGGCCTACTGGCTGCTGAAGTCAGCCCCATGGAGCGGCCTGGGCTTTAGTTCATAAGGTTTGATTAGATGGTCGGTGCACTATTGAAAAGTAAGTGGCTTTAGCCAATTCCACTATGTCACCCTCCCAACAGGATTACGACTCGCTGGCAAGTTTAAAGGTGCAGAAAGCGGAGAGTTCTAAAACTGTCACTCCATGGGTGATGCTTGGGTAATTAAAGGCAGCAATTAAAGCTTTTTTAATCAGCGCTGCCTGTGAACCTGTGCACAAGGATTAACGGTCAAAGTTGCGCTGGAGATGACTGGCGGCGTGTGGTGCCAGGCAGTCTTTTAAAATTCATCTCAATATAAAATAAATGACTTGCGGGGTCAGGGAGAAGAAGGGAGGAAATGTAGTTGGATGTTTGCCTAGATGCATCAAAGCCACACAGCTTACTGATCAGCTATGAAATTATTAGGGGTTAAATTGAGCCACAAACTGGATTTAAGAGAAAGAAATCAACGTGATAGGTTTGGAGAAGGTGGAACTCTGCACCACAGCAAGTTGACGGGTTCAGAGTCAATCAACTTGCACGAAAACATGGCCGGTAATCGTATCAAATTTACCCTCAGCAACTTCAGAAGCATCTGGCACCAAATGTCAACACCAGCGTAAAAATGTACATGCATTCAAGCATTTTTTCCCACACCTTACGTGCAAACTCCACAACTCTGAAACCCACCCAGTCCCTGTAATCAAATATTACAACATACAGTAATTTACTCAGTTGGGAAAACGTGGGCAAATACGCTCACCTCTGCCTTATCTATTAAATAATACACGGCTTGTCATCACCTCCGCTCAGACAGTTCTTTAACATCAGAACTACACAGCACAGTAGAA
Organism: Neogobius melanostomus; assembly: GCA_007210695.1. Lineage (NCBI taxonomy): Eukaryota > Metazoa > Chordata > Actinopteri > Gobiiformes > Gobiidae > Neogobius > Neogobius melanostomus. The sequence continues at coordinate 3,253,303 of VHKM01000006.1, read as the reverse complement.
CCAGAGGAGCAGCGAGAGGGGACTGCATCATCCCTTTGAGGAAAAGCCTCTTTGATCAGTTTCCTGTCCGAGCTGCTCATGAATGTAATCTCACACCCGTAACAATCAAAAACTATATCACATATCTTTCATACAGAAAAAAAATAAAATGGCTCCTTGAAAATCAGAGCCATCTTTAACATGGCGACCTCTCACTGCCCCATGCTGGCCTCTCTTGTATTTTGTTTGCTGTTTGTCATTTCTGACATGTGTCTCTGGTTAAGAGTGCTGTGTTGTAAGATTGTAATGTGTTGTATTTTATAAAGATGAAAAACAGCCCTTTGGCTAATTCTGGCTAATTTACAGTTTTGTTTATTAAAGGTGCATTACGCAACCTTTTATGCGAAAAAAGTTGATATTAGTGCAGATTTGATCTTGCAGTTACCCAGTGGCTGCTTGGGGCCTTTACTTAATAATATTGATCCTGAGTGTCCTGGAGGCCACTGGGATGCAGTGGCCTCCAGGACACTCAGGATCAATATTATTTCTGGCTTTTTTTTTAGTATTTCTGGTAGGTTTTCTGGATGGAATGTATACGTATCCATGGAGACAGATACATCAGCAGTGATAACCTACCAGAAACCCTAAAAAATATATTGGTCCTTGAGTATGAGATTACTGGGATGAAAAGTAAAGGCCACCGTTTTTAAATACTGAGATATGTTCTTACTTTAGGCCAGTTGATGCGTAGCTGTCCCATGCCCTCAGTCACGTAAACAGAGCACAGACGGTGTTACATAATAGCCTCTCTCCTCTCCTCTATGGATCCAAACGGGAGTAAATTAGAAGTGACCAAGCTCTTCCACATTTTCCCTATTTCAATATGGTTACATGCGCCTTTACATGATCCAAGTATAGTCACACAAAATTAAACATGTTGATTTTCTAAGCGGATAAAAAGGGGAAATATATTGTAGTAATATTACTACACCTATGCAACTATTTGCAAGGCGGAGTAATATTACTACGCAAAGCAACACAAACACAACAAAAAACTATGAAAACACACAAAAAAAGGATAAAAAGATAGACAAAACGCAACAATAACGCTTCAAAAAATGTGACAAAAATGTGACAAAAACGTGGCGACAACATAACGAAAAGTTTTGTGACCAGTTTTGTGAGTCTTAGCATTCAAATGAGGCGTTACACTGGCTTATAGAATGTAAACTCTAGAAGCTTTTAGATTTGAGCAAAGCCGAAATTGAGATAATACACTCGGTTAAAGGAGCTATATCATGCAAAATCGACTTTTTGGAGTTTTTAGCCATGTTGTTATGCTATTTCCTTATCAAAAACACCCCCGAGCGGTTTTTGGCTTCATTCACGCAGTTCTAAGTAATCCTCCTGAATCCTGCTCTCTGAGCAGCTGCTCCGCCCTCTCCTGGTAAACGACTGAGCTGTTCAGTTGTGTCGTCACAAAGGAACGGAAGTGCTCTACGTCTGTAATGTAATGCCTTACGGCCTGTTTTAATTTATAAAACAGCTTTTTCATTATTTTTGTTGTAAGAGAGAAAAAAAAAAAATTAAAAAGGAACTCTCCGATGCGTCTGTTCTGTCCCAGGAGGGTAAACAACGCACCCGGCTGGAGGAGCCATGGATCTGAGCAGAAGTGTTGTTTTTGAAGACTGAGCTCTTTCTAACATACTCTGGACACGCCTGTTCTTTTTTCTTACCCAACGATAATGTCACGGATGCGCGTTTGGCTACGAGAGGAACAGGACTATTCAACCTTCCTAAAGAAGAGTGCACTCGCCAGAAGTTGGAATTTCTTTCCGGGATTAACTAGCTACTATATCAACCAACCTGATGGATGCTTGGTGAACCTTGGCCAGAATCAAAGTGGATTAACTTTTATAACCAACGCGATCCATAACCATAACCGATGGGGAGCCAGACCTGAGCGGTGAGTCAATCAACCTGTGTTGCACATGTCAACTCCTTATAACTGCATTATGTGAAGTAACTTCACTTTTTGCAGTGATATTTATATTTATAATACTGAAATGTGGAATGAGCGGAGAGAGGCGGAGTACTGATCGGGTCTTGTCTTCCGGGTAGGGAAAATACCCCCCAAAAATACTTATAAATATTTCTCTCAAAAATGAGTACTCCATAGTGATAGAGGTACAATATCATATAAATGCCTATACTTTACTTTGGAATGACTAAAATAGCATGATACAGCTCCTTTAAGAGGTTAAGGTTCAGTCCAGAGAGCAATACATTGGCGCAGCAGTCCATTCAACACAACATAACAAGAGCAGGGGAGGCATGATGGTGCAGCCAGGGGCACCAATACACATGGGAGCAAAAATACCGACAAATAATACCAGCAAATGAAACGAAGCATGACCCTACGAGCCTGCAGACCCCAGACACTACACAAAATACAGAGGACGTGCATACCAACAAAGCATAGAAGTTGCGTACAAAGTTGCTGTCCTTAAGCCTCACGTCGTAGTCTTGACGCTTCCGACACGACAAACAACTAAGTTCAAACTAGGAAGAATAATATACTGTAATTAATACACGCTGTAGTTGTGTGTTATATTCATTGTAGCCTATTGTTTGTTTGTTACAGTTGTTAGCTTAGCTGTTAATGCGCAATTACACCCAAGTAAAAAGTGACCGTTCTTTGTGATGCACTAATCCCTGTAGTTAGCATGCACACACTGGAATACTTTTTAGATTGAGGCTTAAACACTTGGTCGGTCTCATTTCTCTAACTCTGTGTGTGTCCAGGCCACCAGAGAGTCCTCCCTAATGCTACCTGTGATAACGCACTATAAAGACACATCAAACTGGGATTGGGTTTCTCAGCGGTGATCAGAATAAATGTGTCTGCAGACCTTGGCCAAGGGGAGTCCTAGAACAAAATAATGTTGTGTCTCTGTTTCCAATAAAACAAAACAGTAAATTATTTACAGCCGACCACTAAGCGCGCATCCAGCTCATTTGTATTCCCATCGCCGCGGTGATAGATGTGACATCATGGTGATGAATGAAAGCGCAGGGATTTTAAAAAGCGCTTCCTCTGGAAATCAAGGACAGATGGTTATTTTTTATGAGAGCGCTGGAATAATCAAAGCAAATGAGCGGGACTATTTCAGCCGACAGGTTTGCCAGAAACAAAGACGTTTTGAGCAAATGAAGATGTCACTTTCCGAAAGGCCATGGAACAGTCTGTATTTCCACGGAGCAAATAACCAACACACAAAACAAATATGTAAATTGTAATTACATCCAAGTGGTGAGGTCGATTAACTTTTAATTGAAGACACAACAGTGAATTCCTGCCAGTTTACGCTATTTTAATTTTGGTGGTGAGAATTTGTGGGGCACCGAGCTCATACTGACTGCTGAACGGCTTAGCACGGTTTTTCTGTAAACAATTGTGTGTACAGTTTTGTGTACGGTGCGGAGCCCTCACAAGAACATGAGTTCACAGGATTTCACGCGATATCATGTACAATGTACATAAAGTCTGTGTAAAAAAAAAAAAAAAAAAAAAAGAAAAAAAAATATTTGTTCTTTTTTCCCCATTCAGGTAGCATAAATGTTTTAGAAAAAATATATATATATATAATTCGACTGGACTTCTAGTTTTGATTTGACGTCGTATCTATTAAAACGTTTCAACTGTCATCATCAGTTTGGTATGTGAGACTGAGCACTGGTCTTACAGCTGTAGGTGATGATCCATTTGGCCACTCCTGTGTCAGACAGTGATGCCAGATAAGATGGTAAACCTCCCTTTTGAGGGATTCCCCCCTTTACTCTAAGAGGGAAACGTTGTTGGCTCTCAAACTTTTGAGGGTACTTACAGTACTGTAAGTAATGGACACTGTGTGTCCTAATGGATCATCAGCTTGTATATAAGAGCAGTGCTCAGTCTCAAAAACCACAACAGTTGGATGACTGTTGAAACGTCTTAATAGATACTACATCAAATCAAAACTAAGTCCAGTTTAAATCATTTATTTTTTCTACTGTACATAAAGTAATACTACCAGCAGAGTACAAAAAAAGACAGATCGAACTTACAATTCCCTGCTAATCCAGTCCCTGCACCTTTCTGTTGCTGCCCTGATGGCAGCGGTTTTCGTCTGAGGGTGAAACCTGTTGTCAGTGTGCACAATTATCCTGTGTGATCTTTGACAGCACTTCCATGGTCACATGTCTCTGTTTTGATGGTGCCTGATTTCCTGTTTAGTTCGTTTAATTCCCTGGGCTTCATCAGAAAGTGCTGCAGCCCTCTACAGCGTCTGGCAAAAATAGATCTTTGCGGATCCTTTTTTCCGTAGCACTGTATGGCCTCGGTATCCGAAGCCGCACTGCACGTGGCTAATGCGAGTCTTCAAAATGTATTTTAATTTTATTTTAATTTCTTGCAGAGGGCATACTATACCCATTCAGGATTAAATGTGAGCCTGGGGTTACAAAGCAAATGCTTTTTAGCTGTAGTATGTGGAAACCTAAACACCTGGTGAGATCTAGAGTCCTTATAGTATAAACAGTTTTTGTACTTGTGGATATCAATTATTATTATATTTGATATTGTAAACTTAAATTCTAGTTTAAGAAATACAAATCATTCTATAAACCAGCCTTCAACATACAGTAGCTGCATCTCAGTTATTGCACTTGTTTCAACAGAACAGTTATGCTAGAACAGTCGTCTTCACACACTGCCTCACACTCTCACAGAGTAAGGAGTGATTTCAAACAAATTTGTTCTTTCACAACCAAGGTCAGCATATGGGTCTTAAAAAATAAATTGCCTCTGAAAGCTTTCCCAGCAGATGGCGGCCATGTTGGTGTGGGCAGAGTGTCGCAGCCTCCACTGACTGCGTGATGGAACGCAGGTGTAACGGCTGAATTACAGTCTGACTGCTGGACATTAACCCTATATATGGACACTGAAATAGTCATTACTGATGACACCCGGCGTAATTGCTAATTTTACGCTTCGGCGCGCACATTTTCCACTCGTCTTCCAGCCATTCTTTCTTTTCAGTACGTCTTGAGGCTTAAGTTACCTCTTCTTTTTATCTTTCCAAATCCACAGCCATTTATAGCTGTCTCCAGTGCTGAGGTGTCACTCAAACACATCATCCGCAACAAAAACAAACACCTCCTTAGCCCGCTTCATGCATACTGAGATTTAGGGCTATACACATCAATCACTCACTGATATACTGTAGAATATCTATAATCAACATGTCAAAGCGGGAGGTGTCAGTGGTCCACTTGCACGAACATGCAACGAGAAAGTGCACAGACAAAGACTGACTCAGCTGTCAATATTAACATGGATTTCAAATTTTCTAGACAACATTTAAGAAAAAAAAAAGTTGAGTTGAGGAGTGCAGTACAAGTAAACTTCAGATTGAAGTTAGACAATGACGCCGTCTGACTCTTGTAGTAGCACACATTTTCAAAGGCAATTTAGTGTTTGTTTGTGATCTATGTGTTGTTGAGCTGAAAAAACTTTGTGCCCAAATTTCTGGGAAAAGCACTGTTGAAAATAGATAAAGTCTTCAGGCACTTTGTGAATTCAAGAGTGGTTCCTGGATAAAAGACCCAATCTTCCGCCTGGCGCAAGGACAGTGTTGCTCCAAACGCAATGGTCATCTTGCGTCACAAGAGTCTCGTTGGAGGGAAAAAAATAACACATTTATTTAAAAAGGCCTATTAGTCTGTTGAAGTTTCTATGTAGCCTCTGACTGTTTTCTTCTTGTGCTTGTTTTGATTTATTATGGCAATGTTCATTTGTTTTTATCTGATTTTATTCACCTGTTGTAGCACTTTGAGGTTTCATTGAAATGTAAAGTGCAATATAAATAAAATGTATTATTAAAAGATTGTTCTACATAACATCACCATTGGCCATGAGTGTTTGTCCAGCCCAGTTACGCCATAGTCTGCGTTTAGAAAAACAAAATGGGGCCTAAAGAGTGCTTCATTCACCCCAAATCAATGTGTTTGCTATCAGATTTCTATATGTATAGGGGCAAAGTTATGAGTCCCGATGTTTGAGTAAATTGATTGGGCCCTGGTTTCTCTAATGAATGTAGACACCAGCTAACAGGAAATTTGGAAGAATATTGTGAAAATCACTAGCATTAAATCTACAACATTACTTTCACCTGTAATCCAGCTACTATGACACACACTGTGTCTGCTGGGCTATCTGCCTCCTCTGTCCTCCTCACATCACTTCTAATTGTACTCTGGGTAATTATTACATTTAATCTTTTGTCTAATTCCCCGCTGATTCCTCTATCTGGCCCGGATGAGCGCAATGACATTAAACCCGCCATTATCAGGACGCGCAGTGAAAGGTTAGTGCGCTTAGGAAAATGATGGGGAAAGGGCTCCGAACAAGCACAGGACAATAGAGCTGCCGTAAAAAAAAAAAAAAAGGAAACAGAAATGCGGCCCCGCAGTGAAAGAACTCTCCCCTCAGAAGGCCACATGTTGTTATTTCATTTCTGACATGGTAATAGTAAAACCTAAGGAGGAAAAAATCTCTACTCGAAGGGAAAAGAATAACTAAAGGGGAAAGGCACAAATGCAACCCTTGATGCAAAAATGTATTTTCTCCATCCCCAATTTAATCAAGTCAATTTTATCATGTGCCTAAAGCCCCGTGTATCATGTTGTTTCCCTTTTTTTTAGCCACTGAAATTCTCACACTTTACAATAGCAGAATAGCTTATCCGTTAATAATAAATCAAATGTCAGTATTTTTTTGGACATAAAGAATGAAGTTGCTCAACCCTTTAAATGTGTTTTTTTTTACCTTGAAGAAAACCCCAAATGCAGTTGCTAAAATAAGCCTTGTTTTTGAACCAGTGGCCTGCAGGTGCTGAACTGCAGTTGGCACAGTCCATAGGCTCATGTGTATGTGCTCTCCGGTCAGATCCACGCCCGAGGATGAGGAGCAGGTGAGAGGACAGCCCCTTGAACTCGCGCATATGGACATACAGGACATTGAGCACAGGGCATACACAATAACAGCAGGAGGGAAAAAAACGAAGCCACACGGAAGGGTTAAACAAAAGGCGATAATCAAATGTTGTTTTTATCTTTAACTTAAAAACAAAATGTCTACCTCCATGCACTATTGATATCATGGAACATCTTTTCTCGCTGTTTCTCTGGTTGGCTGTTGTTGGAGAGAGAATCCAGCCTTGCTTGCCTGTATTAGATGTTGGACAGGCGTGAGCTTCTAGGCATGACTTGGCCTAAATGTCTTATTGTGGCCAAACCTGCCAAAAAATAAATAAATAATAAAACTCTTTGGGGCTTTATGGAGTGGTAAAAGGGATGTGCCAACCATACTTGCCAACACTGGGTTGTGAATAATAGGGAGATTTTTTTTCATCTGTGTATTGTGCCAGGTGTGTGGTGTGTGTGTGTGTGTGTGTGTGTGTGTGTGTGTGTGTGTGTGTGTGTGTGTGTGTTGTGTGTGTGTGTGTGAGTGTGAGTGAGTGAGTGAGTGAGTGAGTGAGTGAGTGAGTGAGTGAGTGAGTGAGTGAGTGAGTGAGTGAGTGAGTGAGTGAGTGAGTGAGTGAGTGTCAAAGAGGCCAATGGCGCGGATTGGCAGCCTTACTTCTACCAGTCTACTTGGGATTAGACTTGGGATTAGACTTGTTGACTGTTGACCTGTCTGCGGTTTCTTCCTGTCCGCATTTAAATGTAAATTAAAAAATCAAATAAGATTAAATAAACGTCAAGCCAAGTGTGTTTCATAAAAACTAGCTTAGATTGTGGAGCTGTTTTAGCCTTTAGCCTCAAAGCGGACACACTTACAGTATAAACACACAGGAGTCCACTCTGGTGTATTTACATCCTGAGTAAAGTTTTTAACATGTTGTAAATGATTCTCCAACAGCAGTTTTTCTTTTCACTTACTCATTAAGTATTTATTTATTTCAACAAGACTAACTCTCTATAGGAGTAAAAAAAACTAACTCTCTATACAGTAGGAGTAAAATTATGACAGAAAACAGTCGTTACCCTAGGAAGTTAACATCATGTTGCTTTACTACATTCCGTGCACTGAGCCTATACTACTGCCAATGACAGTGGAGGTGATTGAAGAGCTGACTTTTGTGTCAGCTACTCCTTTAATTACCATATTGTAGAATCTTCCCATACAACCATGCTATTTTCAATTTCAAGCTCTATCGATGTCACAGATTATATTCATAATTGGTCGTATCTGGTCACAACTATTTCTTGTTTTTGTTTTCTCTTAATCGGTATTCTACTCCAGCATAGAGACACAAAATAAGAGAAAACACACAAATGAAATATTTATGCAGCACATTACTGTCAACATATCTGATGACTTTGAGCTTGTGATTACTTATACTGTATGAACACCCATTACTATTGTGTCTTTATGAAAATAACAATGAGTTTCATTTTAGAAAATAAGGGTAAAAAGAACAACAAGGTCATAGTCATTTGGAAATCGAGAACCGAGCTCATTACATTCACTATCATTGAACGTCTGCATAAGACATCATTACTGACACACAATGGGCTCTGGTAATGGCAGTCACTTAACCTTAATGGCCCCAAATAAACAAGAACACTTGAAACATGAATGCATCTGTAAAACATGGCAGAATGCAATGCATGTTCTGTTAGCAATTTGGCACATTTATATTTAGGGGTTTGAACAAACAATGTTATGAGAGGTTTAATAGCTTTCAGTTCAATAAAAATACTTCTTTGTTTGCCTATCGCAGTTAAATTAGGATCAAAACCATTATTACCAGTCTTCCTAAACTTGCTTAACAAAACAACATCCTCGTGACTGTAGTATCACACTCACACTTCAGATGAATGGTCTATTCTCACTTGCCATGACTGATCCAGTGGAGTTCAACCATTTGATGCTCCTTCATGATTCTGCATGATCCCTAGTGTACAGCAGCAGCAAGGACCCGACTGCTACTAAATGTCTGATGATGAAAAACTTACGTAGCAATGGAAAATCTTCTGCTCTTAAACACTAGTAAAGAATCAGACTCCCCACTCGTCCATATCAGTCAACTACAGAGACTTAAATGTATATGCATGGATCATTTGACACTCTTGTCGCTAACTTTGCATCTTGCCTCGTTGCAGTTTGGCTGAAATAGCTCCAAATAAGACTCCCCTTTCTTCTTTCAATCTGTCACCGCGGCTGCCCTGGCTATGCTTGTGTTGTTTGTGTTGTTGCAGAGCGGGTAGATGCAGACGCTGGTGCTGCAAGAGGTGGAAAGCAAAATCATTTCTATATGCAGGAAATATACAAATATTACAAATAAATAAAAAATTATAATTTCATTGAACATATCTGCATTTAGCTTCAGAACTGAATTAAAATTGAGACGTCGGGATCAAAATATCAATATTTTAGTATAATTTGCCAATTCTTAATATCTTAACACTTATGGTGCCTACTCACCTAACCGCACTGATCACGCTGTTGCTTCTATTGGAATGCTTCAAAGGCTTGCAATCAGATGCTCACATGTGTTCACGTCAGGCGGCGCCACTGTAAAAAAATAGAAATACAAAATACCTGCTCAGCAAGATGTGAATGAAAACTGTTTATGGATTCTTTGCTTGTACTTTGGTGACAGTGGAATAGTTTTACTTGCCTACATTTCTCTGACACTTCAGGCAAATGTCACCACTTTCCTCTCTCTCTCTCCCGGATATTATTTCAGTATGTGTGGTTTGGAGTGTGTACAGTGGTACCCGTCTGTCCAGCGATCATGTCACGATAAAATCCCTTTAAAACATGTTTGTAATAAAGTGTGTCCTTTATTGCGTCTGCGTTTTAAAAGTTTATTGAAGTGTATAATTCCTCTGATCCGAATGCCCGGGCTCAGGAAAGGCATTTCAAACCACAGCTGCAGCTTGTCATGAAGCTTTCCTCTTTTCAGACGGTGTCTCCGTTTCACTTGTGTCTCTATGATGTAGTAGAGGTGGTTATGTTGCTCCATATTCAGGTGATCAATATTACTGCCCTCCTGCCGCCGCGCACACTCATCACCCGCACACGTATGTAACATTGACAATACACAGGACTCAACCGCACCTGCCATGTGATCCACGTTGGTGTGAAGGCACCTTTAAGGCGAGACATTGCAGGTGAATAGGGAAAATAAATACATTTAGAGATATCCATTAGAAACTTTTGCTGAACATTACTAATATAAATATGAGAAAAAAATATATTGCAAGAAATCTAAATAATGGATAGACCCAGGTTTTTATTTTATTGACATACTATTAGTATTTTTTTTTTTTCAGAGGGGATTTGGGATCTTGGCTAGTTGTTGAATAAGCTAATCATAAGTGAAATTTGTTTTGGTTCAAAGTTGAATAAATCAGGCTGGGAATTAGATATCAATAAATCGGGGTCAGCCCCATGTTCCCCGGTACCTATGTTCCTCCACTTCTATCGATTAAGATTATCCTTAAGGTTAATGGCTAGGGCAGGGTCAGAGTTAAGCTGCTTGATATATGTATGACATTTCACTCTCATGACTTGTGATTGGTTGAAGTACTATTGGCTATTTCTATATATGTTTTTGTCATAATAGGCTTTAATGATTATATGAAACTGTGTTGATTGTAATCTGTGCTTTTGGGGTGATTTGAATTGAATTGTTGTATTGTTGTCCTTACTCTTGGAATCCACTGAAGCATTCCAAGGACATTGATTGGTTCTTCAACAAGTAGCCGCCTACTTCCTGTTCCTATAAATTACTTGGACTCAACCGGTTCGGCCTCTTGCCTGCTGCCCTCCTCGCTGTCCACTGAAGAGCATCATGTAGCCTTTAGCATAGCTTTTGTTTTAGATTGTAAATTCAGGGAATAAAATAATGATTTTGATTTTAATAGAACAATTCTCCATCTTCTCTCCATTATTAAAGAACACAGTACCAACTCACCTACGGAAAAAAAAATCGCACCCGGGGAACATAGAACCCGGGGAACATAGGTATGCACCCCAATAAATCTTAAGCCCAAGACTGGAAAGTTTGGAGTCCGTAGGAGCGACTATCGTGTCTATGTCATTGCATGAGTGGAGCAAAAACCATATTTTGAGGAAAACGGCACTGAAGTTTTTATAACGAGTGCGCATGCGCGACACATTTCTCCACTCTTCTGTACCGGGTGTCTCGCAGAAGGAAAAACATCATATTTGGGTTATAGCGCAGATATAAAATCTGTCAATATTTGTGAATGAACACTTGGGTTATCTCCGCCTCGCTCGCGGGCAAAACATCATAAAATAGGCATCGTACGGGGTAAGTTATTCTTTTATTCTGACATGAAAACGAAGATGTTGAGGGAGGAAACTAGCCAAAAATCTCCACTTCGACCACTGCGTGAAAAATCAATACTTTCACCTGCCGTGTTTTGCCTTAAGTCCAACAAACACGGTTACATTTTTTCAGAGACAATATACATGTACAAAAATAGTCTGTTCAAAGATTCAAGTAAATGTGGCTGGGTAAACACAAGTCATGACTACCCTCCTCTTCGTCCTACTTCGTATTTGTATACTATATTATTACTGTATACTGGCCCCTTTGCATAACGGCTGTGTGCGGTTAAAGCCTAAACAGCGGCGATGGGAGAGGTGATGGACTGGGTGATTAGCTGAAGAACGGGAGCCGAAATGGCAGCAGTTAATGAGGCTCGCTGGGACAGAAGTGGTTTGGTCTCTGCGGTAGCTTTAGTAAACAATACGCTGACTCATCCGGTGACACTGTCTTTAGCCTGGCCCCCGTCACTCGCACGCCATGCCTTTCGATCAGGCCCGCGCCTCGTGCCAGTGGAGTATAGTCTGGAGAAATGTCAGCTGCCGAAAGTCACTCAGAGCCACTCATTATGCAGAAAATCCATGTTGTAACCTGGACATGTTCAAATTGAAATAGCACTTCCAACTTTGTGATCGATTTATGCAGTTCGTAGGGCACAAAGGATCTTCTCCAACTGCAAAGAAAGTCATATTTTCCAGGGATGACTATCAAAAACTAGCCTTGCATGATACTTAGTGCATTACCAACAAATATATGCAGTGGCAGTTTAGTTCTTGTCAATAATTTCAGTATTCCAATGCATTTCTGCACTAAAATTCCAGGGTTGGCACAGACGTCCCCGATTTCCAAGACCAATTCCCCTCCCTCTGCCTTTCCATTCGGCCACTGAATGAGGTGAGGGAGTTTGTCTGTTCAATGCAGTTGTTTGTTTGACGGGCATCTGAAACTATCCGGAGCGGCCTATTGATCCGCTGAACGGGCCGGCAACAGATTTATTCTTTGATTTCCTGGAGTAAACCCAGATTGTTTGGATAGGGATGGAAACCAAAGGCAAGACTGTTGACTCCATTTGTCATACAGTCTGTGCTCAATAACTCAATAAAATGGTCCAGGCTGCAGCTGTGGAGGGAGAGACGCGAAGGCCAGAGCATCTCCTGTAATGTATTTTTGTCAAAGTGTTCGGAGAGGGGACTGAAGTGCTAACTGAGTGGTTTAGTAATCCATACAATATCTTTATGCCACTATATACATGTATAAATCAATAGCTCAAGCAAATTAAGCAATTAAGTCGTGTCTGTTTTTGTGTGTATTGAGCAGCTTAAGCGTGCTGTGTATTTAAAGGAAATTGGACAGCATAAACATCTTAGACGCTCGAGAGGAATGTAGGAGCATTGCATGGAAAAGTAAATACATATAGAATTTCTGAATTGAAATAATTCAACCCAACAGCGTTGTCCATTTTGCAGTGAAATTTGTGTTACCACTTTAAGCCCTCAGTGCATTTGCATAGGACATGCTTTGTCACTATTTGGGGTGATATCACCTACACTGCCTGACCAAAAACAAAGTCGCCACCTGGATTCCCTGTGATGATCTGGAGTTGCTGCAGTTTGTCAGGTCTAAGTTCAGCAGCATATACTGTGTGTGCATAACATAATGAGATCAGCAGGCTTTTTTTACGTGGCAACTTCTTTTGAGGTAGTTTATTTCAGTGGTTCCCAATAGGGCAGGGTTTAATTAATCGTTTAATCGTTTTGGATCAATTTTCCTTTGAATAGCGAGATATCGATTCAAAAAACACTTAAACTGATCCTAAGGTTTGACCGTATGAACTATGTTTATTTCAATCGACAATAACTTTGGAACTAAATGAGATAGAAACGTGCTTCTTTTTGCACCATGTCCGCCGCCGTGTTCCACTCTTCATTTTGAGTGCTAGCTCATCCCTCTAGGGAAGCAAAGTTAAAGGTCCTATATCATGCAAAATCGACTTTTTGGAGTTTTTAGCCATGTTGTTATGCTATTTCCTTCTCAAAAACACCCAGAGCGGTTTTTGGCTTCATTCACGCAGTTCTAAGTAATCCTCCTGAATCCTGCTCTCTGAGCAGCTGCTCCGCCCTCTCCTGCTAAACGACTGAGCTGTTCAGTTGTGTCGTCACAGCGGAATGGAAGTGCTCTACGTCTGTAATGTAATGCCTTACGGCCTGATTTTTATTTATAAAACAGCTTTTTAATTTTTTTTTCAAAAAAAAAAAAAAAAAAAAAAAAAAGAAAGCAGCAACTCTCCGACGCGTCTGTGCTGTCCCGCGACGCTAATCAAGCGCACCCACGGCCGGAGGAGCCATGGATCCGAGCATAAGTGTTGTTTTTGAAGACTGAGCTCTTTCTAACATACTCTGGACACGCCTGTTCTTTTGTCTTACCGAACGATAATGTCACGGATGCGCGTTTGGCTACGAGAGGAACAGGACTATTCAACCTTCCTAAAGAAGAGTGCACTCACCAGAAGTTGGAATTTCTTTCCGGGATTCAGCTACTATATCAACCAACCTGATGGATGCTTGGTGAACCTTGGCCAGAATTAAAGTGGATTAACTTTTATAACCAACACGATCCCATAACCCGATGGGGAGGCCAGACTGAGCGGTGAGTCAATCAAAACGTGTATTAGCGTGTGTGTGTTAGCATGTGTGTTAGCCATTTATGAAACTGTGTTGCACATGTCAACTCCTTATAACTGCATTATGTGAAGTAACTTCACTTTTGCAGCGATATTTATATTTATAATACTGCAAATGTGGAATGAGCGGAGAGAGGGGCGGAGTTAACTGAATCGAAGCGTTTTGAATTCCGGGTAGGGAAAATATTCCCCAAAAATACTTATATTTCTCTCAAAAATGAGTACTCCATAGTGATAGAGGTACAATATATCATATAAATGCCTATACTTTACTTTGGAATGGCTAAAATAGCATGATACAGATCCTTTAAAAAAAAATGCTTCCCCTGGATATAAAATGGCTTTTGCGCACATGTTTCCTTGTCCTACGTATCTTCCAAACAAAGATTTAGTTTATTTGGTTTATTTCCAAAAATCTAGCCAACCTGATTGGCTGTGCCAGTGAGTCATTACGCACATGGCGACAAAGTTCTTAATGTAAATATTCATATTTTTTTACAAATGTAAATATTCATATTTTTACTAATTTACCCAGTTAGAATTAGTTTCTACAATTAGCAGCATTATTTCTTCTGAGAATGTCCATATCCAAGTAAAACTGGTACTGCGTAATATCCTTAACAGAATCGAAAATCAATCAAATTGAATCGTGAATCAAAATGGGCCCTTGTGAAGTGAATCTAATCGATTTTGGAAATCCAAATTGATAGCCACCAGCTGTAGCTCCCAACCTTTTTTCCATGAGGCCCCCTGCACATATTGTAGCCCTTCGTGTATCAAAACATAATAATAATGGTTTTCAGTGTTGTGTGCACTTGTCTGCTTTCTTGATGATGTTTTTACTTTTAATTTGTTTCATTAATGTCACTAGCAAATTGAGCCTCTGACCAGACAAACCCCCCCCCCCCCCCCCCCCCCAGATTGGGAACCACTGATCTATTTGATATAATCACAGAAACCTGGTGTTCAATTTCAACTTTAATATAGCATGAATTCAAATCTCCGTATTACAAGTTTGACATTCAGCATTGTGTTTTATAACCCTAATATAACAGTGACATTTTACAGAATGCATTACTGTTTAATGCATTGACACATGCCTTCATGACTGTGTAATCTGTAATGAGGTCAATATCGCGCCTCATATGTCACCACACTCATCTGTTTGCAGCATTATATTATTTGAGTGTGGCGTAAAGCCCTGACCAATCATTGCTACAGTGATTATGCGGGGATGACAGCTAATCTCGCTTTGGTCCAACCTCTCATAGGAGACAGATGAGGCATCCAAGATTAACACACTGACATAAGCTATAGCTAGCTTCTCATTAGCTTATGAATATGGATAAAAAAAACACCAGGAGGCTAGTCAAAGCTAGTTCTAATGCCTTAATATGCATTACACCCAGATATAGAAGCTCCTTAGACGCTATAATTCTCCCGAGACCCATCATAAATATGAGCTTACATGTAGCTTATGTAGATAAATACGTGCACAGAGGTAATGGGTGGAACAGCTGCATTCAGTCATGCTTATGAGATGTTACGGCTGGAAATGACTAGAGGACCTATGCTAAACATTACTGACCCACTCGTGCATGTAATCTTTGGATCTTCATCAGTGGCTATTCTTAATAAGAATAAATAATAATAATGCATTTGTCTTATGTAGCGCTTTTCCAAATGCTCAAAGTCTATTTACAATTTCGTTCATTATTCATTTACACCAAACCACTCACTCATGCACTACATTCACCCAGGCTTCCTGGTGACCCACACAGTCTCTCATCCAAGTACCGACCAGGCCCTTTCGGCTTAGCTTCTGAGGTCTGATGGGATCGGGCAGAGCAAAGGCGGTATGGCCTTATTCTTGGCAGCACAGCTCCCAAAAGCTTCTCCTGAAGTCCTACGAAACTAGGAATACTTTCCTCACCTCTCAATCTCCTGTTAAGCTTAATCATTTCTTAGCAAAGGAAAACAGCGTTTGGGGTGAAAATCAGGAAGTTAAACTAACTGGATGTTTTTGTTTTAGATCAATAATCAATATCACAAAACCAACATGTAAGATAGTAATGAAGATGTGTTGAAAAAACACATCTTCATTATGTATATGTCAAAAACATATCTGAAGACGCATTTCATTGATGTGGATCAAACACAAAACTGTCCTCTGCATTGTCAGAGTCTGTAATCCTTCACCGGACCCGTGAACATTTGTATTCACTGTGTCATTCTTGACGCCGCCTGCAGGGAGACTCCAGGTCTGTCTCTCCCTTTTTACGGTGCTGTCCTTACACTGACACTATTTTAAATTGTAAAATGTAACACATGAGAGGGAACACTCAAACTTGTGTGAATGAAGTACAACTCAAGGCATGTTTTTCATAAAGGAACATTACAACATCAAGCCAAAAAAAAAAAAAAAAGGGCTTTAACCTAATACATACTCTTTAATATTACACACCTCGGGCATTTCCAAGTAAAATAAAACACTGGGTCAATGTAATGTCATTGTCTCCCATTACACCCACAACGCCGGGCAAATTAGTCACTATGATGATGAATGGATGCACGGAACAGCAATAACGTACAGTTGTGGAGTAGCGCATGAATTATTAATCGTGCGACTCTTCAGGGATGTGAGAAACCAATGCAGAAGGTATTTGTACATGTTTTGGCTGAAAAATATACGTTTTCCTCCAACACGTGACGGAGCAAGTGGGCACATGTAGGCACAGGAAAATGGCCGTAAATCAACACCTACGTACTGGATCACTCATCAATGCACTGTGGACTATTTATCTAGCCGGACAGGAGGCCATATATTCCGGGGCCTGACACAAGGTTATTAGTTACAGTTTCTCATCCAGTTATCAGATGATGAGTCCCGCGCTGAAGTTATTTATTGCACCCTGACAGCAACAGCAACACCAGAGAAAAGGAACTACTTTTGCAGATTTGAGGCCACTGCGTTGATTGGGTCTGAAGTAAAAAAATAGAATAAATAAGTGTAAATAAAGTTTGGAGTAAAGTAGTGCTTGTTATAAAAGTTCATGTCTTTTATGTTCATTTTAATGGGTGAAAAGACCATCCTTCAGGGGCGGACTGGGACTGAAAAATGGCCCTGGACTCTGACCAGCCTGGCCCAAATTAGTGTAAATGCGACACTTCCACAAAGAGATGTATTAACCTCTTACCGAGTGCCTTTTCTCCAGTTTGGCTTTTGCCAAATCTAAAAGCTGGCGAGCAACAGACGCCTCTTTCGAAAGCTAAGACCTACATAAGTGACTGTAACGTTTTGTCACGTTGTCGCCGCATTTTCGTTGTTTTTTGTTGCTTTTTCGTCACACTTTTGTCACTTTTTTGTTGCACATTTTTGTTCCGTTTTCATTGCTATTTTAATGCGTTTCTTTTAAAGGAATAGGTCACCGTTTTTACATACTGAGAATGTGGATTTTCTAAGCAGATAAAAAGGGGCACTATATTGTAAGGCGTAATAATACCAGGAGTAATTCGGCATCCGCGCAGTGATATCTTCACTTTACTGCGCGGATGCCGAAGTATTCCTGGTATTATTACGCCTTACAATATAGTTCCCCTTTTTATCCGCTTAGAAAATCCACATTGCTTAATTTTGTGTAATTATACTTTATAGTGTAACACTTCACGTAACCATATTTAAATAGGGAAAACGTGGATGAGTTTGGTAGCTTCTATCTTCACTTTGTTTGGAGCTATAGAGGAGAAGAGAGAAGCTAAATGCTAACGCCGTCTGTGCTGTGTTTACGTTACAGAAGGCACACGTGGAGACCAGACAGGTACAAATGAACTCGTCAAAGCTAAGGTAAGAACATATCTCAGTATGTAAAAACGGTGGCCTTTTCCTTAAAGCTTTTAGATTTGGGTAAAGCTCGGTTAAGGCAAGGGGTAAAAGGTTAAGGAGAAAATTGAGAGGCTACCGATGGCCCTAGAGCCAGTGGCCCTTCTGTGCTCTTCCAGAATGGACATATGGCCAGTCCGCCCCTGCCATCCTTTAATTATAAATCCATCAACCTTGTTTGGATCTCTGCTTTCAAAGGTTCTCTGTGAAACTTTAGTCCCCCTAATTTGGGGTTCCAACTCCCAGGTTCGGAATCAGCCCTGTTGTGGGTGCTGGAGCTGCTTCCTAAGGGAAAACTTGAACTTACATTTTGAGTGCATATATTTGTATTGGGTGCTCTGAACTATAAAACTTCGATGCTCCAATTAGCATGACATTCGTTTTATGCTAGCATGAGTCATAATTAGCATGTAAACATTAGCTGACATGAAATGACTGACATCTTTTTTTTTTTAACTCAATAACATTTGCATAATTGCATGAACAAAATGACTTTCTTGAAGATAATGAGAACTTAGTGAAGCATCGCTGTCGTCAACATTAGCAACACAATCGGCTGTTATCCGTATGCGGCACAAATGTACTAAAATAGACTTACTGAAAGAACCACAGGGGAGAGTCTCCGCTCCATCACCAGGAAGTGATGGAGTCCCCATAATGAAATGAAATGGAAAGGACTCTTCATTTTCTCATATTTTTACTGATTCCACAGTAATATGAGGTATGAGCGCTTGGTTTGCAGCACCCAGAACCTTCTGACTGCCTTCTTTTGGCCGCTGCCTGACAATGAAAGATGTGTCCGTAACGAGGTGGCGACGGACATACTACGTAATGGGAACCCAACCTGTGAGACGAGCCATTAATCTTGGTGAGGCCGAGAGAAGCACACTGGAACCGGGTCTGCTCACTGTAACAGGAAGAGAAACATCTCGCTGACTTCTTCCAGGCGTGTCCGGGGATCTGGCTTTTTGATTTCCCACCGGAGCAACATCATCACATCATCATCTCCTGCCTGCCTGTGCATGAAGCCACTGAGCATGGGATAATTGATCTACGTCAGGTCGGTGTTCATAAACTATCTGAATGCCCATGAAGACATACATACAGTAAATACTATACGCCATGTTTTTGAAAATGGTCAGTTCAAGGCAAAGTAAACCATTGGCTGTTGTATGCACATGAAAAATATTCTCATGTGGCACATTTATTGCAGCGCACAGATTTAGTGCAGCTCGGCCTTGATGATGAACGGCAAGGCTACTTTTTATGAAAGAGTATTCACCTGTTTTGTTTTGACATGACGCAGAGCTCCATGTTGCAAATGAGCTTAAACTGCATTCTGCTAAATATTATGCAGTAATAAGGATTAAGTGGAAAATAAAATGAGCATAAAGATTTTAGCAACAGTCTGTCAACTTCAGAGTCTCTCTGGGTTTCCAGTGTCATTTATTCATTGAGCTAGCCGCTACAATGTCTATCTTCCATTGTATGACCTTAGTTTGAATTATTTTGTGAATTATTTAAAAATGCGTTGCTGTTTTCTTTTATTCATGTAATTGCATTTAGCCTTTGGATGTTAAACTCGAACTTATCATTTGATGGTATAGGCCTCTGATGTAGTTCCTAGATTTCTATTATAGTTAAATCACCGACACATTTTTTTCCCTTTTAAAAATCTTCATGTCTCTTCAGTGCATATGTAACAAGGTTATTTTGTTTATTGAATTTCATCATGGCTACGCAGTTTGCTCCTCCCCTTTGACTGCTGTGTGATTTGACAACGGTATGTAACTGGTTTGGCTCTGTAATTTTATGATAATTTTGGTAATTTTACTCAACTTTATATCAGTTTAATTTGTTTTATCTGTAACATAACACTGTTAAATCTATGTTTTAAGTGATTATTTGAATTTTGGGGATTTATATTGAAATTTGGTCAAGTTTGTCAGTTAGCTTGTCAGGGGAGTAACTGCCATAGCTCCATAGATACAATGTACAGTTCATACTTTGTAATAATACTCTTGTATCTGGTGTGGTGCGTTGAGGGGCAGAAGACACTGTCAGACCACCTGTAATCACCTGTCCTGTTTATGTGTGATTCCAGGTATGTAATTAATGGGGAGTGTAATATTAGTAATTTTCAGTTATATCAGTTTCATTGTTGTTTTGTGTAAATTCTTAAATCACTATACGATCATGCCTCTTTGACTGCTGTGTGATTTGACAACGGGGCAGAAGACACTGTCAGACCACCTGTAATCACCTGTCCTGTCTATGTGTGATTCCAGAGCTTCATATAGAAGCCACAAAACCTTCCCGAGTGGTCTCGTCATTGCAGCTTGGGTCAAACTTCAAGGGGTTACACATAATAAAACTGACCATTTGAAAGCTGTGCGCTGTCTACATCTTATTTTAAAGAAATTATTACTATCGCATAGGGTGGACCTGACAGCATGGAAAAGCCTGAAAGTTGTAAATATATATATCAAATAAAAATATATATATCCATTTTTTTTAGCGGAAATCTTACATTTTTGAATAATCAGGCTGGGAATTGATTATAAAATCCCTCGATAAAAAAAAAGAAAAAGTTTGGAGTCTGGAGGAGCAACTTAAGTAGAGATATTGTTTCAAAAGTGTATTATAAGAAACGGGTTCTAAAGTTTTGTCACATCTACACATGCACCTATATATTTCTCCCGTCTTTAGCCTCGGCTACGGCCTGTCTCAAATGACCATATTTGGAATACAGCGTCGTCTCTTTCGTGCTACATGGATACCAAACATGTCAATATTTGTGAATGAATGACGATGCATGGAAAAAACAAGGGAGCGACCCGCTGTTGTAATTATTTCCTGGAAAGCTCAACAAAAATCAATAGTGTTAGTACGTTTCGCAAATGGTTAGTTTGGTGTATTTTTTACTCTGACATGAAAACTAAGATGTTATGGGGGAAACTAGCTAGAAATCTCAACATTGACCACAGCGTGAAAAATCTATGTGTTGCCGTGTCTCACCTTAAACTTTAACTTCCTCCATCTGTTGCTGTCTGTGAAAAGGGAAATCAGTACTTTCAGAATCTTTAACGTATAGTTAAAACCAGAGTCAGTAAAAGTTCTGAAAAAGCTAGCTTTTGCACACTGCAGTTCTTCACTTCCAAGTCCTCACCTTTTCTAGGACGGCAGCGGCAAGTGTGACCTCTAAAAGTTTTACAATTGTCTCCGTCTCTCTCGAGGTTACCCTTCATCTCCATCGCTCCAATGCCTTATAAGCAGGCCACTAACCCGTAGGACCTTCAACGGCCCGAAATAGCAGCCATCTAATGCGGCAAACAAAACAGAAGAGAAAACAATAGCCCACAACGCAGCGCCTCTGCCAGCGGGGTGACAGTGCATGGGACGAGATGATTGATGAGGGGAGAAGGGACTATCCCCCCGTGCTGTCATAGGAGCCGGTAGGAGCATGAGAGGTGAGTTTGAGGATTAAATGAAGCCGTGGAGGTGCGGCAGCGTAACCTCCACCTGACAATGACAATGTGTTACTTACTCCTTAGACGCGACTCATTACGCACACAACGCACGGTGACTGCATGCTCCGGCACAAGGGTGGACGACGTGTGTGCATGTGAACATATGGGGGAGATAAAACAGGGCTATGAAACAAAGACTTATGGTTGATTGAAGAGATCTTACCTTCAAACAAACAAATGACCAAACCTCAAATCTTCCAGTTCCAAGGAGTGTCTTTTAATTGCACTAAGCTGAACCTGACATTTAGTAAAAACAATGTTAATTTGTCTTTCAGTGCTTCAATTATATGGAAAAACATACACTTTCTAAGATTTTTGGAACTGCCTTTATCTTTGATTACAGCACATGATCACTGTGGCATTGTTTTTGTATTGATAATGGAGAGTGTGACCTCTGCACAAAGTCAAATCTCCAGAACATCCCAAAGAATCCCAATGAGGTTCACATCGGGACTCTGTGGTCAGTGGCGCTGTTCCCTATACTGAGGGGCACCACACTGAGGCCATTGTGAGTGAACAGCATTAACGGACCTGACTTTATTCAATGAGAACGTTGAGAAAAAAGAGTTATAGAAATGTGTGCCAATGCGACCGATGATACAACACAGGAACAACAGGAATCTCTGTGCCGCGCGAGACTTCACACACGGCCCGTTCATACAAACAAGTAAATTTGCTAGTAAATTTAAGTTCAGATGTCCTGACAAAACATTGGCGTCATGGTCTCTGATGCCTGTGCTCGCTGAGGTGAGTCAGAAAGGAAAGACGGGAAGGTGCAGAGGGAAGACACGTCTGAGATGAAGTGCGCTGAGGAGCTGAGGAAGCTGAGGTTCTGGGGGGAGGGGGCACCAACTATTAAACTCTTACATCTTAACTCAATTAATTGAATTCTTCAAATACTATTGGAAGTAGATTGAAGCGGCGGCATATCCATGTGTGAGAATGATCTCTCATGCTTCCTGAACCACTCTTTCACAATGTGGGCCCGATGACTCTGTTCATTCACAATGCCACCAGTGCCATGCCATTGGTCCGACAACACATTAGTCCAACGTAATATTATTCCGAAAATTAACCATGGAGCAGAAATACCATTAGTCCGACATCTCTAATCCAGTTGTGTTGTGGATTAGAGAGCCATATACAACCATTGGCCCTAACCTTAAAGGTCCTATATCATGCAAAATCGACTTTTTTGAGTTTTTAGCCATTTTGGTATTCTACTTCCTTATCAAAAACACCCCCAGAGCGGTTTTTGGCTTCATTCACGCAGTTCTAAGTAATCCTCCTGAATCCTGCTCTCTGAGCAGCTGCTCCACCCTCTCCTGGTAAACGACTGAGCTGTTCAGTTGTGTCGTCACAGCGGAACGGAAGTGCTCTACGTCTGTAATGTAATGCCTTACGGCCTGAAAAAACAAACAAAAAAAAACAGCAACTCTCCGACGCGTCTGTGCTGTCCCACGACGCTAATCAAGCGCACCCACGGCTGGAGGAGCCATGGATCCGAGCATAAGGCTGCATCCGAAACCATTAAATTGTAGCCTCTAAGTACTAACACTAGCTACTAATCCTTAACCTTTCATGGGGTCAACTGTTAGATCTCTATCCAGTTAGTGAACTAGAGCTTCAGCAGCATTGCCCAATTCGACCGTCCTTACCCAGGGAAGGGGAAGTGACATCACCAACAGCTGTTTTTCTTCTTTAAAATTCAGTGCAAGCCAAACAAAAGCGCATACCGCCCCCTACTGTATATTGTCCAACAACAACATAGTGTCCAAATAAAGACATTTAAGGCGGAAAAAAAAAAGAAAAGAAAGAAAGAGAAACATCCAAATGATCCTTCACATTTCCCTTTATTTTATCTCAACAGCTGTTTCATAAAGCTACAGTATGCAAATTAACAATGTGGCTTAAGTTTCTACTAAATGAAAACAAAAGCACAAACTACTTACTTACTAAGAAGGCTCTTTAAAACCATGTGACTGTGCTGTGGTGACTCTAACATGTATTTTGTCACTTTTATAAAGTTTGGCTTGTGCAGAATCTTTTTTTTATTTTTATTTTTATCAAATGTGCACCTGTCAATCAACAGTGGTTGCGCATGAATCACTCGAGGGTGGGGCGAGGGGGGTGGGGAGATTGCCGCAGTGGCTTATGGGATGGCACATAGCTCCTAATCGCCAGTAAGTTAGCATCAGAGGTCCCTATGCTAAAGTGGCTATGATAGTTAGCAAACAGGCCACTTCCCCTAACTCCTTACTAACTGGCAGACCAATTCGGACGCATCTTATCATGGCGGACGCTGACGCACATCCGGTTTGGCATAAGACCTCTTACCAATTTAGTGGTTTCGGATGCAGCATAAGTCTTGTTTTTGAAGACTGAGCTCTTTCTAACCTACTCTGGACACGCCTGTTCTTTTTTCTTACCGATAATGCCACGGATGCGCGTTTGGCTACGAGAGGAACAGGACTATTCAACCTTCCTAAAGAAGAGTGAACTCGCCAGAAGTTGGAATTTCTTTCCGGGATTCAGCTACTATATCAACCAACCTGATGGATGCTTGGTGAACCTTGGCCAGAATCAAAGTGGATTAACT
The DNA here is from genome assembly GCA_007210695.1 of Neogobius melanostomus. Lineage (NCBI taxonomy): Eukaryota > Metazoa > Chordata > Actinopteri > Gobiiformes > Gobiidae > Neogobius > Neogobius melanostomus. The sequence goes on along the minus strand of VHKM01000006.1, from coordinate 3,229,227 downwards.
TTTATAACCAACGCGATCTCATGGGGAGTCCAGACTGAGCGGTGAGTCAATCAAAACGCATGTTAGCGTGTGTGTTAGCCATTTATGAAACTGTGTTGCACATGTCAACTCCTTATAACTGCATTATGTGAAGTAACTTCACTTTTTGCAGAAATATTTATATTTATAATACTGCAAATGTGGAATGAGCGGAGAGAGGGGCGGAGTTAACTGAATCGAAGCGTCTTGTCTTCCGGGTAGGGAAAATACCCCCCAAAATACTTATATTTCTCTCAAAAATGAGTACTCCATAGTGATAGAGGTAAAATATATCATATAAATGCCTATACTTTACTTTGGAATGACTAAAATAGCATGATACAGAACCTTTAAGGTCAGTGGACTCTTGCCTGAACCTAATTGTATTCTTCAACCCCTACTCTATGGGACACTTTCAGAATAATGAGACGTCGAACTAATACTGTAGGTTGTCGGACTAATGGCCACCAGGGTAGAAGAAATCTACTGACTGAATAACCTGGTCATTCAGCATGTTCAGGTAATCAGATGATCTTGTTCTTTGTGCACAAAGTGTTGCTGAACCTAGACCTGACCAACAGCAGCAACCCCCAGATTATACAGGTTTGGTCATCATTTCATCAAAGAACGTTAGATTGTTATGGTGGCTGAATGGATGCAAAACAAGCAAGAAGGAGTTTGCATTTCTTTCATTTGTCCGGGTGGGTGTCTTCTGTGTACTCCAGTTTACCATTTGAACGTAAACATGGCATATTCTCCAAAAAGGCATTTCTGATCAAGATAGTGGACAAGATCTAAGGTGCTCTACCTTAGATCTTGTCCCATTATCTTGCCTTTCCAGCTGTAACTGTTGAAAGAGGCCTAAACCAGAACTTAGGTCTTGAAAGAACCATGTGATACATACAATCTATTAGCTGAGTTACAATTACACCACGTTTTCTGTCTGTTAAGATGTCCTGTACCTACTCCTGGCATTGCATTGTGTCCTTGAGCGAGACATACCACCCATCTCGCCATTATGAAAGAATGCATTCTAAAACCTTCCAGCAAAAAAGTATGATTGCTGTACATTCAAAGTGAGTAATTGTAATGTGTTTGCGCTCAACTTTGCCAGCAGGAGCAGGGAAGTCGCTGCTGCTTCTGTTATTGCTCCACTTGCACCCCACTCCGGTCATATTTTCTTGCCACAATATGGAGTCATTTTACTAAAGTGCCTGAACATTTCTTTCCATTGTATAATGCTGCTGTCACTGAGACGGGGCACTCTGTTTGTTACTGCTGTTGTCAAATGAGATTCAATTTCCCCTCTTAGCGTTTACCACTAATTATAAACACCACAACAGATGGGAGGTAATTCTTTTACGGAAATGATGCAGCCAGGCCAAAGCGCTGTGGCTACATCTTGTTCCACCGTTCATGAGAGCCCAGTGGTGACAAAGCTGTCTGACTTTTTTCAAAACAGTAATTGCTTTAGTTTTAGATTAGATGTCGACAAACTCTGAAGTTAGAACAGTAAAATGATAATGAAAAGCATGTCTTTAAATGTGTTTCGTCCATTAAGAGGTATAGCGTCCAAGGAAGGAATGCAGCCTTTCTCTTAATGCCTGTCTGCCATTGTAATGTAATAATCTTTGTTGGATATAAATAAAAAATGTATCTCAAAATGTTGTTTTCAAGGCAGTTCAAATGCAAGAAAGACTTGTGAAGAGAACATTTCTTTTGTGTTGGTTGATTGGGAGTACGCTCAATGGGTTGGCATTACAAGACATAGAACTGGTCCTGCAAACTGGCATTATGTCGCTAAGCAAGATGCTTCATCCACCTTGCCTTCAGTGTCCGCGTGGTCGCGTGAATGAGCGCATACAGTACTTGGAGAATTAAAGTGCTTGCACCCAAATTTTATTTTGCAGTAGAGTCCCCTTTCCCCCAGAGAGTATTTGCACAGGTTTTTGCTCGTTTTCCAAAAGCATTGAACACCGAAAGTTGTATAACACACATAAAGTTCCTGCATGTGAACAATTGGGATGTGCGAAAGGGTTTGCGAGAGCCAGAAATAATTTTTAACTAGGGGTGGGCGATATATCGTTTACACGATAATATCCAAATTAATGTTTGGATGATATGCAAAATTGGAATATCGAGTATTTCATAAACTGTAGAATCCGATCCTCCAAACATGTAAAGAGACGACCTAAGTGTAAAACAAAATAAATAACGCACACTGTAACCTTTTAAAGAATTCTATTTAGCGAGTTTAAAGCAGTACTAAGTAACTTGTTTACCTTAATAAATCCTTTTCGTAGTCCCTCTGGGGATAACACAATAATAATAATAATAGTAATAATGAATCGGTTTTATATAGCGCTTTTTTGGACACTCAAAGACGCTTTACATTGCACTATTCATTCACTCCATACTTGTGCACCCAAGTGTTAATGGGATGATTGGGGGGTCTTTCATCTCCCCCTGGTGTCTCTGGCCAGAAAACCACAATTGCAACTTGCCTGCCATCGGGTAGGAGCCACCAATACACACTAATGGAATCACGAATAATAAGCTAACAGGCTAACAGGCAAAGCTAACTGCGGGCTAGCACCACTTAAACAGTATTTACAGCCAAGTTTGAGTGAAAAAATGTATCTCCATTGTGTAATTGGATGTACAATATCCCTCTCTCCCTTTGTCTTTTCTGTCAGTGTAGTATTTACTCTCACGGACAAATAATGAGTAAAAAAACGCAAAATGCTACGACACCTACAGTGGCGCTTATGGCCTCTCGGGGCATGAGTTACTTAGTACTGCTTTAATACTGCAGGAGTTTGTTTGACAGTATATTTCTTTTTCTTTACACAAATCACGACGTTTCTGCTGCAACTACGGGATAGTAGGCAATCAATGCTACCGATTGCATTACAGCTACGAAGTCTTACCTGTGCTATGTCACACCTTCTACAGTCAATGTTTACATCACAGGTTAAAGCAAGAAATCGCAAAAAATATCGTCTGAATACTGCTATTGTCAATGTCGCCCACCCCGAGTTGGAACATCAAACTCATCGTTCTTGCTCTTGCTATATATATTATAATATTCAGCTGAGTTTGACCAGGACTGTTCTAGAAGGCCTGGATTAAAAAACTAGTCATATAGTAAAAAAAATGCGATGACGTTGTTTGTGCCTTTTAGGATTTTGTTGTTCAAGGTGGCTGAAGGGCTTGAGTGAGTCTGTTTGCCGTGTGCGTTGTCTCATGTCTTCGTGTGTGACCACTCGTGGCACTAAATCACAGGGCAGTGTGTGGCAGTCACCAGTTCTATGACAGATGGTGCGTCCTCACTTCTAAACTGCCCTGCGTTGGCCGGTGGCGGGGACTGGACAGCCGTCGTAAACCTGCCATATGCTCCAGTGCGGCGCGCAGATTGAGGCGGGTGCCGGGTGCACGTCTAAGGGCACATGGTGGCAAGATGAGACTCTCGCTGGGAGCCAGGGCATATGTTGGTATCAAATCGTCTCAACTTTATTTTTATGAATTCATAAAATGTGACCCCTGGCTGCCACACACAAGTCTAAAGGACAGTGGGGACGGACTGGAAGAAGAAGGAGACGGGACGGGACGTAGATGGAAAAGGAGTTTCTTGGCCATGATGTAAACATGAATCATAATTATCATTCATAAGCTTGGATGATCAGTCAGACACGTTTTGTGGATCCTGCCGACCTATGAAGGGTATATCGTTGGCCTGCATGCATGTTGGATCACTGGATCAATAATAAAAGTTACTGTATTTTCCGTAGTATAAGTCGCTCCGGAGTATAAGACGCACTATCAATCAATCAATCAAACTTTATTTATAAAGCGCTTTTCATACCGAAAGGTATCACAAAGTGCTTTACAGATTACAACATTTAAAACAATACGCCCTGCATCATACATCCATACACACATACACACATAAACACACACACACACATACACATATACACACATATATATATATATATATATATATATATATATACACATATACATACATATATACACACATACACATCCACACACATACAATATATCATTAGGACTAAATTAATAAATGTCAGTTAAAAGCTAAGCTAAAAAGGTGGGTCTTGAGCCTGCTCTTAAAAACATGAACGTTCTCTGCGGTCCTGAGCTCCTCCGGCAGGTCGTTCCAGAGGCGAGGGCCATAATATTGGAAAGACGCCTCGCTATGAGTCTTTCTGTTGACTTTAGGAATAACAAGGAGACGCCTGCCGGAGGAGCGAAGGGGCCGTGAAGGTTCATAAGGTAAAAGCAGTTCTGAAAGATAAGAAGGACCAAGACCATTAAGACATTTAAAAACCGTTAGAAGAACTTTAAAATCGATCCTGAAACAGACAGGGAGCCAATGCAGCGACTCTAAAACCGGTGTAATGTGGTCCCGCCTCCTGGTCTTTGTCAGGACACGAGCTGCTGCATTTTGTAAAAGTTGTAAACCTGAGATACTCTTTTTGGGAAGACCAGAGAGCAGGGCATTGCAGTAGTCGATACAACTGGTGATAAAAGCATGCATTAGCGTCTCCGTGTTGGCCCGAGAGAGAATGGGGCGGACTCTGGCTATGTTCTTTAGATGGTAAAAACCTATTTTGGTGATATTCTTAATGTGTGGAATTAAAGTCAGCTCAGAGTCAAAAATCACACCCAGGTTCTTCACCTGTGAGGGAGGATTAAAAGACAGTGACTGTAGTTTGGGTAAAAGTTTCTCTCTCTGGGCCTCAGGACCGATGACTAAAACTTTATTTAGTTTTGTCCTGGTTAAGCTGGAGAAAGTTTTCTGCCATCCAGGATTTGATATCTAAAATGCATTGGCCCGGTGTCATCAGCACTAGCCATGAAATGCCTAATGAAGAAAAAAACAACAGGCTGAATACAGGCGTACGGTATGCTAATGTAACACATTGATGGTTAGCTAAGCATAAACAACGAACTAAACAGGTGTCTGGTATGTTAACGTCACACAAACAGTTCAGATAACTACATATAAAGAACATCCCAATGCACTGCTGACAAACCTCTCCCAACAGCATGTTTTTCAAGCTCTCATGACATTTTCTCAAAGGCTTCCTACACATGCCTCAGGGACACCCAGTTGGAGAATATTGGCTCTAAAGAGAAAAACAATGTAAAGGTTTTATTGTTTTCATGTGGTAATTCAGGTACCTTTGGTGGTCTATGTCAAAACACCACATTCTGCTTTTGTCATCAACTTTCCCAGCTTTATAGCACAGACTCAGTTACAGCATTATTTACCTTGAAAGTTACTTTCTCAAGTCGACCACTCCTTTGCTTCTTGACAGCTGAGGCAGCAAGCAAACAGCGAAGGACTGAAAGCAGTGCGAGAAGAGACACAGGCTGCAGGTGTCAAGCCTCTCCAAATTGGTTAGCGCTCCTCCCGGTGAGTGTGTGCGCCAGCCTCTGAGAGCCTGCTGACTATTTCATGGCGAGAACGCAGTTTCACAACCGACATATCTGTAGAATAGCATCAAAAGAACGTGACAAATAGAATCCGAATGCTGAGACACAGCGAGGATAGCGTTTTTGACAGTCGACTGGATGGATTTTGTAGCACTCTTGCCCGGGGTACGCTGCTCCTCTGGCCCCGACAAGAGCGGTTGAAAAGGCATAGTGACATTTCAGTTTGGTGCTTTGATGTTAAAACCAAGTGCAGGAGAAAAATAATGCATTGGAGCTTCCCACTGCGGGCCTGATGGACAATTCTTTACAGACAACAGAACAAAAGCAGGTTGCAGCCACTACAGACTGAAGTGTCCGCAATATATCATCTCCAAGAGTCAGGTAATGCTATTAGAGGTGTTCGTGGAAGGGGCACAGAAGTTCTACTTAGACAGGGCGACAGGAGAATAAATGTCACTCATTGTCTGGTCCTGAGTGGAAATGGCGGACAGGAGTGGTGCTCGGTGTAGCATCAATCAAGTTCTGTTTGCGCACTCATCCGTTCAGTCGTACGGCAATAATACAGGAGCACCTCAAAGCTGCCACTCACATTGGACAGCGGGGAATTAGTCGCAGGGAAATGTAAGACACCGGGGAGTTACCTAAATAAATAGTCCTTCAGGGTAGATTTAGTGTTGGCAGATTGGACGGCTACTTTTCTGTAACTCTGTAGCTGGTAAAAATATAATGTGTTGGACTAGTTTGGATTGCTTTGGTTGCATTTGTGGAGTAGTAGGTAGAGGTCAGCAGGACAGTGTGCCACATGGATTAAAAAGCCACTTTGAGCTTTCTAATCACATGACCCAAGACATAATCCTGTTTATATTTAGTTCCAGTAAAGCGTTCCATCGATCTATACGTCAGGTTATCAAGACTAAAGTGCAGTTAAAGGGGTGCATGCAGAATAAGTTATACTCAGACGTTTGGATGGGTATTCAGCACAATAGATGAACAAATGGAATAGTCATCTTCATCAAACAACGATTTGGCATGCACAATGTCAAGTAAATAAGACAAAGGTTTTCAAGCTGTGATCTCGATTGTTGTAGTATTAAGAAGAGGCTTTGTCAGCAGCCAATACATTTTAGTAACAGGATGTGTTTATACAGATATTAAACCCCTCTGATTGGAAAAGTACTTATTGCCTAAGTTTATGGGCTGGGTTTGAGTGAGGCACTATTTATGGCTGTATGTTTGGGGTTTGTTTTGTGGTAAAAGGATTACAGTTCGTAATAAGTAACAATTTAGTTAATAAGTGCTGTGTTAGTGTTGCAATGGGAAAGTCCCAGTTTTAGACCAGTTTCTTTCTTTCTTTCTTTCTTCTTCTTTATTTTGAACATGTGAGCAACGCAACGCACCTTTACAAGATTTTAGACATAAAGGCTGTTACAAATCAAAAAGACAGAAGTAAACTTGTCAGTTCTCTTGAAAGAAGCCAAAATATACAAATGCACGTGTCCAAAAAGGAGTGAGGAGAAGTTAAACTTATTTAACCCCAACCCTATTCCAAGCACAGTTAATAACATACATTTCCTGTTCCTATATAGAGTTTATTTATTTTATTTTTTTGGAAAATGAAAAAGAAGGCACACACATGAGACGAATCACTTAGAATCTTTAAATTCTGTTGTCTCATATTTCAAAAAAAGGTTTTCTCTAAATTCTTCTTCTTGAACCGATTCATACTTGAGCATTGTTTTAGATCTGAGCTTAAATCATTACATAATTTGGCACCGGTAATGGAAAGACAAAAACTTTTCATAGTTGATTTGAATTGTTGTATTGTAAATGTATGGTCATCAGCACTCCTGAGGCTGTACACATTTTGTTGTGTGAGAAAATGTTTTTGTATATTGTTTGGTAAGGTATTCTGCTGTACACATTATTTGGGCTGTTTGATAATCTACAAGGTTGGCAAATTTAATGACTTTTGATTCCAAGAACAGTATGTTGGTATGATCTAGATAATCGGATTTGTTGATAAATCTCAGTTTGACAAGAAGACGACGACATCATTGAGTCACTCTGTCCATTCAGAGAACATCATCCTGTGACCTTTAACATCCTGGGAAGAGACGTCTATAAGAGCTACTGAAATGCCACTGAATGAAAGCAGCACAGGGGAGGAAGAACTTTGGTTGTGTTTGTATTGTTCTCCTCTGAGTATTTGTAATATTAAACTGCTCAAATAGAGATCTGTCTGTTGTTAAATGTTAGGTTCTGACCCGCGTAACTTATGATTGACGAACTAAAAAGCAGCATTGCCACACCATACACCAAACAAATCGCCATGAATATGACACGAGCAATTGCTGCAAGTCTCTGAACGTGCACATCTTTTGACTGCCCTTCATCAGGTTACTGTACAAGCCAATCTAAGTGTGCCATTAGTGTTAGTTTGATGTCGATACTAGGGGTGGGAACCTCTGGGTGCCTCACGATTCGATACGATACGTGATACATGGCTCATGATAACGATTATCTCACGATACGCCGATACTGCGATAATCGATATATTGCACAAAAATAATCTACGATACATCACGATTAAAAAACAAACATGCTACTTTTAACCTTTATTTTAACATACCTCATATTATTCATAATTTACGTTTCTTTTCATGTGCTTTGTACCACTTTTATAAATGATCCCTGGCTTACTCACTGAAAATGGGTCATAGATCTGTCTGTGACTTCATTTACATTTAAACAAACAAGAAACTACAGTCCTATTTAAAAAGGAATAAATCAACCCCAAATCTTCTTTATAATTATAAAAACTATCATTAAATATCATATGGCAAAATTAACAGTAAAGATAATTATAGGCCTATAGCGCTGGCCAGCACTCTGTCTAAGGTACTGGAAAAGTCCATTCTGAATAAGTTGGAAGAGTTTTTGCTGACCTCTGATAACCAGTTTGGCTTTAAACCCAAACATGGAACAGACATCTGCATTTTTGCCTTGAAAGAAATCTTGGATCTGTACAATAGACACAATACAACCATTTTCATGTGTTTTATTGATGCCTCAAAGGCCTTTGACTATGTAAACCATGAAAAATTATTTTCTAAGTTGTACAAGAAAGGTTCTCCAAAATGTCTTGTGAGAATTCTGGTTTTCTGGTATTCCCATCAGTTAATGTGTGTGAAATGGGGAAACTGCTTATCTGCATCTTTTTGTGTGGCAAATGGAGTAAGACAGGGCAGCATTTTATCTCCGTTTTTATTTAATGTATATATGGACGACTTGTCAAGGCTTTTAAATGATTGTGGAACGGGCTGTAGGGTTGGCAACAGTACCATTAACCATCTAATGTATGCTGATGACCTTGTTATTTTTTGTCTATATAGCGCTGGGTTACAAGAGCTGTTGCGTGTGTGCTCTCAGTATGGAACAGACTTTGATATTAAATACAACTCAAGGAAAAGCATTATCATGATAGCCCGGAGCAGAGAGGACTCCAAACTGATATTCCCTGATTTCTTTTTATCAGGAAATATTCTTAATGTCACTGATGAATGTAAATATCTGGGACACTATGTGACTGCAGACTTGTCCGATGACAGAGACATTTACAGACAGTGTCGCATGCTTTATGGACAAGCCAACACGCTGATCCGCAGGTTTGGAATGTGCTCCACACCTGTTAAAATTAGACTCTTTCAGGCGTATTGCACTCCCATGTATACTGCCCACCTGTGGAGGCGCTACAAAAAGATTAGTATGCAAAAGCTAACTGTGGCTTATAATGATGCCATGCGGATGCTACTGAGGGTCCCACGATGGAGTAGTGAAAGCCAAATGTTTGTAAATGCGCGTGTGCCAAACTGCCCTACTGTACTGCGAAATCTAATGTACAGGTGTATGTGCAGGCTTACAAATTCAATGAATAATATCATCACTGCATTGACCAACCCCGGACTAAGCTCGGTGCGATATTCATCTCGTATGTGGACTCACTGGCGTTTGAGCCTATACAGGAGATAAATGTATTGTTGTTATGTGTGTCTTTTCTTTTAAATATGGACCATCATTCTAGTGTCCGGAATAAAGTCAAATATATATATATAAAAGTAATTTATTTGTGTGACAGTGTTTGGTCCAAGTGCTTAAAACTGTAGTGCTGCCCCCTGCTGGTCTGACTGAATTCTTGATCATTGTTGGCCTCTATTGACTGTGAAAACAGCGGAGCACTGCTGCCTCATTAATATGCATGACGTTGCTCATTAATATGCATGACGTCATCAAAAGTATCGACATCGGAATAAAAAGTATCGGTATCATATCGTCCCACAAAATATCGCGATATATCGAATAATCGATATATTGTCACACTCCTAGTCGATACGCATAATGACAGAAAATGTGTCCCACTTTTCTAGAAAAAGCCACACCATTTTACAGCATACTACAGATGGACGCCTGAGCTATGATTTATCAAAAACAATTACCCCAGAAGGCAGAGATGAATGTGGTTAGTACATGTGAGTGAGGCATCTTTAGAAACTGCCCTCCACTGTTTGCACACACACATAGCGAGACACTTCTATGTAAATGGGCCAATGCAATAGAACAATGTTTGGGAAAGGGAGGTGGGGGGGGGGGGGGGGTTACTTCACCTGGTCTGCTTTCTGTCTCGATAGTTACATTATGTTGCCAATCCAAGCCCCCTCAGTATTCTGACTAATAGACCCTTGTTGGTTTGGAGCCAAAATCCCAGTGAATAAATGGTGCTGGTTTATGTTACTCAATCGCCCACAAAATCGGTTGGAGCCATGCGAATAAATCATATGTAAATGTCTCCCCCCCAAGAGGAAAAAAGTTTGAAAACCTCAGCAGCTTGTTTTTGCTTGTATTGACCCAGGCGAGCCCTCGGAGTTTCTGGCCACGCGCCATGCATTACTGCGTCTCCGTCAGCGAGCAGAAGCGAGCGCTGCCCGGAGGTGCATGTTGTTCACCAAAAGCCTGGCAACCAATTAAAAAACAGCTGGAGTTTTGCGGAGCCATTGAAGATAAGGGGCTGTTCTCCGTGAGTCTGGGCTTTCGCGTAACTGCAGAATATTGTGCTCCTGGAGAATCAACATCGCTACGCCACGCACAGCTGTGTAGAGGTAGCGGTTTGACTTTCATAGATCGGATCATGCATCAGCAGCCTCTGTGTTGAAAGAGAAAATATGCATATCTGCATGATAAAATTGTAAGATGGAAACAAATGCAAGATTGTGTCAGCTTTGTGCCATGTTTGAGGAAGTCTGGTGGAGATAAAAAGTTAAAAAATGGCAGAAAAGTGCATTTAAAGTCAGTGGAAATTACCAATTCAAAATCAGTGGGGAAAAAACACTGTATGCTGTTTTAAAATTGCTGAGCAATCATGAAAGTTTGTCTAGTTTCTGAGCTGCTCAACTGCAAAAGTAACTTAAAAATAAGTTTTAGATAATGTTAAACTTGGATTTCAGTAAGTAAAATGATCTGCCAATGTAAGTCTTTATGCACTTAGTCATAATCATGAATGTAATTTTACTTGGAATAAGATAAAGCATTGTATTCCATTGGTGGATTACAAAAAAGAAGGTGTTGGCAGGTCAGATTGACTAAAACTAAAGTACTTTTTAAACTTACTACTTACTTACTACTTATCAAGAGGTCACTTTTTAAAGCCCAGAGCCATATCTCCACAATCTTTTTTTCTTCTTCTTCATATTAAACATTACATGAAGGAGAATGTGTAACGTGACAGAAACACACATAACGCCTACATCGAGAAAGGCTTGCATACGTCTATGCAACCACAAACACCCCTGCGTTTTTGAAAGGCAACTTGAAGTGCATTGACCACAACATAACAAAGGTACTGTATTAGTCCATCTAACCACGAATTCCACACAAACCAGAATATGGCTTTAATTTCCATTCCCACGGGAAAGGGAAGTGAACAATTATTGGTGCTGAGAGGCAAAGAGCAGGAGGAATTCAATAACCTCATCATCCTCACGGCCTATACACTGCTCCTATGTATTCCAGTCAAAACAGGCCAAGGAAGTAACCAACAAAACAAGGTACAAAGCTGGTTGAGCTCTCACACGGACCACAATCCGTTTTGGCCTGTGACGGATGCTTCTGAGGACTGGGTTAGACAGTGCAGCCTGCTGGGGGTGATCCGGGCAGCGGCTGGCTCAGCACTATGCACCGCTGATTTCATTAGAAGCTCCACATTAATGATGATTGTGTCTCCCAGGGACATGTGCTGTTTGCATTACATCTGTACAGCCACATGGATCTCCAAACACAGGCAGAGATCAAGGGGAAAGGGGTACTTTCCATGGTCTGCGCTTTATGCAGAATAAGACTTCTGTTTTGAAAGTCAGTTTTGAAAGTCAGTGACTGTTTTCAAAGAAGGTACTTGAGACTTGAGTCATCTTCTGTACTCGGTAGTTGAGGTCTCCAAACGTTTCGCCTCTCATCCAAAGGCTTCGTCAGTGACAAGGTTACGCTCAGACGCAGCGTAGATAAAGACCAGTTGGAGGAGTTGGGGTTGACCCGACTCCTCCCCTCTAATCACAGCTACTCTCACCTGTGGTAAACACCTTTGAAGTAGAGCACAGAGTAGAGTACAGAAGATGACTCAAGTACCTTCTTTGAAGATGGACAACTCCTGTACGACTGAGAACTTACTCAGTGACTGTTGTTGGAAGTTAATATTAGCAAAGACAAATTCATCACACGCGTGTTTCCATGAAGATGTTGCTGCATTGTTTTGACTTTAAAAGGACAAATACAACGTATAATAATTGCATTTGGTACTATTTCAAATACTTACTTAATAACCCACTGCCTAAAAAAGCATTGTCACTGTCTGTTTTGTTTATTTTTTGTGCATGTTGAGTTGAGAGTTTTAAGACAGTTATGTTTAAGTTTAGATGTTTAGATGTTTAGACACAGTTTTAATTTTGGACTTAGTTATACAGGTATATTCAGATTTGATTTGTTCAGACATTTAAAGAGAACCTTTGTTGAACAAACAACAAACATTGTTTACCCACAGCTTTAGAGTAGCCGTTAATAGCGGGGAGGGACTTAGCCAAGCTAACCCCTCCCAAATGGTCTTTATCTAGTCCGCGCTGAGAGCTAGAAACCTTAAGTGTCGCTGACGAAGTCTTTTGGATGAGAGGTGAAACGTCCTACACTTCAGCTACAAATGACAGAAGATTACTCATGAACCTTGATCTAGGATGTATGTATTATTGCTTCTACATTGTTAAACCAAGTATGTTGGTGTCATCAGCCGATAAAATAAGGTGTTATTCTCGAAACGAAACATAAATGATTAATACACATAAGGAACAAAAAAGGACCTAACACTGACCCCTGTGGGATCCTGTCATCAGTGGGAATCAGTGCCATTTATTTGGACATACGGAGATCTTGCAGTCCATTGTTAACCATTTTATAATATTCCAACTCTTTAAAGTGAATATCAAAATTATTTAAAATTTCATCAGTTAGCATTCCCCTTATACTGTATATAGGGTTGCAAGTTCAAATCTCATCTGAAACAAATACTGGTATAGGACGAAATGTCGACTCTAACATGGACATTGAGTCCCGAATCACTGTAAACAAAATACAAATGCAGGTAGTTGTTTTGCAGATTTTGAAATAAATGTTCAAGCCAACGATTCTTATGCCTGTTGTAAATATGAATAATCTGAACAAAGATAAACTAATTTTATGTTACTGTTGAGAATTACGTCTGAGAATCACCAAGTTGAGGTCTCTCCCGGCTCTGTCCCTGTTCAGCATAGCAAACCGGTATTCTTTCAGAGACTTCATCCGCTCTGGATGTCTTTCTCTTCGCCTCACAGATTGAAATCGTTTGGGGTCGTGCCATCAGGAGTTCAGAAGGCAGAGGGGCCGCGGCTCAGACTGTCTTTCTGATCTGTGATAACATCTCTCCACTCTGTGCTCCGCTGTCCCCTTCATCTCAGTCTCTTTCTCCTGCCTTTTACTCTCCGTGGCTCCATCTGAGCCCTTTAGCACTGGTCCATGATTCTGATAAGTGAAGGGTGCATCGGAGGAGAAGGGACAAGATGGCTCTATTAGCAGCTTGCTCAAAATGTGGTTTTGTGTTGAATTTGGTGGGTTTGTAAGAAACTGAATGTAATGTGTTCTTTAGAGCAATAAAAATGTGAAACTTAAACTGAAAGAGAAATTGTGGATGATTTTTTTTGATTGATTGATTTGCATTAATGAGCTATTATTTCACATCACTACATTTACATTATCACACAAAAACCAAGAAAAAATAATAAATAATAATACTCAAAAGGAGTAGGCCGAAGCAAGAAAGCTTATACAGTAAGTGCCATTTTTCTACCAAAGTTTTACTTACACTCTATGAAGGCATCAAAGGGCCCGATCTTGTGTTTCTAACTACAGGCTGTAGACAGGTAAGTGAGCTGGACTAACCCATGGCAAAAGGTGATGTTATATAGAACAGTAAATCTTTTTAGTTGATGACATTTCTGCCACTTGGAGAGCTCTTTGCTCATTGATAGAGCACCAGAGCGGGACCATCTGCATATTCGCTTTTACTTGGGATCCCGACCGGGTTGAACTCACAGAGGGATAAATAAAGTCATGTGAGAGCTTAAAAAGATGAAGCCTAAATGCTGAATGCTGAGGGTGTAAGACGACAGAAGATAGGAGAGGCTGCAAAAAGGTTAGCAACGACATTAGCACTCTTGCAGCACACCCCACCCCAGTTAATGTCATTATCTTTTAATCTTTTAATCGAACCCGGACCTTCTAGCTATAAAGCCCGAGTGCTAACCGCTGTACTGGTGTGTCCGGCACGTAGTACAGCGGCGCGCTGCACGTAACCTCTACCACAAGGCGTGCACCTCTAGGTCTCCACTGCTGCTGAATGCAGTGTGCAGAGTGTGCTCTGACCAGGCCTTAATATACCTGAAACAATTGTTATTTATGTCGGGTTTCTTTCAGGCTCGGGCCTACAGTATACAGTTCACATTAATTGGTCGGGTTCGGGTCGGGCTGGTTTTTTCCGGCCCGATCTCACCTCTAATTCTAGCGATGCCCTCCAGCCACTGGCACTGACGCACCGGGTGTAAGCATGAAAGATGGCAGCTTTGTCTGGACCAATGGCCGCTGGCTGCTCTGCTTTATGACCGCAACACTGGAGGCCGCCATTGCTCCGCCATTGCTGTAGTACCTCCATATCATCGCTAGGCCCCCATTGAAAAGCATTGGACTTTAGACACGTTAAAAACAACTTTAATGCCTGGTTTCAATTTTTTTCTATAGCTACATATTCCTCCTGACATAACGCTGGGCTACTCACAAAAAAAGAAACCAGGCTGGTTTTCGAAATATTTTTTTTTTTAATCTCCTACTTAACGGAGGTCGGACTGTTAGCATCCTTATTAGGAACAGAGCTGGGGGGAGGAGTCTGTAAATCCGCCATGATTTCCCCTCGAACGTGGTCATTATGGTAAACGGGGAGGAGTGAGGAGGAGTTGTCTATTCTTTTTAACGGTCTATGGTCTGGACCAACTCACTTGTTGCGCCAGGAGTTCGGGGCCAGACTTTCTCTGTGATCATCAGAGGTTTTTGTACCTTAAGAGCCTCCATAGTATAGTTTAAGCTGCTCCGGGCGCAAGCTTAACATTAGCCACGATGCAGTGAACTTTCAGCTTTTATTTAGAAAAATACAGAACAGTATTGGATCTGGGAGTTGGACTGGGCACGCGCTGATATTACCAAGACCAGAAACACCTCTTATTCCAATTCCAATCATGTTTTGAGTGTGAATTGAAGTTGACAAAGCATATGATCACGTATTGACCATAAGACTAGACCTAACCCCAGATCACCGTTCGTACATTTTCTTGAGTGCATGTAATTTGTTGACAACAAATCAATCCTGCAGAGGATATAACGGAAGGCCCCTGCACTAGAATTTATTATGCATGCCTGTGGTCACATTTGCTCTTGGGCTCTCAGTTTCATGCGTTCCTGCGCGAGCGTGTACATAGCCCGCTCTAATGGCGTGTCTCCCCATAATCCCGGCTTTATCTGCCGCTGGTCACCGAGGTGGGATCAACACCAGCACGTCACTCATCCAGCCGGCCAACCAAAACCTCTTTATTCCCCTCTGTCACCAGAACCCATTTGGAGAGGCGGAGATTTATTCAGCCGCTCTTATCTCCGTGGTCCAGTCAGGAATCACATAGCCTCAACTCGTGTATCTTTCCACCCTCTGGATCGAGTGAGAGGGAACGAGTCCTTCATGAATATGCTCCATAAAAATCTGCAACACATGTCCGATAACATAAAAAAAAAAAAAAAAAAAAAAAAAAGGGCAGACTCCGAAAAGCAAAGCATGCAATAAACAACATAGGAGAAATATGCTGCCTCGCTTCAAGGGAAAGAGTTGTGGTTTCAGAGCAGAGGCTGAGATGAAGGTTGGAATCGCCTCACTGCACTGGGAGCTTTGGTGGTGCTGTGGGTTAGAACCTCCGGAGATCAGCTCAGACTTAACTAATGTAAATGCTATGTGTCAGCAGAAACCAGCTGACTCAGGAAAACGGATATACCTAAAGCTTTTGCAAGTAAAGGGTCATTTTAATCCTCAGTTCCAATTACAATAACTATGAATTTCCCTAATTGTAATCGAAAGATGAACTGCTAAACTATGAAACATACATGAATTGTTTGTTGAAGAGATTTTTTTAATACCTAAAGATTTTCACATTTTATGATTTTCTAAGTTTGACCTTATTCTTAGTTTTAGGAATAAGCTGAATCTACCACAACTCAGAAGACTTGCAGGTACAGTATTATTAAAGCCACACTGTGGAACATTTCAGGTTACAGGTTGTCTTACCTGACTCTATAAGATGGATTGTTGTGACATTTGTGAGTTCCCAAGCTCCAGCTCGAATATCTACTTTGTGCAGTTTTGATACTAGAGTTTGGACCAAAGGTGGGACAAGCCAATCACTGTTCAGTTTTGCCCAGAAGTGGGCGAGTTTTAACTGACAACAACAAAGGCAAGGCAGTTTATTTGTAGAGCACAATTCATACACAAGGCAATTCAAGTGCTTCACATAAAATTACAAGAAAGCAGAATAAATCAATCCATACAACAACAACTGCATAAATACAACATACAAATTGATGAATTACAGTACAAAGCAAGAGTGGAGATAAATTGCTTTCAGTTTTCATATGCACGGTTAAAATAACTGTTTTCAGCCTGGATTTGAACATTGTCAGAGTTGAGGCCTGTCTCACATCCTCATGAAGACTGTTCCAGATTTTACCTGCATGAAACTGAAACGCAGCCTCACCGTGTTTTGTCCTGACTCTGGGAGCCACCAGGGCCTGAGACGGTTCATACAGCGCTAACATGTCAGAGATGTACTTTGGTGCTAAACCATGAAAAGACTTGTACACAAACAGAGCTGTTTTAACTTCTACTCTCTGAGCGACAGGAAGCCAGTGCAGAGACCAGAGCACTGGACTAATATGGTCGTAACAAACAGTTTTATCAAGATGCGAGGTATTCCACTTAACAAAATAAATGGATTTGTCACTATAGGAAATTGTTGTTTTGGTCAAATTTGAAACTTGGCTGTGATTGGTTAAAACAAGGCATACTTGATCAAATCAGTAGCAAACCCAAAAACTAAACGTTTGTCCTCTTCTCTAACAATTAAAACAGGAGCCATTCCAGAGAGACTGTAAATGTCTGTTTTTAACATTGACAAAACATTATTTTGTGAAATATTAAACTGTATTATTTCAGGTACAATGATTAGGATTATCAAGAAGTGTTACATAATGTTTTGCGTACCTATTGGCAGGTGAACTATGAGCCATGGAGCTATTAAGTCTGATGTGTGGCAATTATAAAGTCAAAATATCAGACAAATATTCAGCTCTGTAGCACATAGCTGGCCACTGCTGAGCACCTATTTGCATTTGTGAGTGAACTTCAGTGATATGTCACTTTTTCCTCAAACTGAGCCATTAACATAACAATTACAGCCGGCTGACAGGCTTTTATGGGATTATATAGCACCACTGTGTGAATTGCAAAGTGCAAGTAGAAAAGTTTAACCCTTATAATACAATGGTTTACATGTCAGATCTCAATTGAGAGGAGATTGAAATCCATCCACAACTTTGCTTGTACTTATAGGGCAAAATAATAATAATATTTTAATATTTGTCTGAGGTCATCATGTCAAAAAAGAAGAAATTAATTAAACTGCATGTGACAGTATGAATGTCTAGCAGGATTGTTCTCCGCCCATCGCCCGGGGCGCTGAATTACCTGCTGTACGTGAGCAGGTAAAGATCAGCGACCTTTCATTCATTCCAAATAATTATTGCATTAGTTTTGAACCAAGCTACAGTAACCACTGCAGTATTGCTTCGGTTCCGTATGTCGACAGCAGCTGTAGATTGGGCGTGTGTGGTCCCGATGATCCAGTGTTGTGCTGGACATTTGCCCTGTGTGCGGACGTGGGAGGTGGTGTCCGTTTTAGGTTAGTGTGCACAGATTGTAACACAACTTTCTGTTTTCAAGTCACTGCCCTGTGGGAGCTCCATTCCCAGCGTACACCCACCGCAGCCGGCTGCCTTGTCACCTTGCCACACTTGCCTTGTGTATCTCCTTGTTTAACATGTGCATCGTTTTGCCTGTCATGGAGAAGATGCGTTTCAGACATGTCAAACGGACTCTGTAAAACCAACGGATTAAAAAGGCATTGCGCCAAATGTAAGTTTTGAGAAATAATGAATTTAAATGAATGAAAACAAATATATAAATATATTTTTACACAAATAGATTATGGTTAAATTGGAACTGTTGTCCTCCCTTTTATCAACTGTGTCTTTCCTATTTGTTACTGGTAAAAGCCAAGGGTAAAACTTGGACCACTACACACACATGAGTGCAATAACTGAATAAATGAATGACACAGATATAAAACATGGCCAACTGATGGAACACAACCACACGGCACATTACTGAATAAGCAATTAGTTTAAGATGCACAAAAGGTAATCCCTAGTGCCTTGCTAGAAGTCATCCAATTTAGAAAAGAAATAATTTCATTATAATTAACTCCTCAACAGACTGCCGCTAGATTTGGCAATCATTTTAGCTATCACTTTAGTTTTATTATGCCTTTAGCCATAGCTTTTAGTTGCATAACACATATGCAGTATATGTAACAATGCGTTATTGTAATTATCACTCAGTTATTCTGGTTAGCACATGTAATGTCTAAACTGCTCTTTCTGTAAATTTGAATTGTTATTATGTATACAATTATAAGATGAAATGTTTGAATTTTAGCCTAGCAGCCATGCCTGAGTGGGCCACATGCATCAGGCCAGTTAAGAGGTTATATGCCGTAGCAACTCATTACTGTCAAAGCTAATGTGGAGCGATGAGGAGCGCGAGGCACGCTCTCAGAAATGAATGTGCACGCTGCTAAGTTTGACAATTACATGCCTATATAAGCATAAGGATACCTCACGGCCCCTTTCCCGCCCAAACCAGCGCAGAGCAGGAAAAAGAAGGAAGTCTATCCAGCAGACACCCCGGGTTCACTGTAGCATGCAGCGAACGAAAGAAAAGCCTCCTCTGTATGCGAGCGGAAAATGGAAGTGTAGAGTGGCTGTACAAAAAAAAAGCAAATAAGGCCAGATGCAGAGGAAATGACTTCTTGTACTGAAATTTGAATTTGAGAGCTTTCAAGGAGCTTTCCAAGTTACATGATGGAAAAATGGAACAGCAGGCAACTACAAGGCATGAAAAAGACAAATTTATGTTGCTGGCAGTCCATGTCTGCACCATTTTAGTCTTTCTTTAGCCTACTATAATAGTTTTTATAACCAGATGCTTTGGTAGTGTATCTTGTGAACATATACTTTTATTGTTGTTGTTTACGTAAGCAGGGCCTTTAGAATAACATTACACATTTGGTTTTGACTCACGTACAGGCATGGTTTACTTCATTGCACAAGTGTGTTTATTTTACAGTCTAACTTGATCAACAAAACCTATTAGATAATTGTTTTGATTGGCAGTATTTTCAGTTTATGATCATTTGTTAAAACAAGACATGTGTACAAGTCCACAATGAAAAAGAAGCGCCCCAAATATCGGTGGATCAAAAGCTTATTTCTTAACCAATTTCTGTCAGTTAGGTTGCTAGCCTGATTACTTCCTTGGAAATGGTTCAAAACACGGTCTGTCAGTTGTAGCATTACTTAGTTCACCATCCGTTTTGGGTTAGTAAAGTTGGCAAAATGTTTATATTTATTTTATTATTTATTTATGTTTATATTTAGAGCGGGGCCTTTCTGTGTGGAGTTTGCGTGTTCTCCGTGCGTCTGCGTAGGTTTCCTCCGGGCACTCCGGTTTCCCCTACCACTAAAAACATGTATAATAGGTGAATCCTCCAGCCAGGTGATTCTGAAAATCAGCCTGCATGGAGATGGGTCCCTGGAGGCGGCACTGCTGTCGTCCACTGCTCCTTACGCATTGCCCCAGTGGCATCGAAGGATGGGTCAAATGCAGAGGACAAATGTCCCTACAGGGACAATAAAGTATACAAACAAACAAATATCACACCTGCAGCATTCACCAAGCGAATGAAACCATAATCATAATCACTTAGCCTTGTGTTTTCTCTGTTCTGGTCTTTTGCTCAAGTTTATTAAAAGCTGCTCTACCTGAATCAAACGGTGAAAGTCAGAGGTAGTGAAATAAAATCTCTCAGATGTTGCATGAATGCATTTCAGCCTGAAAAGACTCACAGAAACTGAGGTGGTTAGGAACGTTTATTGTGCCTGAATGTAATTGGGGCTCATGGCGAAAGATTGCACTGACGATATGAAATACATGTAATGTTCTGCCTTCTGTTATTCTGTAATTCACGCATGAACATTTGTGGTGCTAGCTTCTGTTAGCCTGGTGGGACCAGAATGATTCCCCTGTATTTTTGTATACAGCGGGGGATCAGTCTGGTCACCCCGCCCCCGCTGGATGTATCCGCAAAATCAAACCGTTCCGTGAAATCAGATTGTTTATTTGCCGTGACGTGTTGTTAGAGAGCAACGTACTCACGGGATGCGGAAGTCCCCTCAATAACAATCTACAATTACGCACGAAAGAGAGAAAGTGTGTCTACAATCGGCGGTAAATGTGTGAAACGCTTTGGGTGTGACTTGTGTCATATAAAAATTCAAATTCACTTTATTTATCCGTTAGGAACTTCATTTGCAGAGGAAGTGCCAGTACGGGCCTGATAAAAACAGTACATCCACAGACATACAACACAATCAACATGTGCAATAAATACATTAAAACAATATAGCCTGTGATAGACCAGGTCTGCACAGTCATTTATTCAGCAGGCGGATGGAGGTAGGGAGGAAAGTGGAGATCGCCCTCTCTGTCCCAGAGGGAGGGACCTGAATCTGCGCCCTGACGGCAACAGGGCGTAGTGAGAGTGCAGCGTGTGTGAGGGGTCTGTGGAGATCTGGGTTCCTTTCTTCAGAACTCTGGAGTCATAGATGCTACTGAGTGAGTCCTGCTCTTGACCAATGATTTTATTGCTAAAAAGCGCTATACAAATAAGATTCCCTTCCCTTCCCTAAATGACCAAAAACACATCGACAGTAGGTGAGTTTCGTGATTCATAATCCTGCGCAAATATTAACGCAAAACTAATAACACCGCATCAACGGCAGACGCCCGCCCTTCGCTGATTGGTTTACTCCGCTTCCTGTTTGCTTGCGTATCTACCGCTGTGGGAAATGGATTTGACGCAACGGTGACCAGACTCACTCGCTGGTACAGCGGTGAGTCTGGATTTTTCCAGACTAAGCTTCTGGAGCTGCAAGCTATTTATTATTAGACACATGCACAACGTGGGCTCTCTCACAACAGTGTCTCAACTTATGCGTATGTCAACAACACACTGTAAAGGCTATACTGCCACCTGCCATAGTACGCCTATCATTACAATACATGCCGATGATGAATGATAGACAGAGTCTTCCCCCGCAGCCTGGGCACTGGTGGTGGTAGAGGATGAGACTCGGGGCGGCCAGTTGACAATGACAACCAAAGCCGAGGAGAGACAAGGCAGAGGAGGGGCGGAGGAGGGTCTCAGCACAGCTAATGGCCGAGGAAGATTAAGAAGAGGATCCTGGGCGATTAATGGCTGAAGCAGGAATTAGCAGCTGCGGTGATTGGCCGTCGCTGAGGTGTGGCTTGAGATGGGACTGTGATTGGATGATTGGTGAAGAGCTGCCGGTGATGATGCAATGAATAGGTCTTCCAGGTTGAATTTGCACTGAAGCTTCATGTCTAGGTCTCACAGACCCTTCTGCACATCCCCATCGTTCACTTGAGTTTGTTACAAGCTCGTCTCAGCCGGAGTTCATCGCAAGGCAGAGCTGAGACGTGGAAGGTGGATCTCAAATGCTAACACTGCAAGTTAAAAATATGTGCGGTGTAAATAAAATTGCCTTGCCTATATTTTGACACGTCACACATGGTTTGTTTTTCTTTCACAAATGTCACATTTATAATGTAGATCCATGGTGCCAAATGGAGTTTACTCTACAAGAAATAATTTGATTACCACAGCTTTAAGTTTCAAGCATGTTTTCATTAACTTTAGGTAGATATTTAACTGTAGACCTACTTAGAATGCATGCGTCAAATGGACCTAATATTATATATTTAACGTAGAAATCCGCCATTTTCAAGAACATCCATCGATTGATAGGTATACATTAGCCAAAACAATATAAAAAGTAGAAAGTAGTATGTCCAAACTGCCAAAAGACTGAATGCCCTACATTGTAATAATGGATTGCTGACCAAATTGAAGAGACAGTTTAATATTTATAGATAAATATTAGTCATAAGTCATAAGATTTTACATGAATGAAGAGAACGGCTTGGATTATTGTCTTATTGTCTCATAGGGGAGCTATCGATCATCAACAGCTCAAGCTAAATGCAAGCAGCTCATGTCCGTGTGATAAAATATAGCTTCTCTCATGTGTTTATGACCCTTTAAGACCTGTCATTGTCTGCCGCTCTCCTCCAACTCTCGCAATGCATTGTGGTCTATATTGACCCTTCTAGTGACACTGCTCACTACTTTCAGAATGCGTTGTGGGAAATTGTGAGTGCACTACTTTTTTCCAGCCATTAGAAGCTCACTTTGACATAGCAAATTCCTCACTCACATTCTGGCGGCACCTCTCGCTTGGCATCGGCGACGAATGACATCACGTGGTAAACACCCTTGATTGGTGGACAGCTCTGACTTTGCCAGGGCCCTGTGCGTAACTGTTGGTGGTCCTTCATCTCTCTTCCTCCGCGGGCAACTCCAAAACGGGTAAAAACACTGCAAATGGAGGTCTAACAAGCACGTGCTACACAACTGGGATCGATTACGGCTTCTGGGCCCGCAAGGTTGTTTAAACAGAGCTATTTTAAATCCCTCTGACACGACAAGTGCGTCTGGCAGAGAAAAGGGAGATATTGTGTTAAGTAGAGTATACAGTACTGTGGACTCATACTTGGGTTTCAACACTTTAGCTGCTTTGTACTGTCCTGTCATTTTTTTATTTATTTTTTTAAGTCTTGGGCATGACCTGTCTACAGTTGGGCTAGATCTTTATCTGGGTGGAATTCACACTGAGCGGTAATCGTGCTGTCATTTTCAATCCTGATTTCCCGCAGCAGTTCTATGGTGGAGCCGTGCCAAGAGGTGCCGTGGTGGGACATGGCAATTATTGGAAAAGGGTGAGAGAATATAGCGAAAGTTAAAGTCCTGCTCACACCAAGACTGTATGTAATTGTATAACATTATTACACCATTTGGATGCTTGAGCGAGTGGTGTCTTTTCCTCACCCAGCTTAATCCCTATACTTTTCTTCCAGGTCCCAAAGTATATAGATGCGCAGGTCCCAACAAGTCCCAATAGATTTCAATATCACAGTTTTTTTTTTTTTTTTTTTTTACAGATTGACGTACTGGCGCTTATGGTTTGGCAGCAGCCTCTTTTCGTAATGACTCATATAAACTTCCCCTTCGCACACCAGCCAGTACGATAGCCAGCGCTCAAAATTCTCGGGGCTGTCACACCATTGTGCAAGTCCAACCGCAAAAAGTTATCTGTAAAATAATGTCAGATGTAAAGTCACTACTGCTGAGCTGCTACTAGAATTGTGTGCAATATTGTCTGATTAGAGATCTCACAACAGCGATGCAATGCACTTTTTTTCCATTCTCCTATCATTGCTCAAGGCATAATCGGGTTGCAAGCCGAGTGCAAGGAGGTGCACAGGAACTAATGTCTCTAATGTCGGTGCTGGGAGGTGGATTGACAGCAGGCGAACAGAGAGAGATAACAGTGAAACAAAGGAGTAGTGTCACCACCAGTTTAGGTTTATTACTTCAGATCTCCTTTTTCAAGGAACAGACGCGATTGTATTTCCACTGACACGTACTGAACTTCATCTGATCGGAAAGGTGCGCTTTTTTCGAAGGGTGTGAAAGGAACGCTTGGTGTAAACTCAAGTCTAAGAATAATGTTTTAACTGTTTTTGTTTTGTTTACATAATGGATGGATTTCTGGTTAAATGGACACTTATTTCATGAAACAAAAGTCCACCGCCAAGAATGTTTTAGTATATCTAGTGAATATTAAAAGTGCCAAAACCAGACTGTCGAGAGTTCGAAGGCAATGAGGAGTCAGTCCAATATAAATCATTTGGCTGTATCTGAACTGAGGTGTGTGCGGGAGAAGAAAGAGGAGTAGGGGAGAGATAGCCCAGTTGGTGCTTCATCCATCATCTGTTTGGACTGGATGCCAGCTTGATACTGGATAATTCACTGAATATTCATTACAGCGAGGAGGCTGTGCATTCATATTAGATATATTAGAGTACTTTTACTGAAATTCACACATTTCCACGCAATGATCAAGCCAGTCTGGTTTGAGTTTAAAATAGTTTAAACAGAGTATAGTTGAGATGTACGTCAGCACAGCAAAGCGTGCACTGTAAATCTAAACCCCCAGCTATGTGCACCTGCTCATACACTTGGCTCTAGATCTGGAAATGGTTCCCTAAGTACTACACTGTTGTCTCCTACTATACTCCAGCTTGTCCAAATGGCATTGAAGAATGGGTCAAATGCTGAGAACAAATTTACCCTACAGGACAATGAACGTACCTCAAAATATGAAGCTTAGGCGTAAATTCAACCTGGGAGACCAATTTCAGCATCACCTACCTCCGGCCAATGATCATGTTCGTGAGGGTCACACCTCCACCTCAGCCTTTCAGCACAGAGCCACACCTTCATAGCAGCCAATCATCACCCTTGGTTCTGCTTTTAAGCCTCCGGCGTTCATGGTTTGCTCGCTTCCCAGCTGTGCTGCGACCACCTCCACCCTATCGCCGCTTCTTCAGTCTACAGCTCTCCCTGCTGCTTCCTTCCCAGACCTCCCATACCACCACCAGTGTCCAGGCTCCAGGGAAACATCTCAAACTCTAACCTGCCCATCCATTCTAAATATAATTCGTATATCTGATGTCTATTGGGGTCTGATTGCCAAAAATATACATATGTCAATACACCTTTCTAATCTTTGCTTTGTCTGTTTGAGTCTATCCAGGTTGAAATGAGATTAGAAGAATCTCACAATATTTATTAATTGCAATAAGCCCTGATAAGCCTTTAATCAAATTTTTGAAAAAGTATTATGTTGTTGCACTCAAGCGGACGCAATCATTTCCTGTAGATGAAGCGTTCTGCACTTGGTTTAGAAAGTAGACAATGCAATTTAGACTCAGAACCTTTTTGAATGTGTTTTTAATATCAAACAATAATTGAATATTATTGAATATATTGAATACTATTGTTACCTCCCTATAATTGTTTAGCAGGAAGGTGTGGAGGTGTCAAACTTTGCTGGCAGAATATAAACAATGAGGTTAATGAACCCTGGAACTTGCTTTTGCACAGGAACCTTCTCAAAATGCGCTGTCAGCGAAGTGCCGGTTAGACTGACCGAAGGGGTCAGCATTTCTGTCACATGTACGTCACCACTGACCGCCAGGGGTGACCACTACTCAGCACAAATGTCACACTGCCGCTGGAAATGGCACGCTTCCGTATTCAACACACTCACAAACCCTCGCCCACACATTGATCCTATAGCTATTTTCCTTTTAAACAAGTTCAAGTTATTTGTTTCTTGAACAGGTGATTCACAATTCCTCTCCAACCACAATGCAGTCATACTTTCATGTTTTTACACGCCGGGTGGGTGTCTTGTCAAATAACACAATATACAGGGCTGGTAACAGAGATTAGTTTGGCCCAATTGATTACAACTAACTGAAGCCACTGTCTGCTTACACGGTAGTAGTTTAAAGCAGTACTAAGTAACGTGTTTACCTTAATAAATCCTTTCCGTAGTCCCTCTGGGGGTAATACATGTGTTAATGGGATGATTGGGGGGTCTTTCATTTCCCCCTGGTGTCTCTGGCCAGAAAACAAGCTTGGAACTTGACTGCCACCGGGCCGAGCCACCAATACACACTAATACAATCACAGAGAAGAAGCTAACAGGCTAACGGGCAAAGCTAACTGCGGGATAGCGCCACTTTAAACAGTATTTACAGCCAAGTTTGAGTGAAAAAAATGATTTCCATTGTATAACTGGATGTACAACACCCCTCTCTCCCTTCGCCTTTTATGTCAGCGTAGTATTTACTCTCCAAGACATTTAATAAGTTAAAAAATCATAACTTGCTAAGACACCTGCAGTTGCGCTTATGGCCTCTAGGGGCAAGAGTTGCCTAGTACTGCTTTAAATTTCAACCAAACAAGATCAGTAATGCTGGGTACATACTGCATATTACATTGTATCATGCCTAAAATGGTGACAAATGATTAGCAATTTGAAGGTCCAATAATGCACCATATTATGGCACCTGAAAAAGAATGTGTGACTGTCTGAAAGGTGTCATATCTATATTGTAGTGCTGCGCTAAAATGCAGTTTCAATATGATTTTCAATTCTCAGACCAAATATATTGCACTGTCTGTCTGTCTCTGCCCCATGATGTTGATAAAAATCCCTCAATTGGAGCCAAAATGGTGCTGACCTCCTTCTGCAATGTGGATTGACATTAATCAAAAGCAAAAAAAAAATAGAGTGCATAGGGTTGCCAATTTTCCGTGAACAGTTGACACAATTTGGACTGTAGTATAAAACTGCTTGATGTGCCCGAGCAGAATCACAAAATTGCGTTATCCCCTCAAACTCGTAGTGCAGTTCCACAGCGGCTTGAATCCTGGATGTGATATTGAAGCTGCCCAAGGATGGAAAACCTTGAGTGTCAGCCCGGGCGTCTGTGCAGCAGATTTGTTTGCCTTTGCGTGTCATTATTTGGCGAGGTTGTAATGCCTGTGTCATGTGGAACACTAACTGGCTTTATTGTGTGTGACACTGCAGGTCAACAGATGCCATTCATTTCGCGACTATGCAAACACAAACGGAGCAAGTGAATTATTCTTTGACACCTTTGCTGTATAAGGAGAAAACCATTAGAAAGAAATAGTAAATAGATTCTGGAATCTTGTCTGAAGCGCTGATTATTTTTTTGTGATACAATTGGATATTATTTATGAGTGAAGAAAATACCCCTCACATGTCATTAAATGAAGTTAAACAAAACAAAACCTGCCCCTGTTGTTAAAAGGGAAGTAGTGAGAAATGAAACTTCCTTCCTTCCTTCCTTCCTTCCTTCCTTCCTTCCTTCCTTCAACTACATTAGTCTGCGCAGTGAAGGGAGTCTGACTAATGTCAGACGATTGATTTATTCGTTTTCATGGTTTTCGGTGTGATCCATCGTTTTGAGTGGTTGGTAGTAAGATGGTAAAATGTTGCATAATAAAGGCCCTTTAGGGAAGACATATTATATAACATCTCTCGCGTCTTTAGCTGCGTCTATGGCTATGTCTCCCAGAAAGGAAATGGCCATATTTGGATTACAGTGTCATCTCATCTGACCTATTACATGTGGATACCGAAAATGTCAATAATTGGGAATGAACAAACATGGAAACTGGTTGGTTCGCCACGATGTTGTAGTTCATGGAAATCTTCAGTTTACTAGTAGACAAAAGGGGAGAAAAATTGCTAAAAATCTCAACATTGAAAGACAACTGGAAAGTAGCAGATCACAGATAATATGTATATTAATGTTCTTTTTAACACAAAACTAGTGACTTTCGGGAATGTTAACTGTGTTTGGCATTGATAACCATCTTGTAATGATCACCAATGACATCGTACATGAAATGAGACCGTTGTTGTAGTTGTGCTTCGCTTCTGTTTCTGTTCATTTTTGTTAATTATATGAACATCTCAAACAGTGCTTTGTAAGTGTGGTCCGTGCTAAAACAGCCGCTTTGAAGTGTAACAGGTTCTCTTTTGGTAACGAGGCAAATCAAATCAAAATATGTGATGTGCTAAGTGTATCATTGCCTTTTGTGGACCCACCACTGCAGGAGGAGCCATAGGGGCTGGTGCACTGTGATTTGGGCAGCTCCAACAGCTGCCCCATGACCCGGCAATGAAAAGTGGAAGAATATGGATGGATGGATGGAAATGTATCATTGTGTAAGTTAAATCACAACGGGTACAGTACGTTGTGTTTGTTCCTTTGTACTATTGTGATATGTTATTTTTTATTGTAATGATTTCGGGGGTGGCGCTCATAAGCTTTTGCTTCGGCCACTCCTTTTGAGCAGAACTTCAACTGCTCAAATAAACTAATAAACTAATAGGAAATCACTACAGGAGAAGTCGACCGTCCGTCATCATTCAGATTATAACAACTGCTATGTGCTTTATTTTATCCACCACCAACCACAACAATATTGTAAAAGCATTCACAACCATGGCATCCTGAAAAGGTTTAGGTTCTTGACAATCCCCAAGTCAGTTAAATGCATACAGCTGGCGCACTTCACTTTTCAATTCCCCTTCGAGGTGGATAAACAGCAAAGCAGATAAAGATACGACGCGCTAAATTGGACTAGGCTGTCTAAATATTACGTGACCCACAAGCTTTCAGGGGTCACTCAAACTTACACTAAATGCTGTTCCAAGCTGCAATGCAACTGTATTTCACATAAGTGAGTAGACTGAAGCAAAGAAAAATAAACAAAGTTTACACACTATACTTGCCTTTCGGTGATGAAGTGGTTTAGCCAAATCTTATTTGAGTGAAAATGCTTGTGAAAGTAGAATTTGGAGAATGTCGAGATCACAACTATTGCCTCAATCAAAAACACATCATTGCAACTTCACAATTTCTGCAATTTCACCACAACTTTTCCGTAATTCTAAAACTTCCCAATGTGATAGTTTATGATCAGTTAAATCCATTTAGTACTTAATTTGTGAATTCTCTGCAGGGTTAAATCATTCAGACTTAAATAGGGGCCGTTGCCCCTCTGTCCCTGAGCCACCTCACATTTGCTTCGGGTCTTTAGGTATACGGTTAGTGTGCTGTGCTTCTTCGACCCCCTTCCTGAGTCTCATTACTCTGCTAACAGCACTCTATTTGACAATATAGGGAATTTAATCATGCAGATACTGTTGCATGTACATTTAAATCGCTTCTTTTCCCCTTTGATTCCATGAGCTCATGAGACGAAGGTTCGTAAAATGAAGAAACAGGCTCTTGGTTCTTTCCCAGGTACAAAACCCAGCTACTGGTTTGTATTAGTGATGGGCTAAATGAGCCAAGGTCTCGACACATGTATCAAACACAAAAAGAAACAGCTCGGCCGAGCTGTGCCACGAACATTTTAAGACAAGTCACGTGACCAGCGCTTTCACTGTCATTTTGTATCATGTAGTGTCGTAGGCAACGTGCAGCAGTGAGCAGCAGGGCGCGCCCATTTTGTCATTTGGGATTTATGCACCTCGGTGCTCTCAGGCTCGAGTACCCGTACTGGGCTGCCCAAATCTTTGAGCACAAGGTGAATTGCAATACATAGATATACTGTAGGCTAGTACATACTTTGGTTGTTATACCGTTCGTGTAGCTCTGTGAGTAGAGTGTTCGGTTAATAATCAGGGGTCGTGAGTTCGAGTCAGATGATGGTCTATGATGGTTTAGTAGTTTGACTTGACATCCAATGGTAAACAAAAGCAAAAATATGCCTGTGCTCTATTATTGTCACAAGCACTATCCTTTATGCAATCTTTGTCAGTGACTTCATTTTTAGATGGTTGTATCACTGATACTTCTCATTAATTCTCATTCATTTGTTTCTATTCTCATTATCAGTTGCAGTTTTCCTCTTTCTAAATGATCACTCAGCTGGTTAAACAGCTCAATCCTGACAATTTAGTTCACATTTCTGAACGAGAATAAATGAGCTCAGTCAATGTTGAGTTAGCTGTTTTCAGACTCACTGCTGCAATGCTTTCTCACCACCAGATGGCGCCTGTAAGCCAACCAACACTGTGCTATACAATATGACACAATTTTGAAAGTGTGTGACACACAGTTTGTGGTATCAGATCAGATAAGATAAGATAATCCTTTATTGATCTCACAATGGAGGAATTCACTTCAATTCTCAATAAACTCAAGATGTGCAAAGTAGACAGGAAATGTCCAAACTATCACTAGTTTATATACGCCAAACAGAACCTTTCACAGAACACATTACTGTAGTGAACTAGCATTAAATCCACTCTGAGGATGTAAAGGAGAACTAGCCATTATAGACTGCAAGGTTATTATAGGTGAAGGCGTACAACTTCAGACAGAGGTTTTCAAAAAGGTCAGACACACACACTGATCAGTACCAGCTGTTTGATTCTAACCATCTTCTGCACAAACTAGGGGTAATTGGATCGCCCCAAACAGGTACCTACAAGTGCAGAGGGAAGGAAGAAAGTCTGTTGCTGTATCCCTAGTGGCCCTTTACCAAATGTCAAAGGACAAGAAGAATAAAAGAAAAAACTCTGCCTGGGTCTGCACTGCCCTCTGTCTTCGCCGCACCGCAGAAGGCAGGAGATGAGTGCACCTGCAGGTTCTTACATTTAAAGCCAGTCAGTCTTTAACTAGTACAGTGATTGAGACCTCAAAGTTGCTATTGACTGCCTCTGCTTGCTTGCGATAAGCTATCCCAATCTCTACATTATATTTCTGTACAGTTCGACTATACCAGCAGTGAAATGGTTTTTAGCTCCATGTATTTTGTCTGTATATAGATGGTGGGAAAAGGTCAGGAGAGTAGTGGGTATCACTGTACAGCATCTCGCACAGAGCAAATTTCAGTTCATCACAATGTGGCCACTGCGGAAGACAATCTGCTGTTAGAAAATGAGAAAAGGGATTCCCTGTTGAAATGTGTGAACACAAATGCTGGGGAAGTAAGGGAAAAACACAGACGCTTTGGAGGAACTGAATTTTTATTTTCTGATGAATATGGTTTACCACAGTACCTCAAAGTGGACATATATAATTTTGGCTTGCACCTTTCATTTTTAACTAACAACATGCTAACATATACAGTGTAACAAATACAACAGTGAAGAACTGCTCAGAACGGCTCCAAGGAGGATTTTTGGACTATACACATTTAGCAGACAATTCTGGGTTCTATCTAACAAATGACCAAAGAAAATAGGATCACTCCAGTAATGTTTTTAAAATCGGATAAGCTACCACATCCGTCATTGCTGCTGGCGCAACCGTTCAAAGATCCCTTTGTTTCATGAGCTAGTCAGGTCTTTAGGCAGACTACATTGTGGGAAGATGACCCAAAGACATGAATAAATTCTATCCAGTTGCACAGGAGGAGGAGAGTCCACTTTTGATTTGAGAATCGAACCTGGGATTCTTGCTGTGAGACGAGAGAGCAAGCTACTGCTCCATGTTTGTTTTCTCCCCTAGCTGGCTATGTCCTTATCAATATATTTCGTTATGGGTAGAAAGTATTTTCAATTTGGGACTAACAAGTCCTGGTTGAACTGTCCAGAGGGATAAAATAGATAGGTAAAAATAACAACACAACCCCGTGACATTTCAGAGAAGACATTTGTCAGAAAGAGACATTGGTTACTGTTGTGAATCAGTCTGCCCGAGCTCTAATGGGTAAATGTAGTCTTGATCAGGGTGACGCATCTGTGAGAAAAACAAGCCTCTTCTTCCTCAAAACAGGAAGACAACATGGAGCTCTTGTTCCCTTAATAGCAGCCGGGCCAAACCAACACATTATGATAGACCTATTTCAGAGGCGCAGCACTTGGAGAAGCGAGGCCTTGGTTCTTTGTTAACGGAACATTAAATGGAAGATAGGAATGGAATGGCATTGGTCTTATATGAATTGAAGTGAACATTTGGCGAATCAAAATCTTACCCAAGTAAGAGTCTGGTTAATTATGTTTGAGACTAGTGTTGATAATAAATAATAAATAAAAAAATATCCTCTAGTAAAAATATCCAAATAATTTTGTCAATAAAAGCTTTTGTTACTTTTAACAAATTAATGAAAATCAAAGAAACAGAGCTGGTTCTTTTCACAAATGAGATTCAACTCACATCAAAAAAGCCATTCAAAAGACACAAATTGGTCATGACGTCAATTGTACTCAAAGTAAGCTAAAAGTGAAAACTGTACTGTACTCTTTAAAAATAACTTTTCATTATCATCTAATCTAACAGGATTGGGTTGAACTTGTGTGAGGTGTTGGCACCTGTTGCATTACTTCCCAACTAGTTTCTTTCCATTTTAAAAATAAATGGAACAATGTGGTTCAAAATAAGGTGCAATTTAAAGTAGAAGAAATCAATATGGGAACATTGGGACTTATATTTTCAGAGTTAAAAGGCTGTCCTCTCGTTAACGTACGGAGAAATTAGATGTGTTGCTGATTCACCTTGACTCCACTTTTTGCCGGCAGTTGAAGATTTATGGTATTACCTTGGGAAGAAAATGCAACAAAAAGGCAACCAAAGAATAACAGTAAAGTGACGAAAAAGTGACAAAAATGCCACAAAAGAGCAACATAAGAGTGACAAAAACGTAGCAAAAGAGCAACCGAAAAGTGACAAATGTGTGATGAAAATGTGACAAAAAAGCAACAAAAACGCCACAAAAGAGTAACAGAAAAGTGGCGACAAAGTGACAAAAAAGCAATAAAAAGAAATGTCAAAAAGTGACCACAACGAGAGAAAAACGCAAGGAAAATGAGCTGTTTAAATGAGTTTTGTAGGTCTTAGCTTTCAAATGAGGCGTTACGCTGGCCTATAGGCTGTAAGCTTTGAGTCTGAGGTGGTCGTCTGCAGCACCGGGGTCCCGCAGGGCACCGTCCTCTCACCGTTTCTCTTCACCATCTACACATCGGACTTCACATACAACACGGACAGCTGTCATCTGCAGAAGTTCTCCGACGACTCCGCCATTGTGGGCTGTGTGTCTGAGGGAAGGACCTGGAATACTGGTCGGTGATCATAGACTTGAACCTGTGCTTGAACACCAGTTCAAGCACCAGACGAAAGAGATGGTGATCGACTTCAGGAGGAAGTCACTATCACACACACCGCTGAACATCCACGGGGAGGACATTGAGGAGGTGGACAGTTTCAAGTACCTGGGTGTTCACCTCAACAATAAACTGGATCAGGACTTTTTATGACTCTGTGGTAGCCTCTGCTATCCACTACGCTGCCATGTGCTGGGCCCCGGGCAGCACAGAGCGGGACAAGAACAGACTGAAAAGGCTGGTCAGGAGGGC
Organism: Neogobius melanostomus; assembly: GCA_007210695.1. Lineage (NCBI taxonomy): Eukaryota > Metazoa > Chordata > Actinopteri > Gobiiformes > Gobiidae > Neogobius > Neogobius melanostomus. Next base: position 3,195,789 of record VHKM01000006.1, on the reverse strand, counting down.
CAGCTCCGTCCTAGGCTGCCCCTGGACTCTGTGGAGGAGGTGAGGGACAGGAGGGTATTAGCCAAGCTCACCTCTATCAACACCTGGACAACACCTCCCACCCACTGCATGGGACTGTAGAGGAGCTGAGCAGCTCTTTCAGTGGAAGACTGAGACACCCTCAGTGCAAGAGGGTGCACATTTCCTGTCTATTTTGCACACCGTGAGTGATCTTATTGAATGCCGAATGTAACAAGTGAGCTCAATAAAGGATTATCTTATCTTTTAGATTTGGATAAAGTTGAACTGGAGAAAATGTGTTCATTTAAGGTGGGGTTAAGAGGTTAAGTAGATCTGATATTACAATGTGTATACCAAACACAGTGTGCAACAGCTCCACCTAGAGTTTACGTCACCAGCCGCACTGTATTACTGACTGCATTACCTTCTTCATCATCTTTGAAATTTTAAATGCAATTTGGTGTTTTATGACCATACGCCATACCTCGCTTCCATCATTCTTTAAAACCTTTAACTTTATATGTGTAAAGGCTCTCAGTCGTACATGAGTTGTCCATCTTGGAAGAAGGTTTTGAGTCATCTTCTGTACTTCTTAATTTTATATTCCCCAAAAATTCCCCCAAAATCTTAACTGAAATTTCATTTACAGAACCAGGGCAGTGGTTCTATGGGCTGTTGAGCTCCATTGTTAAAGGGGTCAAACTATCCTATCCCAGTGACCATCGTTTTGTAACCTCATTTTTGCTTAAACATTATTTTGCTTCCATTTTATCCATTAATGACCCACAACTATTTGCTATTCATTCAAATAGTTCAATGATTGCACAAGACCTGTTACTGTCCTCATGCCACCATCCGCTTAACTCTTGCGAGAGTGTAATTTATGCGCTCACATTCCACTGTCACACCCAAAAATGTCTTTCCATGTACATAGGACATCGGCTGTGCTTTCCATTCAGTCAAGGGCATTACGAAGGCCCGCAGAAAATTTGGTTTGAAATGAGTTATAACCTGCCGAGCATTATAAATCATGCCTGCACAGGCTGTTACATTCACACCAACACAAAGAGGCACAGTTCTGGAGACAGCCACGCTTACCCAGAATGCATGAGACCACACGCATGCACTCTCCATGGACAGAACGAATGTGCACATATCGGCAAAGTCTGTTCAAAGTAAAGTAATTAGGAACGAGCACTAACTGGTGGTATTGACTGGGTTTACCGTCAGTGTTAGCCCCCCATTGAAAAGTGTGGAAAGAAAGTCGATCCTGGAGAAACCACTAAAAGACTTGATCAGAGGCTCAAGTCAATACCACATCTGCACGGCCACTTATTTTGGGGCGCTTATTGAGCAGCTTGTTGACCAGCACAATGAAGCATTTTCACACTAACACCATTTTTTTTTCTTAGTTGTAACTACTATGCTAATACAATAATCATCAAGGTAAACACTGAGAACAAATATGGCATCTTAGAATCACCGTCTAATGTTAAAAATTCACCCTTCCCCATCAAAACATCCAATCCACCTTATTTCTATAGCACATTTTAACAACATGACAGTTCCAAAGTGCTGGTGCTGCACAAAAAATACCATAAAAACAGTAAATAAAAACACTTCAATGTAACAAAAACATACCTTTCACACGTTTCAGTATCCCTCTCACACATACAATATTTTCGTCAAATTGCAAAAACACCTATGAGTGTCTAAAAAGTGAAGGCCTGAATAAAGCATACTCCAACAACCAATTTCCAACAGATTATTATTTATTTTTTTCCGAATAGTGGTTAGACCAGGTTTACTAGATGAAAATTATGAACTCACTTATAAATACATGCGTTAGTGGTGCAAGCTGGATCTTTGCAAAGACTAGCTGGATTGAAAGGAGAAACTGCTGCACCTACAGCAAACTCACCCAAAGAGTCAGAACGTGCAACTGATGGTACGGTGAAGGCAGACTCGTCTAAGAAGAATTGAGGCATGAGCTTGTAATCATTTCGCTGAAACGCTTTCATTTGTGGCATGTGGGAACCCTAATTTACTAATTGCCCAGGCCTCCAAATGCAAGACCCAGCCCAGATGTTTATTTTTCTTATAGTTCCACTTGCTGGCTTTATTCTTTTCATTTAATTGGAAACCCAACAACATGAGAGGGAGACAATGAAATGAATGGCGCTGGTTCTGAGTTTATCTAAACACCCATAATAATTCATTTCTATGTTTGTTATTTTCATGCAACAGTGGATTTCAAAGGCAAATCAGCCAAACATGTGGGTATTTCATTATGCTGCAAGATGCCATCGGCCTTCAACATTCGGCTTATGTTTATGAGTTGCTTGAAAATACATTATAAACATTTGTTGATTATTTCATTTGGCTGTTTTCTTGGAATATAATTGAGTTGAGTGAGATGTGTGTTTTAATATAATTTATTTGCATTTTTAATTGTCCATAATTGAGTCTAATTGCTTCTCTAAAACCTTATGACAGGAGATTAATGATGTGGTGTGAACCGCATATTAAACAATAAAGTCTTATAACATTCCTAGCGACACTATAGAGCTCGGGATTGTCGTCAAAACCAATAAGATTTCCTGGTAATTTTAACATGTAAAATACTGGAGTTTTTGTTCACAAAAGCATTTGGACACTGCAGTGTGTTAACAGCTGTGATCCAGCAACTAACAAAGTTGTCCCACATCCTTTTGTGTAGGTTTTATATTTATTTTTAGATCATTTTCGTCTATGGACAATGTTATCTAGCGCCCCCTGCGGCAGCATAATTTACCGGCATGCCTCACGATCGCCGGAATGCCCCAACAATCTCTGAGGGACAATCATAAGTTTACTTCAGTATTCTTGAAAGTTCTTCAGTTTAAAAACAATCTAAACTTGCTAACGCTTAATGGTTATCCTAGCTGCTGTAGCGCCGCGTCAGGGTCAGCCCAATGTTCCCCGGTACCTATGTTTCCTGGTACGTATGTTCCCAGTACCTATGTTCCCCGTCAATAGAAGTGGGGGAACATCGATGTATTAAGATTAGACACCAGCCTACTATCCTTAAGATTAGTGGCTAGGGCAGAGTCAGGGGCTGATTCCGAAACCCTTAAATGATAGCCTCTAAGTACTAACACTAGCAACTAATCCTTACCCCCAGCTCACATTAGGGGCACTAGTTGCAAAGCATCCACTTCACTGGGGAGAGTCGTTGTACTGGCATATACGGCTTTTGTTTACAAAAACTACCTATATATAGGGCTACTTATCACGTGAACTCGCACCAAGAGGGAAACTCACATGCACTTCTGTTCTCGCGAGGGCCGTTTCTGTGCCTGGCGCAGCATCTGGCGCCGGAGCTGGCGGAGCCACAGTGTCAGCCGGACTCACTATGAGCGGCATTTTGGAGCAAACCCGGACCGGATCAGGACCGAACTCGGACTGTAGTTAATGTGAGCCGGGGGTTAAAATTTCATGGGGTCAACTGTTAGATCCCTATGCAGTTAGTGAACTAGAGCTTCAGCAGCATTTGTCCAATTCGACCGTCCTTACCCAGGGGAAGAGGAAGTGACATCACCAACAGCTGTTCTTCTTCTTCTTTAAGGATATTGGCAGGCAAACAAAAGCGCATGCTGCCACCTGCTGTAGTGCATATGCAACAACATAGCGTCCAAAAATAAGTAAATAAATCTCTTATATATTTATTTTAATTAATTGTGCACCTGGCTCCTAATCGCCAGTGAGGTAGCATCAGAAATCAGTGGCTATGATAGTTAGCATGGAGGCTCCTTTTCCTAACTCCTTCCTAACCGACAGACCAATTCGGAGGCCTCTTGTCATGGCGGACGCTGACGCACATCCGGGTTGGCGTTAGACCTCTTACCAATTTAACGGTTTCGGAATCAGCCAGGGTTCCTCGAAGAGCACCTTATCATCACCAGATAATCACTTTATCGGGACCCACTGATGCACTCACCCCCACCCTGTGTTGTATCAATAATATGCTCTGCTTGTTTGGTTTGGTAATGGTGCCCACTGACAACATGACATCACACAGCACATGATGTAGTTTAGCGTCGTGAAGATATATTTGGTTGGTCCAGTCATTTCAAAAAGTTGTTTAAAAGACAGTCTCACTTGTCTATTGATATTTTAAAAAGCCAACCAGATAACTCAATTTCCTGAGCTCTAATAGCTGACAGGCACACCTTCTGACTAAACTTAGTCAGTGGGATTGTGGGAGTCGCTGACAATAGGCTCCAAGTGCTTTGCCAACCTTTTGTGCAAAAACCTTTCGCTCGTTGTAGTTCATGCTCTAGTAGCTGACATACTGCACTGTGCAATTGTTAAATTACATTTGTGTAAAATGCTATGAAAAGAAAAAAACAGACTCCTATTTATTAACGACATCCAGTTTTAACAACTCAAATTCAAAAGAGCCGAGTTGTCCATGACCGCCATCGCTAATATTGAATGTGCAAACCTATATAATTGTACAGACTATTTAAAATTCCATATTATTGTGTGGAATGATTAGTTTCTTCTATGTTAAATGAAATATGACATTTCAGTTTTGACCTTGATCAAACTTAAAATAACTTTATCAAATATAGTTATTTAATCTAATTAGAACTGCCAGCCAGTTTAATATTCATCAATTCAATTTTGTACCCATCAGCTTTGTACGAAACCCTTTTATTATGATAAACTACTATGGCATTCACGTTAAAGGCACTTGCTTTTTCTATGTAGATGTAACATCTTGTTCTACCATTCCCAGGATCTACAGGGTTAGACTGTTGCTTCTTCTGTCAAAGTACATTTCCAGTTTAAGTAATGGTTTCTCCATGTTTAACCAAGAATCACATTGATTTCTACTCAGCACCTCTTCATTAATCATTTAGGCATTGAAATAAAGCCTTTAAGTGATTGTGAAAACAGTATTCCCAATACAAAGACTACTTCATCCTCACCTCACATGCTGGTACTTCCTCGAACATGCATGTTTTGGCAATGAGATCAAGACTTGCATCTGAAAGGTAAAAAAGGTGCTATAACTTTAGAACAACCTACTAATAAACCCTTAATCAAGCCTCTCTGCTTTACACGGTGCATACCCATCCATCAAAACCACACAAAGGGCACCTCAGGTTTTCCAACAACAAAATATTGAGCATTTTATTTGGGTTTTAACGAGGCACCACAACAAATGAGGTTTTATTACAAAAGCAGAGCAGAGCACTCCAACCCCTGGAAATGTTCAGCGGGTATTGGATGAAGGCTGAATATAGTGATTACTTTAATCCTAGAAGAGCTAATTACCGATAGCACCCAGCTGGCCCCAAGCAGAAATGAGGCCCCCTGCCACGCCAATCGTTCCCATTCCAAGGCCATAATAAGGGTTTGGTCATAGAGCCATCTTCAGTGTTCATAACCATAATAGCAATTAACCTTTCCTAATGCTCCAACTTTGATCTCAGGAGTCAAATGTCATTGCATAAAAGGTTTCGTATGGATAGAGGCTGCAGCTGCATGGTGAGATTATACATGGTCGTTTTTTCGTTTTTTTTCCGCAGGATGTTCTTCCTGCAATACGAGACAGTGTCTTGTCCAGGATTTTAAAGCCAGGCCACAGACATTTTTCTACAGTCAATAACTTCACACTAGTATGAAGGGGGGAAAAAAACAAAGGGCTGAACTTACAACTGATGAGTGAATACTGAACCGATCAGCTGAAAGTCAATTTCTATTTTGCATCTTTGTCACTGATTGCTAAATAAAGTAGCTTGTAGCCTTGCAAGCTTTAAAATCCCTTGATCACTTTGTCACTGATGTTTAAGTTGATAATCAGAAACTCCAGGACATCTCTATCCTCTTCTTCCGCTGATTGCATAATATAATATCAGGCACCAGATTGGATTGGATTGTTGATAGCAGAAACTGAAGGATAACTAAAAGCTTATCTCAATGAGACACTGAAAGAAGAGGTTGCGATCATTGGCAAGATCGATCATGACACCTTCACACCGTTCCAACCTATTTTCATTGTCTCCTGAAATTAACTTTGGGAATAGACTGTTTTCATTTGGAAGAAAAATGAACTTTGAAATTGTAAAGAAGCCGGCAGTGGTGTGCATGATAGCTGTTAGTATTGATTGTCATTATCCCGCTCTTAGCACCAAGCATTACTGTGTTTTAAAGTGAGAGGTGGCTTCCAACAGTGATATTGCTTTAATGTGTTTATCTTAGACCTCCATCATTGAGAAGAGTTATCAAATCTGTTAACGCACAGAAAGGTCATGCCAGAAGAAATGGCGTTCAACTAAAAGCACAGTCTAGCAAGCCAGTTTGTGGATTTCCTGAAAACCCGTATGTCTGTGGATATGTCAACGGGCTTTTAACAAACCTCAAAGAGTGTTATATTTGTCATTAATGGAAAAACTCAAGCAGAACTTTAACAATGAGGTTGTAGAAAAGTTTGTAGACCTTGGATCCAAAATGTCGGATTTTGTAATCATCTGCAGGCGGCAGCAGAACCACAGCGATTATTGGCGTCTACATAATAGTCTGGCGGAGTGAGTGGTCCCTATTCTTCTGTACAGATCTGGAACCCGGACCCTCTTCATCTCATCTGTTCACAAGTTTGACTCATTCCAAAGGTCCTTCCTGTAGAACATGTAACAAACAGTGAAGTCGGTGCATGGCCAGATTGCACCTCAGCGCCACTGTCCTCAAGAGAGGAGAGGGTTAGGGTGCTGGCCTCCTCATCCCTGAGGTCGCCCCAGGCTGTCATGGATGACACAGGTCTGATTTACAAGACCCTTGAATAACCTCATCACCCTGACCCAGGTTTGCCCCACCTTCAGACAGTTTAGTTGTCACAGTCAAATGGCTAAGTGAGCAAAAGAAAGTTCCACGAGCGAGTGAACAACCTATGTTCTAAAACTTTGAGATAAGAACAGGCTTACTGTCAAATGAATACACTGACCTTTTGGCAAGACATTTGATAAGTATTGCCAACTCAAAGGGCACCCTAGCTAAATCACTGTGAATCTGATTTACTGTGGCAACTCCAACAACAGACAAACCCTGTACAAAGTTGTTTCACTCTTGCACTTACTACAATATTTAAGAGTGTGAATTTTTAAGTAACTGCAGATTTTGGCTTCTCTTCTCAATTCTGTCAGCTTGTAATATAGCTGTAGGTTTACATCCAAACCCCAAGAGGGGTGTAAAATTGGATATTGTCTTCTCCCAGCTTAATGCTTTTCCTCAAAACGGATCTTTTTACAGCTCGGGGACATCTATGACAAGAGATAAAGAGAAAAACAAATACTACACTGATATATCTCAGGTCTCTGTCTCTGCGCTCGTACATCATCAAAACATGACATGTCAGACATCAGGGCCAATTTTTTTGTTGTTGCCTTTCCTTTCTCCCCAATGGAAACTTGTGGCGGAAGCGAACAACTTTGGTGGCTTGGCAGGAACGCGTCAGGCAATCCAGTCCGGTCACGTCCTCATCGGGAACACCGTGTGAGAAGGAGGGAAAAAAAGGAAAAAAATAAATATGTGATCTTTGTTCCAGATGGAGACCACAGCGCAGAGGGCAGTGGCAGATAGGGTCAGGGGGAGAGCCTCATCCATCAATGGGGGGGATGGCGTTGCAGCGACTGGGGTCAGGAGAGTGTCTCATTATCAGTGATGTAAAACAGCTGAAGGCTCACCTGTGCGCCCGTCACACTCGTACCGACCAGCTCTGGGGATGCTAACTTGTCAGGATTTATAGAGTCTGGCCTGTGTCGTCATGTGTGTTAAGGATAAGTGCGCTTTTTTTATGGGTAATGGAAGTATTTGTAGGACGGAGAGATGAGGATTGTAGCAGAAACAAACCACATGAAATTCTAGGTAGACTTTTGTGAATGAAATGATGATTCACAAATATTGCAATACACCTGCAACTCTTTAAAAAAGGCTCATTGAGATAACCAGTGTGCGCGTGGGTGTGAGTGAGCCTGCAGAGTACATTTATGATGAAACCTGTAGTTTTTGTAATTCAAAGAAACAAGAACTGGCTCTGTCACGTTCTTACTAGTTGCTATAATGATATATTCAAGACTGTGTATGGTTGTTTTAAAATAAGGGGTGACATCCTGAAATGGGCAGCACCCACACTGGGACAGGCAGTGTTTCTGAGAAAGCAAGTCTTACTTCCGGGTAGACAGAAAACATTTCATTACAAATGAGTGTCACCTATTGCCAAAGGTAATTCAACCTGGATAGACTCAAACAGACAAAAGCAGCGATTGGGAAGATGAATTGACATGTATATTAGTTTTGGCGATCAGACCCCGGCAGTAGATATCGACGTATGTATGTAAGTCAGTACGATGATGATTCAGCTTGGAGTTATGGATGTCTTCCCCCGGAGCCTGGACACTGGTGGTGGTATATGGGAGAGATGGGGCGGAGGTGGGTCACAGCGCAGCTGGGAAGCGAATGATCCATGATTGCTGGAGGCTTAAAAGCAGGACCGAGGGCGATGATTGGCTGGAGGTAGGTGATGCTGAAATGAGTCTCCCAGGTTGAATTAACGCCTAGGCTTCATAACATTAAAGTGCATATGACGCATTAGACAATTTTTTTGCTAAAACATATTTAGACAATTATATTTAAGGTTTCGCTTAAAAAAAAAACACCCAGTTTAGTTTATTGGGTAGGGACAGTGCATGTTAATGAACAAGCCACAGCAGATTGAAACCGGAGGAAACCTACACAGACACGGGGAGAACATGCAAACTCCACACAGAAAGGCCCCGTCCCTGGTGGGAATCGAACCCGGACCTTCTAGCTGTGAAGCACAAGCGCTAAACGCTATACTACCGTGCCGCCAGCTTTCTTTAGTTTGACCATTTTTGTGATGTTTATAGTTTCACTTCCTTATTGGACACTGACAGGAAGTGACATAGATAGAGGACAACTATTTTAAACTATGTTATGTCGATGGGATATGAGGGACTTCGACTACTATGGAACTTTACCTCCATCTATGTCACTGAAATAAAATGATAATTATTTACTTATGACAGGTGTTATTCATCTAAATAAGTCATATTTTCAAAAGCATTAAAACCTGTCATATGCACTTTAACACATTATGTATCTATAGTTGACCTCAGAAATAGCTACAGGGTTAGCAAGTTTAATACGCTGACATGCAGGCTCGTTTTGTTGCTATGTAATAGTGCTGTCTGTATGATTGCAGTCTCTGGGATTTGCAGTTTTAGACCATCTAAATTGTGATTCATTTGTGATTAACTGAGCAACCGAACAGCACCACATGCACATTTCCTAATTCCCATCGGGGTACAGTACGCTCCCATCTTTTAATATGGCCCTCTATCCAAGCCACAGTGTTCTGCAGCGGTCAATCACCGAGTCTGTGATTTCATTATGCTCCATTAACCACATCAGTCTGGTCAGAAAAGTTCAAAGCTTTTAGCTTTTAGAGCACTATTAAATGATTTCAATATGCCAGTTTGGCATTCATCAAGATAATATAGAGTTGAATTGTTTCGATCAGATCTGTGGAAGAGTGCCAAATCATATGCTTTTATGACATAAGGATGAATTTTCTGTTGTTTTGTACAAGTAAACAGTAAAAAGCGTCCAAACCAATATTAAATGTGGGAAAAGCGTCAAGGTTTGAACCAGCCACTAATAGATGGCTCATTCTACTACTGAAGTAAGCCTACACATTTTGTTAATTCACATGAACAATCAAAATGTGTGGAAGGTATTGCGAGAGCTAGAAATTATTTTGGGCAGCAGATAATGGTTAATGGTTATGTTTAACTTTTTCATCATTTTGGTCATTCTGAACCACCCAAAAAAGTGGAAAACAGTGACAAAGAAACAATATGCAACGGTCACTTCCAGCGGTAAGGGGAGAGCAAAGAAACATTGTAATTGTTCAATTGTTGTATCAAGTTTGCAGAGACAACTCGCCGTGCCATGCTAATTCACTTTTCTGTTAATAAGCATGGCATCTAAAATAGCTATTGGTTTTGTACGTTTCCGTGGTGTTTCTTTAACCAGACCTCTGCTTACGTGGCCAGTCCTGGACTAGATAATGACGCGTTTCTTCCCTTTAAAGTAAATCCAATAAACTATTTGAAGAAAAGGTTTTAATACGCATCTCTGAGCTTTTTCTTTCCAGGAGGGCTCATCAGAAGTATGCGCCCTTCCGTGTGCTGCAGATTTCGTGGCGTGTTTGCGCAACCTCCCCTTATCTGGTGTCCGAAATGAAAAATCAAAAGAAGCCGCTCTAAGATCCAAAGTAATCTTGCGGCCTGTCCACACTGATACTTATCACCGGTGGAAGCATGTTTCCAGTTAATTCAAACCAGGAATACGGTGCACTGCTATAAACGGAGGGCACGGTTTCCCACAGAAAAAAAAAGGCACACAAAAAAACATGATCTAAATATAAAGAGAGAATAAACACGTGGAACTTAGCTAACTGTCTCTGGCTTTATTTAACTGTAAACGTACTGGGCATCTTCATCTTAATAAAAGCCACGTTTTTGTAGCTTTAGTGATCCAATCCACCATTTTCCTTATCATTGTCTAAAAGCCGTGGGCCAGAGGGAATCAAACACTATGGAGATACTTCTATTCAGAATTGCATGGCGTTACTGTGGCATATAAAAGCAGACAGAGGATAAATGACAAACATATGGACTGACATGAAAAGAAGCAGTAAACCGTCACGTTTTAGGAGCTGGGAGTTCGTCTGGTGAATTTGCTGTGAAGTAAACATATATTCCCAAATTGAATTAAGTCGCCTACACGGGCTCATAAAGTCAAATAGAGCGTGCTGAGAAGTTCGCAGCTCTGATTCTGCGCGTGTATAGCGGGTTGAAGCGAGGAAGCGGTCGACTCGCCAGTGCCACATGTGGAGTCTGTTTGGGTTAGGAGCGCCGAGATGGAACGGTATACAGGAAGTGGGACACGGCCCTGTTTAAAGGAACAGGTGGAGGCCAGAGACACGCTTTTAACAAGAAAGAGGAAATACTGGATGTGTAGCTATGGTGATTCTGAACAAGTAGCTCTCTGTCTTTTTTATTTTGAAGAGGACAAGCAGCACACAATATTCAAAATGGCAAGTGACTATTTTTGGTAACTCCTGCACACATGGCTCCCTGCTGCACATCAGTAAGGTAAAGAAGCATGTAGTCCTCGATCAGACAATCAGAGGAGATCACTCTACATCACAGATCGCACTACTGTAGCATTTGACCAATCAGCAGAGACCGGTCACGCGCTCAACTTCCTGTTTTCTCTGAAGTCCGAAAAAGACCCAAGTCTGGCTAAATTCATGGTACATTTCTTTACATAACTTGAAAAAAAAGTTGTTGAAACTCACACATTTTATTGGTGAATAAGTGTGCTGATGTGATGATATGTGCTGGTTTTGGAGGACGTAGTGAAATAAGTGACAGCATGAAAAGGCAGGCACCATATTTGATCATACGCCCTGTTCACTTAAACCTATTATTCATACTTACAGTATTTTCTTGACAAAAGAACCAATAAACCTTAGGACTATGTTTTTATGTTGCCAAAGGTCTTTTTTAGTAACATCATTTTTGGCAAACAATATTGGAGGTGACTGACTCTTCCCAGTACACATAAATCATATAAAGCACAATCACATTACAAAAGCTCTTGCCTGTGACAGGTGTGATCGTTCAAACATCAATATCACAAAACACAACGTCCCCTGAATATCAACACCCCGAGACCTGAAAGTACTTTTTGTATATTTTATACACCTTTGTATTTTTTTTACACATTGATTTTCTGCATGATATTGGAAAAAAATTTAAATGTTAAAACAGAACTAAACTTGTGTTATGTCCCCCAATAACACTCTTAATTTGAAATTATTTATTTCAGAGTATTTCAATGAGTGCCCTATAAAGGGTTAAATCCATGTGAATAGACAATTTTGATGAGCATGTAGTTCTCATAAAAGGCATAGGGCTACATTTGCATGATCATTTTTGTTGCACTTCTTATTACTTTAAAGTGATTGTCTGTAAGATTGCAAAGTGAGGAGTCAGGTTCCCCCACTCCCCTCCTGACTGGACCAGAAAGTCACTCCTAGATTGCAAATTGAGAAGCACGGGAGCAAACTTTCAAAAGTAAACAATCAACCTCCCTCCCTCCCACCTTCAGATTATTAAGGGAAAGGGACTAAAGAAAAAAATAATAATGTAACATTAATGTTACATTGTTATTTTTTTCTATTATGTTACATCAAACGGCAGGCCCAGGCGATCAGTTATACAAATCTATACATTTTTTAAATCATTTAAACTTACAAACTATCACTTTAAAACTATTTTTTAATAAATACATGATTTTAAACTCAGGAATAACCACAAGATAATAATAACCTTAAAACAAACAAATAAAAAATAAAAAAAATCATTCAAAATATGACACCAAGTTTAACACCAAACCACTTCAGCAAAATCTCAACTAATATTGCTGTATGGCTTTTCATCGGTACAACATGTTAAGAGGGTGGTGGTTTTCAAATGGGAAATAAAAGTTCAAATTGAACCCTACCGCAAAATCTATTTGCTGTATCAAGAAATAGAAACACTACCATTTCAGTTTACCGTATATACGTAGTGCATGGGACATTTATTTCTAAAACTCTGAATAACAGTAAAGGTGTCGATTTAATCATGTGTTTGTGCGCTCAAACTGAAACTATCTTCGTAGGTATCCTTGTTATTACCCAACTTTGACCAAGAGGATGGAACCGGGCACGAACCTCGCTTCTTTTAGCTCTAGGGGGAGACAAAACATGCTATAACAAACTTCCTCCTTTTCAGTAAAAAAAAAAAAAAAAACACGAAACAAATCAAAACTATCTCTCACCCGGAGCGCCCGCCCACCTCGGGAGACAGACTGATGGTGATGTCAGCGGGAGGCGTGGATCCTAACTCAATCCGTGGACGGTGGGAGAGTCCTGAATGCGCGATGGGTCAGCACCAAATGACAATAAATGACGGCAATAGCGGCAGGAGCCATAAAGCCTTATCAGATTACGGGGGCGCAATGAAACTATGACATATTACTTTGGGCTAAACACCACAATTGGCAAAAAAAAAAAAAAAAAAAGAGAAAAAGTCCAGCGATAGCATTTTGCAAGACTTTAACGGCTGTTTTATTGCGTTTGCCGCTTGTTTATTTTCCTTCCCCGCAGTCCTGTTCTGTGCCTTTCTCAATATACGCGCACCATGAGTACTGCACTGAGTACCCTGAGAAGTAGAAACGCTGCTTTCTCCGTTGCGAATGTGTATTTGATAAAAATCTTCCTGCTAGCGACCCATTTGTTGGCGGGCCGCTAACCAGCTCCAGCACTGGCTTCAGCTGGCTCCTATTTGATCATGCCTTGCTCTAATGAAAGCCAGGTCCCTCTGCAGACACACACACACACACACACACACACACACACCACACACGCATGCATAGCTCTCTCTAATACGTTTCAGTTTTTTTTTATTTCGGCTCGGAGCGCTAACGGTTCCACTGCGAAACGCTAAAGTGTTTGGCCTCCGGGGATCTTTCTGTATGTAAAAGTGAGTGAACAACTACAGGGAGGGAGGCTGCTGTTCCCGCCGAGCATCTCGTCTTGTGTGCATTACCAGGTTATTTACACGAAATGTGCCTCAGGTGTCCGTGTAATTTTCTGGTCATATGCTAAGCCTCATATTATAATGTGAATTTAAGATTACTACCGTATGCATATACAGAAATGTGTTTTCCTGTCTGGAGGAAATGATATGCAGCACACTGTAGATTCAAAGGTGAACCGAATAACAGAACAGTGAAAAGCTTGACTGTAAATCACAGCCTTATGCAAGTTTCTATTGGATTGTGCTGTGTAATTCTCTCCTGGATTCATTTCCCAAGCCAGGTGGGTCCTGGCTGTGTGGAGTCTGCATGTTCTCCCTGTGTCCCTTATTATGTATAATAATAATATAATAGTAATAGTAATAATAGTCAGAGAAACTAACTCTAAAGTTTAAACAGTACAGTAAAGCTTTGTTTGAAAAGATTATGTTCTTACCTGAGCTTAGATGAGTTGATACGTACCTGTCTGGTTTTTGTGCATGCGCTCAGTCACGCAAAACACCAAAGATGTTGTTAGCATTTGGCCTCTCCCAGCATATTCCTATGACTCCAAACGAGGTGAAGTTAGAAGCGACCACGGGCACGCACAAAGACCAGACAGGTACGTATCAACTCGCCTAAGCTCAGGTAAGAACATATCACAGTATGGAAAACGGTGGCCTGTTCCTTTAAAATAATCCACCGTAAACATGAAATAAAATGAAACACTACTTTTCAGGTAAAAAAATAAAGCATGACATTAGAAAAATAGAAAAAAATGCAAATAAATGTACAGACGATAAATATCGATCCCAAATATGTATTGTTTATTTGTCATTTAATGAACGATAAACAAGTAGCAACTTCCTCTCTTGGTACAGCTGCGTTTTTGCCTTTTCCTGCAAACTGCATTTGTAGTTTTACTGAATACTTTTGTACATCTTTGCTGTGTTATTGTGAGGTTCAGTTGATTTTTGTTTTTTTTACTGCAGAGAGTCTGTACTAGCCATGAAGGAGCCAGGTTTATAAAAGTAAACAACCTTTCAGAGGAGCACTGAAGGCAGCCAGGTTTTCTGCGGGTGCTCCGGTGTCTCCTACCTCCAAAAACATGCTGGTCAGGTTGGCCCACAATCGCAGCGGCTCAGGACTAACCCAACACCTGAACGCAATTTGTTGTAAAACTGTACAATGACAAATAAAGCTCTTACTTATAAGTCAATATAGTAATGATCGTGACAGCCGTAGCACGGTTTGGCTTTAACATCAACTAACTAATCCATATTTGATTTGTAAAACATGTACAAGTAATTCCTGAGATTCTAATCTTAGGCAAAACATACTTGGTAATAAAATAAAACAACTAAAACATTTAAAATGATGTGAATTGAGTTGTGTATCTTCTTAAGTTGACTTCTCCAAACTCTCAGCTAAATTCCCAACCGCAGTCCCTCACCCACCGACAACACAGGGCTCATGACTGTGACAGCTAGACCACATCAAGCAAATCTGCACTAACTGCGTCCCTGTAACAACCACTCCGTCATGATTACTCTGAAAGGCCAATTGAACTTTTCAGCCTGTCCTATAGCCCATGTTTGAGGCTGATGTAGAGAGTGTAGGTGTGATCTGCTCAATTCCCCGTTTCCACATGAGGTCTGGGGCTGGTGTAAGGTGTCACGGGGGTCAAACTCCGAACTGTTGGAACATCCAGGGCCCCACCAGAACAGGACGGGAACACATTTCATCTTCTCGTCTGGAGAGCAGCTGGGCTGGAAGTGCACCCCGTTCAAAACGCACACTTTTCTATTTTTGTAAGGACTGCCCCATTCTCTTTGACAACATTTGCAAAACATTTATTTCGACCCAGGAATTTTCCTGCTGATGTAATCATTGCTTGATTGATTGGATTTATTTGAGTATTTATTTACATAAACATTATTGCAGTGCAGAAAGTAAATAAAGCAACAAAAACTCAAAGGTGTAGGCCGAAGCAAGAAAGCTTATACTGTAAGTGCCTACCCCCATATTCAAAATTAATTTACATTCCGGATACAGTAATACAACATCTCGTGTTTTCATACAATATAACACTTTACATTACAAATTCCTGAATTACACAATTACAATTGTCCGCATTAACTTTACATATAGCAGCATTGTTAAAGTAAAGCATTTCATGTTTTACAAGAAGAAAATCACAAGATGTTTACAAGACTTCCAAAGTAAGAAGACATAACACGAAGATAGAAAGGTATGCAGTTTACCAATATATATATATATAAACATTTTTATTTACAATTTGTACTTTTTCTTTTCTTTTTCCTCTTACCTATTCACATAATAACCATATCCAATCATTACTTATAAACACCAGTCACCATTCTATTAATTGACTAATAGTCAATAATAAGTATTACATAGTCAACACGACTCATTATTATTGTCATTCCCATTTCCACTGTAAAATATTGGTTGTGATTGTTTTATTATTTTTGTTGTTTGCCTTGTTTAGTGAGGTGCCTTATAAAGCCAGGGTGTAATATGGCCCGTTGGTAGAGGGCAGTAGCCCCCCACCAGCAAGCCCTCACCCTGCTGCCCTAACTAGTTGTTGTCATGAGGCAGTTCTGAGCCATATACTGGGTGGTGCATTAAAAAGACAAGATTTATGAACCTGTTGAAAGAGGGGGGGCCCGTCCACCAGGTCCATCTCTCACCTGCCCTCGCTCTTTTATGTTTAATAGTGACCAGTGGAAACAGGCTGTTACAGCATTGTGGTTAGCTTTTGCTTATTCATTTCTCTCAGTTCCTAGAATTCATAACGACTTAAACTTAGGGGTTGGTGACATTGGTTCTATCAGCAATGATGTGGTTAAACAGGTTCACAGTAATACACAATTACTTGTAAATAATATGCACAAGGTCACATGTCTTTAGCATATTTCTCAAACACACTTCTCTTATACTGTTTTTTTAATTGGTGTAGACTATCAGCGCCTTTTAAGGCTTCCTCTAGATTATTCCACAGATTTACACCTCTCCGGATGATACAGTGACTGATTAATTTGTATGAATCAACAACGGTAAGTACAAGGCAAGGAGTATGGTAGATTTAACAGTAGTGCGTTGTGATTTGAGTCATATTAAAGCAGAGTCTAAATGAGCAGCCGTGTTCGCTGCTCTAATGGACCTTTCTAGTGGAAATTATGCGCACAGTAAATGTGAGAACTACTGCTTTTACTGTTCTCTGTGTAACACTTCCTCTCCATTCGCTTTTCTTCCAATTATGCTTTAACGACCAGTAAAGTAAAAGGTTGGCAATTTAAATCTTAATTGTGTTTTATTCTATACAAAATACAACAGATATAGTACCACAACTGTTGCACGCTGCATTAGGTACTGTGAGAATGCTTTGTAATGCAGCGTCTGGGCACTGGGAAGGCACATTTCTGTATAAAATCCACAGCTATTCCTTACCTTGCCTTAAATATTTATAGTCACATAAAGTCTTGCAGCTTTTCTATAGATTTTTAGATGCAGCGACACAAGCAGCAGAGGTCTCTGGGGAGGCAAGGACGCGCACTGTCCAAACTTGCATGGTGTGTAAACAACAGACTATACATTGCGCCACTGTAAATATGCACACAATATCAGCTGGCACTTTTGACACTCCATATGAAACAAGTGATATATTCTGACCATTATGATCACATCAAATTTATAGTTCCTGTCACACTGTGCATTATTTAGAAGTATTTTGGATTCATATTTTCAACTATATAATTCATTTTGAAACACAAATACATTGTTGTACTTACTTGGCAAATGAAGCCATATTCGAACTTGTAAAGAAGAAAGAGACATATGATGAGTGTCCCAATCAGCTTGGATTTGTAGGCATTCAAATCACAAAAAGTTGGCACATAGTCAACCTCTTAACCCCCGCTGTAACCGAGCACATTTTCTCCAGTTCAGCTTTACCCAAATGTAAAGCTTCTCGACTGGAGCTTGCAGCCTATAGGCCAGAGTAATGCCTCATTCGAAAGTTAAGACCTACCAAACTGATCTAAGATTTTTCCTCGCATTGTCGCCACGTTTATGTCATTCTTTTGATGCTTTTTTTTGTTGTGTTTTCCTCCTCATTTATGTCACATTTTTGTCGCTATTTCGACCCTTTTTAAATGTGCTCGGTTAAGGTGAGGGTTAAGAGGCTAAGTCTGTTTTCACACACATAAAACACTAACTGTATTCCATCAAAGAGTATCTGTCTAAAATTTGCACAATAATGTGCATAACAAAAGCAAATTCACAAGCATTTCCATCAAAGTGTTCAAGGATATATTTGGCTTTTGTAATGGAGCAGTGGCACTATTCTAACCTCAGCATTGTGAGTTCGACTCCCAGCTCTCTGTTTGCTGTACATCTCCCCCCTCTCTTCACCCCTGAGCTGAAAAAAACCCTCAAAACTTTCTTTGTTTTCAAACTTCCAAATGTTAGTAAAATCCTGTAAAGTTCCAAGTTTGTTAGTATCCTTAATTAGCACAAACATGAAGTAAATCTTGTCTTGTGTGTGTGTATGTGTGTGTACTTGGGCTGAAAGATATTGAAGTAACTTGCGATAACGATATTATTGCGATATTTCACTAAACACGATACGTTTCATTCTAATTAAACACAATTGTATGTCACTACTTCTTCAGCAAAATGTGTCAAAGGAAGACTTAAAGAAAGACGACATCGGGACAAACACAAGACTAAAATCGAACAAAGTTAGTAAATGTTTAACGAAAACTGAACTTTTACACATTTCTAAGTTCAATGCATTGTTTGTTTTTGGCAAAAGCCAGATGAAAACTTTTGTGATGTTGCCATATATTGTGGCTCCTTAAAGCAGTACTAAGTAACTCATGCCCCTAGAGGCCATAAGCGCCATTGCAGGTGTCGTAGCATGTTGTGTTTTTTTACTCATTAATTGTCCGTGAGAGTAAATACTACGCTGACAGAAAAGACAAAGGGAGAGAGAGATATTGTACATCCACATTACACAATGGAGATCATTTTTTTTCACTCAAACTTGACTGTAAATACTGTTTAAGTGGCGCTAGCCCACAGTTAGCTTTGCCCGTTAGCCTGTTAGCTTCTTCTTCGTGATTCCATTAGTGTGTATTGGTGGCTCCGACACGGTGGCAGGCAAGTTGCAATTGTGGTTTTCTGGCCAGAGACACCAGGGGGAGATGAAAGACCCCCAATCATCCCATTAACATTTGTATTACCCAGAGGGACTACGAAAAGGATTTATTAAGGTAAACAAGTTACTTAGTACTGCTTTAAGATACGGATATTACATCACCTAATATCGCGATACTATATTTTTGTGATATATTGTGCAGCCCTAGTGTGTACTAATTATGTTTGGAGCAAGTTTATATTCACCATACGATAAAATGCATGTACCAAGTTGTCCAGTCTGTGCATGAACTGTTGCGTCATGGACTGGACTATTGTTTCAAAATGCTTTCAGACAGTATTACACTCACACGTCACAGAAGTGGACCAGAGGAAGGGGCTGTAGCTGTTTACTTAAGCCTCAACTTTATTGAGTATAAGACTCTCCCTTTCACGCCATAAATCATTATTCTTTGAGAAGATCCAACCACATGGCATCCTTTTCCCACAATTCAAAACTAAATTTAGATCTTGGAATATTCTTTGTTCTTTCAGAATGCCATTTGGAAAACACCAATGTGCCAGGGGAGCTTTCCGAGAAAATGTTCACCACGTTATGAGCTGAGTAAACATGACAATGAAGTAGCCTATCCTACGATGAATCATATTTGTTCATTTGTTTCCGCAGGACTATGCTTGGGGATTTCAAGTGAAATTTAAGTATAAAGTTGTTTATTTTGCTACATTATATCAGGAAAGTTAGTATGTATTATCCATTACTGGCAGAGAAAACAGTGGCTTGCCATATTAAAAAAAAGTCTGTATGAGCCAGGAGTGCTTGTAAAATGTACACTTATATCAAATAGGAAATGTGTACGCAATGTTTGCATCAGCTGTTAATATAACTTACTTTTTATTGCTACGATACGTACAAAAGATAAACTGAAAAATGATATCGGTTTGTCTCATTTACCCGCGCTAGTTTTCACATTTTCTCTTTGCCCATTTCCAAAGTATACATTTTATGGTTTAAAATTGATGCTACGGGGAAACGCAGATTTAATGGCGGTTGTAAAACTAATTGGCAACAAAAGATTATCAGTCTGTTGTCTGTGTCATTGCTGGAGCCATATAATAGTAGCCAGGAGCTGACAGATGTGCATGGAGCCTAGGTATCATGACACACAGATGTATTGTTTGCACTCAGTTTTTACTAATGGGCCTTTATTGGTTTTTTAGCTGCTTTTTTTAGCTGCTTAATTGGAAGAAGAAGAAGAAGGAGAAGACCAAGAAAACAAACACAGTTGGGCCCAATGTAGAACTTTGTGTTGCCCCAAACCAAAAGACGTCAAAATCCCCATGAAAAGAAAGGCTTATTGTTTAGATAAGCACACCTTTGTGTTTGTTATTGAGATCACAAAACTATAAACTAAAGCTGTTGTTATTGGCTTCAATTGCATCATTCAATTTACATATTTTTGAGCATAATGCCGGTTATTCAAGCAGCTAATGAATTATGTATGTTAAGAACACCAGCTGCTTTGTTGATGTTTGTTCTATTTACAAGTGCAGAATGTAGGTTTTGATGATATTGTTTTGTATGAAATAGATGATCTCATGGCCTTTTTTTAGGAGAAAAAAACAAGTCATAGGTATGAACATAAACAAAGTCAATTGAGTATGATTTACAGCAATTTGCATGATGCAAACATAAAACACAGACCAGACGGCACACACTGTATTGTTATAGTAATTATTGGTGCCATGAAAAGGCAATGTTTCTGTCCTCAGCGGTGATATAAATATGTAAATATTTAGAGTGACAGACATGTTTCTGCCTCCTGAGTATTGTGCAGCATACTGTATATACATTACATGCTTCAACTGTGGCAAAACAACATGACCGCTGTTTTCCTTCAACTCTGGCTCTTTCTGCTGCGGACGTGGTCGCTTGTGCTCGTGGAACTGGGATTAGCATACTATAGTGTAACACATGGGTAATGTGTGTATACAGTATGATGTTTACAGTGACCAAACCTCCCATGCTAACTTTCTGCATACTTTGACTGCGTCCCTGCACAATTTTGTGTATGCATTTGGAGTCAACACTTTTTATTTCCATGTTGACATGCGATGCAAACTTGGGTCAGCAGTGGCTCAGTACACCTGTTTGTTTGTACAGTTACATCTCTCAGGCACTGCAAGCCATGTTGGTGCCCTAAGCAGAAATCTTTAATGTTTATATGGTTACAATGAAAATCTGTGATGCTAAAAGTCTTACTCTACTACAAGACAATAAATTGATTACCACAGCTTTCACATTTCAAACAATGTATGATGTAATACAAGAGGCCCAGTGATTGCAGAACGAATCGATCTGAAGATCATCTAGAAAAAGCTTTAAGCAAACACATGCATAGCCACGAAGGAAAGAAAAATAAATGAATAAAAGACATTCATTCTATTGAAAAATAGACACGTGACAAGCATTATAGTGTGTGCTCCTGACCAGTAGAGTGTGGTGCAGCCACACAGAGCTGGAGTGTCTAAGAAACAGAGTGCTCCTCTCTGTGCTCCGGGCCTCACGGCGGGCTGTCTGCAGATAGCAGATCACATCTGCAGCTAAAAAACTGACTTTGACAAAAATGGCTTTCCTCTGCCCAGGGGAAACAATGACTGGGCAAATCCTACTAAGCCCACAGCCAGTTCCAACCATTGCCTTTCTTAAGCCTATACGATACTGAGTAATAATTCTACGCTAGAGGAAATGTGATACAGAGAGAAACTGATGATTATTTGATGCTGCAAAATTTGGCCAAATCTACTGTGTGTGTGTGTGTGTGTGTGTGTGTGTGTGTGTGTGTGTGTGTGTGTGTGTGTGTGTGTGTGTGTGTGTGTGTGTGTGTGTGTGTGTGTGTGTGCCACATGGTCTTTGCATTCAACAGGATTCACGTTTTTCTACATTTTCAAACTATGGTCTTATTTCACAATTGAAAGGGTCTGGGCGGGCCTTTCTGTGTGAAGTTTGCTTGTTCTCCTCGTGTCTGCATAGGTTTCCTCCAGGTACTCTAGTTTCCCCAAATTCCCCTATGGGCACAAGTATACAAACAAACATCATAGTAGAAGAAAAAAAAAGTTGACGAATTTTTTTTTTTTCTTGTGTAAAAGTTTCAATGAATCGGGACTTGGGTTCACGGCAACATGGAAATTCTACCCCTCCATACGTCACTGTATGGCTAAAATAACATGAAATAAGAATATGACTTACCTGTCATATGCACTTCAACAGTATTATCTGAGCACCTAACGATAATCTAAAGAGACACAGGGAGAGCATGCAAACGCTATACACGGTATGGAAAAAGAACCTTTTTGCTGTGAGGTATAATCGCTTGACAACAACCCCATTCAAATCCGTGAGCACGCTCCAGTCTGTTTGCTGCCAGATGCTTTATGATACGTCACCCTGTGTTTACTCCACTTCCGAGCTTTCTAAACATGAAAATTTATCAGCTGTAAACAGAATCACCTCTTGTTTGGGATTCGGAGAGGCATGATGTTTGTATGTGCGCCGCGTCGGGTTGTTTAGTCTGGCTTGTGTTACAGGTAGTTGGCGTACAACCCAAAGGGATCGTTCTTATTATGAGTGCAATTTTATGACAGAGAATAAACTATGAAATGAGTTTAACCATCCTGTTGAAGTTATTAAAAAGTGGCTAAAGGGGAAAACAGATGTCTATTAGGAATGCAAATGGGAGACATGCTTCCTCTTTGGACGTTATACTGAGTTATTGTTGGATCACGCAGACCTGCTTGAATCAGAGATGTTGCATTTTATTGATATTTTCTCAGACGTTTTCCGTGGGCTTTTTTGCAGCTTTTTGGGGGAGCTAAACAACCATTTTCCTTTCCCACTTAAAGGGCCTCAGCAACGTGCCAAATACAGTATACTGTATGACATTTCCGATTGGAGTCAAAGTAGTATTTCAAGACCATCTCCAGAGGGTTTCTCAATTTTTCAATTTGCTGGAAACAAAGAAAGGGGATTTTACATGACCAGTTCATTTTACATCATACACACGGCGTTCCTGTTTGAATTGAGCGCTCTGTCCCCATACCAATGAATGGTAAAGTCAAGCCCTATATTAAAGTTTGGCAGGGTATGACATTTCATGGCATTCATATATTTTTTGTGATTTCTCTATCATTAAGATATTATAAGAGGGTGTTTAGTGGCCATTGGATACAATTCAACTTTGGTTTGCGAAAGAACACTTGGATGCTCCACTGCACTACTGGCAATATATTATGTAGAATATTATGTAGACTGATTAACCCAAAGTTGAATAGTTTGGGAGGAACACACAACATCATGTGTGGAGGGAAAATGGAACAGCACATCAACATCAAAACCTTATGGTGTGGAGGTGCTTTGCTGCCTGGACAACTTGCTATCATCAATAGGAACAAGAATTCACAAGTTTATCAAGATATTTTGCAGAAAAACCTGAGACATTCACAACAGCGTGGAATAAGTGAACCATTGTATGAAATAGCTGGCTGAACCTTCTCTTGTAGCAATAACTGCTTTCCTGTAGTTGCAGACTAAACGCGCACAACAATCAGGATGAATCTTGGACAATTCCTCTATACAAAACTGCTGCTGTTCAGCAAGATTCCTGGGTGCACTTACTTTTTCCTCCCTGTCCTGTGAATGTTTACATGTTACGGACAGTAAAAATATAATACAATGTAAATGTTTGGGTGGTATTAGTTTAAGCAGACACTGTTTATTCATTCTTCTGATTTTGATGAAGATCAGACCACATTTTATGACCAATTTAGGCAGAAATGTGAAAAATTCCAACGCGTATTCCTCCCTCTGTATATGTTAACTGATATAGAAAAATACAATGAACAGGCCCACAACGCTGAAACGTTTCCCAGACCAGGCTTGCTAACTTTCACCATACGTTTGGATCAAACACCACTTTTTTTTATTTGCTTTTTGTTATTACTCATTGTACATAAGATACCTCTATTTACTATTTACTGTTTGCATATTTCCTGTCTATTCTGCACACCCTGAGTGTTTCTTGAGAGCTGATTTAATAAAGGATTATCTTGTCTCTTCAATGGGACCTCAGGAGGAGGTTTTGGGGTGCCGATGCTGTGGTGCTGAGAATAGTCACTGGTAAAGATCCAAAGATTACTCAAAGATGCACAAGTGGCTTGATAAATCAACTTCAGGTGGGATTTTGATGAGAGAACAACACTGTAACATGGTAAAAATCTCTTTAAAAAAAGGCAATACCCCCTGTAATATATATTGTATAATTACACAGACTTCTTTCCTGAATTCCAATCTGAGTACATCTGCTGAGGTGTTATTTTCACCCGTGCAGTTCTTTCCTTCCATCAGTCTCGTATGATGGTGGCCAAATGTTGATGTTTGGTCCCGTTTATACATGTTTGTCTGACTTTCTCCATCAGCACCTCTGCCACGCTGCTCTGTGACTCGTGTTTATTTCTCTTTCTACTGTCTTGGTCTGGACCCCATTGTTATGTTTGACCGTACAACCCGCCATAACCCCCGATCCCAGTCATAAATCCCTTCTTCCCAGGCCTGCTACACTGGACGTTAGCAAAACAGCAACACATGTCCGAAAGTATTTTTACGCTCATGGAGACCACATTGGCTGAAGCAATCCGCAGCCACTGGAACTCAACATGTGGCGGATGAGAAATTTGGGCTTTTGAATTTTGCATAGTACCAAAACAAGGTTAACGTTTAAACAGTTACTACTGACGTGTTCTTGTCTGGGAAGGTGGTATGCGAGTGGCTGACTTGTGGTGGTCAAAGAGGCCACTGGCGCAAATTTGCAGCCAGGTTTTTGTGAGTCAGCCTCAGGGCAGCTGCTTTTGATGATTGATGAATTATGGTACGACCTACTACGGTACTCCACTACGAATCCAAGACAGTTTAGGCTAGGAATATGGTTTTCAATTCTCTAAACTTTGGCTTTGTCAGATGGGGTTTTGTTTTTTTACACATTCTATACCACACTGCACTACATGTTTTTGACAACTTGAAATAAATAATAATAATAATAATAATAATAATAATAATAATAATATAATAATAATAATAATACATCGAACTTGTATAGCGCCTTTTTGGACACTCAAAGACGCTTTACATGGGGCAAAACAAAACAAAACAAAAAAGGGGTTTACGGAAAAGCTAGTTTGAACAGGTGGGTTTTGAGTACTGATTTGAAGGTAGGTAGTGAGTCAGAGTTTCTAATGGGCTGTGGGAGTGAGTTCCAAAGGGTGGGGGCGGCGATGGCAAAGGCTCGGTCCCCCAGGGTCCGGCGGTTAGTGCGGATGATAGGGGTGAGGCGGTTGGTGCCGGCTGAGCGGAGGTGGCGGGTGGGCTGGTGTTGTTGCAGGAGCTCAGAGAGGTAGGGCGGGGCCAGGTTATGGAGGGACTTGTAGGTGAGGAGGAGGAGCTTGTACTGAATCGATATTGAACGGGGAGCCAGTGGAGCTGTTGAAGGACCGGGGTAATATGTTCTCTGGACCGAGTGTGGGTGAGGAGGCGGGCAGCAGAGTTCTGGATGTATTGCAGTTTTTGGAGATGAGTGGTGGGAAGTCCATAGAGGAGGCTATTGCAGTAGTCGAGTCTGGAAGTGAATAAAATAACAAAATTACGCTTTGTCTGAGCTATGACTTTGCAAAAATGTGTTTTGTTTATAGCCTTGGTTGATTCCCCCGGCTGCCAGAGTAGGGCACCTCACGCAAGAAATGCTAATAGTGCAGTCCTTAGTTATAAAACATGAAATATCCATTCAGAGATGCCCAAAATCACCCACAGTTATGTATTGTTGAATATTTCTATTTTCTTCTATTTCTATTTTCTATATGTTTTTGTCATAAGATTATATATAATGATTATATGAAACTGTGTTGATTGGGCTGACATTTAGCTTATTGTTGTTGTTTTTACTCTGATATCCACTGGGGGGCAGTGTGTTAGAATGAGGAGTCAGATGGCGCAGACGCAGAAGAAGTGTCAACAAGGAGACGCCTACTTCCTGTGTTTATAAAAGGCCAACCCACGGGCCTTCTCGCTCTCTCTCGTCCCCCTCCTGGCCGGTCAACATTTCAAGATGTAGCGCTCTGTGTTTCGATTGTAAATTCAGGGAATAAAATAATGATTTTGATTTTAATAGAACGAGTCTCCATCTTCTCTCCATTTTAAAGAACACATTAGTATAATATCTCCACTTTAAAGAGAAAAAACGAAACAAACAGTTTTATGAGCGATTTGAAAATGATCTTTTGACATAATAGAGTCCTGGAAGTTGTTTTCTTGAAATGCCGTCCCCCGTGTAAGTTTAACCTCCCTGTGCTCGCGTCTGTTTCCTTCGGTTTTAGAGTCTATTGATTTAAAGTATGTCTGTCAGTGAGCTATCCCCAATTGGGCAGCGCTGGTCCATCCCTGTAAAGGATGACTTCACTTAGTGCGCCCCGTTCACATTCGTCTGCTTGTGTTGTGACTTGTGGCCAGGTAGGGAATACTCAACAGTGTCGGTCAAAAAAACCTTTCAGACTAACCTATCGCAGGCAGCTGAACTAACACACTGTACGTTAGATGGAGACTCGAGAAAATAAGATGCCATGTATCGCAGAAGACAAGGCATCTCTCACTGCCCACTGCCCTCAGAGCTGGCATAAGGCGCATTTGATTTTGAGGAAGTTTGAAAAGAACATATGATTGCTGTTAAGTCAATAGCTGGTTATAACAACAGTGCCCTATATGTATATAACGCCAGGTGCAGCATGGAGAAATTCTACTGTGTAGTCAAATTTATTAACAAGAAGTAGGCTTAGGGATATTGATGGATGTGCCCTTTCCCAGATGCAAGCAATTTGCAAGACGCTTGATTGTGGCAAATGAGGGAAGCAAGTTGTCTTGTTTTTGGACAAGACAACTTGCTTAATAGAAAACACATGCTGATGCTGTTTTCCTCTGGTTCACTTTTGAATACAAATATTTTCCATTATCTTTCATTTTACATGCTATTCAATGTGCTGCCATTATTGCAGCACATAGAAAAAAAGATCAGTTCAAACACCCTCTTCTGGCAACAGTGGGGATTACAAAGATAGAATAGATGAGGCCAAAACAGTACACTAAATTACTATACACAATACAAAGTAATTGTTTAGCACACATCTGGCTCATGTATTGTGCCTCACATGCTACAACTCCACTGTCATGACACGTTCTTGGTCCAACACACACGTATTTGGAAATTAATCACCCTCAACAACACCCAGTGTCCTTACACAGACTTCTCTAACAGCCTCTATTACCTCTCGGGCTAATTCAGAGGCAGGATATCGCATTACCTTCTGACACCATCCATCAGTTGTTAAATGAGTAGTTCCCTCAGTCCATTAATATTCTAATTAACGGTTTTATTATGCGTTATCTGGCTTTTTCCACCCGTGACTTGCTTTGAATTTGATTGTCTTAAACTGCCGACCTTCCATACGTTTTTTTGCAGTGAACCGGCGCTTGGAGACGCGGGCTATCACAGAGGCCAAGGACACCATACTCATTAAGTCCTGTAGTCCGAACATATTTTCTTTATCTGCATATCATTCCAAGGCCAAATACCTTCATTCCTTGTATTTTTTTTTTTTTTTTTTTGATCATCGTTTTGGTTTCGCGCTGCTGTTATAATGTGCCCCCTTAATGTCCATTACGAGCACAGTACGACTTAGTGTGTAACCATTAGATGTTCCCAAGAGGAACGAGAGTCACAAGATCAGCTCCAAATGTAAATACAGGCCTTCCCTTGGCAAAAACACTGCGCTCATGTGGTCATTTAGCAATTACATGTCCAGCCTAAATGTGTTTGGTTCAAAAACATAAGCCCGTCATTATGGTGACTGTGGGAACTGTTTATATAGTTAAAAATGAATTAGGATATAATAGGCCTGGAAATGAGTGATATGCTTTTAGTGAAACAAGACTGGAATTTTAGCTTGACATAAATGGCAGATTTAAGATGAAGGGAGGTGGATTGTATGAACTAGAGTGAAAGCAGAAACAGTAGAGCAAAGACCTCTGTCAAGCTCAGCTCCAACTGCTATCCATACCATAATGGGGATTCACACCAGGGCAGCAAAATCCATGGTAATATAAAACTCCCTTGCAAACAGCAAACCATGTGTCTCCATGTTGTCTAAAAACAGGCTTTGTTTGTGATTTTGAGAATATGTGTCAGAAAAGTTGCTTCAGATTTTTTTTCTAACTCCTAATGAAAATGACTCATTGATCAAGGAAAGGCAAGGCAAGTTTATTCATATTACACATTTCGTACACAAGGGAACTGAATGCAATCAAATAATTGACTAAGACCTGAATGCATGAGTTAAGTAAAGTAAAGAGACACTTCCAACTTTTTAGAAGTGTCTCTTTACTTTACTCACATGTATAGTTATTTGTATTCAGGTCATTGAGAACAATAATTGGAATAAAAAGGTTTTATACAGCTTGATTTTTTTTAGGGTTTTATGTTTTGGGCCAAATTGGTCCCATAATAAGCTTTTACCTGGAAATATCGAATGCCTAGCCTGATTTATTGAGTTAAAATGTATATTTTAAAGGGGGGGTATTATTTAAAATCGACTTTTTCAAGCTTTATATCATGTTATTATGTCATTCCCTCATTAAACACATGCCTGGAGTGTTGCCTTGGCTCATTCACGTATTTTTGAGTAATCAGTAAAAACTTAGACGGCAGCCATTTTAGGTGTAGCTATGCCTCAGTCCTCCTAGGAACGCCCCCACCTCCTGGAGACGCCTCTGGACCTTTCGTCACCAGCCAAGCCACCAACCACTGCTCCTCAGCTCAGCAGAGCCCCCTCCCCGCACAGTAGTGTTGTTTAGATGCCACAGCAGTGTTCTGAAGGGGGCGTGTCGGAAAGCTTCTTAAAGAGACAGAGGCCTATTTCAAGACGTTCAGTACAGCCATTTTGAGAGAGCAATTTTATTCAAGGCAGTTATTTTAATTGACTGCATATACAGACCAACAGAAGGTTACGTCATCATTGTAGTATGCTATAGACTGGTGCTATGTGATTGAAAAAAGCATAATACCCCCTCTTTAAACGCCTTATTTTTATATGAAAACATAAAATGACAGAAAACTTGCAATATATTATTTTCTCATATTCATGCCAGTAATCTACAGCAACAGTTTCAAATTGATATTTTTGAATTTAAAATGCTTCCGTATTAACCTGCAGTGTCTCGTCCTAAAAGGATCAAGATGTGTCAGGATGTGTGGTTCGCCCTCTGCCTCCAGTTGCACATGGGTTTGATTCCGGACCAAGTGGAGCCATTTTGTGTGGAGTTTTCGTGCTCTCATTGTGGGTGTCCAGGTGGGTGCCCAGGTACTCTTCCTTTACCCATCAAAAACATGCACAATAGACTTATCCACCAGCTTGCACAGGGATGGGGTAAAATCAACATAAAAAAAATCTTCACACTCCCAGTAACCGTTTCCCTCAGTTGTGCACTTTTCCCCCAAACTGCGCTACAAATGTAATGCAATCCAAGTGTAGTGCGAGCTTCAAGGGCATGTGCTCGTCTTGCGCAAACACTTGGATATGGATTGCGCGCTGGAGGACCTCCAATCCGCGAACTGGTCTATTAGTATTGACCCCACGAGTGGAAACAAGGGCCCTCATACGCGCTATCGACGTATCCGAGGCCGGATCCGTGCTGCACATGCTTCCCCACTGATTGTTTATTACAGCTGCATACTACGGGAGAAAAAAAAAGACTTCATCCATCAAACGGCGGTAATGGTGCGAACATATGAACTCAATCTCAGGTCTTGCAGGGGGAGACGGTGATTGAGCGGCGATCATTACCCGTTATAAGGGCTGATAACAAAATGCTTGGCGCTAAATCAGGCAAAAAGTTGCGTCGGGGAGGGAGATGGATTTAGATTCCGAGACGTTATGTTTTGCCCCTGAGCCGTTCCCGGGCCCTCTTCACCCCTTTCAAGGCCACTGCTGGATCAATGGCGGCGCTTTACATCACGGCGCGGTAAGAGTAATGCGCTGGTGTTGAAAAGCGGGCAGGAATCTCGGGGTGAGCTATGCACGGACGCTAATGAGCTGCGCGGCTGTATGGCGGCGCGTTGATTAGCAGGGCTTTGTGGGCATTGATCGGACATCTTGCGAAGGCGGGACATGACAGGCCATGTGAGCGGTTTGCTGTGTGGCGGACGTTTTATAGTTTATTTTGGGGGGTTTGACACTTAGGTGGGTATACGTCCCATTTCGCCACTTGAATTTAAAGTTGTAACAGCGACTTTGTTTAATTTGACGGCTCAAGTCAATGGTTCTTGAATACTCTGTGGATATATGCACCATTGTTGGCTTTTGGGCTTCTTGAGGCGGTGCTCAGGTTCATCTGCAATTGCAATCCTTTACTATCCTGAACATGAATGGTGCTAAAATATCTCAATAATCTCTTGGTGGGAAATTGAAAGAAATTGTTTGATGATTTACCATAACTTTCTAATACACTACCTGTGAACTGGATTTCTGACAGTCTTTGACATGAACTTTTTTGCTCACTGACCACCATGGACAGTCTTTTTAAAATGTAAGTAAGTAAGTAAGTAAGTGCTAAGACCTTACTTCTGCCTTTGGAACGACCTGCCAGAGGAGCTCAGGTCCGCAGAGAACATTCATGTTTTTAAAAGTAGGCTCAAGACCCACCTTTTTAGCTTAGCCTTTAGCTGATAATTAGCTTATTATATTGGTTCTTAGTTAGTTTTATATTGTTTTCATTTATCTTATTTGAATGTTATTATTTGCATAATGTATTTTTGCATTTTTAGAATCTCCAGTGTTTCCTCTGAAGGAGCCCTCTGCCCCGGGAGCGGTGGTTGGCTGTGGCTGTGTAGGCGCTGTCCTTTGGGTGCCCCGATAGAGGTGTGGTGTTTCTGCTGCGCCTCTGCTGGGCGTCCTGTGGCGGTGCCTGTGGCTGCAGCTGATGTGCCGCTCCCGGTGCAGACGGCTCCTCTGATGGTATTTCCTTACCTGGTTCATCTGTGCCCAGACCCAGCCCTCTGTCCATTATCTCATCATGAGCTTCTTTGTAGGAGTGTCTGTGTGTGTGTGTGTGTGTGTGTGTGTGTGTGTGTGTGTGTGTGTGTGTGTGTGTGTGTGTGTGTGTGTGTGTGTGTGTGTGTGTGTGTGTGTGTGTGTGTGTGTGGTGTGTGTGTGTATGCGTGTGTGTGGCTATGGGGAGGGGGGTGGGGTGAGCAGTATTATTGTCTGTTTTTATTTGGAAGAGTGGGTGGTTGGGTGGGCGGGAACTGCTTTAAATCTGTAAAGCACTTTGCGTTACAATCTTGTATGAAAAGCGCTTTATAAATAAAGTTTTGATTTATTTTATCATTGTTCAACCGTACAACAAAATTGTGTTCAGCTGTTAGTCCTGAGCCGCTGCGACTGTGGGTCAACCTGACCAGCATGTTTTGTGGTGGTCGGGAAAACCGTAGCATCCGGAGGAAACCTGGCTGGCCATCTTCAGTCTCCTCTGATCCTCTGAAACGGTGCACCGCTTCCTGGGTTTGTCCCTATTTCAGAGCGTGGTGTCCTGCACTGGTCAGCTCCACCTCCTCCTTCCTCTTCCTCCTGTGCAGCTCCTCCACTCCACAACAGTCTTTCCCCATCTTCTGGGAAGAGCAGCAGAAGTGCTTCTTGTTGTCAAGATATAACTGCCAATGGAACATCTAATCACAGCAGTGTACTGTAGATGCACATAATCCTTCTTTGTGGAAATTTCCAGCCCTGAAAACCATACGTCCTCTCTCCAATGTACCGTACCAAAACGAAGCAGTGGCAGCATCCCCACATTGGCACCGCACTGGCCAAGTTCAAGGGCTTTTTTACAGAATGCTCTCTCAAATGATGGAACCTCTGGTGAGCCCCGCTTCTGAATGACCTCCAAATAATGATTTAACTTTATTCTGCTGGAATGAATGTAAATCCCGGGCATAGAAATAGGAATTATTCACAGCTGTTTCTGCTCCGGAACATTTTGGCTAGTGCCTGGATGCTGGGAAGCCAAGGATGTCCTGAGTGCTAATGATAACAAATGCAAGCAGCCCACATATGTTTGGACTGAGCTAATGAAAATTTGTCAGAGAACTCAATACGTCAGATATGTAGCAGTGACAAATCCATAGCGGCTCCGGTAATGTTGATACATCGCTGGTGCTGATCAATTTGCTCTCAAAGGAGGGATACAATATGGTACGGCCCTCAACAGACTTTAAGTTTGTGATCTTCATATTGTAAATGACACTGACATTTGTAAAACAATCTCCACACCTTCCAACGACTCCTTTTAAACAATATAATTCACACCAGTAAATGGGACATTGTCTAAACCGTAGGGGAAAATGCACAGGAAGGGACGGCGCAAGGGGAAATGCAAAGGCAAACCATATGTAAAAAGTGGATATTTATTTGTGTAACAAGGTCTGCTGACACTGTAGCAGGCCCAGATTCCGTGTGTGGCAGTCCGTGTGTTATGAAGCAGATGTGATCTCACATTGTTAAGTCCCAAGGCAAGCAACGATCCAGATGAGCTAAACCTCCAACTGTAAAAGCACCAGTCCGAATCATGAAGCTTTATTTATAGCTAAATAAATGTGTAGTTGTTCCCACTTCTTTATAAAGTGCTTTTGACAGCGGTCTGCAGCCATATTTGATCATTGTGTGTATTTAAAACTCAAAACTTAAAACTACGTGCCACATAGCAGTAATAAATAAAAGGCAGGATTCAGCGGGAATAAGTTGTACTAACTCAATTCTTCACTTCCGAAATATGTGCTCGATCAATGTTGAGATGAGTCGCGCATGCACAAACAC
This sequence comes from Neogobius melanostomus, assembly GCA_007210695.1. Classification (NCBI taxonomy): domain Eukaryota; kingdom Metazoa; phylum Chordata; class Actinopteri; order Gobiiformes; family Gobiidae; genus Neogobius; species Neogobius melanostomus. The sequence continues at coordinate 3,162,948 of VHKM01000006.1, read as the reverse complement.
GGTTGAGTAGAATTCTATTGGATTATTCCGAAGGCTCAGAGCAAAACATGGCTTTGTGATTTGTGTGAACAAAAGGACATATTTTAGCTCCCGATTACAGCAGTTGGGTTTGATTCTACCAGAGTTCTGACTCTGCTCTAACGGCTACATGGAAGCACTGCAAAGGTAATTCTTTCCTTACCATCATTTTAGCAGGTGCAGAGCGTCCTCGGTGAGTGTATAAGCTGCTGTGGGCATTAGCTTTAGCCGCGTTAGCAAGTGTGTTCCACCTTCTCTCTCTCCTGTGTTTGTCCATGCACAACTCGCCTCAACAATAACCTAGCATTTAGGAAGTGAGGGATTAAAACCACATTTTTAAACAGTTCAGATCAAGATTTTAAACACGTTGCAACCACATGTTAAATGTGTGAAAATGAAAGATTATTATTCCATGCCTCTGTTTGGAATGTATCCTCTTGAATTTGTTTGAAACCAAGAAAAAGCCCTGCTCTTAACCGGAGAAAAGTTTGTAAACTTACAGCAGGTACAGTACATACTGCCATTCGATGTGCCATTGCTTTAATACACAAATATGAGTAGAAGAGATTAAAAGGCTCCCAAATGGTTTGTGATGCAATTATGGAGAAGCTTCTGAGATAAGATAGGCGAAGATAAAGAATTAATCATCTCTGGGGGGAAAAAATCTGTCAGAGAGCAATAAAGAATATTCCATTCTTCTGCGCTAATGCGGTATTATAAATAGCAATATCAGAGCAATTAAGAGCTGTACTTTCTAACTATTTTATCAAAAGTTTTATGCATCAACCATGGCGGCACATCAAAATCGTTATTGTCATGGGCTATGGGTGGATGAAACTGACCTAAACTTGAATAAAGTTTTTCAAAACAACTTCAGTTGACCAGTTGGATCAACAGTAACAATCAAAGTTGTAGTGAAGGTAATACTGTATGAGAACTGAAATAATCCACTACTTTGATGAGGGTATATGGAATTTCAGTAACATGAAGATATGTTTTAATGATAAGGATCTAGTTCATGTGCATAGGTTCTAAACTCACATCACAATGTCAATTCCCTCTCTCTTTTTAACCTTTAGTTAACCTGGAAAGTCCCACAAAAAAGGTGAGACACAGCAGGTGAATAATGGGGGGGGGGGGAAATAGATTGAGAAATATCAATTTGAAACTTTTGCTGTAGATAAATAAGGGAAAATTGTATTGCAAGTTTTCTGTAATTTCATGTTTTCATATTAAAAAATAAAGCATTTTGCCACAAAATCTAAATAATGGATCAAGGCAGGATAAATGTATAGTTTTATCAACAAGAATGGAAAATGTGGAGTCTGTAAGAGCTAATAACATGGGGACAGTGTTGCAAGAGTGTAAAGAAAACTGTATATTTTTCCAGTCTTTTGCCACAGATGTGCCCACTGCTGTCTCCCAAAGGAAATAACTATATTTGGATTACAGCGTCTTGTCAGTTGCCTTTTGCACTACACATGAATATTTGTGGATGAATATACTGTATATGGAAAACCATTTGGTCCACAGCGATACTTTTTCTATTTGAAGGAAATCTACGACTTGCTAATGGACAAAACTTTATAAAATAGGCATTGCAACGGCTGAGTTTCCTCTGTTTTGTTTTTTTACTCTAACATTAAATTTAAGATGTTGAGGGAGAAAACTAGCTAAAAATTGAGAACATTGACCACTGTGTGAAAAATCGATTTTCCTCTGCCGTGTCTCGCCTCAAAGAAGAAGAAAAAGAAACACAGTAAAAACACAGGTTGTGATTGTAAAGGTATTAGTATTGTCAACACCAGCATCACTGTTTCCTCTGTGTGAGGAAACACACCGACACAATCGAATCTAAATGGAAAACTTCGTACCACATGCATCACTACTCTGCAAGATTAGTCAGACACACATGAATGAAGTCTGACGAGGGAACAGCATTTGAACACGTGTAAAAGCTCAAAATAGTCACTTGAGCGTAATGCATGGTCTTACAGCATGCTGACAACCAACCAACCAAAGAGTCATAAAATTGCTCCTCTCAAGTTGCAGTATGCAAAAGTCAAAGATGCACCGCGTCACTTCCCCTCTCCTCCTGCTCTTATCTGGACCTGAGAGGACCGGCTCGAAAGGACATCGGGAGAAGCAGCTCGCATCACGGCATGTAACACGGGGCGGAGGAAACAGTGATGCGATTGTTGCGCGCGTCTCTCTTTTCACTGGTCACATCTTAGACAAGTTAACCTCTTTAATTAAGAGTACTTAGCTGTGTGGGCCCGGACGGAGCAGGAAGCGATTGTTGAGACCCGGCCAAGCTGGATTGGGTTTCTCGGCGGTCTGTGCTCCCAAAGCCGAAGCTGAATGGGAGGCTGGCTTGTCAGCAGATGCCGTGCCCGGGGATCAGTGTCTTTCTGTTGGGTTACAAGCGCACCCCTCGCCTCCCACCCCACCCCCCCAAGACAAGAGAGGGCAAGAGAGAGAGAGAGAGAGAGCGAAAACGGAATGGAGGAACACGCATGAAGGAAAACCGTACAGTGAGATCTCTACTCTGATGCTGAAACTGGATACTTGACATAGTCTGTCAGTGTGTTTCTGGACCAGCGAGCATGTCAGGACTGCTTTGTCCTCAGATGGGCTCTATATGTCAGGGAAAGTTACTCTTCTTTTTTTTTTTTTTGCTTGGGTTGAAGAAAAAATGTTTATCTCAACAGTAACATCCTGAATTGTCAGTAGGAAAATGTGGGGAAGGATTGTTCTGGCTCGTAGACTATTATACAGGACAGCGCATAGTTAGTTAGTTATTTATTTAAAAGGACAACGGACAGGTACATTAAAAGATGGCTGCCCCAGATTTAGCACAATGCTAATTTCCATCTGTAGTCCTTATACAATCAAAAATACAATTAAATACATAACAGAGTTAATTAAAATACAAACGTAGACAATATACATTTGTGCAATATACAGTAAAAAGTGCAGATGAAAAGTGCAGATAAAAGTGCCGATAAAAAGTGCCAGTTGCATTCATAAAGTGCAGAATAACAAAGTGCAACAGTTTTCATAATTATTTTGTAGCTATACATAATTAGCACATAGATACAATGGTTTTAACACTAAGGTGAAAGGGGGTGAGGTCCTGCACATGGGTTGCAAGGTAATTCAAGGGGTCACCAGATTATAAGGAAGCCATATTTGTAGTTTTAATGCACACACATCAGGGTTTGTTATACTGCGGGTTGCAAAAAAGGAAGGGTGAGAACCCCAGCACTTGACTATGGGCTGCACTGGGTAATACTATTTAAGCACAACGTTTGGCTAGACTCTTGCCAATAATACTGAGTATAATCTTGAGCGGATACCACACCACACAGTCAGAGCACACTGTACAGAAGGCCCTAATCTGTTTTGAATTCTGCATCACACATAATTCCCACGTAATGAATCACTGTTTTAAATCTTCAGTTCCGGCAATAATAGAGTCCAGGCCGCTGTGTTTGTACGGTAATCCCACCCAGCCACCGACCCTAAATGGATACATACGTACGTCACGTGGGCTGCACCGCACTGGATCTGCATTTGTTTCGTGCAGAGTGACGCCTCTCCTGCTTGACTCTGCGATATGCGGCGTGTGCTGTATGCTTGTGGCAGACAGGAATGTAGCGAAGGGGACGAGGCCATAATCTCAATGTTTATTGGTCTGTTCCCACATAATGACACTTTCCACACGATGACCGCTTAAAGCACTATGAAAGCGCGACACAACACAGATTTCAATTGTGTGTTGTACTTGAACAGAAACTTTTAATGTTTTTGTGACTTTTATTAATTTCTGTGAAGAATTAAGTTATTTATTGCTCACTTTTTAACAACTGATGGTCCAACTACTGTAAGTCAAAATTCATCTTATTGTCAATTACATAACTACCTAACAGTACAGCGAATTTTACTCAAATGGTCTAATGGAGTAATATCACATAATAGGATATGCAGAGTTGGGAATATTCCCGGACCTAAGACAACTAAAACTAAAGACTATAGTGGTCAAAAAAAAAAAAAAAAGCTCTTTTAATACACAAAGATGCAATCCTTATTTCAGTCATCTTAAAATCAGTCCCACTTCAGGAAACTATCAGACACTTGCAATACAGTTCAATGTGAACAGGTTTGCTGTAACAATAACCACTGTTTGGTCAGTCGTGTAAACATACTGTAGTCTGCACACGAGATCATTTCATTTGGAAGAGTAAAAATCTTAAATATTAAGCCCACTGTAGTTAATACAGTTAATCATGTTATTTAAAGAAGAACTAAGTAATTTGTTTACCTTAATAAATCCTTAATAATAAATCCTTAATAATAAATCCTTAATAATAAATCCTTTTCGTAGTCCCTCTGGGGGTAATACAAGTGTTAATGGGATGATTGGGGGGTCTTTCATCTCCCCTGGTGTCTCTGTCCAGAAAATCAACCTTGCAACTTTCCCTGCCACTGGGTCAGAGGCGCAATACACACTAATAGAATCATGAAGAACAAGCTAACAGGCTAACGGGCAAAGCTAACTGCGGGCTAGGGCCACTTAAACAGTATTTACAGCCAAGTTTGAGTGAAAAAAATATCTCCATTGTATAATTGGGTTGTGGGACAATGTACAATATCCCTCTCTCCCTTTGTCTTTTCTGTCAGCATTGTATTTACTCTCACGGACAATTAATGAGTGGCGCTTATTGCCTCTAGGGGCATGAGTTACTTAGTTCTGCTTTAAGTATAGAAAGATAGCCCGTTTTATAAGACAAAGCTTTATAGTATAATAATAATAATGGTTTACACTTGTATTGCGCTTGACAAACCTGTGTGACAGTATGAACAATTGAGCAAGGGGGGACATGATTTTATTATTAAAAAAAATAGTTCCTCAGTGCTCATTCTCTAGCTGCTTGCACCCCTTGTTTTGGTCCAATACTGGGAGCAGTGCTCTACGAGAGCATTATTGAATTAATACTGATATAGGGGAGCATGTCAGATTGGGCGAGTGGTCCTGACAGTCTAAACGGACGTAGGTAATGGTACGTTGCTTGGCATAACTTTCTGTTTATTATGGTTCTGCCATTTAAGAGCACCACCTGCTCCTCCTGAAAATTGTAAAAAAAAAAAAAAAAAAAAAGATCATCAATTAATCATGGTTAAATTGGAACTGTGTCCGTATTTTACGTTGCTGGTAAAAAGCTGAGAGTAAAGCTCAGGCCACTACACATGGAAATGTCATACCATTCTCAGTTTAAAGCATTTTTCTCAGTCTTCTTTTCATGTCAGTTCTTTAAATACCACACCAAAAAGCATGTGAAACGGACCAAGTCAAAATGTCAAAAAAAAAAAAAAGGACTATGAGCTAACCTTTCAAAATCTTCTTCAAAGAAAACAGCCATGACAGGCTTGAGCCTTATCCTATGTCCTTCCATTATCTCCTCCTTTACCTTCGCGCTGCTGAATGGAATCTGGCCGTGCTCTCCGCGTATCACTATCCCTTGCACACCCAGATCCAGTTACCCTGTCATGAACATGTACACAGCCGGGTCTCTCAGAGTTCAAAGTTCTTGGGTGTCCTATGGGAGCAGCTAGACTGAAAGCAAAGACCTATTTTGGGCCAAATTACACGAAATGACTTTAAAATTACACCCCTGCTATGTCTAGGGGCGCCTCATGCTCTTTAAAAAAAAGAAAGAAATGGTAATAGCTTCCATTAAAAGTGAGGAGTTAAACAAGTTTGGTAAATTCATTTTGTCGATCTCTTAAAGGGAAAAGCATGCCGAGGGCTACGCGTTTCAAAGTTGCACCTGTAGATGTCACCTAAGTGTTTCCGGCATTGTTTCTTTTTTGGAGTGGATTCCGAGTGTAACTGTGTCTAATTGGCCGTTCGCTTTGAACCGGGGATCAATCTTTACCATATGAGTTGTGGTTGTTTTAGTTGAAGGGAAAATTGAGAGGGGTGGCAACCTCATTTCCCAAGTTTACCGCAAAGTTCAAGTATCCCTCGGCTGTGGTCACCGGCTGCCTGTGTATGCCTGTGTTGTGTCTGCCGGTCACTTCTTAGCTCGTGTTTCCTTGAGAGCCAGTGGGGTAGGGTTGCCTATAGCCAGCCAGGAGTCAGGACGCTCACCTTTGGGACTTGAGGAAGGCAAAGGTGACTGTTTGTTGACAACTGGTAAATTACTAGCCAACAACAGCAGCTACGGCGCACACATGAGAACAAGATTCGTAACATCATGAAGCGAGACATCTCTATATCTTCATCTGGTTCTCATCAAAAGCATACCTTGAGTGCTGTTTCGTTATACTCTTGCATATTCACTCAAAACATATTCAGCTCTCACTGCGATATACGTCAGGGGTAATCCATGAGATTTCGCAACCTTCTCCAAACATGCTGATCCTGTCCATGGTTTTCTCTCTTTCTTGTGCACATTAGCGTGCTTTCTGGTTGCTTTTGTTGACAATCCTTTCAATTTGAATTGCTTCATATTTCATCCAAAGCAGCAGTGCCTCCTCTGCTGTATTATGCAAAACTATATTCAATAACGTCTTCAATGCTAGTTGTATTTATGCTTGTATTTATTCTTACAAGCATATTCAAACAAGAATGCTCACAGGCATCCTTCAGAAAATGATCAGAATCTTCGTTACTTCGAGATGAACCAAATCTCCTCCAGTGCCAAAGTTAGTAACTGTTTGTAGCTCACTTTTTTTTATTATATAGTCCAGAAGCCAGTTCTATAAATGAAGAGTCATTTGTAAAAGCAGATATCTAAGTGTTTTTTGTTTTGAGTTAATTTGATTAAGAACAAGTGACTTTACATTTTCATGGCACTGAGACTAATCTGGTAATAAAACCATTGATATGAAGATACATTTACAAGCACTTTTTGTTTTTTTGCAAAGCAACTCTTGAAATATTTGTCGCTGAACCGCAAGTCCAAGTCCCATGGTTTTTAAAATCAATTAACACCAGTAAATTCAAAACATCAGACAAATACTCCCACACAGACAAATATCTCAATTAAGCCCAAAGCCATTCAATCTCAGTGCAATGAAAACAACAATAATATGAACTTACCAAGGCAGACCCTGTTCATTCACTCAACTATTCCTAACACACCACTAAATCTCTCAGTTCAGTTTTGCAAAGATAATATCAGTAGTTATCACAGCCGTACTCGGTCACAACTAGTTACAGCCTCAGCATGTTACTGAAGAGCCCTGTATAATACAATAAAACTGAACCTGTTACACCATTCACTGATCAAAACACTCTCAAAGAGAAAAAGCAGTGACTAAACGCCAGCCTTACCTTGAAGAAGCAGGTTTACAGACTGTTGATATGAGGCTTAATTATTTTGCATGTTCAGCCTGTAAGTATGCGACAGGACCCTGCTGTATCCACTGCCAGCTTTTGGTCTTTACTTAACTGAATATTCCCTAAATAAAAGCCTGTCTTGGTAACGATTGGCTCACTAATCACTTCACATAGATTAAGCATTCTACTTAAGCAGCAGCTCCTCTTCAAACTCTGTTGTCCTTCTTCACACACACTGTGGCGCTTATACTTTGCTAGTGTTAATCCCAATCCCAGTCCCCATCTCTGATTCTAAAGACTTGAAGTGACAATATTTAATTGTAAGGTATCAACCATAGAAATAAAATGTGGCAAGAAGCTGGGAAACTTGTCAGAGTCTGTTAGCCTATTCAATGTATTTCCCTATAGTCGTTCACCTTTAGCCATCCAACATCGTAAATTATGAAAGATCCAGATGTTTTCAGCTGTTGTCAACCCATTGATCAAATTTAAGTGAGGTCAAAGCCGAGTTAGAAATCACTTATGAATGTACAGATCTTTTTAGATTTTACTTTAGTGTATAAAAGTGACTTCTGGGCTTTAGCTAAATCATAGTCCATTAGTTTCTACCTTTTGTGGAATCGGACACACATCAATAGCACTAAACATCATAATATAAATGTTAATAACAAAGAAACCACTTAAAATACATAAATGCCATGAAACGGACAAACCATACCATGACATATTTTACATAGGGCCTGGCTTCACAGTTCATTTGTATAGGTACAGAACGCTCCATTCAAACTGTTCCGGGAGTTGTGGCTAACAAAATGTAAACATTGAGGACAGGCTCAGGTAGTTAAGGGTTTTTCTTGAGTTCTTGGTACAATATATCATGTCATTCATGGAGTTTAAACATAATCAGTTATAAGAACAGCAATAACTATATGTTAAGAAATCTGCTCAAGAAAGTATTTGTAGAACAAGACCGCTGAGACCCTGATATTGCTTATAATACAGCTGAATTGCAACAATAAATCATGTTATTATAAGAAATGAACACATTTTCAGACATTTAATTTCTATGAATTACAAGATACTGGAGTACTGAAGTATCGTGAACGAGAAAGGAGCTGAAGCCACAGAGCACGCCTGTAGCATCACTCATCTGGAGCTGGGGAATTTAACCCCCACCTGCAACCCATTACACAAAAGTCCCGCTGTACGCACCCTTTACATTTTGATCTCTCTCCTTCTGGGTTATACCTAAAGAGAACAGCACTCAAGCAGCGTTAGTGTGTTCGGCCTACAGACACTTCCTCTCCGTCTACATGCTCCGAACAGACCGGAGAAGATTAGAGACAGATTGCAGTTCAAAACCTCAGAGACTTTTGACTTGCAGTGTGCGGGTTTTATAACTGTTTATGTTGCCATTTCAACAAAAAAGAACCAAATGTGTGGGGTTTGAAAGTCAATTCTACTATAGTAACAGTAAGCCTTTATTTTGTGTCTAAACATAGCTTAATTTTTCTTTTTATTGACAGCGTACACAAATATTTTGTCGTGTTTTTTCTACCAAATCATGGCTGGAAAAACAGTGCGTTGTGCGTTTATGGAGACCCACACTGGGGTTTCAGGTTTGGCTTTCCATGTCAAAGAGCTATAATGCTGACAACCTGGCACCACCACCGTCTGGGCTGGAGTCCAGTAAGCCCCCTTCAAAAAAAAAAAATCTTCATAGCTTTGGACGCAACATTAACAAGCTTAACAAGCCCCTGGAGTCACATGGATTAATTTCATTACATTTGATCAACTTTCATTCACAGATTCTTTTGCTCACATTTCTTGGGTTTCGACACATGTTGAAACATACAGTATTAAAAGGACTACTTCAAATTTTATTCAGGCTTTTTTTTTGAGAACTTTTTTGTAACTTGCAAAGTCAAGTTTTTGGAGCTTTTAACTATTTTACAAAGTTATCTTCAAAACCGCACATGGATCTGTATTTTGTTTCATTCACACATGCCTCCGCCGTATTCTCTCTTCCAGACAACTCCAGGTACTAACCAAGGCCATTAGCTTCCGAGGTCTGAGGAGTTTGGGCTTTTACAAGGTGGTATGCCCCAAAGCTAATATAAAGTATATGGAAAACAACTGAAAGTAATGTAGCGCATATTTATCATTATCCAATGAGTCAAGTGATGTTAAAGATGGCGTAATACAATCAGTGTTAATGAAGACGTGTTGCTGTGGAGGCCATTTGTGTTCTGAAATGCACCCTTTTTCCACTGATGGTCCTTGAGATGTTTCTACAAACTAACCAGAGTCCACCTATGCTAAATTAAATGGGCTGGACTTGATTTGGAAAGACACACACCTCTCTGTAAGATCCACAGCTGACAGTGCATGTCAGAGCAGAAACTAATAGGGTGTCCCAATACTTAGGGAGCAAGAGGAAGTGGCCCTCGGCAGCAAGTCAGCTCAGGAGCAGACTTGCGGCCAAGGGAGTATAAAGATGGCGGCTACCGGTGGAAGCAACAATTACAAATGTAAGAATATATACGCAAATAAGCCTATAAAAAATCTGAAATGTGTTGGAATGTGTTAGTTAGATGTATATGCAATGGACTTTTAAGTTATAGTTTGAAAGTCGCTATTTGACGACGTTCGTAAAAATGCCGAGTGCTTCGCCAGAGTCTGCCCGTCATTATACACTGACCGCCGGGTGTGTGTCCCGGTGTACATGAGGATGTTTCGTGCTTATCCAGGTTCTCACACTACTGACTCTGATTCAAGCTTTCAGTAAACAAAATGGTCTCAAGCTGAACCCTTTCTCCTATGGTGGTAGAGGACTGAAAGTGTTAATTGTTTACTTTCTACTTATGTGACATAGATGATTATTGATTGACCTATCAAAAACAGTAATGCATCATCTTTAATCGTTTAACAATAGACTGGATGCAAACTATACGATCTGAATGTGTAGGCCGTCTTGTTTTTAGACACAATGGTAGTTGGCAGCTAAGTTGAGCAAAGTGCCAAAATTAAACAAAACAACATACCGGAAATATCCCGACCATCACAAACATACAGAGCCGTGGGAAGACATTTACATTAGGGGGTGCTTAGGGACAAAATTTACCCCAAAAATGCTTTTTCTGTGCATAATATATTTATTAATATTGCCTGCAGTTCGCAAACTATCCACCAGGGGGTGCTGCAGTGCCCTCAGCACCTTGGGTTCCCATGGCCTAGCAAACATATGATGAACGCGTCTGCCATTTCGTATATTTCCTCTCCGTTGATTTATCAGACGTAGATAAATCAACATGGCACACACAACAGACAGGAGCTACGTATTTCTTGTTATTGTACTTTATGTGTATAAACTGTGTATTACCACTATCTACAGTACTAGACTGGGATGAAATCAGACACGTCGATGTTGCGCGTGACGCAAGGAACACATTCTCTGCGCCAATTTACATACTAGTGGTGTCCCATTCCTTAGGGGAAACTCTTCACTTGCACTTTCCTCATTGAGGGGACTCTACTGTGGAGGGAACTCATAGCAAGTGTTCTCAGAGCAAGTGAGAGGAATGGGACTGGGCCTAAGCCCTGAAGGAAAAGGAACTGTCTGTGGACTTCCGAGACAGGTTTGTATCGAGGCACAGATCTGGGGAAGCTCTTGAGCTCAGTTTGAGTGTCATAGCTAAGGGTATCAATACTTATGCACAGGCAATATTTTTATTTTTATCAATAATTTTATTGTTAATACATTTTCAAAACAATCTAAAAAAAACGTCTATATGGTAGTATTGTTCAAAGTTCAGAAGTTCGAAGTTTTTTTAATTGTCAATTAATTTGACAATGAAACAAGATGTTCTGGATTGACAACAATCCAGTGTCCAATACAATGTGTCCGATTATTAAAAGAACTCCTATTCAAACACGGAAAAAAACACGTGTCCATCCGGGCATACAGTTCCCCACAAGTCGAGCATTGGACCGATTTCCATTCCTATTTGCAACAAAGCTATTGAACAAAACTCCCGAACTGTGGGACTGTCCAACCTTGGACAATTTTAAAAACAAATTATGGAACATTAAGCATAGGCTGATTTTTGATACTATGTTTTAATATTCAAGAAACCAGCCGTCAATGCCTTCGGGCACGACGTTTTTTACATAAAAGTTGTAATAAAAAAAAAAAGAAAAAAAAAGGACTGGATGGTCTCGATCCTGGCCCTTCTGCTGAGGGGATCCCATCGGCCTGGGTCTCTATAGCCTGTCCGTCCATGGGAGTGGATCTTTCCAGCTTCTGTGGTTCTCCCGAGGTTTCTCGTTTCTCCCACCGGGTTTTTGAGTTTTTCCTTGCCGTGCTGGAGAGTCTAAGGACAGGGGACACCCGCACCACTCGTCGCCACCTACAGTACTGCTGAAGCTTATTTGGACATTATGTTTGCCTGGATACTTGATTTAAATGTTGTAATCTGTAAAGCACTTTGTGATGCCTTTGGTATGAAAAGCGCTTTATAAATAAAGTTTGATTGATTGATGTTCTTGTTTTGCAGCGGGGGGAGTGGGGAGTAAGGGGTGGAAGCACAGGGAGGGCATGGAAGGGAGGGAGTTCAGCTTCCTAAATGCCTGGTGGATAAAACTGTTCTTCAGTCGACTGGAACTGGCCTGTGGATTCCGCAGTCTCCTCCATGAAGGCATTACCTTGAAGAGACTGTGGTTCCCTGGTGATAATGACGGCTTTTGCGGGTGAGACGGGTGGAGTACATGTCCTTAATGGAGGTGAGAGGGGCTCCGCAGATCTTCTCTGTTGCTCTGACAATGCGCTGGAGGCTCCTTCGGCAGGAGGCAGAGCTGGCGCCATACCACACAGTGATGCAGCTGGTCAGGATGCTCTCTATAGTCCCTCTGTAGATTACTTTCTTGACCAGAGATGTAGTGTGCATGGTCCAGGAGAGGTTCTTTGTGATGTGCACCCTGGTCACCCTCTCCACTGCAGCACCGTTGATTGTTAGAGGAGCATGCTGGTCTTCGAAAGTCCACAACAATCTCTTTTGTCTTCTCCACATTTAGAGAGAGATTGTTCTGTGTGCACCACATGGCCAGACTGCTCACCTCACTCCTGTAGTTTAACTCATTTCTGTTGCTGATGAGACCCACCGCTGTCGTACTTTGGAGTGCAGTCATGGGTCAGCAGAGTGAACAGCAGGGGGCTCAGCACACAGCCTTGGGGAGCCCCGTGTTCAGTGTGATGGTTCTGTGTATAGATTACAAAACAACAACATGTGGGAAAAGGGTAAGGGTGTAAATACTTTCCGGATGCACTGTAAGGAGGTGGCGAGGCCAGCGTTTTGAGCACTTGAGAAGATCTAAAACATGTAGAATTACAGAAACACACACACATTTTGCAAAAGGGAACAACATTATACCATGATCAAAATGTCGAGCTTATCATGTGGGCGCTGGCAGTGATTTCAAAGAAGAGAGCGGCACAATTATAACCATAATGACCATAATACCGACTGCTGATAGCGCTTTGCTAAATAAACTCCGGCAGGATTTTTGGAGACCGAGGCTGTTTATCGTGCTGTGCATTCTTATCAGAAGAGAAAATAGCCGTTCATGTCATACGGAAAATTTGTCCTGGGCCACAATTGGCTGACAAAGTAGTAATTTACGTTTAAAACGGTGCTGGGTGGGTGTTTTTGTTTCCCTCATCAGCACAATTAGACTCATTTATTTGCTTGCCTCTTTTGCAAAGCAGCCATTTTCCTTCAGAGAGCCAATTTTATCTGCGTACACGAGCATGCCATTTCCTCGGCCCTAATAAATAGACAGAGAACAAAACCCATTCGGTAATACGGTTCTTTTGCTTTGGAAGGTCAGAGCAATGCATGAGGGAAAACAGAGCGTTCTCATTGTTGGAAAGCACACACACACAGCAATATTCACCGCTGCGCTGTAGGACGAGGAGGAGACTAAATACTTGGCTATTCTGTTATCAAATTAAGAATGGAGAATTGCTTTTAGTTCATCATAAAATAACAGAACTTAAGAATGTTTTCCGAAAGAATACAAATTATTATGGCTATGTAAATGCATAGTACGCTCTAAGTCATAGTCCTGTGGCACAGACTGGGATTTAGATATATCGTATATCTAAAGTTCTTGTTGTTGTTGTGCCTAAAAGTTAGTGAATCAGCTATATTTCTCAACAATATTTCATTAAAAACAAACAAACACAAACAGTATTTAAGACGAGACAATGCAGGTAAACAGAAATATCAATTAGACACTTTTGCTTTAGATTACGGAAATAGATGTAATAAAAGAAAACGTCCAGCACGTTTTCTTTTATTAATGTTTCCATATAAAAAGCGGCATTTTTTCAGAAGGTGGTTAGGTTTTTGGGTTTATTATGTAATAGTAAATAATAATGAATATCTTCATATAAATCTTGAATAAAGTGGATATTTCTGGGGGAAATCTGTATAAAAAAAATACTGTATGACATTTACAATAATCTCTGGAAAAATGTTGTGTAGTGTAATAATCAAACAACACTTTGTGAAAATTTGGCAATTTATTTGTTACACGATAAAAGTTAATATGTGAAGACGGCAAACTGTTTAAAAATCTGAAAATTCAGGGAAAAAGATGAGTTGCGTGGAAATTAGGAAAATAAAAGGATTATTTACATTATTTTCTTTGCCATAGTCACTTCTTTCAACGATTGTGACTTCAGTTGCTAAATCCTGTTCAATCAAGATAGATTTTCGTAAATAAATAATTTTAGCCAAACCAATACGTTCATAAATAAACAGATGTTCTCAGACACCTGCATACTTCTCTGAAGGTGCTGACATTCCCTTGCTGTATAGTAACTATTACCTTCCCATAGACGTGCCACTGTTCCTCTGCTGCTCCTCTGTGTCCGCCTCCAAAGCAGTGTGAGTGTGACGAGGCACCGGGGGTCGGCAGGTGGACCTCAAGGCTTGGTTATTAGAGCAGAATTGTTCTCTGTCTATAAAAGACCCTCAGTTCTGAGACAGTTTGCTGGAATACTGCGTCCAGCTGGAGCAGCATATGGTCTCAGCATGGAACTACCCACACTGAACTGCCAAAGTTTTCCCAGATTCTCCTCAGCAACAACTCCCATAGCATTTTTTTTAAATATATATATATTAGGGCCGGGACTCGATTAAAACAATTAATCTAATTAATTAGAGGCTTTGTAATGAATTAATCGAAATTAATCGCATATAAATATTTGACCTGAGAACAGTGAGAAGTAAGTTTTTTCATAAGGATTTTTAGTATACCATTGAATAATGACTGAATACTTAAGCTTAAGCAACAAAATATTGTTTATTTCTGTTCAACCAAGTCCAACAGACCAGTGCAATATTGCCATTAATTGTGCGTCTGCAGGAAAAAAGGAAACTGAAGTGTGGAAAGCAAAGTGTGATTAATTTCGATTAATATTTTTAATCGCACTAAACCTCATGTAATTAATTAATTGCAATTAATCGAAAAAAGTCCCGGCCCTAATATATATATAAAGATCACAATTTAAACACTCACATGTCCGTATACCAGTAGAAATTCCCAACAACGCAGTGGTAATGCACAGGGTCGGAAGCGTTTCACATCAAATATGTTTTTAATTAATTTATCAAGCTGATTAAAAAACCCATAAATAACAGACAAACAGTCAGTTTTTTGTTGTTATCATTTTATAAGTTTGGGCGGTGGTTAGCGCACGGGCTTCACTGCTAGAAGGTCTCGGGTTCAATTCCCACCTGGACGGGCCTTTCTGTGTGGAGTTTGCATGTTCTCCCCGTGTCTGCGTAGGTTTCCTCCAGGTACTCCGGTTTCCCCTACCACTAAAAACATGAATCCTCCAGCCAGGTGTTTCTGACCATCAGCTGGCTCCACCTCTGGAGATGGGTCCCCGAGCGCCGGCCTACGCTGGCTGCTCACTGCTCCTACAGGTCGCTCCAGCGGCATCAGAGGGCGGGTCAAATGCAGAGAACCGATTTCCAATCAATAAAGTATACCTTAAAAAAAAAAGTAGTGCTGTAGATTTATTCACTGATTTTCTTATTTTTATATCTGAAATCTTGAAGAAAGTGCAGTGTTCCTTAGTAAGACTGCACCAGGTTTGCCAGGTCTGGGCAGCCAAACCATCCCCAAAACATCTGAAAAACCGCCCAAAACCTACGGCGCAGCTGGAATATTTTTCACCCATGTGCTCCTGCGATGATGAGAAAACACCCCTTTCTCCCTCTCCTATTGAAAAAGCAGCTCTCAGAGCCTTGGATTTGAAATGTGTCATTCGAAATAGTGATTTTGATCAAAAAATAAGATATATATGGCCCATTTTACATTGAAAACAACCAGGCAAAAAACTGTTTTTTTCACCAGTGGCAAGGCTTAAAAAGCTGCCCAACCTGGCAACTCTGCTCTGCTCCTAGTTGGGCCACTTCGGTCTTGTAATGAAAAGAAGAGTCGACATACATTTCTGATGTAACGACTTGCTGAAAAATCTATCAATACATCTTAGTTCATCACAAAACTCTTTTTTTCATAGTTTATAGTTTTCATTTTTTCTATTTGAGCAGTATACATTCTGCTCAAAAGGAGTGGGCTGAATCATGAAGCTTATGAGCGCCTATCCTCAAACTCAATGCAATAAAAAAGTACATTTCACAATGATACAAAAGGAACAACATAACAACAAAGAAACAACAAGGAAACAACGGCAAACACATGGATTATATGCACTATCTGATCATAATAGAATGAACAATTTCAAGATGGCTTTTACATTAATAAGGAATAATACTAACTACAAAACAACAATGATGAAACTACATAATGAAACCGTTATCAGTATAATATAAAATTATAAGTATAATCCTTGGATATGATCAAATCCATTGTCTTCATCCATTAAGGCGAGAAGCTGCAGGTCAACAGGGGAAAAAAGGTTTAGAGATTTTTCATATTAAAAATAAGGAATAAAAAAAAAAAATCATCCCAAGTTTGAAATTATGATTTTATTTTGTTGAAATATTAGCTACAAAGCGGGGTATCTTTAGTTTTAGTTTTCAATCAGCTGTAGGTGAAAAGATCTGTACAATTGTTTTTTCGCAGTTAAAAGCTCAATAAATCAGGCTAGGAAATACATACAGTATTAAAAAACTTCTAAGACTGGAGAGTTTGGATTCTGTAGGAGCTGCTTAAATGGAGATGTTGTTGCAGGAGTGTAAAGAAATCAATGTCCATGCCTTGCCTTGAGTTTTATCTCCATGTCACTATACCACCATGACGATTATTGGCAACCTTTCCCCCTTAGTTTGCTGCTGTCGCCCCACTGTCACAAGCCTGGCACACTGTCCGACAGCCCCATCTGTGCCCCTGCCCCGACACATGCCCCCTGACTCCACCCCGACTTCTCCCTTCCCTGACCCCTGCGCCTCTTATCCCGCCCCTGAAACATGTACAGATGTATCCACACGGAGAACCTTATCCAACTGTTTGAACATTGTACCTTTAGAGGATGGGCCTTTCTCTTGCGTCTTTCAAATACTGCAATACTTTCTCGCGGCTGATCTTGAAGTGTGTTTAAGTGCGTATACATTATTGGGAAACAAGTCTACAAATGGCCCACTTCAGCCGGTCCACTGTACTACCCAGGCAAAAACAGAGGTCTTAATTCTGTCACTGATGAGGTGGGCTTAATGACTATTGCAGGCGCGCTGGGAAAAGCCGCTCCGCTATAGCGCACACCGGGGTAGCTGTACACAGTAATTATAGCGGGGGGATGATGGATGGGTCGGCGCCCGTGACTGACAGACAGGATATGGGCTAGGGTTACCGAGTCCAGCCCCTCCGAGACCAGCCCAAAGAAGCGCAGAACCAGGCGTAGCTGGATGAAGAAGGCTGGCTCTTAACCCGTTCATCTTGATTAGGATGTTTTTAGTCGTGTGGCTTTAAGGCGGTTTAACGATACCATCCAATTGTTTAATGTTGTACGACTTAAAATAAAGGATGGAAACAGAAGTCATTTTGCAGTACCGCTTCCTTTGGCGACACACAGAGGGGGAGTGAATGCTGCTTAAGATAGCAACTTGGACGGGGACAAATTATTGATTTGGAATATATTGCAAACGTCTTTGTTATGACACGTGTATCGGAAACGATGTATTGCTTTACTTTATTTATTGGATCAGGGACAATGCACAAACAACATTAGTCTGAAAAAGAAGAGATGCCATGTGCCAGGTTATAGCAAAAATGCTAATTTCCACCCGCAGTCCCTGGACAGGTTGATGTTATACTTACAAAAGTTCATAAAATATATACAGAATAATACACAGAAGCTCACATCATAAAAGCACGTTCTATCATTCACTCACTCACTGCGTACAGGTTTGCTTTGCACTACTCTGATACCCAACTCAGCTCTAGAAGAAGCTCTTGGTATTGTTAAAGAGGGGTATTATGCTTTTTTCAATCACATAGCACCAGTCTATAGCATACTACAATGATGACGTAACCTTCTGTTGGTCTGTATATGCAGTAAATTAAAATAACTGCCTTGAATAAAATTGCTCTCTCAAAATGGCTGTACTGAACGTCTTGAAATAGGCCTCTGTCTCTTTAAGAAGCTTTCCGACACGCCCCCTTCAGCACACTGCTGTGGCATCTAAACAACACTACTGTGTGGGGAGGGGGCTCTGCTGAGCTGAGGAGCAGTGGTTGGTGGCTTGGCTGGTGACGAAAGGTCCAGAGGCGTCTCCAGGAGGTGGGGGCGTTCCTAGGAGAACTGAGGCATAGCTACACCTAAAATGGCTGCCGTCTAAGTTTTTACTGATTACTCAAAAATATGTGAATGAGCCAAGGCAACACTCCAGGCGTGTGTTTAATGAGGGAATGACATAATAACATGATATAAAGCTTGAAAAAGTCGATTTTACATAATACCCCCCCTTTAATGTCTGTTTTGGAGATGATTGGTTTAAACAAGTGAGTAAGTAAGTGCTTTATTTAACGAAATTGTGTTCAGGTGTTAGTCCTGAGCCGCTGCGACTGCAGGTGTGGGGGAATGGACCAGACTTTTAAAATGCCTCTGAAATGTGCACTTTTCTGTTCCACACAGTGTCAGACTGACTTGTATTTAATTTATAGCTTTTGGAAACTCAACTTGTACTTTCTTACTCTATTCAGTGCATTGCAGTTTGTTATAATGACAAATCATAGTCATTCATTAAAGAACAGGCCTCCCAAACTTTTCAGTCTGGAACCCCCAAAATCACTTTGTGACCCACTGTGAAAACAAATTAGTAATATAGACGATATCAAGCAAAATAAATAAATTATCTATTAATATGTATTTACAGTATATGGTTTATTTTGTTATATGACCTTAATCTGTGCTGTTTCTGATTAAGAATTATTAAACCACTGCATTAGTATATAGTATCACAATACGTATCTTGCTATCTATATCATGGTATGTATTGTATTGTGAAAAAAGCGCATTGTCTCTGCCCTAATTGGCATTTTGAATGTTAAAATAATTAGAACGACGTATGTGAAGCTGTTTGGACCGAGGAGCGCCATCTCATTAGCGGCACAAGTGTTTAGAGCTCTACAGCAGACGAAAAGAAACGCAAGATTACTCACACATGCACGCATGGAATAAATCACTTTTCCCCCTGCGGTAACATTAGCAAACAATAATAAAAGCTTAAATAAGTCAATGCAAATCGACTGTATAAATGCATGTCTTTTGGAATGTCTTTTGTCATTTACGACTGACTACCATTAGCTACCAATAGCGGAAAGAAGTTAAGAAGCGTGCGTTGAATAATGAGTTTTTTGCAGTAAACATTAAATAAATGAACTTGCTTCGTACGCTGTTATTGGGAGACACTGTGTACTTTTGGAGTGCTGCATCTCCCTTTAGGCGGTCTGTTTAATTTTGGACCCGTGAAGGACTCGCTCATTCATGACAGATGAATGGAGTCGTTATGTAAGTAAGCCAAAGACACATTATCAGGCTGCTCTGTGAAAGCTGTTTTGTGGTTCAGGCCTTTTCTTTTGAAGCAGAGTTATATGGGGCACTCTGCAGAGCTTTAGTCCTTTCTGAAGTACATTTTAGGTATTTTACTTTTTTTCACATCATGGTACATTAGCTACTTTTACATCACTATATTTTACAGCAGGTATCCACTGGGTATTTTTGGGGACGCAGTTTAGGTTCAATTCTCGGACCGTGTGGGGTGAAGGCAGAGCTTTCCTTCAAGTTTAATTTGAGATATTTATTTTATTTTAGATTTTCGTATTCATCGCAAATTGCTGGTCAAGTCCAAAATAAAGAGTCATATGGAGAGCCGGTTCTTCCTATCCACAGACTACCCCAGGGTCCGTCTCCCGTCTCTCTTATATTTTTTTCCACAATATGCTAAAATAAAGATATCCCTCGTTGTGTCAAGCAGAAGACAGTCCCAGTAGGCCAGTAGTTCTCAAATGGAAGGCATTATGTTACACTTCTGCCCTGATGTACAGTAGTGTGACTCTTTGACAGTAAATGTCTGCCGATCAGCCTTGGGATGCGGTCAGTAGGCCCCCTTGAGAAAAGTTGCATAAAACAAAATTGACTAATCTCTTACTTTAGACAAGCAATATTACTGTTCGCAGTTTCCCGGTGTGAGTGGTGGTCCTCACCTGAAACTGCTGTTTTTTTTTTTTCATAGATCATTTCAACTGTTATTGCTCTTGTTTTCAGCGTCACATACAGTACTGTATAGCGCACTCTCTTCTGTTTCCTTTGCATGCACACATATGAAGCATGTACACACTTCTGTAGTCACATGTGCTTAAAGATAAAAGGGGTAATATTTCATACTTTTTTTACTCTGCAGCTTCCTCTTTACTCTCCCAACAATCAATCAATCAGTGGTTTTGTATAGCCCAATATCACAACAGGAGTTGCCTCATAGGGCTGCACCGAACAGGCAATAAAACAGAGCAGTAAATAAGACAATGTAAAATTCAGGTGAATTAGGTATCCAGGCAATCATAATGTCCAAATAAGCGTCAGCAGTGGGTGGCGTGGGTGTCCCCTGTCCTTAGACTCTCCAGCACGTCGAGGAAAAACTCGACAACCCAGGGGGAGAAAAGAGAAACTTTGGGGAGAACCACAGAAGGAGAGATCCACTCCCATGGACGGACAGGCTATAAAGACCCAGGGCCGATGGGAGTACCTCAGCAGACGGGCCAAGATTGCAGAACGTCCAGTCCTTGTTGTCCAATCCCTGTAGGCAGGGTTCCTCCGTTCCCATCCGTGGGACAGGAGAGTAATGAACAGACTACGGATTAAAAGAAAAATGGTATCATAATAAGACAACGTCTGCAGTAAGAAGAACAAGAGGATAGCGCTCAGTGTACCGTACTTCCTACAGCACTGTCTCTCCTAAGGCAGCTTTACATCAGGCTGTGGGTTAGCGCTTTACCTAACTGACCTGATCATAAGCTAATTCGAAGAGGTACGTTTTGAGCCTAGTCTTAAATGTAGGGATCGTGTCTGCAACAACAGCTCAACTGAGGCCATAAGCCCCATCAGGAGCAGCTAATACAACACTGTGATCTATGTAAACCTGATCATTTTACATTTTCGATGCAAAGTGTTAATGTGCCCAGTTTCACAGCCTCCCTTCTGGCATAAATGTGATGACTTCTATTCTGTTCTTTTGTTTGATAAGATTGGCGCAGCTCTCCATATAAACAACTTGCAGAGTAAAAACTACGTGCTGTATTCTTTTACTAGTGCATTTTCAAGCACTGACAAAGAGATGTGTGTGAGTGGTGGGTCAGGCCAACAGATGGGAACAGTGTGGAGTACAAGAGAAAAAAAAAATCATGCTTGGATTGTTTTGAATGAGTAAATGTTTTCACTTCAAGAATTAATTTCATTTTGAGAGCATAATCCTTTTTGAAAGTGAGTCTGAGTCCCTGTCTCAGAACTACATGCTTTTTCTACGGCACCAAATCTCTCCTGAAGTGACTAATACATCAAAATGACACACTATTTCATTTTAAGCTGCTAATAAACTTGTTTTTAGATCCTTCACTTGGAAGACGTAAGACGATTATGCCTGGACCAATCCCAACTTGTGTAAAAGATGATCCGACCATCTCCTTTCACCTTGTCAATGTTTATTTTATTTTTTTTGCCTTCGCTATTTTTCGGATTAAACATTCCAGCCATGCAAAATTGACTGCCTTTGAGCTTCTGACCATGTCACACTGTTACACCCTCATCAGCACAGATATCACACTGCGATATACGTCACACAGAGATTTCCATGAAGCTCTTTTATGTCTTTACCAAACTCTGATCCTGTTTGTGACCAAATATTTTCAAGACACTTAATAGGAGTGCTAAAAGCTTGAATAGGGCGAGATTTTTAGCTACTTTTCTCTCTTATCATCCATGCATCCATCCGTCCATCTTCTTCCACTTGTCCATTGCCGGGTCGTGGGGGCAGCCGTCTGAGCTGCCCAAATCACACTGCACCAGCCCCTATGGCTCCTCCTGCAGGTGGTGGGTCCACAGAAGGATGGGCTCATGGTTCTAACCGGCCTGTTGGTCTCTCATAAGGGGCTTCTGAACCGCTCTTTGTCTGACCCGTCACCTAGGGAGACCCTACCAGGGGCACGAAGCCCCCGACAACAGAGCCCCAAGATCATTCGAGTGCTCAAACCCCTCCACCACGTTAAGGTGGCGGTTCTTATCATTTTGGTTTTAATTTAGTAAGGGTAACAAAAAAGACCAAACTCATCCTCTATGATCCTTATTTTCCCGCTAGTGAAGTTTTTTTTAAATTGATTTTTGAACCACAATAAACAAGCCAAAATTACAGGTTATTCAAAAAAACAAACATATAAAACCATAAATTCAAACCTGCTTTGATCAATTACTTAGATTTTGTCACAACAATATCAGCAATTTTTATGCTTGAAGTGCCTTGTTCCTATATATGAAAACCGGGGCGGCTCCTCATTGACTACAACATTAAAATGTCATTATATTTTTTTATTTACTGCTACTGCTACTACTCTGCAATAATGCGCTTTATTTCATGAGAAGGTCACTTGTTCATCAGCTGCCCCAGTGTATTCTTCAATATGACCTCCCTGTCACTGAAGAGCTGCTTGGACGAGCTATGAGAACAACCATGGAAGCTTGGAGAAGCTCATTATGGAAAATGCAGGCTCTGGTTGGCTTGGTCAGATGGCTTAGAAAGCAGAGCAACAAAGGAGGGGCGTGTTGTAATTCCCTCTATTCCGACAGTGATTGGCTGCCCCAACCCCAACGCCCTCCTGCCCCACACAGTTTTTTTTTATCAAACAAAACAAATCAAAGCAGAGAGAGGGCA
This sequence comes from Neogobius melanostomus, assembly GCA_007210695.1. NCBI lineage: Eukaryota > Metazoa > Chordata > Actinopteri > Gobiiformes > Gobiidae > Neogobius > Neogobius melanostomus. The sequence continues at coordinate 3,140,130 of VHKM01000006.1, read as the reverse complement.
GGGGTAGAGATATATATCTACAGTGGCAATGTAGGGCAGAGTTTGTATAAAATAAGTGTAGCTTACAAAAGAATGAATATTATTATTATTATATTCCCTTCTCATCTCTGCAATGTCTCGCCTTAAACGCAGAGGACAAATTTCCCCACGGCGACGACGACGGTCATTTATGCCAGATCCGTTACCCCCAACTTGTTTACCTGAGCATACTGTTCGCACACAGTCCACCGGTGGCTCATAGCCGTGCTCCGCCGCTGAATCAGGACTCTTTCTTCCCTACAGCTACGTATTTAGCTCTATCTCTGTGAAACAAACGCATCATCCCCAGCTCTGCGTATTTCTCCTTCTTATAACATTTTTTGCTGCTCGACTTAACATTGAGATTGCTCCTTAGCCTCTCATCTTTTTTCAAATCGAACCAAAAGTCAACCAAGCTCCTTAACAGTCCATTGACGATGTCGAAGGTGGCGTCTACATTACAGCCCCATCTCATTGTCTCCACTGTGTCTTATGAAGGGCTGCGGCTTATGACGGCGCATATTGAATAAAACATGACGGTTGTTTCGCCCATTGCTGCATCAAGCCAGGCGCAGGACATGACTGGAATAATGCATGGGGTCCTATAGAACGAAGGTCATTGGATATTACCATTCATTTTGAGCAGTAATTTATTTATTTTTCCTCCCGTTCTTTTTATCCAAACAGGTGGTTTCTATCGCACACAATGTGAAGTCAGCAGACCTTTGCAGAGCCACGTGGGCAGAGCGGTATCAAAGAGCGATACTTACACCAGGAGCAGGAGAAACTAAAAAAACAACAACAACTAATACTTTAAGCTCTTCCCTAACCCTTCACTGCTTCACGAAGATTTAGAGATGGTATTTAGCGCACAACCTTCCCCAATGGTTTTCCGCTGTTTTTCCCCCCTACTGGACTGAGCAGCGAAAAGAGAGTGAGCAGATTAGCCCAAAAATAATGATATTATTAGATGGTAAAGGACATATGTTTTGCTGTATTAAAACACAATTGTCAGGTCTTCTGTTCCACATAGTTCATCTGCCGATCTGCAGAGGCACACCGCAGACCAGTGGCGTACTGGGACCTAATTTCGGTCCGGGAATTTAGAGAAGACCGGCCCAGTTTTGTACGGAATTATAGCTCAGTGGTAGTGCGCCGGTCTCAGGTACAGGAGGTCGCCAGTTCAAATACGGCCTTAACACATTTCTACTGCTTTCTCTTTTCACATGGGCAGCTGCACACATATTCTGAGCAATTCCACAATCAGCACCAAGTTATGTGGATAAAAGTATTGATTTGGCCACTTTTCTACCTTTCACTGCCTTTTCCCTTTTTACTCTCGCAGACACCGGACATTGGACTGCACCAACTAAAGCGGAGGGGTGTTCCACTTAACCCCCTCTGAGTTAGTTCAGTGTCAAATGGTATCTCCCTGCCACTAGAATGAAAAGTTTTTCTGATTTTCATACATCAGTCGTTATTTTGATAGATTGACAATTACGCGTGTGCCTTTAGGCCTGGAATAGCACAATCGTGAGTCTGTTATTAATTCACGGTAGCGCAGTGGTTAGCGCTTGTGCTTCACAGCTAGAAGGTCCGGGTTCGATTCCCACCAGGGACGGGGCCTTTCTGTGTGGAGTTTGCATGTTCTCCCCGTGTCTGCGTAGGTTTCCTCCGGGTACTCCGGTTTCCCCTACCACTAAAAACATGTACAATAGGTTAATCCTCCAGCCAGGTGTTTCTGACCACCAGCCTGGCTCCACATCATGGAGATGGGTCCCCGAGCGCCGGCCCATGCTGGCAGCTCACTGCTCCTACAGGTTGCCCCAGCAGCATTGAGGATGGGTCAAATGCAGAGAAGGAATTTCCCTACGGGGATTAATAAAGTATAACTTAACTTAACTTAACTTTCATTAATTTATTATGTCAGCCCAAAGCATCGCAACCGAGCGGCTCACGGGGAAACGTCCTGACTCTCCCGATTTACCAGCACACCACTGCCACAGACTATTGCAAATGTTCGTGTCCATATGTAACTATACATTCTTCGACAGCACGGCACTTTTAATTGGCTTTGTTCTTGGTCATTTCTTGCTTTCATTTCTCTTGTTGACAAGAAAACCACTAGCTTCACTAACGTGATGAGAAAAGGTGTTTGACAACTTGTCAAAGCCTTGCCTTTTGACAGTATAAACTGACATTATATGAAATGATAAAGTATAATGTCCATTTTTTAATGAAACACGAACAACTTAAGTGTTCTTTTATAGAGGAATTATGACAATTGTCTGGGAAATGGCCCGAGGCTGTGCACATATCATCTAACTAATGGCCGTAGATGGTGGCATAAAGGGGTTAGATTCCGATCACATCTGCATAATCACATACTCAAGGAAGTGCAATGAGTTACATTTACAGTATAGATATTCTTTTTATAGAATTTGCACTTGCAAGAGTTGGTTTTGCACCAAATACTTTTTTTTTTTTTAAAGTGGCACGGTGGCTGAGTGGCTGACAGTCAGGCCTCACAGGGAGATGTTGATGTTGTTTCTTCTTCTACTCAAGAAGCTGAAACGCTCTGACCTGTACTCCATGGTGTTATAGGTAATGCATAAAACTGTCCAACCCATTTTTAAATCCCAAATGCCAACATCACATCACTTCTGTCTGCACTCAATGGCTGTTTCTCAATTGCCAGGATCCGTCCTCCGTTTGTCCACTTGGTTGACGTCCTCGGTGATGGGCTCCTCCAAAACGGAGCGGAGTGTCCTCTCACCGCCACATTTGAGCTCAACTGGAACATCCTCCAGAGCAAGCGGCTGCGTCACGTCACGTGTCAAATCATGTGATAAAATATGAAATTATGCTGACCAAAACAACTGTTATATGAATAAAAGCCACCAGGTCCATCTCTCGCCTGCCCTCGCTCTATTATATTTAATAGTGACCAGTGGAAACAGGCTGTTACAGCACTGTGGTTAGCTTTTGTTTATTCATTTCTCTCAGTTCCTATAATTTATTAACGACTTAAACTTAGGGTTGGTGACATTGGTTCTATCAGCAATGATGTGGTTAAACAGGTTCACAGTAATACAACATTACTTGTAAATAATACGAACAAGGTCACATGTCTTTAGCATATTTCTCAAACACACTTCTCTTATACTGTTATACTGTTTTTTGAAGTTTGTCTTTACTAAGTCATTCACATTGCTGTCTACAGGGGAAGCCACAGTCAAAATCCTAACCAGTCATTCTTACATTCACATTATTACAATTGATACATAGGAGCCCAGAGGGGCTTTCCAAGGTGCACTGCCTTAATTATCCCATTTTCAAACTGTGAAAGTCAGAGATAGTTGCAGCCCAAACGCATTTCTCGCGCTCTCTTTTATCAGTTATTTATTTGACTTGAGTCATTATTTGGATCCTTAACTTGAGCACATTTTCCAGGTAACTAAACCCACCTCCTCAACCCAATTCCATTTAACTAAATTAAACAATCATTTCCAACTTCATAACAGGCTGCAATTAGTCAATTACACAAGCCAGAGCAATTAGGAGGTGAGGAAAACAGCGCATTGTGACGGTGGAACAGCTCAGGGAGGTTCTGTGTTGTCAACAATGATTAATTCAGCCCGACGCCCAACTTATTTGTCCCACTGAGAGAGGCGCAGATGACAACCGGCGTCACTTGTAATTTGTGTCACACGCGAGCGCCGATGATACGTGCGGGAAGTGACAGGTTGTCTTAAAGGCGGGCGGCGGTTAAGTAGAATTAGCAAGTCGGATGGAAATGTCCCGACAAGTGTATTTTAGACGTTTTGGTGGTGAGATTATAAATGTAATTATAATAAAAAAAGGTTGATATGCAAATTTAAAAAGGAAATCACAGCGCTTGGTAATGTTTTCATGCCTGAAGCAGATTTATCCCTCTAAAAGGCCGTTTCAGAGGTCATGTATAGGGATTTGATGGGTTTCGTGGGGTTAATAAAGTGGCTTACAGATCCCCACGACATTTGCTAGAAAAGGATTCCATCAAATGTGTGTTTTGTTTTACAAGATGATGTGATAAAAAAAAGACAATACAACTACAATAGGAGCTGCATAACTCGTTCAAGCACAAGTTTTGGTGTATGTGAAAATGCCATTCCTGAGTTGAAAGCTCAGATCCCAGGTGCTGGGACTAGCGAAGCAGAGAGCCCCTTTATGTTTATTTCCAAACTGGTTTTAGGCAAAGGATCAGGCGACTGTGGCAAGTGTATCTGCCTGCAAGAGAGAGGCGTGTTGTGTAGTGGGTATTGTTTGCACGCTCCACGACTTAACCGCTGTCGACACCAAGGCTTATGCTGAACTGAGGTTTAGACACTAAAATAACAAACTAACATGAATGCAAAGTCAAGAAATGAATACCGTATTTTCCGAACTAGAAGTCGCACTTTTTTCAAAGTTTGGCTGGTGCGTCTTATACTCCGGAGCGACTAATATGTGATTTTTTTCCTTTAAAAAAAAAAAATTCAAATATATAATTTCACATGCCGCTTGAGGGCACTGCAGGCTAATCGAGTTTGGAGTGAGCGAGAAACTTGCACAAAAAAAAAGCTAATAGTGGGCTAAAATCAATCAACATCAATTGTTATCAGTAAAATCAATATTTGATTTGAACATATTTTTCTAGGGCTGTTACAATAATTAATATATCTATCTTTGAATGGAACTAAATTGTGTTTCATGTTTATTGCAAAGTAAAAAAAAAAAATAAATTGTGTCTAAATTACCTTTTTGCTCATGAGTTTTTGAAACAGGCACACAAGATGTTCTTCTATCCTTTCAGTTATGAAGCAAAGTTAATATATCCAGCTGAAAAACAATAACCTGAAAAACGTGTATGACCTTTGAAGGAGCAACTAGCAAGTGTCACTATGATGTTTCTGCTTCTTTGCAGTAGCTATTTCTATGCGTATTGAATGTTAAATGCCAATCGAAAAACATGTCTCTTTCAGCAAATTCTCTGCTAAATTTGCCTCTTTCGATCATGCCAGTGCGGGCCACGGATGGATTTGAAGGCCAGAGTTCAAGTGGGACATGTTCTAAAGGTGTCCCTGAGACAGATTGGAGAGAGAAATGATGTCTGGGAACATTTGTACAGACCGAGGAAAGCAGGCAAGTCAAAGGGACAGGGGAGACAGATAAAAGCTGCAGAGTGGAGAGAGCCCTCGGGCCAATTCAAGCAGCCTCAGGCGTCCACACCGCAACCTGTCAGCGCACTGCGAGGAGGTAATATATACATCTATACACGCACAGGTAGAAGTGGATCTTTACTGAGTCTTATATGTTGTAGAAACATACAGTCTGAACATAATACAGCATCCAAGTACAAGCTGTCTGTTCATTTACCAAGCGAGTAGTGCGTGCTAAAGTGTGTCAGCAGCCGAGTCATTTGAGCACATTCTCTCATTTAAAGCTCGTTTACAGCAGCGTTAAGTTATACAAAGATTTCCCAAGATTTGAACATCTCACGGAGCACTGTTCAATCCATCATTGAAATGGAAAGAGTATAGGACCACTGCGAACTTACCAAGACCTGGCCGTCCACCTAAACTAACAGACCGAACAAGGAGAGCACTGGTCAGAAATGCAACCAAGTGCCCCAAGATAACTCTGGAGGAGCTGGGACAATATAAGTCTACTCTACACAAATCTGGCCTTCATGGACGAGTGGCAAGAAGAAAGCCATTATTGAAAGGAGGCCATAAGAAATCCCGTTTGAAGTTTGCTAGAAGTCATATGGAGGACACAGCTACCATGTGGAAGAAGGTGCTTTGGTCAGATGAGACAAAAATTGAACTTTTTGGCCCAAATGCAAAACGTTATGTAGGCACAAACCTAACACTGGTCATCGTCCTGAGTGCACCATCCCCAGTGTCAAATATGGTGGGGGAGCATCATGCTATGGGGCTGCTTTTCCTCAGCGGGGACTGGGAAGATTGTAGAATAGTTGGGAAGATGGATGGAGACATTACAGAGACATTTTGGAGGAAAACCTGCTGGAGTCAGCAAGAGAATTGAGGCTGGGGGAGATTCACCTTCCAGCAGGACAATGACCCTAAACACAAAGCTAAATCTACAATGGAATGGTTTAAAAAAAAACATATTAATGTGTTAGAATGGCCCAGTCAAAGTCCTGACCTAAATCCTATTGAAATCTGTGGAAAGACCTGAAAACTGCTGTTCACAAACGCTCTCCTTCTAATTTGACAGAGCTTGAGTTGTTTTGTAAAGAGGAATGGGCTAAAATGTCAGTCTCTAGATGTGCAAACCTTGTAGAGTCATACCCCAGAAGACTGCTGCTGTTATTGCAGCAAAAGGGGGTTCCACAAAGTATTAAGTCATGCTGTATGAATACTTATGCACGCCCCACTTTTGGTTTTCTTTTTTTTGAAAAATAACAGAATCATGTATCATTTTGCTTTCACTTCACAGTTGTCTGTTACTTGTGTGTGAACTTTCAGTAAAAAATTCAAAATAAAATCTTTATGTTTAGGGTTGTAAACATGACAATAAAACATAAAAATGTGCAAAAGTTCAAGGTGTATTAGTACTTTTGCAAGGCACTGTATGAGTTTTGGGGCCCTTAAACTGTAACCCAGGCAATAACAAACGGTATATTAGCTGCGACATGCCAACACAATATTTTTTAGCTTGCACTCGCTATTTAGCACCTCGCTTGTTAAATGACTCCCTAAGTTCTCTATCTCTGTATCGAAAAAAAATCCCTCTGAATGAGATCTATAGCAGGAAAAAGTCGTGTCAAATATGTGAGACAACACTTCTACTGACTCTATACCTCTTTCGTACGCTCAAACTTCCAGCACTCTCCAAGTGGGCTTGTTTGTACATTTGATTATCTTTGAAAGAGGGGAGTGAGGTGAATGGTGGGCCTCATTAATGCACGGCTCAATACAAGTCAGTGGCACAAGGACAGAGCGTAGACACCTGTCGATACCCACCACGCCACTGCGCTCACTCAGATGCACCGATAACAGGACTTAATAATTCATGCGGAATTAATGAAGGGGTACGACTGACCCAGAAGCCCAGCTACCATGGGTCATGCTCACGGTGAAACTTTTTTGATAATATTTGCTTTAATTACTTTGATATAAAAACTTTCTTCTCTACAGACATGTATCTAACTGATGAGTCAGTTAGATCAAGATTCTCACAGATACCCTACATCTCTTTGTGTATTTAGGTAAATGTACACTGGTCACATGCTCTAATATTTGGTTGGACTGCCTTTAGTTTTGATTAGTTCTGTTGTTTCAATAAGCTTCTGCAAAGTCAAAAGATCCAGTGTTGCACTAATTTTTCACTAAGATCTTGTATTGATGATGGGGTTACGATCTTTGTCATCTTGGAATATGCCCGTGCCATCAGGAAAGAAGTAATCCATTGATAGCATAACCTGGTCATTCAGGATGTTCAGGTGGTCAGCTCATCTCATTCTTTGGGCACATAGTGTTCTGAACCTATACCTGACCAACTGCAGAAGCCCCATAATCCATATGGCAACTTTGCTTTTGGTCAGGCAGTGTAGAAAAGTGTTAAGAGGAAATGGATACATTACAGGTGAAACTCAGAAAATTAGAATATCATGAAAAAGTTCATTTATTTCTGTAATTCAGTTTAAAATGTGAAATATATGATATATTCTAATTTTCTGAAATTTTCATTTTGGTGTTTTTACAAACTGTAAGCCAAAACGTTCTAAATTAAAACAAACAAAGGCTTGGCATATGTCACTTTGCATGCCATGAGTCTATATCATATATTTAACATTTTAAACTGAATCACAGAAATTAATAAACTTTTTCACGATATTCTAATTTTCTGAGTTTCACCTGTATCTTCCCAGGTAAACAACCGTACTCCACTTATTTTCCATAGTTACTTCTCATCCTCAAAGCATATGTAGTTAAATAACTTTTTCTTTCTTTTTCTTTTTAGTTTTCTAACTCATGCTTACAGACTCTTTCTGAACTTGTTGATCAACATGAAGAGACCAATCAATTGGTCTCAAGTTAAATTCTAAACAACCATTCCGTGATTTCAAGAAAAGATCCAACTAAATTAGAAACTTTCCATCAAAGAGCAACAGGTTGATTTGGCAATATTTGTATGGTACATACATAATGTGGATAAAGAGGTCAATGTAGTTGAAGTGTCTTGCTCAAGGATAATTCACTCTGGGCAGAATAGGAATCAAGTCCGCATGTCCGCATGTATTTCCATTACATAGCTATTTGAGAGCTATCTACTCTGACATGAAAGTCGAAACTGCTCACATTCTCGTTCTTATAAAGATGTTCCTGGTTTCACTTGATGAAACAATGTAATTTCATTTGAAAATACAATATATATTAAATAACGTACATCAAGCATATTTTTTTCATATTTGACAGCAGTCGAATATAGAAGTGTCACTATTCATTTATGTAACACATTTACAGTGTAATTAGACTTTACGTTCATGTATCATTCACTTAACCCATGTAGCGTGATTTTAATTACTTAGATTTGATCTCTATAGAAGTTCTTCTCCACACTGGCCATATTGATCCTTATTTTAAAGTGAGGATCGATCCCACCTCTCTCCTCCCATGGCTGGACTCTTGTCAGCTGTCCGTTTCCCCTCCATTGGTCTGTCCTGTCAGCTTTTAGCCAACCTCGATCAACGTCATTATCTTTGCTGCTCCCCTTCAATATTCATCTGCTCCTTTCACGGGCTTTAATGCCGAGCGGGATGGGCCCTCTGCTTAACGGCCAATACAGCGGTTGTCTCAAGCATTTAGCATTCGATAAGGCTTCTCTTAAAGCGCCGAGTGTGGCACGTCCGTCAAACTGTGCAGAGCAGCTGGAGGAGTTGCAGGTGTAAAAACTGACCAAAGGTAAGGAATTAGAAACATGCATGTTGTTAGAGTGATGTAAAAAAAAAATAAAAAATAAAAACACACGCACACACGGGAGCAATTTATATAATGAAGCATTACTCATTGTTCACAATTTTTATTTTCATTTAATTTGCATTTAACAGTTTACCCACTTATATATATATATATATATTATATATATATATATATATAAGTGCAGAACTCATTCAAGTAATTTGGGTGAAGAGTCTTGCCAAGAACACCATGACCACATGTATTTTGTCCTCTAGTATATTGCAAACTCAAACGTTTGTGGGGAAAACAGTGTGCATCAAACTTTAAAACATTTGTATACATTTTATGAACGTTCAGGCTATTTTTCTAGCATTTTTGTGAAATGTGCCTATAAACTTGTCCCTATAAAGAATGTGGATGCTACAAATATATTAGGAAAGTTAGGAATGAGTTTGGACCACAACTAACATTTTAATTTAGTGGCTTCCCCTTTCATTGTTTGCATTGAAAAACATCAGGTATCAGGCCTTTAAGGATATGAAACACTAAACAAGGGTGGGCCCAAAACAGAACCTTGTGGCACCCCACATCCCACATAAGCTGTCTATCAAAATTATATCTTCATAAATGTATATAAATATAATAATTGTGCCATAAATGTATAGTTAGCACACTAGAATTTGGCCTGAACTGTAAACATTTCTGGTAGTAAAAAAAAAAATTCTCTCTATACATCCAGAACTACAGGGCCTGGGGGCTAACAGATGCCTGGACAGTTTTTCACTGTTAATCTTTTCGTACAGCTCAATATGCAGAGTTTGCCTCACGTGTCTTAATTAAATGTGCAAACTTAATCCAACACATAAAAGTAAATGAAGCAGACAGAGAAACAAATAGATACATATTCAACAGTCAACGGCTAACCACTTAAGTGAATGACTGTCCTGCCATAGTGAAAGAGAGACCCACTCACAAACAGAAAGACTGGAGTTGTGTCTGGGCTGCACATGGATATCTACTTCACTTGTGCTCTCAGTTTTGCCATATTATAACATAACCCATAATTTTTTTTCACTATCATAGATATACAGAAACGATGGTCTGCTATACACTACGCACACATGCTTGAAAGCCTTAGTCACGTACGTATCTCCCGACAAAAAAATAAATCCCAGCTGCATGTGGTGTCCCAGTAACCGCACACACACACACACACACTCACATAAAGGCTTTCTACACGTACAGCTGAGGTGAGCAGCATCTGGCTTGTGTTGTGCTCCTGCTAGGTGATTTACAGTGGAAGTCAAAGGGCTGAAACCGTAGCTTGACGTTCCGCAGCGCGCACCTCCAATCAGGCCCTCCTCCCTTTTGTCTTTATGGATCGCGGCTACCAGCTGTTAAGCACTTCCACTCGGACTGCAGTCACTTCCCGTCCAAACCGCGGCGGCTGAACGCAAAGGTCTCCCCCCCCTGACCTTCAAGGAACACAAGTGCAAGGAAACTTAAGCGCAGTGGCAAGCGCTCATTAATCAACTCAATTGCACTGAAAGGTAGAAGTACAGGTCACCAATAGCCATTTCAACCAGAAGAGACTGGAACAAGCGAGGTAAAGAATTTGGGGATGGATAAATTTAGACCTGATGTCAGTAATGTGGTTAATGGAAAGAGTAAAATATGTTTTTTTTTATATGTTTCATTCGCCATGTCTCAATAATCCTGCAAATGCAATGAATCTGTTCTATGCTGAAAACACTAGCCTACAACCTGATCTACGGGACGCGGAGGTTTAATATTGATTAGCATGTTTATCGGTTTAATTTTGCCTTCGTGGTCTGGAATACCTTCCTGGCATGTTTTTTTGGGGTTCTTGGGCACATCATTCTGTAATTGATTTATAAAAGATGTGATTAATAGCTCACAGAGACAGACGTCTGGCTGCTCTCGCTGGAGCCTGGATGTTGCACATGGCCATGGGCAACACTGTGGAGTGGAGCCAGCTTCCTCTTGTCTAACCCTCCTACAGGATGATTCAGCAGGTCCTTCAAATCAATGTTCACCCTCTCATCTCTAGACACTAATCTCTGTTTATGAAAAGCTCTATTCACTTTGTAGAGCCGCCCTTATATGATATGAGCATAAAAACATTTTGCGCTCGTAAAGAAATGATCAAGAGTACGCCGTGCCCCAACCTTGGATGTCCACAAACAAATAAGTTGCAGAAGAATCAGTCTTTTGATGGTGATTAGCATGCAAAGAGCCCCCAGGTTGAGCAGGCCATCCAAACACTGAAATGGAAACCTTGTGTTACGCTAAAGGACTCACGTTTTGTATTTCAAACAACGGCGCCATAATTGCTCCAAGTCTAAGCCTAAATGCAGCAAAGAATGCAGCCGCTTAGTATCTAAAAGCCACACACTAATTGTGCATTAATTCAATGTAAGGCCCTCAGGTGCTTTGGATAAGACATTATGATGGATTTGTAAACTAATCAGAGAAGATGTTTGCAGAGTTCACAAGAGCTTGGTAAGGTTTTTTTTTTCCATGTCAAAAGAGAATCCACTCTTTCGATAGATAGATAGATAGATAGATATAGGGGTTTTCATAGACAATATACTGATTTCTTCAAAGATACCAAAACTTGCTTGGTAACTGTGGATTAATATGATACAACAACGCCACCATATTTTTTTAGACTGTACCATTTAGCTTTTTGGCTATGTTACATGTGTTAATTAAGGCAAACCTTAAAAGACAGCCCAACCCTACCTCAATAATTAGAAAAGGATTATAATGTATAAGCAAATAAACATGCACTATGGGAACTGCATATAATAAATCAGAACCGGTAGCAAAAAACAGAAGGGTAAGGGCAGCAAAATGAGAAAGCAATGGGCATGTAAATCCCGTCACAATGGGTACAAGAAAATTGTCATGATTCATAGTCCATTCCCCCGACTGCCTGCATATCACAGAGCACCGCACATTCTTTAGAGACTACAATGATACAACAACAAAAAACGTGTCTAAAGATCAGGTTACAAGGCTTGACAAAGCAGAGTTAAAGTGCACAGCATAGATGCTATAGCCTAAACTCTGTCCTACTGTCCCGGGTAACAGATTCTTCTTCTTTTTTTTTACCACCAATGATACCATCCACAACCAGCATCTGGTTCAATAACAGTATAAAAACAGCATCTATTGTTGGCTCTTAGTAAAGTAACTTATCTTACAGAGATACGCAGACATCCAAGTAGATTTAAATGAGGTTAAGTTTGGTAGCAGGACCACACCTCACACACTCCCTTCCAGTTGCCGCATTATACCACCTACCCACTCATCTTGTCCTCTTGTCTTGTCTCCTCTTTTGGCTCCCCTCTTACTTGAGCCTGTTCGAAGCCTTGGTCAACTACGTTCGGTATCAAGTTTCCTGTGGCACTTCCTCCCAGCATCCGCTCTTTGTCACTGAAGTTGATCGTCCTTCCACAAGATGCTGGTTCATTCCATATTTCAAGTTCATTCTGGAGAGGGGCAACATCTGTCCCACCTTTCGCATCGAAGCAGCCACTTCCAGACAAGAGTCTTTACGATCATGGGGCGATGGTCATCGTCCGCTCATGAGACTTACAATTTGGGTGATCTGCCCTTCTTTCTTAGGCTTCTTTTGGGGATTAGTGGCCACGGATCCTAACTGAAGTCCCAAATACAGCCTTGTTTTATGTTTCTCATGCTTGCATGACTTGCAAGTGAAAAACAAAATCTGGCAACTCAAGACAGCTGGGTACATCTTAAAGGATCTGTATCATGCTATTTTAGCCATTCTAAAGTAAAGTATAGGCATTTATATGATATATTGTACCTCTATCACTATGGAGTATTCATTTTTGAGAGAAATATAAGTATTTTGGGGGGGTATTTTCCCTACCCGGAAGACAAGACACTTCGATTCAGTTAACTCCGCCCCTCTCTCCGCTCATTCCACATTTGCAGTATTATAAATATAAATATCACTGCAAAAAGTGAAGTTACTTCACATAATGCAGTTATAAGGAGTTGACATGTGCAACACAGTTTCATAAATGGCTAACACACACATGCTAACACGCGTTTTGATTGACTCACCGCTCAGTCTGGCTTCCCCATGAGATCGCGTTGGTTATAAAAGTTAATCCACTTTGATTCTGGCCAAGGTTCACCAAGCATCCATCAGGTTGGTTGATATAGTAGCTGAATCCCGGAAATAAATTCCAACTTCTGGCGAGTGCACTCTTCTTTAGGAAGGTTGAATAGTCCTGTTCCTCTCGTAGCCAAACGCGCATCCGTGACATTATCGTTCGGTAAGAAAAAAGAACAGGCGGTGTCCAGAGTATGTTAGAAAGAGCTCAGTCTTCAAAAACAACACTTCTGCTCGGATCCATGGATCCTCCGGCTGTGGGTGCGTTTGATTAGCCTCGTGGGACAGCACAGACGCGTCGGAGATTTTTTTTTTTTATGTATTTTTTTATGTATTTTTTATTTCTCTCTTACAACAAAAATAATGAAAAAGCTGTTTTATAAATTAAAATCAGGCCGTAAGGCATTACATTACAGACGTAGAGCACTTCCGTTCCTTTGTGACGACACAACTGAACAGCTCAGTCATTTACCAGGAGAGGGCAGAGCAGCTGCTCAGAGAGCAGGATTCAGGAGGATTACTTAGAACTGCGTGAATGAAGCCAAAAACCGCTCTGGGGGTGTTTTTGATAAGGAAATAGCATAACAACATGGTTAAAAGCTTCAAAAAAGTCGATTTTGCATGATATAGCTCCTTTAAGTCACACAACAAAGTAAAGTTTGTCAGGGCTTAGGTTGATAATAGAATCTCGCACTAGATAATGACGTGGTGAAGGCACATACAATAACACTGATTTTTAGAGATTACTCAGTCACTATTTGCAAAACTTAAACCGAACACAAGTTTTGAGACATAAAGTATTATTGAGTCCATTCTGCCACCAACTGAAGCCCCGAAGAAGAGTTTTGGTAAATCAAGAAACATTGACTGTTTGAATCAACATTCATCCAGCTGTTTTGATTTATCGGATTTTGTTGCTGATAACAGTAAGAAGAAGAGCCATTAAAATGTATATTCTAAACTATGGGAAAATGGCCTGGAAACAGAACTTCATTTGGTATCTGGACTCTGGACCCTATAGCAAGCCATATTGACCATCTTGACATAATGAATGTGCTGTGTAGACAAAACATGCATCTGTAGTAGAGTGGAGTCGTCAGCAGGTGGCGCCACTCTTAGATTATAAAAGCCCAAGCTTTCCCCTGATTTGCACACTTCCGTCTCTGTTCCTGGGGGCGTTCGGTTCGTCATCTGGCTGCCAATGTCGCTGCGGTGTGCCTGAGCCTCGCGACGCGCTGATAATGTCTCCCTGTTGCGCCCTGGTGTGCGGTGGCTTTGGTTTGGCTGAGAGTCCGCTGTCCTGCATTGGGTCGCTATGTGTCGTCTGGGCCCGACGGTGCACGGTTGCTTGTTAGAACTGCGTGATCTCCCCAGCCGCCTTGGCAACAACTACATTTTTAAGGTGGTAACATTAAATTTCCATCTCCTACCATAGCACTCGGTTACACTTCCAACAATAATAATAATGCAAATTGTGCAGTTTTGCAGTATTGTATAATTGCAAGCCTTCACTGTAGCTTTCTTTGAGTGGGAATTCTACAAATGTTTTATATTTGACCAGCACTGCACACTGATTTGGAAGCTGGACGCTCTAAATATGTCCCACAGAACGTTACCACATGATTGCTGGGATCCTGTAGTTGGCATGTAGACAGTCGTAGCCCAGGTGTTCATGTGTACATATCGGCGCTTGGTGCTGGCTTTGCTGCGAGCTTAGCGTCTCCACAACAAGCTTTAGAACAAGTCCTCTGGTGAGAGCGAGGATTTGCCCGAGCTACAGCGCAAACATCTCTGCGGTCGCCTCGGTAAGCCCGTCTCAGGGAGGTGCAGCATCAGCACACCATTGCATTCACTTGCAAAGTCTTCGCAACGTTAGGGGATACAAAGATGAAAACCGCAGGCGTATGGGTGGTCACATGCAGCTCACATGTTCCAGCAGCAGAAGATTAGGCACTCGGAAAGAGAAAGTAATATGATACACTCATAGGGAGAGGCAAAATGGTGCCTGAAATCGACCAAATATCCCGTGGACTAGAAGGTTAAAGGTTAAAACAGCAAATTCAGTAAAGCCACATCCACACCTACCGCGTCAAATCACGTTACTCTCTTCTATTTTGTCGCTTGAAACTGTTGCGATTAGTCGCTCGAGTCGCATGTGTTCACTTCAGGAGAGAACAGAAGTGCATGTGGTTCACGCTCTTGGTGCAAGATAAGTTGCCCCGTATATAGGACGTCTTTTGTAAACCAAAGCCGTATTTGCCAGTACAACGACTCTCCCCAGTGAAGTGGATGCTTTTCAACACACTGTGACCCTGTGTTACCGGTAATGGAGAAATGTTTATATTTCCGACGTTACGCCAGTGTACAGCTGATAAACGCGACCGCATCAGTTATGAGCAGACAGATTTCTATTTTGAAATACACCGGATCTTCTTTCCTCACGAGACCTGACTTCCTGTTTGGCTCGTGTTTTTCCGTCAGCTTGATCCGCAGTGTTTCAGGCTCCAGCAAAAATAGACTTCTTGCAGATTCTTTCTGTTGCCGCCGGATGGCCTCGGTAACCGGACCCGGACTTCGCGGAGCAATGTGAGTGTACAACATTGATTTTAGTTACTTTCTAAGATCGTGGACCTTAACTGGATTTAATGTGAGCCTGGCGTAGTCACAAAATGCCAGGTGTTTGAGTCAAGAAGGTTTTTATTGATTGAACTTAAAAGTAGTTTACCCCCGGCTCACATTAACTATGGTCCGGGTTCGGTCCTGATCCGGTCCAGGTTTGCCCCAAACTACCACTCACAGTGAGTCCGGCTGACACTGTGGCCAGCTCCGCCAGCTCCGGCGCCAGATGCTGTGCCAGGAACAGAAACGGCCCTCGCGAGAACAGAAGTGTACGTGAGTTTCCCTCTTGGTGCGAGTTCACGTGATAAGTAGCCCTATATATAGGTAGTTTCTGTAAACAAAAGCCGTATTTGCCAGTACAACGACTCTCCCCAGTGAAGTGGATGCTTTGCAACACACTAGTGCCCCTGTGTCACTGGTAATGCGGAAATGTTTACATTTCCGACGTTACACACGTGTACAGGCGGTAAACAAGACCAAATAAGTAGTGAGCGGACAGATTTTATTTTGAAATACACCGGATCTTCTTTTCTCACGAGACCTGACTTCCTGTTTGGCTCGTGTTTTTCTGTCAGCTTGATCCGTTGGGGTTTCGGTCTCTGGCAAAAATAGACTTCTTGCGGATTCTAACCAGATTTAATGTGAGCCGGGGGTTACACTCCATCTGTGGGCTGTACTATGGGTGTTTTCTTTCCCCATACCAATAAGAACATCCTTAGTGGGACTTTAGATAAACAGAACAAATCAGTATTCAGTGCACATATGCAAGATCTTTGTGTTTTGAGTGAATGCTTTACTGCATAAGCTTTGCATAAGGTCCTTTCAGATGTAATTGGTAACTTGTACAGGTTTTTTAAAATGCGTTTTGTTGCTGCTGCTGCTGTTGTTGTTGTTGACCATGAATTAATTCCAAAAGTCCCACAATAGCATCTCTGGCATTCTTGAGGAAACTTGTTTATGTTTACAAGGCCTGCTTGACAAGAACAACTTCTTCTCAAATGCCACGCAACACTCGGAAGAGCGCTACCAGAGTACTTGGTTATAGCCCCCCAAGCATGGCAAATATTAAGGTTAATTGTGCTGCAGCGTCATTCATGTTTATACCACAAATTTGCATATTTCATTAGAGTCTTTCGGTAGTCCAGAGCAGCTTACATGACACTCGCAGAGAGCTCCTTATTAAACGGCCGGTTCCCATTGGTCGGACAATATTTAGGGACATTTTTTTTCTGCTTGGCTGGGGTATAATTGAGATGTGATTGCTCCCAGTGAGAAAAGAGGAGGCCAAGGTCAGAATGCTAATATGTCGGCTCATTCTCGCATACAAAGAGGAACATAAATCATAGTTCCCTCAAAAAAATAAAAAAATGAATAAAAAGTTCACAGACCGGTGTGGCATATCTGCTTATGCTTTGTCGGATAGAAATAGACAGCTATGTATTTCTCCTCCGCAATTTTTTTGTTACATTTTGTCAATTATTAGCCCCTTGGCCCTTCTCATCTTGAGAATATCGGGGAATATCGCATTTTTTCTGTCATTTTATGTTGTCATAAAAAAAGGCATTTTATGAATCAAAATTGCCTATATTTTCAGTGACAAAATCTTTGTGGACTGAGGCAGGCGTGAATTTATGGTTTTATTTTGTTAATTACAACGTTTTTTCAGAGGGGATTTTCGAATTGTTAAATTCAAAATTTGCCCGTTTTTTCAGGTGACAGCTCAATAAATCAGGCAAAAATATATAATAAGATAAGATAGATAATTACCTTTTCAGCCTCATTCACAGTAAAGGTCCCGAGTCATCTGTGAGACTTACATGGTTGCTCAGTCTTCCCTGTTCCTTATAAGGAAAAAAAAGCGGGAAGCCCTGTGCTCGCGAGTTGGGCGGAGCCTCTACCGGGCTCCAGAGCTTGATTGACAGGCTCTGGAGCTAGTCAATGAACTGAAAATGCTTCTACTATTTCGGGCTTATATACAAAAACCAGCGTGGTTAAAAAAAAATGTCACCTATACCGCATTGTTACATGGGTCATAGCGACATTTAGGAAAAAGAAAACTCTTTGGAGCCAGGCTTTTAAGCCGTTCTAGGGAGGTCTGAAGTACCA
Source organism: Neogobius melanostomus (assembly GCA_007210695.1). NCBI lineage: Eukaryota > Metazoa > Chordata > Actinopteri > Gobiiformes > Gobiidae > Neogobius > Neogobius melanostomus. The sequence goes on along the minus strand of VHKM01000006.1, from coordinate 3,122,268 downwards.
TTAGAATCCTGTTCACCAAGTCGCCCCTGGCCACAAGGGGGCGGTATTACAGCAAATGTCAGCTCCCCACCATGAGGACCATAGGGAAGCTCATTCCTCGCCCATTGGACTAGATGGAAGTTGTCATTTTTACTCGCTACTGCCACCTCAGGTCATACGCGTAACTGCAGTCTATATTAAGCTCGTGCATGACGATGGAGATAGTTCTTTTTGAGTGACAGTTTGGTGAATTAGGTCTGGGCTCATTCTACACATTAGGACATTGCTGGAGCATAGGGGCTGGAAAATACATCATTTTAACATTTTTAAACTCCTGTCTAGTCCCTTTAAGTACAAGACTTGGAAGTTTGGAGTTTGTTGGAGCAACTAAAGTGGAGATATTGGTGACTGTTGCTTGATTTCATGTATTGTCTAAGGCAGTGGTTCCCAAAGTGGGGGTCGCGGGACACTGAAGTGGGGGTCACAAGATGATTTTGAAACAATACATTTTTTAATTTGATGTACTTTTGATTGAATACAGCATATTTTTGCATATTTTAGTTTGAACCAGATTTGAAATGTGTTGCACCTTCTATTATTATAAATGCTAATTACATTTTTAAGAAGGGGATCCCCCAGTTGTTTGTTGAGGGATTTTGGGGGTCGCGGCCTGAAAAGTTTGGGAACCTCTGGTCTAAGGCAGCGGAGGCATCAGAACGACTAACAGCCGTCGAAAATGGCCATCCATCCAAACAGTGGTCAGGCGTTCCATTTGCTTTATTGGAAAACCTACACTTAAATTCAAATGTATCCACTAATGCAGCTGTATAACGATCAACGGACCATTTCCCCGAGCCTGCCCGAGGAAAGGAGCTTTATTCATTACATTGGTTTTATTATAGCCAGGGCATTGCTGGAATCTACCTTTGGTTTTATGTTATAGTTCCTGTTTTTCCCCCTTTTTTTTGCGTGACACACTATTCCACCTTATCAGCCAACTGAAGAGATACCGTATGAAGAGCACATGTATAATATTGCTGCAGTCTTCATGACAGACACTATCAAATGCCAGCATCAGCACTCAAAGCTGCCTCGGTAAGTCTGTCACTGGGGCAGTGTTGGAAAATGCTATCTCCTCATTTGTTGTCCTTTTCAGCCCAAATGAGTTCAGGGAATGTGGGATTATATGGGAATGGGCTGCATACAAGAGTGCGAATGTTAGTGTGTATGAAAGGCCTCAGCTGTTTATGGTTGAGCATTAAAGTTCATAATGTTATTAAAAATGATCTGATCTCTCTTTCAGGGCTCATGCCATTACTAACAAATTTAACGTTTGTCTCAAAACATCAGTCGGTACACTGTTTAAATTTTTAGATTAGGAAAATAATTGTCTCTCAGTTGTTGCTACCTATTCTGGACTATGCAGATATTATGTATTGAAACACAACTTGCCTCCACTCTCTTGATGTGGTACAACAGCCTGTGCCGATTCTTCCTCCGCTGGCTCTATAGGAAGCATCATCATGCACTATGCACCTTCAGCTAAGACAATATCACTGGCAGCTCATTCTCAGCTCTACAGTTCTTTTTTTTTTTTTATGTATTTAAATTGCCTATCACAATATCTAATGCCTTACAGCTCGCTCACAATGTAGCCTACAACACAAGGATCTTCTTCATTGCCCCTGGAGTAAATAGAGAAATCGGGAAACAAGCTTTCTGTGTTGTGACAGGAACAAACTTCTGGAGAATATTCTCTCCCTATTTTCCATTTCCATTGTTCTGAATTGCTCTTTTAACACATCTTCAGAATGTTTGCCTTTGTTTCTAGCCTTGAGCACTTATCAAATATCAAGGTTGAGAAGAGATCATTGTTAACCATGCTTGTTTGTTTGATCTTCACGACTTTAAAAAGCCTTAAATAAATTTGTATTGAGTTGAGGTGTTAACTATGACAGAACTAATTGTAATGTAAAGTTTTACATTATGTAATTATGTAGTGTGTTTTGTTGACGTTGTCAGTCTTAATTGCAGTGGTTTTTCTAACGTTTCTCACCAAGGACCGCCTTTTCAAATGTTTGATCTACTAAGCACCTCCAGGCAGAGCGATTAAATCTTAAGATGTAAAAAGAGTCTTATATTGATCTAAATTTGACCAAATTATGTCTAAACCGCAACCTAGTATATGCGTTACTATAGTATAAATGAAAATATCTCTTATGAATATGAATACATTCTAAAATTGCAGGTGGCTCGGAATACCGCCTGAATAAGTCCAAGAACCACCAGTGGTAAAATCTACTACAGTTTGGGATACACTGTATTTTCACTGTATTCCAATAAAGATGGGTGGGGAAATTGATAGCTGTATGTGTGTGTGTTTTTGTGTTCTTTAGGATCCCCTTTGAAAACGAGATGATTCATCTCATGAGGCTAATCATTCAATAACATATGTTTATGAAATAAAGATATATAAAAACAGTCACACTTATTATGATTATCAACCAGATATTGCTCTGTAGAAAACAAGTTCTGATGCTGTAAATAAGCAGTACAGTAATAAAGTAAGTAAGTGCTTCATTTGTCATTGTATAATTGTACAACAAAATTGCATTCAGATGTTGGGTTATTCCTGTGCCGCTGCCACTCTGTGGGCCAACCTGACCTGCATGTTTTTGGAGGTAGGGGAAACTAGAGCACCCGGAGGTAACCTGGCTGGCTGCTTTCAGTGCTCCTCTGATTCTCTGAAACAGTGCACTGTCTCCTGGGTTTGTCCCTTTTTCAGTGCATGGTGTTCTGCACTGCCCAGCTCCTCCACCTCTTTCTTCCTCCTGTGCAGCTCCCACCGCGCCTCCTCCTCTCACTCCTTCTCATCTTCATCTCTGGCTGACGCCATTCTTCACCTGATGGCCACCTGTGAACCTTGGCCTTACAGTTGAGACAGGACTGAGTAAACCATCTTCTTACAGTGCATATAATTCTACACATCACAAAATTCGGTCCCAAAATGATGCAGACAGAGCAGGGGAGAATCCAGAGTGTTCGATGATGGAACCCTAGATACTTAGACCATGCAAACTAACTGCACTTAATCTCTGACCATTCAAAGTAGTAGATGTACTGTGATCGCACTCGCAATGGCTCAACTCACCTTTGCAGTAAAAGAGCAGCCAGCCTGAATTGCGCTTTTTAAGGATTATGTATTTGTCTCCATTTTCATAAACCGTAAATATACACTTAAGCAAGAAAATGGCTTTGCATTTAGGTTGAATCTCGTTCTCACACTGCGGCTGACAGAACCAGTCATAACCGCAAGCCCCCAAAGTAATATGGGCAAGAGGAATCCCAAGTGAGGTACAAGAAAATAATACAAATCACGGACATCTGCCATAAAATCATTCTGCTGGTCTCCTAGGGTCACACTGGAGAACATTATAACTCTTAAACCTGTCTGTGTCCAATCCAAAACAGGGGGAAAGAAATAACATTAAGTACTTCTGGCTATACTGGCTGTGTTGAAATCTTAACATCTTGCGTTTGCACCATCTGCGATTGGTCGGAAAGCATTTCAACACTCGAGAGAGGCTGTGCAGTTCAAAGTTCAATTCTCCCTTGTGCCAAAGAAAGTACAAATTGGAGCCAAGAAGTGTGTGGTGAAACCTATATCCCTCAACGGATTCATGCAGCCGCTATTTTCACATGATATTCTTAATATGATGTGGGTGAATATTATACATGAAGCGTAAGCTGTTAAATCAAATGTATGCTTTTGCATTAGAAAAGAACGTTGCAATATCGTGAAATAGATGACATGTAGTAAGAAGTTTAAGAAGTTTAAATCGTAGTAACTGTCACTTAAATAGCGCTTTTCAACCTCCACTGCACTCATAACATGTATTTCAAGAAAGTGTAGCGCCAATACCAGCACCAGACAGAATAATTTCAGCCATTTAACAAGATAAGAGCAGGTTTTAGAGTAAACACGGTAGATCCAATGATACCTCAAGTCCCCCCATTCCTGGAGGAGCCTCAAAGCTCAGCCTGAAGCCAGAAATATCTGCTGAGTTCACGGAGCCTTTGTGGTGAGGCAAAACGTCCACAGTACAAATCATAGACAGTAAATTAAGAATGGACTAAGTGATGGTGGCTCCCCCATAGCGTTCAGCGCGGGCTAACTGAAGCTCACTCATGCTAGCAATTTGGCTAGGTTTTTGGAGCCAGCTCCAAGGGCAACAATAAAAAAATAGCAAAAGGAAAAGATTACGATGTTGTGGGTGTTAAGACAAATACACAGAGGTCAGAATGACAAGCCTGTGTTAAATAATTACTTAAAGAGGGGGAAAAGGTTTCAATGGAAAGTCCATTAGCACAAGGGACTGCTAGAGCCTGCTACCATTTTCTTACAGCTTCAGGAAGCAGCAGGCTATAATCAATCCATTCTTATTTTTAGTCTATGGTGTAAATGTGGACCAGAACAGATGATGACTTAAAAACCTATATCCACAAAAAAAATTAAAATAAAATAATGATAAGAAATGTTCAAATGCACATACACAAATATTTTCATACACCACAGATAAAGGAGAAGAGTTGAGGGTGTTGGGCCAAACCTTGACCAATTGAGCTGCCACATAAGGAACAATGAGCTCCTAACCCTTACAAATATTAGAGTTCCTAAAACATTAACACTTTTTTTATTAAAAAAAAAAAAAAAGAAAGAAAGAAAGAGAGAATTGGAGAAAAGATGTTTTTTTAAGATTTCAGGGCATTTTGAAGAACAATCTTCATCGCTAGTCTCCCACAGAGCCACACAAAAGTGCACCTTTAAGTCATCACCATTTCATGCGATTTGAATATCATTTCACATATTTTTCCTCCGACTTTGTGTGAGAGATTGTTGTATTTTTCACAGCAGACATCCAAACCTATAAGTGGTGGCGGCTAACATTCTTGGCAGGCCACTTTTGGCAGATCAACGCCGTCACTAGCAGAAGCAGTAATTATATGTGAATGTGCTGATGGCCCCACATAACATATTTGAGTGGAGCTCTGAGGCTCAACTCAACATAGCCTGGTTGGGAGCGCTCGGATCGCAATCTTTGTAAGTAGTTTTGTCGATTGAAAAGCAAAAGCAACAGGAAACGTGTATCTGTTGTAGGATATTTCTAACTATTTGATGAATGGATGGACATTGGACAGTCTACGTAGTAAAAAACATAAAATGAAATAATGCTGGCTGGAAAATGTCACTCAGCCCTATTATGCAGAAAGTGCTCAATGTTTATTATGTTTTTTTTTCTTTATGTTGGCTGTACCTCATGACAGTAAATTATCATTTTTGGAAAATTACTTTGCAATTTCCCATAGCATTCAGTCATGATTAGTGCACTTTGGGCTGTTGAATGAATTAGTTTTGTTGGCTCCTTTCCTTTTCAGCTTTAAATAATACATTTCCTGGAATGACCTGTCCACGGAAAGTCGTTTAAAATCACTTTCTTTAACTGTATGGTCTGTATGATGTAGCTGTGCAACTAAATGCGTATGTTTTCTTGTATTTATTTAGACTAAGCTATAAATATTGTTAAATGCTTTGGCATTTTGTGGGATTGGCACTGATGTTTAAGTGAATCTCCAATGCAAATAAACAACAGAAAACTGACAAGCATTTCCAAGCCAATCATAAGGAAAGTGAATAGAAACAGAGTTTAAAAATGTTCAAATTATGTATTTTCCTCCCCCTACATGTTCCAGAAATGTCCTAATGTGTAGAATGAGCCCAGACCTATTCACCACAACTGCCTCTAAAATCCTGCACTGTCACTCAAAAGGTTGTTAATTCGGGTCCGAATTGCCGTCATACACGAGCTTAATATAGAGACTGCAGTCATGGGCGCCGTAAAGGGGTGGAAGGTTAGGACGATTCTAAGGGCCCAGGCTGATGAAGGGCCCAGAAGAGCAGACACTCTTTTTCTTTTCTTATTTCTTTTCTCTTTTTTATACATACGTTAAATGTGCTAGGGCCCCTCATACACTTAATGTGTATTTTGTCCGTTTTGACCATAAATGTAATATTTAACAAACAAACAATGTATTTACTGTTTAAGTCACACCCCTCCCCCTCACAATGGTTCATTCCACCTGCGCTGTCCGAGCTAGGCTCGCTAGCGTAGCGTCTCTTGCTTATTGCATTTGTTATGATGCAGTGCAGATAGTGACACACGCAGGCATGTCACATCAAAAGTCAGGGCATCAAAAACGGAAAGAGAAGACCGAGAACGCCGAAGTCGACAGTATGTCACACAGTTTTTCAAAAAGAAAGGTAGCTTGCCCTATTCCTGTATTCCAAAACTTTCAGACTTGCTTATTTTTGCTGCTACATGACCTGCTTTTATCTAGCTAGCTTAGTAAAATAATTACTGAATTATGATTTACATCCAACAATAATAACATCTCTGCTGTCTCCGGGTTATCATGTCTCGTAGACACAGATTCAGCGGCCGCTGCACACCCACGTCCTCCTTCCCCCGCGGCCCCCGTCCCCGTCTCAGCCAAACAAGGTGAGCCTGAGCGCAAAACTTCACGAAGATTGAAGGCTCTAAGCACGTCTTATCTACTGTGTTCTCCACACGATGATAACTTTACTAAACAAAAAGTAATCTACACGCTTCAAAAATTACAAAATCAGTTTGCCGTGTGTTCTGTGAAGTGACAGTGCTGCTGCTACGATCGATGCTGTCAAACTTGACGTTCTTAATATGAATAAAATGCCCCTTGAAAAAAAATATAAAGTGGAATAAAAAATGTGTCTGTGGTAACCATTGGCTATAATTAGTTTACAAAATAGATATTTTATATTAAGAAAACTAAATAGGCCAATACAAAGTGTGTGTGTGTGTGTGTGTGTGTGTGTGTGTGTGTGTGTGTGTGTGTGTGTGTGTGTGTGTGTGTGTGTGTGTGTACTTTGATGATTTGATACATGATTTTGCCAGCAGAAAGGCACGCCGCTGGGCCATTATAAAGTGATGTTGAACATAACTTTGTTATACCTGGATAACAAACAGTTTATGTCTGGTTCAGTACTTGTTTAGTCCTGGACTGGTTTAGGCCTGGCATTACTCCTGGTGTGTCTTGATTTTCAGCCCTTTTGGCCTAGTTTTAGTCTTGGACTGATTTAGTTATGGGTTAGTTCTAGCTGATGTTTCCTGATTGAGCAGTTGGACCCAGTTAAAGCTTGTTCACGTATATGTCAATATGTGTACATTATGTTCTGTTGTGTTTGCAATTGCAATTGAGATAATAAATATTCTCCTTTTATGTAAACAAGTACATATTTCCATAGTTTTTTCTTGTTTTTGTAGGCTTTTACTCATCAGACATTTTAACTATGCAATGTGCTAAGTATCTTTTTTAAAGTATACAGGGCATGTTTATTGGGTTACATTTATCTGTAAAAATGTAGGGGGCCAGAAATTTTTGTTTCCATAGGGCCCAGAATTTCTGGCGGCACCCCTGACTGCAGTTATGCGTAAGACCTGAGACAAAATTAAACATGTCAATTTTCTAAGCGGATTAAAAGGGGCACTATATTGTGAGGCGTAATAACACCTGGAGTACTTTGAAGATATTACTGCGCAGATGTCGAACATATCTCAGTATGTAAAAACGGTGGCCTATTCCTTTAAGAGGACCTTAAGGGTGCCTAGCTGTAGAATTATCTTGTTTTATGCGACTGGAGTAAAGCAACTGGTAACTGGTACATTTCTGACAAAAAATATGCCTTGGAACACCATTCGAGCAGGTAATTACAACTGAACTCGGAGATGATCTGAGTGGTCCCAGTTGATGACACCAATGGTGACCCCAAGTGGAGAAGAGTAAAACAGTAACAAAAACACTGCATCAGTGATGTGAACATTACTTCTGAGTCACAGCCTTCAAGTTAAGTTAAATTGTACAATAATTTATCCCCGAAGGGAAATTCGTTCTCTGCGTGTACCCATCCTCAGTGCTGCTGGAGAGGCCTATAGGATCAGTGGGCAGCCACCTTAGGCAGACACCTGGGGACCCATCTCCAGATGTGGAGCCAGGCTAATAGTCAGAGACACCTAGCTGGAGGATTAACTCCACACAGAAAGGCACCGGCCGGGGATCCAACTCAGGACCTTCTGTGAAGCATGAGCTCTAACCACTGCGCCACCGTGCCGCCCGTCAATATAATAATAATGTAATGAATTAATTAATCATTCCAGGAAATGTAGCTATTTAGCACGTTTGGAATCTGGTGCAGAGAAAACCGTATATAACGTTAGCATCTTATTAGCTAACTGTTGTAGCATTAAGAGTTTTGTTTACAACTTTATTCAGCTGGAACGCTCTGAGGTCGTATTATGATTTTAAAGTGGGGAAAATCACATTTATCAGTTGCCTGAAATGAAAAGTTACAATCAACTTTATTGTCATTGCTGCACAAGTAAAATTTGAGGCAGGGGTTAGAAGATGAATTTAGTAAAACACAGAGTATAGAGAGTACTGCTTTGAGTATTACCTTTTGCCGGCTGTCATTGAGTAATATAGGGTACTAGCAGTACAGCCACTGGTAGACATGTTTGCCCATTTTCCAAAAGGTTCTGGCAATGCTTATTCAGTCTTTAAACAGGACACTTCAGCCATCTTGCCTCCAGTGTCTTCAATCAATATATTTACATAGACAAAATTATCCCGCTTTACTCCCTGATTATTATTGAATTTCTAAACCATGATTATGTAGGTCTGCTGAATATTTGGCATTTGGAGATACTGTATATCTTTTAGCTCTAATGCTTATTCCCCATAGCTTTATTAATTAGGGCTTTTTCCGCTGCATGCTTATAGATTGAGACAAACGGTTTCTGACCAGTTTCCTCAAAAAATCAAGTCCATAATCAGACAGACAAGCATAGTCAGAGTTCTATGTCCATGTGTGAGTGAGTTGCTGGAGCTTAAAGAGGTAGAAAGGTGCCAGTTTGGGTCCTTTTCTCAAAACGTCTCTTGGCCTCATCCGGTGACACAGTTCTCCTCTCGATGCTCTCCACTTGCTTCAAAGATATGAGATCAGACAGCTGCATGTCACACTCATTGTCCTTTGTTAACAAGTCTAATTTGTGGCCCATTCTGTCGGCCGCCTCTTCCAAGATTTTCAGACAATGGATCTGGCTCCCAACGGGAACTGGAGAATCACGGCTGCTGGCAGACATATTTACACCATCTGTGACGGAGAGCTACGTGCTAACAGATCCTTCACAATCATGCACAATAACGCAATGTCTATAGAAGTAATAACATACTGGTGTTGAAACAATAAACGGAACCTGCTCAATACGACTGTGTACGGCATGTTTCAATTGTTCTCTTTTTTTTTTATCAAGCCAACAATTGTGAGCTCGTTACAAGGGGTATTATGCTAACCAACTTTTTGAGCTTTTGACCATGTTAGAATGTTGTTCTCTCATCAAAAGCATACCCGGATCTGTGTATCTTTGAGTAATCTTTGGATCTCTACCAATGGCAGCCAGATGAGCTGCATGATCTTTATTGAAACGGCTGCTCATCGAAAGGAACCAAGAGGAGGAGTTAGTGGGAGGGGCTTATAGGGGGATTCTGTTTTAGGTCAACATTGCATTTTCTAACCAACAAAGTGTAAGATAGTGATGTGTGTTTGACATTATTACCAACTACCCGCAAAAACCAAATACCCCCTTTCTAAGTTTAAACTGTTATCAAAGGGATGACTTCACAGGAAGCAGGAGGCTATGTATAGTTATATAATATGTTCATAGAAACCTTTAGAATACTTCAGGTTTATGGTCGCTAAAATGGCTATCTCTCTCACATTTTTTTTTTTACAAATATTATTTGAAATATGTGAAAAAAATTTGCCGTTACCCCCCACCTGAACCGGGCACATTGTCTCCAGTTGCTTTACCCAAATCTAAAAGCTTCTTGACTGGAGAGCAACATTGTTAATGAACATAAACCAGCTACTGTATTAGAACTAGCAACCCCCTATATTCTATGGCCATGCATTATAAAGATGCCCACCATGGGAATTGCAATAGCCTTAGAATGTGTGGCTTAGAGCAAATACAAGAGACTATCAGAGGCGGGGACAGATTAAAAAAACTCCTTCAAAGGGAATCCTTTTGGATTTATACCCTCAAAGCCATGGAGTTCCCATTTAGTTAGATTTGTCAGTATTTTTGTAAAATGTATGGGTCTAATTTCAAATAATTATTCACATTTCTCTGTTTAGTCTTGTAAAGAATGTACAGAACAGTGTTTTATATTATACATTGTACATATTTTAATGTTTTGTATTCTGTGTACCAGGTGACAAAGAACACACCCACCTTTGACCAACCCACTTGGGACATGTGACCAATGCTGTAAGCTTATAGCTGTACAGAGGCAGCCATCTCGAGCTTGCCCTGAAGAAGGCCTAGAGCCGAAACACGTTGGCTATGATGTTATCTCATCTAGCCATGTATTAATAAAGGCTTTTTATACTTTTGCAGTTTATTTGATTTTTTATATTGTTAATGCCTCATTTGAAAGCTAAGACCTACAAAAGTGATTGTATACTTTTTGTCGCCGCGTTTATGTTATGTTTGTTTTTTCTCTTTTTTTGTCATATTTTTGTTGTTTTTGTTGTTTTTTCATTGCTTTATTGTCACTTTTTGTCATATTTTCATCGGATTTTTGTTGCTTTTGCACCACGTTTTTTGTTGCTTTTTGTCATGTTTTGTCTCTTTTTGTGTGTCACATTTTTGTTGAGTTTTCGTCCTCGTTTTTTGTCGCTATTTTGATGCTTTTTTTTAAGCTTTTAGTTTTGGGTAAAGCCAAACTGGAGAAAATGTGCTCGGTTCAAGTGGGGGTTAAGAGGTTAAACCTGTGACAAAACGTTCTGCAAGCAAATCATGCTACTTGCCTACATAGGCTTGGCATTAGACCGTGCTTAAAGTACAATCTAAACACAATACAGTCAAATGCAGTGACAATAACTATGATTGAAACGCACTGGTTTGTTTTTGTATAAATGAGCGTTTGGAAAGATGTCTTTGGGATTTGTTGTTCCAATGTGCACGTATCTTTTCAATCACTTCTTGTAAAACGGCGTCTCGTAACGAATTGAATTCCCCATAAAGTGACTCAGATGTTTTTACACGTTATTTACCCATCAGTCTGCCATTAGACTCGATGCCACAAATTCCATGCAAGTAATACACAATATTGTAGCACATTTTTGTTTATTTTGATTAGTCATTAACACTACTGTTTTATCCAGCCAGAAAATAAATGACTTCAAAATAATCCCGTTTATTGGGTCATAAATATCATCAGCCTAGTCGACATAAATTTGTCTCGAATGTTTGCGGCCGAGAGCTTGTTATTCCACATCTGGTGCAGCATATTTTGGAAAATGGGTGCTCATGTTTTACTGCTGAGTGGAAGAGCTGTGATCAGTGGTATGTCCTGAGTTGTGCTTTTTATTAGTTTTACTTGATCAGATTTATAGGAGATAAAAGAGTGGTCCCATCTCTTGTCAACAACAGAAAAGTCGTTAATACTTTTTAAACATTTTCAATAACCCACTTCAGGCGAGACACGGCAGGTGAAAACTTTGATTTTTCAAAGGGTCAATGGGTCAATGTTGAGATTTTATAGCCAGTTTTCTCCTTTAACTATATTTAATGTCAGGGTTAAAAACGAAGTAACTCACCCTCAATGATACTTATTTTATTATGTTTTGTTCTCTAGTGAGCCGGAGATTTCCCAGAAGTATAGTTTAGTTTTAGTTTAGTTTATTTATTTGTTTGAGCAGTTAACCTGCTCAAAGGGAGTGGGCTGAAGCCAAAGGCTTATAAGCGCCCACCCCAAAATAAAAATAATAACATTACATTTAATATTTACAAGGTAGCAAATCATAAACAAAGGAACATAGGGCAAAGTAACAATAAATGATGAACAAGAATAAAACAAAACAACAGCAAAATAAAGAACAAAAGAATGTGCTACTTTTATGTTATAAAGGTGCATTAATACATATTATATTCTGAGATCTTGCTACTTCCCAGTTGTCATTACCATCCTCAATATAATTTAATTTGGGTTTAATTATCATTATTATTATTATATTTGTTTAATTGAGTTATATGTGAAGTAAAGTATAAAAAATATCACTGCGCACCGGCCTGTTTCCCGGCCTGTTTATTTACATAGCACTTTGCAACCAGGAGGACCAAAGTGCTTCACCGAAAGATTTAAAAACACAAAATGATTGCAACCTAGAAACATTTCAGTGTGTTCTAAGTATTAAAATCCACTTTGAAAAGATGAGTCTTTTCAAACTGGCTGAAATGACACTGAAATATGATCTTTTCCTTTCTGGGAGACCGCCATGGCTGAACAGGAGAAATATACAGGTGCATGTGTATGCATAACAAACTTTAGGGACAGCTTTCTCAAATGAGGTTTTACTTACACTCAGACTCCAAACTTTCCAGTTTTGTACTTAACAATATTTTGAAGGATATTTCTGAGGGATTTTTGAAATTCTAATACTTACCCTGATATTGAGCTTTGAATTGCAAAAAAGCAGTGAAATATGTTTTTTTTACTTAGAAAAAGCTTATACAAAAATCTCCACTGAAAAATCTTAGTAAGGAGTATATCCACAAAATGAAATTATATTATTTAGATGTTACTGAAAATATAGCCTTATGAAAACATAAAAGGACATCAAATTTGCAATGCATTTTTCCTCGTATTCATATATCAGTAATCTACCCCACACGGTTCAAATTGATATCTCCAAAAAAAAAACAAATCACCTGCAATGTCTCGCCATAATAGTGTATACGATATTAAATGTGTATGCATTGTGCCAGCATGTAAGAAAAACAAACTTTGAAACATTTGCTCAACTCTACATTTACTGATGATGTTATCCCATATGTTGTTCCTTAGCAATAAGGTGGTCCCAAGTTCAGTGCCTGATCCAGGTGTGTTCTGATAGAGTTTCCATGTTCTCCGGTTTCTCATACCAATCGGGACCTCTCAGGACTTCACTGGAAAGAGATTTGGAATCTCAGTAGGAAAGGTCAGATAACAATACTTCTGTTTAAATATGTACACTGTATATAGTTAAAGAACTAGGATTTGAGCCACTGCTTCTAAGTGTGTGGTCCTCTTCCACAAAGGTCGACTCAGACAATGAAGATAATTCCCATGAACGTGAAAATGAGGCACATCTTGTACTTGTTATTTCTGCAATGTTGTAATTATTGGCAGTGCATTAAAGTTTCAAACACCATTTATGTTTTATACACAGTGACTTTTGTTGCTCTTGGAAACGCCAACTCATGAAGATGTGTTTAGAAAGGCAGACTCTTATTATTGTCATTTGGGTGATGATTACATTAGCCGCCACCAAGTAACTGCTGAGGACAAAAGGCTCGTGTTTATTCCAAGTACAAACCACTTAGCACACGTCGACTGAAGTTCTCTTATAACATGTTAAATACTTAACTATTATATCTTACAGGCAAGTCCATACATTTGGTCTGGTCATAAATGCAATAAGGAAAGCTGCAAGGTCATGACCTACTTTACAATCTAGTGTATAACTTTTTAACTTAAACCTATTGTCAACTTGCTTGACAATAGGTTTAAGTATGTCTTTTCTGTGGTTTCTCTATCATGTTATAACATGATGTTTAGTTGCTATTGGAGGTTTTTCCGAGCCCATAAAAAGCAGAAACTTAACGGAATATGAGTTTGCATTTAACTCAGAGGCCACTATGCTAGTTCTAATCTAAAGAAAACACCTCAAAAATCTGTTTAATCAGTAATGATTTCTTTCCAGCTGAAAACATCTGGATCGTTCATAACTTGGGATGTTTGAAGGCTAAAATTCATTGAACAATCTAACGATCGCCGAAAGAGGGTTCAGATACCCAACAGGCTCGGTTAGAATCGTGAGGCCGTCCTTCCATAGACCCACCAACTGTAGGAGGAGCCATAGAGGACTGGTGCAGTGTGATTTCCCATGACTCAGCATCAGAGAAGTGGAAGAAAATGGATGGATGGATGGATGGATGGATGGATGGATGGATGGATGGATGGATGGATGGATGGATGGATGGATGGACGGACGCCGAAAGGTTTCCCGGACAGCTTGCTAACTGTCCGTATGAGTGTGTGGCACGTGTACGGCGTCTAACCCAGGACCTCCTTCCATGGTGAGGCAAGAACACTAACCACTCTGCCACCCAAATCGTTGAACAGTTTTGGAATTGGTGGGGGTGTGCTCCTTCTATGTTTCAACTTTCATGTGAGCTAAATGGAGAAGAAAAAAAGTTCAGACGTTGAGTTCTGTTATCATCATGACTGCGTAATGGTCTTGGCGAGGTCACAATAGTCAGTGCAGAAATATGCGTGATAGCATCTGAACTTACAAAGTGCACTTGTAGGCACACATTTGTTTGGGTATGCGGCTGACGTAGCTCAAACAATAGTCTTTGTTTTTTAATGGAATCTGGGTCAGTGTCTAAACTAGGCATGCAGTCTCTCACCCTCCATTTCTCTATCCCTCTCGCGTTCTGTCTTAGGTTCAGGTGGTTTTAATGATCTCTCGCCGTCATCCCATTCCAGACTTCGCACCGACTCTCTCCTACGTGGAACACTTCACTACGGACTCAGCACAGTGGACACATGGCCAGCAGTCACATGGGCCACACCCATTATGACATTCAAAGATAGTGTGAAGCAGTAGTCCCCACAGACTGTAGAGACATTATTGTAGAGCAGGGGTCTCCAACATCTGCCTCGCAAGATGATTCAATCCAGTCCCTGACTTGTAGAGCACAAATTCCTGAATATGTAAAAAAAATAAAAATAAAAAAATAAAAAAGTATGTCTCTAGCTCATTCCTGTGCAGAGTTATGAATGTTTAAAGAAATAACCAGAATGCTCACTCCAGCCACTGGGGGAAGTTTAAATAAAGGAAGGAAAGAATTCCACCTGTATCCAGCAGAAGGGACTGACATAAGAAGAGATCAGGATATAAACAATTATAGCCACGTGGTTAATGAACAGTCTGCCCCATTAGTACATACATACATACATACATTAGTAGCTTACCAGCACCGAGTGTGGAGTGAATACATAATGACTACAGTGTAGCAGAAACTTGTGACACAGGCTTGTAAAGTGCAAGTGTAAGCCTTTGTAACTGTCCGGCTCATTATTATCTATTTATTCCTTAATAGCATAATCCCAATCAAAACATCTTTTACTAGAGCTTTTGATTATGTATTCCGGCAATACACTCCCGATATGTTTTGGCCCCCAGTGAAATGTACTTGGAGACCTCTGTTCTAGAGAGATATTTGGTACTTAGTTAAATTTTTTAGACCAACAGTTTATTTAGACTCTGTTTAGTCCTGATTTGATTTTGATCTAGTCCTGATACTTGGAAAGTCAAATATTGTATGTGGTGCATTTGGTGTGAAAAGTTTGATAATTAAACATCTAGAGGCCAGAGGATACTGAATTTCACACCTATAGACAAAGTATCCCATTGAAGGCGGGTATTAGGCAAAACTTTTTACCTTATTACAATGTCAATGTCTCTCGTCAACTAAATAACTGGAGTTGTGCTTCATGCCGCTAGCCCTACGAAATGCGCGGTATAAATTAAGTTGCCTTACCTTGCCTCGCCTTGCCTCTTTCAGTAATCTTTGGCTCTTCACCTGTGGCTGTTCTCCGGAAAAGCTCCTCCTGAGGTCCTACGTATCCAGGAAACTCTTTACTGACCTCTCGATCTCTTGCTAAGCTTAATGCTTTCATTACAAAGTGAAAATAGTTGTTATTGCTTCACTTGCCATTTCTTAGTAGCCATATATGATTCGTCCACTGTATCGACAACAGTTGTCCCCAACTATGTAACACTGTTGTTCTTATTTCTTCAGACAAACGAACAGCGACTGGGGTAGTTTTTGGTTCCATTCCTCTATCAATCAGAATTTTGGAATCTAAAGTCACTACTTCAAAAAACTACCCATAAATGATGGCATTTAAATAGAATGCACCCCCACATTAGTCTGGGTTCTGCACCAACTGTTCCTTTTGGACCTGGATGGTAGTGAAACGCTCTTCAGCACATTTCCTCCTCGGCTAATATCTTCTGGACAGTGCCAGAGCCAGTAAAAACATGCTCATGCTCTGCAGGCCATCACGCTGGGTCACTTCCAACACTCTTTCACAATTTATGGAAAAATATAAGTGGAGGTATACCAGGAGACAAAACGGTTTAAGCGCTTGCACTGGGTGATGGTATTTGACTGGCACAAAAAGCAAATGTAGCTTTCAACTTTTGCTGTAATAAATCACAAGCGCAGAGGAGAGAAATTGGACTTCTCTGAAATCTCTCTTTTGACTGAGTGTGAGAGCGAGATTTGTTCCAAAGAGTTGTCATGGCTGCCATTGAAAAGATGGTGTGCGGCGATTTTTATAGAAGCCTTTGCAAACTGCAGAGACAATAGCACTTCATAGCAGTGATGAACAGCATGCAGGTATTTGGCCAAGGAAACGATGTTTTTGAATTTTTGTCCATAAAACTCAAGTTGACCTATGGAGGGAGACACGGCAGGTTAAGTCAGAGTAAAAAAGAGACCAAGCTCACCCTTTACTATGCTTATTAATTATGTTTTCTTGACTTGACCGCCATAGTTTTTCAGGAAGTCAGTACAGCTATGCTTACATTCACAAATATTGACAGGTTTGGTATCCACGTGTAGCAGGAAAGGCAACCGAAATGATGCTGCAATCCAAATATCCAAAAGATATCCAAAATACTTAAAGCATGGTTGGTCACGAAGATGCTTTTTGCACTAAAACACTTCAGTTAAGGCTCTCTTAGGCATGAAGGAAACAAAACACTTCAGTCATACTTTTTCCATAAGAAAGAAAAAAGAAAAGAAAAGGTAGAGTAATATGGAACATTTTCTCAAAACTCAAAATCATCCGAGCAGTTCAAGATTTTACATCTAGATCATCAGATGTAAAGCTTGGAAAGCTTGGAAAGCTTCTTGATTTTGGATGGAAGACGTCTCAATGGATAAGCCCTTTCTATACTGGTGTTCTCGTTACAGTCTTCATGATGTTTTGACATCAGAACCGCCCTAAATGAAACCGATCTCTCGTCTGTTTGGGCTCTCGGTGGATGTGTTGAGAGCCACAGCCCAGACCAGATTCCCCATAGCCAATGCACAGACCTCTACTCCTTCCTTCCTGTCTCCTTGTTTCCTTTCCTCGCGTCTTCCCAGGGACTATTGCTCCACTGGAAATCCCCGTTTCTGTTGAAAGACAGCTCTCATCAAAAGACCATGGGATGGAGACTGAAATGAGGACAAGTATCAACATTTTTCTAAATGGCTACTGGAGGAAAATACTGTGAGAGAAAGAAGGGAATACACGTTCTTATAAAGGATAAAGTTTTAGAATGCCCAGTAATACCTGACAAGGGGGGCTAATGATAATTATAACAAAAGAGACTTCAGCACATTTGTGTTCAGTAAGTCAACTTCTTTTCTGGTCATTCTGACTGGTTTGGAAGGACATGTATTTTACTTTTTAATCTAAATTATCTGTCAAAAAAGAACATATATATAACAGGGATTGAGAGAATGTATTACAATAATGATTAAAAAAAGACATTACAAATCTTGTGAAATAACAAGCTTTTTAAAGTCCAAATGGCTATTTTAGGTATTGATCCTCATATATAAAACATAAATGATTCAAACTGTCCTTGAGCACTTGAGAGACTTCAACAAGTCCATTTTGCTTTAATATACTTTGAAATGAAACAGAACAAAATACAATAGAATTGAATAGAAACACTATATGTTTGTTAAGTGTGACATCACAACTTCCGCTTCCGGGTCCTAGCAGACGGGCAAATATGCGAGAAAAAAACATAAAAAACTCTTAAAAACAACCATCAATATTTCTGAAACTCAACAGAGAGTTACTGAAGCTACTTATTTCTCAGACTCATTAGCCAAAAATGCCGCACCTACTGCTAAAAAAAGTCATATTTACTAAAGTCGCTACTTCTGGGTTTAGCGGAGCTGCTGCGCCGTTAGCATTTTTCTCCGCTAACCTGGATGTAGCGATTTTGGTAAATATTACTTTTATAGCAGTAGGTACAGCTTTTTGGCTAATGGGCCTGATAAATAAGTATGTTCAGTAACTGTTGAATTTCAGAAATATTAATTGTGGTATTAAAGAGTTTTTTGTAGTTTCTGCGGACCCGAAAGTAGAGCTGTGACGTCACCACTTAACAAACGTATTTGTCTATTAAAGTGACTGTCTTTAGTCACTGTCTGTAAGATTGCAAAGTGAGGAAAGAGAGAAATTTCAAAAGTAAACAATCAAGCTCCCACCCCCTTCCCTCCTGATTGGACCTGACAGGCCGGTTCACGGGAGAGCTCGTCTCATTGGTCAAAGTTAAAGGGATACTTCGGGATTTTTGACATAGGGCCTCATTTCCTAGTTATCCAGAGTGTTGCTGATGTCTGGAGATATTTTTTTCTTAAATTCATGCAGTTCTTATATTTGAAGAGTCTAGTTGCGCTAGGCTAGAGCAAGGCTAAAGCATTTCTATGGTAACGCTAGCCCGCATTAAAAAACAGTCTGGCGCACTCCACAGTGTACCTGAGGTAAATCACTTATAACGCCAGATTAACAATATAAATGTCTGTGTCGATAGGTTAATTTTAACCATTTTGCGTTTAAAATAACTTATATTTGAGCGGCATCAGCTTCGTGGCTGTAAGCGAAGGCAGCGGCGGAGTGATCTGCGAGAAAATAGTCCCTCAAAATGCGGTAATTCATGTGATACAAGGTCAGTTTTATTAAAACAATTATTCTATTAACACAGACATTTATATGGTTAGTCTGGTGTTATAAGTGATTTACCTCAGGTGCACTGTGGAGTGAGTCAGACTGTTTTTAATGCAGGCTAGCGTTTACCATAGAATGCTTTAGCCTTGCTCTAGGCTAGCGCAACTAGACTCTTCAAATATAAGAACTGCATGAATTTAAGAAAAAAATATCTCCAGACATCAACAACGCTCTGGGTAAGGAAATTAGGCCTATGTCAAAAATCCGAAGTATCCCTTTAAGGCACAAGGGATTGAAATTAGTCGCTGAGATCATCAAAGGAATGGAATTGTTTAATGTTACTGATGTCAAAGTACAGGCCCAGGTGGTCAATTATTTGCAATCTTTTCTATTTGTAAAACATTTAAGCTTACAATCACTTTAAAAACAGAAAATTGTCACATCTGCCCCAAAACACTTAAAAACTGTATAACAAACAGAAGAAACTGAATCAAAATCCTCTGGTACTGCCAATCACTATAGTCAAAGCTATTCAAAGGAAAATAAATATCCCCCCAAAAAGAAGTTATCCAATACAGGCAGTATTAGCAGGTTTCCTTGTCAAGCCGACAATAACTCAAAGTTTATGTATCTTTACAAAATGTCTGCACTATTCAGTGGTGATGAAAGAACAAATTCTCATTTCCAAAATGTTGTGTTGTGACATCTTGTCATGAAGCCGAAATGTGTTTGTTGATATAGCGCGTTTGCAGAATGTTTGAAATTTAATTGGCAGTTGATTTATTTTTATTTCTGTGTGGCAAATTGCTTTTTTCATCTTTTTGCAAAATATTTTCAGGCCAACAATATTGTTCAGAATGATGTATTGTAGGTAACCAGGGTGAAATATCAAGCCTATCAGGGTATATTATTAACACCAAAGTGCACTTTTAGCATTTGCAAAAGTGGGCTAACAACCAACTTTCCTACCTTGCCATTGAGAAAGGCAAACAGAACGGAAACCACTGACTAATAAAATGTCTGCGGCGGCGGGAGCAATGAAAGCCTCTGCGTTTATTCAGCGTAATTAATATAAAAGTATATGAGTATCTGTGACATGTCCCGATGCTGGGCCATAACTTCGCAAAGTCAGTCTCGGTTTGCACATCATTTCAAATTACAGCTTTATATAACGCTGTTTACAATCCGCTTCCTTTATTTTACAAGCCGCGGTATCGAATAGCTCTCTCTGTCTCCGTCCTCCAAATCTGGTCTTTATGGTCAAAGCTTTTGCATGCAGAAGAAGAGCAAACATTTACCAAGATTTGCTCAATTATCCTTTGTGGAATAAATAGGACTTATAACAGACATTTTATCATAACATCCTTTTAACCTCAACGTGACATTTCTTCCTTTTGAAGAAAAGTACTCTCATTTAGTCGCAGTAGTGCATATTCTACAAGCCCTTAAAAGATGTATACCAGCTTGTGCTATATCTTACCATAGTTTACTCCACTCAAGAAATAACTTACAGTAATCTTCATTGTACTTTAAACACATTCAAGTCTGAATGATTAGATTAGATTAGCATTGTCTCTTTATTAAGAAATAGAGGGACTCCAGGGCAAGTACAAAAAAGTTAGGTCTCACCAAAAACCTCTACGAACTTACAATATGTGGATATTTGACTTCCCTTGGCTTCCAAAGTGGATCATTCTCATATCATCCCGGCTGAGGTCATATCCCTCCGTTTTCGTTTTTTGCTCAGCACATATGGAGGCCCACTGGTTTGTGTTTTGTGAGGGCGTTATCGTGTGGCAGTGCAGCAGTAGCGAGGTGGCGCCCCGGAGTGAGACTGTGAAACGTTATTATTTAGTTCCATTCCAGTGATCTGTGAATGTGTGAAGGACAGCAGGGCACGGGGAGGAGAGGAGGGCCTGGCTTCAACACGTACCGATAAACTGTAGATCTGGACTCATGGCTGTCATTGTGTGCACCTCCAGAATGTCCAGTATGTCCATTTGACCCATCCTTCAGTGTTTTTGCCAGTTTCCAAAGTACCCAGAAGTAACCAAACAACTAACAACACAGGGACGGCATGCGAACTTCACATGGAAAAGCCAAAGACAGGTCCAGGAATTTGAACAAGGGACCTCAGTTCCCTAGTTCGATTGGTTGCCAGATCTATCAAAAAGCGGTCAAAACACTGTTACATAGCCGCATGCCTTGTCTGCATTCATTTTACTACACAAAGCCTTGGCCAAACCAAGCGCAGCCCCACTGGAGAAGCCGGCCATTAATATATATGCGTTAATGGCTGATTTGCGGCGTTCGACATGGAAATAAAGTGCGATGGCCGCCCTGCAGATGGGCCTATTGTTTTGGATTATGCAGACAAATTTTAGCCTCGCCAAATGGATAATGACCGACCAGACGAGTGAGAATCATTGAATAAACAGTGTGTAAGGACAGCAAGTTCTATGACAGGAGGATCGAGGACATGGTTATTCTGTGTGTTAAAGTCGGGCTGTGAATTTGCTCCGCTGTTGCACTCCTTTGACATGAACCATGTGTTTGTGCCGTTATTAAACGCGTTTGGCTTGACAGATGCTGTCCGCGTTTGACTTGTGTTGCACAGTGACAGTAGGATGTTACTTTGTTTGGGGTTGAGCTGGTGTCACAGTCCAAAGGCTGGTTTATTTGGTTTGTGTAACCCTGTCACGCGCTGCTATAACCTCGAATAGTTTGTTGACAGTAGAGGTTGGTATAGGTGCAATTTGCTGCTGTAGCTACAATAATGCTCAAGACTATGAGATATATAGGGACATATTATTTTATACAATTTCAGTAAACAGTTTCAGCGCCCTTGTTTGCAACCCAGGATGTACTCTGTTGCTTGTGTGGAGTCAGAAGCATGTCTGAAACAGGGACATTCATGGCTTGGGGACTGGGGGATTACAATGCGAGGATCAGCGGATACAGTGATCTAGGTAAAACATGTAGGCCAAGGCTACATAAAACTGTATTGAACTGTGGTTCCTAAATGGTGTAGTTGATGATTATTTCCATTTTGCTTCAGCTGATCCCCCCCTGATAATAAATGGACACCTTGGCCACCCCCAGCAAAAATGCTCTGGCTCTATACCACTGTTACTCTATATTATTGAGATATTATCTTGTTTTAGCTCTTCTTGCTAGTGCCCTCTGTGATTCTATAAACAAGCAACGCCTGGTCAAGTTAGTGCTGCAACACATATCAAAAGGTTTCCTCTTTTTTTTTGCCCAAAATTGCCTGATAAAAACTTTTTCCCACTCTTCTAACTACTATTTGCAGAGTAGGATCATGTTCCCAGTAACCTCTGTGGTAATAGCGCCAATAACTCACCATTAGCCACAAGTGTTAGCTGCACTCCACCGGCCCTGACTAACTGTACTTGAAGGTGGAGTTTCAGTTTGAGGACAGATCACGGGTAATGTCTGCGGCTAAGCACACTGACACAATTACTTGAACCATTAAGGCCGGTGTAGGCTTACACTACAGCGGTGATTAAATTAATGCTCAGGGAGACGAGGCGAAGGAGGGGTGGGCGTCTCCTAACTGCCAATTACGGCCCACTCGAACCACTGGACCGCGTTATCTAATGAGCATGTATTTGAAAGTGACAAAACAAAAAGACGGGGTGAGTGGTAGGCATGTGCACCGCCAAACTTTAACCCCCTGCTGCCTATAAAATACTGGTTACATGCTGGCATTTATATATATCTTTATAATATTTCACTTTTTCATTGCACATAAAATAGTTTGTTTTACTTGTTTGGATATTTATTTTGTTCTTGTTTAAAGGCACCCCCCCGTGAGTTAAATCAAGCTTAATCTTCTGTATTCTATTCTTCTTCTTATTGTATAATGTTACATTAGATGAGCGGTCTCTTTATTACTGTTTTCTATGAATACGTAAATTTGGCTGTCTGTAACAGTCATAAAGCCCTGGGGTAGACTGACTGAAGCGAGGCAACCAGTCTGTGCATCAGCTCCAACCACTCACTCACTCACTACAGTTTCCTGGTGTTCCCAAACGGTCTCCCATCCAAGTACCGACCAGGCTCTTCCCTGCTGAGCTTCCGAGATCTGACGGGATCAGGCATAGCAAAGGCGGTATGGCCTATAAATAACACAAAAAGGAAGGCGAGCATAACAATGAATGCAAATATTACAATTTACATAGATTTCCAAACAGGTTTCTCAAAACTCAGTATGACATTGCTGCATTTATGTGTAACAAGACCTATATTTTCCCGGAAACTAACGGGTAATGAAAAACTTTAGAGCCATCATCTGCCCAAGGACAGAGCCTGTAACTACCAGTAAAGTAACCAATTTTGAATAGAACAGATGCAATTTAGTGCAATCTGGTGTATTTTAGACAACCATATTTTATTGTAATCAGTCTCATTACCCAGTAATAAAATCAGAAAACAGCCAAAGTTATAATAATCTAGAATGGAAGTATTGTTGCACTTTTTAAAGGTACACTGCGTAACATTTTGGACTATGCTGTTTCCGGTAAAACAAATGACCAGCTCAACACAGAAATGCTATTACTGCAGTGGGTAATCAAAGAATGGATTTGGATGAGAAACTAACCTAAAAATCTCAAATTCTAGGAGACGTACCCACTCCTGGTAAAGTTTACTGTCGTATCTTAGGAGAGGTGAGCCTCATAAATGTTTGTTTGTACATTTATGTGGTATTTTACAATGATGCAAATATCTGTCATAAAATAAATGCTTGTATTTCAATTTTATTTATTGAGTAAAATTCTATGCGGTGTGGCTTTAAGTTAATTGATATGATCTAATTTATTATTGGATTTAAATGTAATGAGAGTTTTTTTTTTCATTTAAGCGCAGATTTTTTTACTCACCAACTCTTACTTTTTGCAGTGTTTAAAGCTACAATTACTTTTATGATATTACTATACTATACCGGAAAATCCGCCTGTGCTCATAGGCTATCGTCTGTTATAGTGGCGCTAGCCGCCGTTAGCTTTGCCCGTTAGCTTGTTAGCTGCTTCGAGGAGGGGACACAGGCTCCAGACAACACTGAAACTAAAACCTTTGTCAGGACTTGGGAAATATTGGCCCTCATTTATCAAACTCGGATACGTGAAATTAGAGCGTGTGAGGTCACAATCTGCTTCTGCATTTATCAATCTGAAACAATCTGGGAAAAAACATGGGCTCAAATCCTATGCCAGGTCAGGAGGTGGTGTACATATAGAACACGGGGAAATTTGGAAAGTTTACACATATTAGCTGCAAAAAAACACACAAGTAAAATAAATGGTGAAAAAGCTCTTAAAGTTAATTGAACCTGTGTAATGCTTTTCAAGATACTCAAAGTGCTTCATATTCCCACAGTCACACAGATAAGGTGGATGAAGTGTTTTGCCCAAGGACACAACAGTGTGCATGCAATGCGTTACCAGACTGGTCTTAAATCAATATTTAGAAGGAAAAAATATAACAGATCCCAAAGATTCAAGCTTCTAGGGAGGAAGGAGGTTACAACATTTCCTCATTCTTGTTTTTCTCTGTCTATTCTACTCAGAGAAAGTGAGTCTGTCTAAGGCCAGGCTACTCAAACGGCACCTTGGATTTGTTAACATGTCGTTAGCTAAAAATAAAAGCTTGTATTTCATGTGTAAGGCCCCAAATCCACACTGCAGCCAGCAGATCGTGCAACTTTATAGCTACACTTAAAAACAAGTTCAGTCTACTAGCATTTCAACTTGGATAGACTCAAACAGACAAAAGCAATGATTAGAAAGGTTTATGGACATTACACTGTAAAATGTAAATTGTTTCAACTTAAAAAACTAATTTCAAGGCTGCCAAGAAAGTCGATTTGAAATTTGAGATTCACCTCTTTCGTTCAATTGTATTCTTAGGTTGACACAACTGATTTAATTTGTAACTGACGTTTTTCACTTCAGACAACTGGAAACAGTTATGTCAACCCAAGAATACAATTGAACGAAAGAGGTGAATCTCAATTTCAAATCGACTACATTGTAAAATGGTTATTGGTTACAGATAAAATTTCTTGGCAGCCCTTGAAATTAGTTTTTTGAGTTGAAACAAATTTTACATTTACAGTGTATGTATGTTTTTGGCGATGAGACAATCAGCAGACATCAGATATACACATTAAATTTAGTATGGATGGGCAGGTCAGAGTTGGAGATGTAATACCCGGAGCCTGGACACTGGTGGTGGTATGAGAGGCCTGAGAAGGATGCAGCAGGGAGAGCCGTAGACTGAAGAGGCGGAGACGGCGCGGAGGTGGGTCGCAGCACAGCTGGGGAAGCGAACAAACTATGAATGCCGGAGGCTTAAAATCAGAACCAAGGGCGACGATAGGCTGCTACGAAGGTGTGGCTCTGTGCTGATAGACACGATCATTGGCTGGAGGTAGGTGATGCTGGAATTGGTCTCCCAGATTGAATTTACACCACACTATGGACAAAATAGACTGCCTGACCAACACAGTATGCTCAGAGAATGAGATCATCGGGCTCAAATTGTGAAAGAGTGGTTCAGGGAGCACGGTGCATCATTTTCACACATGGATTGGCCACAGAGTCCAAATCTTAACCCCACTGAGAGTCTTTTGGGATGTGCTGGAAAAAGCTTTGCACAGAGGCCACACTCTCCCATCATCAAAACAAGATCCTGGTGAAAAACAAATGCAACACTGGGTCTTTGACATTGCAGAAGATTAGAATATTAGAGCAAACGTTGTTTTTTGTCAGGCGGCGTATGAAAAATACTACCATTGGCCTGTAATACTCTATAGTGACTTCCCACGCACCACACACCCACTCGCATGTGCAGAGGGGTGTATGATGGTTAAACATGGTGTTCATTAGGGCTAATAGTATCTGGTTTGAGTGCACACTTGATATGAGGAGGCAGACCACGCTTCACCTGCGGGCCCCATGCTCACAGGCTCCGGGTTCACAGTAATGGAAGCAGGTCAGTAGTTACAGGAGACATTTTTAAGTGCACAATTTTACAGGGTCGTAACTGGATACCGTGGGCTAAAACGGCAACCAGCAATGAGGTACAGACAAGCCCTGGTTTAAAAGTAAAAGGAACTTCAAGACATTATTAGCCATCAGGTATTTTGACAAACTTAAAGGCCCTGTACCTGATGTGGCAACCGAGGGGTTAACAGACTATAAATTAGAATTGTTTAATTGTAAACTCTCCAACAACGCCACCCCAGACTTCCTGGGAAATAAAGTATTACCGCTTAGAGGCACGCAAGTAAGTATATTGACAGTTCAAGACTCCGGTTCCATTTAGTTACAAAACCTTTATTTTGCACATGTAGAAAACAATTAATTTAATTCAACACAATTCATGGTTGATTTCGTTCACCATGGTTGATTCTTAAAATCCTTCTTGATTTAAAAAGCGCTATGAACAGTCATTAAAATAAAGCTCTGTTTAAAACCAACTGCCTGCCTGGCAAACAAGACCCAGGGCACGTGGCGGGCGTACAAGCGACCTGGACCGCGGCGCCAGCCTCCAGGCACTCAGGCCCAGTGAGACTGCAGGAGAAAACGTCCGACTCGGAGGTACACGGGCGCAGAGCGCAAACGCGCACGAAACAAAACAGAACAAGGTGAAACAGAACAAAACGAAACAGCAGAGGCAACGTGCCAGTGCCACTGCAGACCACTGAGGACACCTACAAAAAATGAATTTGGATTACTAACTAAACCTGGATTAAAAACAGAGGAGCTACAAAATAACTAAGGAAAAACATACCGCTGAAAGTGCTTGACTGCGCACGGACCAAGACTGGTTGAAGTGGAGGAGCAGAGTGCACAGAAGGCCTGCAGCGTGGCTGTAACCAAACCGCTGGTTAGTAGTGACTTTTAGGACGTTTGAAACCGGCATAGAAGAGTGAATGGGCCGAGGTGATAGTTACCTTTACGAAGGCGTCACGCTGCACGCACAGAGAAGGTGGCGAGCGATAGCGTGCAGCAGTGCGGAGCTCACGGACAACAGCGGCACTAAAAGCAGTACAAAGTGGCTGCTTAGTGGACGGTTTATGTTAAAGCGTTACAGTATTTTAGGAATTTGGGCATAAAATGTAATCTACCTGGAGCTGGAGGACAAGGCGGCCAACACAGAAGACCCGGAAGAGCGTATGGGGCAAAGAGGAGTGAACGAGAATGGGAGCGCTTATATAGTCCACCAAGCCAGCGCAACGGGGTGGCAGGTAAGAGCGCACCCAACACAGACCTCCAAAGCGCGTCTTACCACATTCTACCCCCCCGGTTTGCATCGTCGCCCCGACGATGGACATACTCGCCTAACACCATGGCCTAAAGACTACACCTGCGGCACTGGACGAAGAGGAAGCAAAATGTCCTCCCCTGGCCGTGGCCGAACGGTGTGATGACCTTGGGAGATGATGAACGTTAGCATGCTGTCCAGCCGTTGAGCGAGCGGATCTACGCGGGGTCACCTCACTAAGGCCAGGAGCGGCGGTCCATGCCACTGGTGCAGGTTGCCCATTTGTCGCTCCAGAAGGAGAAGCCAGAGAAGGTCCCTGAGCTGCCGGAACTGGTGTGAGAGCT
This sequence comes from Neogobius melanostomus, assembly GCA_007210695.1. NCBI lineage: Eukaryota > Metazoa > Chordata > Actinopteri > Gobiiformes > Gobiidae > Neogobius > Neogobius melanostomus. The sequence goes on along the minus strand of VHKM01000006.1, from coordinate 3,094,708 downwards.
GCAAAGGCTGTGGAGTGGTCTGAGTCACAGCAACGTGTTGATTTGGAAGAACGGAGGGAGGTTCCCGAGTAGGCTGTGGCCTTAGAAACAGGTCACCATCCAAGGACTCGAGAGAAGATTTGTCACCTGCTGGTGGCTGTTCACCAGAATCACCAGATGAAGTCTCAACCGCAACGCAAGGTGTATCAAAGCTGACCAAGGCCTTAAGCAAAGAGCGATGTACCCGCTTAACCTTACTGTGGTCCTCGACAGGGGCCACAGTATACACAGAACCTTGTTCCTTCGGGGCCTGCATGACCCGGTAGGTCACCGAACTCCACAAGTCCTGAGTCTTCTGGCGACCTCTGAAAGCACAGTTGCGCAAAAGTACAAGCTGACCCTCCTGAAGGGGTGCGTCCCGCACATGTTTGTCGTAGTTGGTCTTGCGACGGTGGGCCGAAGCCCTCAAGCGCTCACGAGCCCCTTCGAAAGCGACTTCTAGCCGTGCTTGATGTTCTTGAACCCACTCGTTGACACTCCCTGCCACCGGTTCCCGCACCTGCCCCAGAAAGAAATCAACGGGGAGCCGAGGTTCTTGCCCGAACATCAAGAAATAAGGCGATTCCCCCGTTGACTGGTGAGGGGTTGTGTTGTAAGCGAACAGAACCTCCGGTAAGCAGGAGCTCCAATCTCGTTTTCGCGAAGTGGGCAAAGCACGCAATAGATTGTGAAGCGTCCTGTTGAAGCGCTCGCACTGCCCGTTACCACCTGGGTGATAGGGCGTAGTGCGAGACTTCATGACCCATACAGACTGCACAACTGTTGAATCAAGGCACTTTCGAAGTTGCGGCCCTGGTCCGAGTGGATACGAGCGGGACACCAAGCTTTGTAAACCACTCGGATACCAGAACCTGAGCTACGGTAGAAGCACGTTGGTCTCTGGTGGGAATGGCCAAGGTATACTTACTAAAAACATCGGTCATCACCAGGACGTTTTCCAAACCAGTTGGAGTAGGCTCAAGCAGGGTGAAATCGATGGCAACGATTTCATTCGGCCGAGAGGCCAACAAGTGACCCAAGTAACTGTGAGGAGCAGGTTGGTTGTTCTTGGCGAACTGGCAACGCTCACAGGCATGGCACCAACGAGCTACCTCTCGTGACATCCCGGGCCAGTAGCAGCGAGCGTGCAACAAGGCCAGGGTTCTGTCCACTCCTTGATGCCCATGTTCTTGGTGCACTTGTCTTAGGACATCCTGGATCAAGGCCCTTGGCAATAGAACTTGATAGACGGGCCCACTGCCATCCGAACGGAACACCCGTCGGTACAGAAGCCCGTCCAGTACCACCAGATGGTCCCACTGTCCAAGTAGGGTAAGGGCAGGTTGGGAAAAGCCTTTCCGCTCGTCAGGAGTGGGCCGTCGTTTCTGCTGCCAAAATGCCATGACTTCCTGGATGACCGGGTCTCCCTGTTGGAGAACATGGAGGTCGGCAGGAACACAGTGCGGAAAGACCGATACCACGGACTGTGACGCCTGTGCCTGCTGACCTTGCAGGGCTTGTTGAAGTGGAGAAGGTAGGGAAGTACCTGGCGCCAAGGGTGCTAGGGCCTGCGAGGACCAGGGTTGCCGAGAGAGGGCATCAGCGTTCTTATTGCTCTTCCCCGACCGATACTTAAGCTCAAAGTCAAAGGAGGCAAGCTGAGCAGCCCAGCGCTGTTCTACAGCCCTAGCTTCGCAGACAACAGGTGGCTCAATGGGTTGTTGTCGGTGTAGACAACACACTTCTGCCCCAACAGGTACTCCCTGAATTTCTCCGTGAGAGCCCACTTGAGACCCAACAGCTCCAACTTCATCGAACTGTAATTCGACATGTTCCGCTCAGTCGGTCTTAACCCACGACTGGCGTAAGCTATTGGTCTTATTCTGCCCTCATGCTCCTGTGAAAGCACAGCACCCAATCCGCTGTGGCTGGCGTCGATCTCCAGGATGAAAGGATGGGAGAAATCGGCGTATGCCAAGACTGGAGTGGAGGTGAGCTTGGCCTTAAGGGCTTCAAAGCTTTGTTGGCACTCCTCGGTCCAATCTCCAGCAGTGATTGGGGCTGTCTTCTTTCCTTTGGAGAGCTTACCTGTGAGCTCTGCTACCCTGCGATGCAGAGGAGCAGCCAACTTTGCAAACCCCTCCACAAATCGACGGTAGTAGCTAGCGAATCCTAAAATGATCGCAGCTCCGTGGCTGTGGTGGGCGTGGGCCAATCAGCTACTACCTCGATTTTGCTTGGGTCAGTGGCTACTCCCCGATCAGAGATGACATGCCCAAGGTAGTTCACCTCTGTCCGGAAAAAGCTGCACTTACTCAGCTTTGCCTTCAGACCTTCCTTTTGCAGCCGACCCAGCACCACGGCCAGCCTCTCCAAATGTTGCTGGACCGTGGATGAATACACCACAATGTCATCCAGGTACAAGAGGAGAGACTGGCACTGTTGGTCCCCAAAGATGCGTTGCATCAGACGTTGGAAGGTGCTGGGGGCATTGCATAGCCCGAAAGGCATGCGATTCCACTCAAATAGCCCAAACGGCGTACAAAACGCAGTTTTGTGCCGATCGCTCTTGGTGACAGGTACCTGGTTGTATCCGCTGGCTAGATCCATAGTGGAAAACCAGCGGGCACCTGTCAGAGCATCGAGGGATTCCTCTATGCGGGGTAGTGGAAACGCATCCTTTCGGGTTTTGCTGTTCAGTGGCGGTAGTCAACGCACAGTCTGAGGCTTCCATCCTTTTTCCGGACGAGAACGATGGGGGAGGCGTAGGGACTGGAACTTTCGGTAATCACCTGCGCCTCCAAGAGCCGATGGATCTGCTCTTTAACGAGCTCATACTCTGAGGGAGGTATCCGACATACCGCTGCCGGACTGGCACATCATCCGTGAGAGGGATGTCATGGGTGACCAAGTTGGTACAGCCCAAGTCCTGGTCATGGGCAGCGAACACGGACGTATACCTCCTTAAGAGAGATCGCACCTGGTCCTGCTCCTCACTGGACAAAAGAGACAGATCTAATCCCTCAAAAACGTCCGACACACAGGTGGTGGCAGTCTGCGATGAGGCGGACGCGGCTGCAGCTGACACCTCCGTCACACCCGCAGGCAAGCTCACCACGTTTACTAGGTCCAGCGTACCTACAACAGTGCGAGGATGCAGCAGGACCTCGGTGGTCCCTACGTTAACTACTGGGACATAAGCGGTCCCACGATCTACCCGAACCAACGATGGAGAAGCCAGTAGTCCAGCCGGTAAGCCAGACTCCGAAGGTTCGAAAAGCGCAGATGTACCACTATACTGCTCCGAACATGTAGTAGGCACCATCTTCATCGCACCCGCTGGAATGCGGCAAACTTGTTTTCTCCGCACCCTGACTCTACCTGGTCGTGTTGGAAGTGGCTTCTGATAAGCCGAATGACACTGCTGAAGGGCAGCGACCAAAGAGTTAGGGGACGCAACTACGGGAGCTGTGTCAAACAAGGAGGGTCCGTATTGACCGAAAAGCTCTCTGTAGCACTTCTGGATGACATTCATACCAAGCACGCCAGGAACCTGCACAGGCATACTGGGTGGATCTCGTACGACCAGTACACCACACCGAGGCATTAACTTCCCACAAAGCTCAACGTCTAGTTCTAAATAGCCAAGATAGGGAATGGCCAAGCCATTGGCAGCTCTGAGCTGTAGCCAGTGACATGCCTGAAGACGCTCTTTACCCCAAGACTCAAAATGCTCTCGAAAGAAACCCTCTGTGATGGTGACACCATGGACCCTGTGTCGAGCAAACACGGTACCTTTACGCCAGCCATGTCTACATCAATGTGTGGGCAAGAAGCGATTAGTTTTGGAACTGTAACGGAACGACTAGAGACATTTCCCGAGCCAGTAGGAACCCCACCCGAGCTGTGGCTCTGCAGCTCAGTGGGCGCTAGTTTCCCGACTGCTGTTCCAAACGGGTGTGATCCGGCAGCAAGGGCGGTTGGTGAGCAGGACCACGTGATCCTCGGCAGTTCCTGGCCATATGTCCAGGTCGGTGGCACCGGTGACAGATGACAGGCGCTGGGCGATGAGGGGAGTGACTACGCGATGACTCTGTCTGCAGGAGGGCAATGCTCTGGTGAGCCGATCAAGCTGTTCTTGCTGCCGTTTTAGGAGCTCCTTCATTTCGCTTACCTCCGACTGGGAGGGTAGGTGGCTTTCGGTGTGCCACTGTGCACAGCGTATTGGAGGCCATATGCTGAAGGCACCGAATTACTCCGACCCGTGCGCTGGCTGGAAGACCCTCACGCTCCCATCTCATTGCTTCCTCTCTGGCCGCAAGCAAGGTCGCTGTTGGATTTTGACGAACGTATTGTTTTAGCATGCGACGCAAGGCACCATCGAGCACATGCTCGATAAATTGATCGCGCAACAATACCTCAGAATTGGGCATGTTGTTCGGGGCACGCACTTTCACTTTATGCATTAAGCTCAACAAAGAAAGGGAGAACTCTTGCAGGGTCTCCCCCTCCTGTTGCTTGCGAGAGAAGAAAGACTCCTGCAAAGCTACATAGGAGTCGGAGCATCCGTACAAATCTTGCAAGATGGAGATCAATTTGTCTGGGTCCCTTCGCTCTTCACTGGAGCGATACCTAATTTCATTTCGGGCTTCTCCCTCCAAATGATCGTACATGAAGTAAGCCTGATCTGCTCGGGACAGGTGACGCGCTCTCATGCAGGCCTCGACCTCCTCAACCCATTCACTCAAACTAATGCCTGTATGACCCCTGAACATAGGACATTTCCTGTCCCGGGGTATGTACATAAGCCTCTCTGTTACAGAGGCAGTTGACGCTGCAGGCACCTCAGAGGACCCTGCACTGGAGCCACCAGGAGTAGCCTGGTCTGAACGCAGCCTCTCATTCTCAGCGGTTAACTGGGCCACCTGATCTTTAAGGCTCTGAAGCTCTGCCATTGGAAAACACGTGGGGGAAAAAAAGAAAAACAAGAAAAACGCAATAGAAAAAAACCCTACACGTTGCCGACTGCTGCTGCTTTGCCTGAAAACTGTGCGAGTGTGAACAATTGCAAATTTCACCTTGTAAAATAGGTGTCAACAAGATACAATACAAGGGATCCAGCTGTAGAGAAGCAGTAGTTTAGTTTAAGTTTACACTTCCACAGCAATACAAAACCAGTTAGCAGAGTACCAAATTCCACAAAAATATGTACACAGCAATAGAAAAACAAATTGTTAAATCACACACACACAAAAACACTGCATGCAGAAATAAACAACATATACAAATAAACATGCATTGAATTGGCACAACACAAGACCAGTAGGTTTAGCTTAGGTAGTGAGAAAACCTTTTTAGCACTACGTAGCTTCCATAGCTAGACATTCATTGCATTTTCACAAAACTCAAATGGAAACCGGGCCTCTTTTCACTTCAATAATCCTGCCAGAACAGCGCCAGAATGTGGCAACCGAGGGGTTAACAGACTATAAATTAGAATTTGTTTAATTGTAAACTCTCCAACAACGCCACCCCAGACTTCCTGGGGAAATAAAGTATTACCGCTTAGAGGCACGCAAGTAAGTATATTGACAGTTCAAGACTCCGGTTCCATTTAGTTACAAAACCTTTATTTGCACATGTAGAAAACAATTAATTTAATTCAACACAATTCATGGTTGATTTCGTTCACCATGGTTGATTCTTAAAATCCTTCTTGATTTAAAAAGCGCTATGAACAGTCATTAAAATAAAGCTCTGTTTAAAACCAACTGCCTGCCTGGCAAACAAGACCCAGGGCACGTGGCGGGCGTACAAGCGACCTGGACCGCGGCGCCAGCCTCCAGGCACTCAGGCCCAGTGAGACTGCAGGAGAAAACGTCCGACTCGGAGGTACACGGCGCAGAGCGCAAACGCGCACGAAACAAAACAGAACAAGGCGAAACAGAACAAAACGAAACAGCAGAGGCAACGTGCCAGTGCCACTGCAGACCACTGAGGACACCTACAAAAAATGAATTTGGATTACTAACTAAACCTGGATTAAAAACAGAGGAGCTACAAAAATAACTAAGGAAAAACATACCGCTGAAAGTGCTTGACTGCGCACGGACCAAGACTGGTTGAAGTGGAGGAGCAGAGTGCACAGAAGGCCTGCAGCGTGGCTGTAACCAAACCGCTGGTTAGTAGTGACTTTTAGGACGTTTGAAACCGGCATAGAAGAGTGAATGGGCCGAGGTGATAGTTACCTTTACGAAGGCGTCACGCTGCACGCACAGAGAAGGTGGCGAGCGATAGCGTGCAGCAGTGCGGAGCTCACGGACAACAGCGGCACTAAAAGCAGTACAAAGTGGCTGCTTAGTGGACGGTTTATGTTAAAGCGTTACAGTATTTTAGGAATTGGGCATAAAATGTAATCTACCTGGAGCTGGAGGACAAGGCGGCCAACACAGAAGACCCGGAAGAGCGTATGGGGCAAAGAGGAGTGAACGAGAATGGGAGCGCTTATATAGTCCACCAAGCCAGCGCAACGGGGTGGCAGGTAAGAGCGCACCCAACACAGACCTCCAAAGCGCGTCTTACCACACTGATTTTATTTTTTATTTTTTTTCAGTGGTGGAATTAAATGTGTTTTGTCCTCTTAGAATACTGTAAACTCAGACATTCGTGGAAATAATATGAACTGGCAGGCGAGATTTCTGGCATATCTGTGAAAGTGACCCTGAAAGTTCATAAACTTGTCCCTGTGAAGAACTGGGATGCTAAAGTTTCATATACTGTCTCCCTCTTTCGTTGTTGTCATCAAAAAATTAGTTTAATTTCACTTGAACTTAGGCATGGAGGAGAAAAAACTGTGTTGTATTGTATTAGTGCTCCATATTCATAACTTAAAGAGTTATGAATGACTATATGACTTATGCTTTTTGCAGGTATTGGTAATAATCTCAAACACACCTTTATCACCATCTTGGTTAGAAATGCAATATTGATCTAAAACAGCTGAAACATAATATCACGGAATTTCAATTCCTGTTTTTTACGCCGTCTCAAAAGAATTTCCTTGTTGTCCTTACTCAGGACCTGAGGAGGAGCTTTTTAGGAGCCCTCAATAAGAATAACCACTGGAGAAGAGTCAAAGATGACCCAAAGATGCGCAAGTGGCTCGAAACACAGCTCCAGGTATGTTTTTGAGGAGAGAATAACTTTGTAACAAAGTTCTGAAAAAAAAAACACTCCTTTCTAAATTGTGCATTTTGATGGAGAACATGTTTTGGAACAGTTCATAGGAAAGCTTGGGTTAGATGCCTTCCTCCCTGGGTTATGGAGCTGAAGTGGCTAGATACCCGTACACCTATTAGCCACATGATGCTAACAGATTCATGATTTTTACAACAAAACTCAATTTGTGGTAAGTATTGAGATGCAACGTTCTGAGATCTTGAGAATAAGATACTGTAACATACACACGATTACTCAGACATTTGAGAACAAAAACAATCAGCAAAAACAATCCCAACCAGTTTTTTTTTTTTACAAATGCTCTGAAGTTCAAAAAAGTCTCTCGAGCTCATTGTGTACATCTTTAAGAACAATAGCGGCTTAGATGGAGGTCCATATGGTGCGTTCCCTTTGTTGCGGAGCCAAGTCGGAGAAGTGCTGGACCACACCGACGCTAATCCCTCGCTCGCAGCTACCGAGGATCCAAGATGTGTGATGAATGGAATTAATTTATTTCTAATCGCTCACAGATCTAAGTGGGGAGGGATAATGAAAAGTGATCGGGCGAGCCGTTCCAGCCGACCACATCAGTAACAGGGAGGTTGGCAGCCTCTGTACTCCTGACAAATCTCGAATGCCTCGTCTGTTCAGTGGTACCTGGTGCAGATGAGGAAATCTGGCCCGGCATGATTAATTATGGGATTTAGAGATCATGTCGAGGAAAAACCAAATGAGAAGACTCTATCAATCATGCAGCAAGTGATGACGATGGTGCTTGTGTAATCTGTAAAAGACTGTCCCAATCAGGATTTGGTTGATTAAACGCAAAACAATAACTACTGACTGCGGCAAAATGCATATTTCTAGGTTATAAAGAAACCGTTTTGATTAGATCTACTAGAAAATTTGATAAGATTAAGATTTTATATTGCGCAAAGAAAAAAAATGGTGTTATTCTCAAATCCTTGATACAAAAAGACAATACGTAATACAGAGTGATATCAAATACATGTACGTACGCAATAAGGGGGAAGTATAGAGAGAAGGGGAGGGAGAATTCATTGCTCCGCATCGTCTCCCTGAGGAAGGACAGAAGAGGCTGTCAGGTGGGTGTGGTGTTTCCTCTGAGATAAGCCCGTCCACTCTGCCGTTGGAAAGCCGGTCGAAAGGGCACTGTCCATATCATTGTTGAGTCAAAAAGAACATGTGTCTTACTTGTACAGCCCACTGAGAAAAGCATCGTCCTGCTTGATATCCACAGAGCAAACAGTGGCCTCTATGTTAGGGATCGGCGGCCTGTGCAGATTAGCCTGGTCTGAAACACCGTATATCCTCAGTTTACTCTCACACAGTTTGATCAATGAATGTTCAAAATCTTCAAAAATTCAGTTTTGACTTAACTTAACACAGGTCTGGCAAAATCTGTGCTCTCCAATCCCACAGATGGAAAAACATCCTAAAAACATAAAAAAACATTTTGGGAGAGAGATATTAGTCATTCACAAACAGCGGATTTAGACTGATGATCATGTGGTTATTGGACAACTTGAACTATTGATCTGGAGCATGATTTAGTACATTACAGTAAGTAAGTAAGGCCGTTTTCACACACGCTTTGTAGGTCGTCCCGAGAGTGCCCTAGTTCCAACTGCATTTACTCCAAAGTCCCATTAGGTTGATCTAACTAGAGCGTGTGTGAAAAAGTGCTTTATTTGTCATTGTACTGTACAATTTTACAACAAAATTGCGTGTTGAGTTTGTCCTGAGCCGCTGCAACTGAGAACGCTGCCATTGTGGACCAACCTGACCAGCATGTTTTTGGAAGTAGAGGAAACGGGAGCACCCGGAGGAAACCTGGCTGGCTGCCTTCCGTGCTCCACTGAAACGGCACACCGCCTCCTGGGTTTGTCCCTGTTCCAGAGCGTGGTGTCCCGCACTGGTCAGGTCCACCTTCTCCTTACTCTTCCTACAGTATGTGTAATGTATATTAAATTCATAGTGAATCTAATTAATCATTAAAAGGCACAACAAGATGAATTTGTTAATTGTTGAATCATGGTTACTGCTGTCTCAATCTTCTTATCAGAGTATGGGTTTTATAAAGCAAGTGATCCAATTATTCTATCTGTTGCATTGCACTTAATAAAAGGGAATAAAGAAGTTCATTCTGGGATGACAGTGACGCAGATGGTAGAGGGGTTCGAATCCCGCCTCCTGAAGGTGCACACTGTCGTTGTGTCCAGGGGCAAGACACGTCACCCCACCCACCTTGTCTCCAGTGTCTGTGTACAGTGTACATTGGTGTATGAATGAGAGTGTGAATGGGTGAGTGGGTCCCTGCTGTAAAGCGCTTGGAGTGCCTAAAGCAGGTGGAAAATAAGTTGAGACTATTTACCATTCCTAATGTATTCTTTGTGTTAGTAATTGTGATAGTAAAATGTTTCTTATCACAATTTCAACACAAAAAGTGTCTATAGTAATATCCTAAACACTTACGTGAATATGAAGCAGCAGAAGAAGCCTATAACCACTTTGTGTGAGTGAATGAATAATGTGCTATTGTGAAGTAACTCATACAGTAATTGTGTCCAAACTGCATTTTACAAATATATTTACGGTAACGCTATATTAAGGTGTGCTCATATTAATAAGGTGTTAATAAGCATTAATAATATGCTTGTAAAGCATTAACACACTGCTTATTATACTTTTATTTGTTAACATACTAATAGGCCATTGAAAATAAGCTTTTTCATCGCCAACCCTTAACCTAACCCTAACCTTAACCCTTACCCTAAAATGATGAGCACACCTTAAGCGATGCCATACTTACATACAGCACAACTGTGAGGAGCTATTCATCTTCCAAAGGCCAACCCGCTACGCCGTGTCAATAAACGCTATAGGCATATTTCTATTGACATGCTGAGGCCACACTATCCCATATCAAAACATAGTCAAGGAGGAGCAAAAATCTATTCATTGCTTCTAAAAAATGCTACACGCTTGACATCATTTCAAACCCAAAAGTTCAGAACGTGCTGTATAAACGAGGGCATATACCATAGTGTGTGGAAAAAGAAGCACAAAGAATGGAAAAAAAAAGAAGCCTTTTTGGCACCAGGCTCATTTTTAAGTTGATGTATTCAGCACAGTGATGTGATTACAGAGTCCCATCTCGCTCCTCCAGACCCTATAAATACTGATGTGTGACTGCATGGCCAAGGTGAATGTCCCAGAAATGGCCCCAAAAATACACTCTTTTGCACAGCGCTGCGGATTCCGTGGGCTCCTGAGCGCGTTCGGCAAAGGATTCCACACATATTTCCCATGGTTTTAGCCGAACAAAGGCGGAATCACATGGCATTGCTTGGCTGGAAATAAAGAATGGCTTGATATTGACCTGTCTGCGCGTCCCCGAATAATCCGTTATGCCTGGGCTTTGTTTGAATTTTGATAGAATTTGCTTCGGAGGAAAAGAGAGGACACCCACTAGGTAAAGAGAAAGGGAGTCAGCGGGGGTAATCCACAACAAAAGCTTCACTTCTTGACCTTGACATGGATATTACTATAAACAGAAGGCAGGGGGAAGACGGAGAGGGGTTAGGGCGAGGGCAGACCCGCCAGTGCCTGGAAAATGACCATTACTGCAACAATAGCCGTCAGTACATTCGTTTTTATGCAGGCACATTTTCAAAGGAGATATGCAGAATTAACTTTACAAGGCTTAGATCATGTTGTAATATTTTCCCCCGATCAAAGACGCATCAGAGGAGACCCACTCTGAGCAGCTCTGCACTCAAACTATGGTTATGAACTTGATTTTTATTTTATTTTTTCAAGACCAACAGAACCAAACAACAATATGCAAACCAACAGCATTTCTGGTGATAAGTTTCCTTTACATACACAGAAATAATTTTGAGTGAAGGAAATTGTGAAGGAAATTGAGTGAAGGCAATTGTTAAGGCTGCATGCATGTGAAAAGGGAAAATATTAGAGATATCAATTTGCTGCAATTACTGATATGAATATGAGGGGGAAATGTATTGCAAGTTTTCTGTTATTTTATGTTTCCATATATAACAAATAAGGCATTTTATGCATAAAAATTGACAAAATTGCCCATATTTTCAGCGACAAAATATGGATAATGAATCGAGCCAGTTTTGCATGGTTTTATTTAGTTTTAGTTTTCTGCCAACCTCCCTGTTTTTTAGTTTAAAATATTACTTACAAAGATTTTTGCCAGAGTGAATTTTGGATATCTTTTTTTTTTTTTTTAATCTTAAGTTAAAGGCACACTGTGTAACATTTTGGATCAGTACAAAACATGCTCCCAATGACCGGCTCAACACAGAAAATTCTATTTCTGCAGTGGGTAATCAAAGAATGGATTTGGATGAGAACCTAACTTATTCAAGTCTCAAATTCTGTTGACTTAAGTCGACATCTCCCTGGAGATGAGCTGGAGATGTACCCACTCTGGTAAAGTTACAGTCATGTCTGAAGAGAGGTGAGCCGCTCACAGCAAAATCACATGTTTGTTTGTACATCCATGAGGTATTTTTCAATGGTGAAAATGTCTGTCATAAATAACTGCCCCTTTTTCAATTTTACGCGGTGTGGCTTTAAAGTGCATATGACAGATTTTAATGCTCTTGAAAATATGACTTATTTAGATGGATTACATCAGTTGCAAGTTCATCAGTTATCTTTTTTTTTCAGTGAAGCAGCAATTTTAATGAAGAAATGTTGGGCAGAAAAGTTATTTTTATTTGAATTTTTAAGCTGCTGACAGGAAGTGACATAAAAGAAGGTAACATTCCATAGCAGTTTGACTCATTCATTTCCCATTGACTTAACATGGTTGCACGGCAACAGTTTAAAATTGTTTACCTTCTTTGATGTCACTTCCTGTCGGTGTCAAATAAGGAAGTGAAAACATAAACATCACACAAATGGTCAAACTAAAGAAAACTGGGTATAATCTTTAGCAAAATCTTAAATATAATCATGTTAACTATGTTTTAGCAAAAAATGTGTCTAATGTGTCATATACACTTTAAGTAAAAAAAAAAAGTTAAAAAAAAAATCTAAATTTTAAGGTTCAAAGCTCAATAAATCAGAAGAGGAATTATATATAAAAACTTAATCTAAAACTCAAAACATTGTTTAAAAAAATCAAAAACAGCAAACATTGTTAAATAATTACTTTATATCTCACGCTTAGTAAAATTGTTGCAAGAGTGATATGAAAACCTAGTGTTGAGAAAACATCACCAAAAATGTCCGAACATCAAGCACATGCACGTTTTTTGCCGGTCTCTCAGAAAGGAAACGGAAATGACCATATTTGGATTTCAGCATCATCTCAATCGCGTTTTGTGCTACACGTGTATACCAAACATGTCAATATTTGCTAATGTATAAGTGTGGGGTAAAAAAAACTAGGGAGCTATGTTGTAGTGACTTCCTGGAAAAAACTTAACTTAAGCTTAACTCAACAAATCGTCATAAAACAGGCAAAGCTCGGGTGAGTTTGGTCTATTTTTAGTCTGACACTAAACTAAGAAGAAAACTGGCAAAACAAAATCTCAACATTGACCACAGCGGTAAAAAAAATCTATGTTTTCACCTGCTATGTCTTAATGCTGCTACTGGGTTTCAGAATCACCTAAATAGGTCAGGTTTAGAATTACAATGTTTTACTCTTTAGATTTCTTTATAGATAATGTATAGATTCTGAGATATTCAAGATAAAGACATCATATTTCATACATTATTATTATAAGTATGAGTTCCTTCCCGTGGGCCATCACATGTAACAGTAAAAGAACATATTTCATTTTCCTCCATTTTAATTTTCTTCCAACAAAAATATTTATGCAACTGTTCAACCTGCGCACGGGTTAAAGAAACTCTCCTGTACTCTCTGTTCTCGTACAGAATGAGGGCAGGAAAAGTGGTTCAAGGGCCTCGAGTGGTCTCCTCCAGTGAACAGCCGTACACATCTCAATTAGTCCTACTTGACAAGGCCCGGAAGAGCGGGGCTAAAAGCAGTGGTCTAAGAGGAAAGCGTTACAAAAAACAGAATCAAAGACATTTTCTGGCGTAAGAGAGGCCTTTGACGTCGTATCCTTTTATAGCCAGGCGTATGGCTCCGGTACCTACTCGGAAAGCCTTTTACCTCGACATGGAAAGTAGATTCGGCAGCCCGCGCTTCTAATAAGAGCCACATTACTGCCATGGCAACCCGGAGCCGAATATAACGCAGCGAAACAATATGTGAGTAAATAATTGAGATCAAGGACGAATGGAAAAAAAGAAACAAAAAAACATGTTCCCTGGACGGAGCGTGTCATCCGAAGTAAAAGAAGTCTGCGGTCTCGTCGAACCCGCAGGAGCCTATTAACCACATAGAAGACGTATGACTTTCCCGTTGAATGGCGCAGGCACACACTGGTTTCTGGCTTTTAGTACAGTGAGACTTTCCGCCATGTGCTGCCGCGGCGCTAAGCTGACATGATGAAGTGTCACGAGCACTCGGCTGTGGAAAGACACCCAGCTGTACTTAGCTCAATTTGGAAATGTCGTTTGCCGGTTTTAAATCACTGCGACACTCTACCAATAGCAACCCCCCCCCCCCTAAAGAATTAATATTTTGACTTGTACTTGATTTCATTACTTAAAAGTGCATATACAAATATTATTCCAATACAAGTAAAAGTTGCTCTTGCCATTTAAGTGAAAGTACCAACGTATCTGCTGTGACTAGCTGTAAGTATTAGCAAAAAATAACACAAACATTCTAGAACACAAACATTGCGACTGAATTCACTATAGGGAAACAAGACGGGGACAAAGTTCCTCCCTTGTTGTGAGTCAGTGGCATTTGACTGTACACCTGCACGGCGCCACCTACTGTTCTGGAGTGTGCCTTATTAGGTTTTAAAAGCGAACAAAACACATGGTCAAATTTGCTTTTTGACTTTTGAGCTTTTCTGTATTAACCTCTTAAAGGGGGGGTATTATGTAAAATCGACTTTTTCAAGCTTTATATCATGTTATTATGTCATTCCCTCATTAAACACTTGCCTGGAGTGTTGCCTTGGCTCATTCACATATTTTTGAGTAATCAGTAAAAACCCCATTTTAGGTGTAGCTATGCCTGAGTGCTCTTAGGAACGCCCCACCTCCTGGAGACGCCTCTGGACCTTTCGTCACCAGCCAAGCCACCAACCACTGCTCCTCAGCTCAGCAGAGCCCCCTCCCCGCACAGTAGTGTTGTTTAGATGCCACAGCAGTGTGCTGAAGGGGGCGTGTCGGAAAGCTTCTTAAAGAGACAGAGGCCTATTTCAAGACGTTCAGTACAGCCATTTTGAGAGAGCAATGGGCGAGGAATGAGCTTCTCTATGGTCCTCATGGTGGGTGTATTAACCTCTTAACCCCCGCCTTAACCAAGCACATTTCTCCAGTTCAGCTTTACTCAAAAGCTTATTGAAAACAGCGTCAAAATAGTGATGAAAACGGGGATAAAAACGCTATAAAAAGTGACAAAAAGCGGCAAAAGAGCAATAATATATGCCAGAAAAAGTAACAATAACAAATAGAAAAACATGAAAAGGCAACATAAAGGCCACGAAAGAGCCACGAGGAATGTGACGAAAATGTGACAAATACATGACAAAAACAAACAACAAATAACGCTTCAAAATGTGATTTAAAAGCGGCCACAACGCGTCAAAAAAGGTTACGATCAGTTTTGCAGGTCTTAGCTTTCAAATGAGGCGTTACACTGACCAAACTCTCCAGCCGAGAAGCTTTTAGATTTGGATGAAGACGAACTGGAGAAAATGTGTTCGGTTAAAGTGGGGGTAAGAGGTTAAAGAAATGTGGTGGAGAAGAAAGTATCACGTACTACGTATCTTTTAACTCAGTGACTGCCAGCCATTTTCAAATCAGAGAGCTCCCCACTGCCAGAGGTTTTTCTGGATTCTGACTGTTTTTTCAAGACCCACAGAAAATTGAGTTCTAGGTCAATGTAAACAAGAAACAAACCAAAAGAAAGATTAGACTCTCTTCTTTTATCTAAAAAAGTTTGTTTGCACCTCTTTCCAACCTTTAGTAATCGTCCGTAGAAAATAGGTGAAATCACCCAAAATGCTGGTTTCTTTTTGTAATCAAGCAGAACAGTGACTTTGACGCTAATATTGTTTGCTTTAGTGACGCCTCAAACATCTGAACAGTGGTGTCCTTCTATAAAACAAAAGCACACTCTCAGCAAAAAATGCTTCTCTCTCGTGTGCGCTGTGATGAAAGGCTCCGTCGGACGCTATGTCTGGATGCAGGCTCGGGATTAGCGACTTAGCATTTTTAGCATGCTTGTCAGCTGCTTTTTTAGTCTAATACCAGTCTGCTTCCTTGATCCTCGTCCTCCACCATCATCTTACCACGAGAACCACCGCTAACCAAAACCTGTTCAAGTGTTGCCTGTATTTTTCTTTTAATGTTGCCATTCTCTCTGGATCCTCTCCTACTCTTGTTGCCATTGTCCTTCCCTAGTCTGAGATCATGGTATATCAAAACAAGTAGCCGCGGTTACTACTGTACTTCTGCCTGTGATAGCATCTAAAGAGCACTTCTGCCACCTGCTGACTCAGTAAAATAATGTCTACAAGTAAGATCTTTACATGGGAGTCGCATTACGCTTTACTGCGTCCATCCCCACTGAAAAACCTAATTGACGTCTATAGACGCCATTGGCAGTCAATTGATTTGATTTGATTTATTTATTTGAGCTATTATTTATAGTGCGTTATTATTGACAATATTTACATCATTTCATTTACATTATCACAAAAAAACAAGAAAAAATAAAAATAAATAATAACTCAAAAGGAGTAGGCAGAAGCAAGAAAGCTTATAAGTGCCTACCCCAAGTTCAAAATACAATGAGTTAAAAGTATCAAGTTCTCAACACACATACTACTCAAGTAAAGTACTAAAAGTCTACTTAAGTACAGTACTTGTACTTGTTACAGCTCTGAAACAATGTTGTGAAGTTTTGTTTCATTTGCGCATGTAATCCAGCAGATTTAGCCTGTTTTGCATTCAAAGGGCCAGGCATCCCACACTCAGGAGTACGTCACGCAGAGACTTTAACAGAGCTCCTCTATGTGTTTTCGTAAAATCTAAACTTGTTCTGATCATTTTTATGGACAAACTACCTTACTTTATATAAAATAAATAAACACTTACATGTAAACTTAGTTTTTTCATTCTTGCTTTAAAATAGCCTTTGTTCAGTCTATTATGATTTCATCTTTGGTTTTCATCATGGCACTTTAAAACCCGCTCATTTTCTGTGGTGGTTTTCGGTGTGAACGATTTTTAAAAGCCACTGCATTAGACGGTCTTCCAGCAGTTTCCGATGGAATGCGAGATTGAGACTTTTATGGCTTTTATGGGAATGGGTTGTTTGGACGGTTGATCTTAAATAAAGCCTTGCTGCTATGAATCAACAGTCACTATGCAAAGATTTGGCAAAATGTCGCCCGGTAATTGCTATGGAAACACATGATTACAGTACTTAGATTTATTTCAAAGTCAAGGAAACGCGCAATTATAATAATATATTTTGAGTTGTGTTCCAAAAAGCTGGGATTCGAGGTGAAATATGCTGCTAAATGTTGCATCCAGAGACCAGTCGCTTGGCTACTGGCTGTTCAGCGCTTTCCTGGCCAGACGCAAAGTGCCACTAAAGTTGAAAGGTTGGCAGTTTTGCAGTGGTTCTAATAAATACACTTTCTTTGTTGATCCATGGCCTGTGTTTTGGGAACTTCTTTTCCAATAAAATGGCATAATTGCAAGATATTAAAACAAGATAGCGTTTAAAAAAATGTATAAGTATATCACATATAAGGGTCAAATACAATGGTCTCTGTATTGTACTGGTGTTAAGTTCTCCTTAGCTCCATTTAGCCGATCAGATGTAGGTGGTGCGCTATAAATGGACCCCTTTTTGCCATTATCTGACCTCCCATCACATCCGCCATGCAGCACTCGAGCAAGCCATGCAGTGGGAGGAGTTTATTACAATTTGTGTTGGTCGTGTTGGAGCGTCAAGCCTGCGGCTAAAGGCGTGAAGGCCAAGTTGTAATGTTAGTGGTACGTACTCCACATATATTTTTTGCTGATGTAGTACTTGCCATTTTGACATCAGAATCAGAATTGTTTTATTGCCATTGTCATGAACAGGTTCTAGAATTTTTTTCCCGGTTCAATCGTGCAACATGAAATATAAAACATACAACACATAACTTGGATAAATAACAAACTATAAAAACTTTAAACTATAGGACTATAAGGGCATGCATAAGAAGATTCAAAGTAAACTATGATAAACAGCGTGAGTGTATTCACAGATATGCAGGTGCATTAAGTGTTAGCAGCAGATATGAGTGTGGACATGCCACATAGAGCTATATAGCAGTGCAAATGTAAATTACATTGATTATGGGGTGGGCGTATAAGGTATATAAACGTATATAAGGTTCCTTGCTTCAGCCTACTTCTTTTGAGCTTCCATAACTGTATAATGTGAATGTTGTATAAAGTTAAGAATGTAAACAGCTCAAATAAACTAAACTAAACATGTACTATTCACTCCTATTCAAGAAGTGTGTTCCAACCATAGACATATTATTAATAGACCGTCATTCCTCACTCCTCCCCGTTTACCACAATGACCACGTTCGAGGGGAAATCATGGCGGATTTACAGACTCCTCCTCCCCAGCTCTGACGAAGCATGTTCCTAATAAGGGCATAAGGGCGGGATCTCACTGTAGACTCGGCCCTTGCGTGACGTGTAGCTCGGGCAGCTCCAATGCTAACAGTCAGACCCCCGTTAAGTAGGAGAGTTCTAAAAAATTTGCTACCATAACCAGCCCGGTGCCCAGATTGTTTTTAACCCAACGTAATCACAGGAGGAATATCTAGCTCTAGCCACTTCTAAAACATTAGGCACCGGGCATTAAAGCTGTTTTAACGTGTCTAAAGACCAATGCATTCCAATGGGGAATAGCGGCCATATGGAGGTACTACAGCAATAGCGGAGCAATGGCGGCCTCCAGTGTCGTAGTCACAAAGCAGAGCAGTCAGCGGCCATTGGTTCCAACTCATACGAAGGGACGGATTCACCTGAACTGATGCTGACGTATGGCCTGCCAAAATGACTGGTGTGAACCCATGAATGACCAGAAAACTTCTACAGTAAGTCCAAAACATTTTTAGCTATCGAATTGAGCTTAATGTGAATAAAAGGTTTTTTTGTTATGTTTTTCACTTAGTGCTGCCAGTGGACTAACCTCTTGCGTTGTTACAGGATTTGTAGGATTTCATTACGTGGTGCATTCAAAATATCCACCTATCCCCCCCTCGATGTAAAGTATCCACACTAGTAAAGGATTTCAAAATCATCAACGCCAGAGTACGTTATAGACATGAGACATCCAGATATTAGGACATTACATCACAAAAACTCAAAGAGCTCGAAGCCCTCGCGAATTATGAAATCATAGCGCTCCTCTTTCCCGGCACTCGACTGTCGCTCTTTCACAAACCCATCTGCGGAAAGGGAATCAGAGTGGGGTAATATCATCATTTACATTCAATCACAAGTCTTATCAAAACAGCGCGTTCGAACCCCCGTCTTCTCATAGCGCCACGTAATCACCGAAAGCAGCGAAAGGCGAGGAAAATCTGATTTGTATTTCAGATCTGATAATTCAAGCCTATTCGCCACACTGTATGAGCGACTGGGCCGGATTATTGTGGCGCACTGATGCAAGCTGGCTAATCTGCATTTATTATTACTGTCATAAAGAAGCCATGTATCGCTCTATAGATAGCAAATCCACTAATGGAGCTCCGGCGGCTCATTGTTCATGTATCAGGGTTATTCATAAAGGCTGACAATGGCCCACAATGCACTGCAGGGTTGACAATAAATACAGGGAGAAAATATTCAAGGGCCCGTGATGTGTAGTGTAGTGCTGTGCTAAATCTTTGAAGCTACATTTTGTTTCTTTTAACCTCTTAACCCCCACCTTAACTGAGTGAATTTTCTCCAGTTTAGCTTTACCTAAATCCATGTCAGTCTATAGGCCAGTGTAACTTTTTCAATGCTTTTTCATCACGTTTTTGTCGCTCTTTTGGTGCATTTTTGTCACTTTTTCATTGCTTTTTGTCAGGTTTTGTCACTCTTTTGTCGAGTTTTCGTCACACATTTTTATGTCCAACAGCTATTGTTTTTAACCTTATTCGATTCACTCTAGTTCAGCGCCCTTTGCACCAATGGTGTTTTGTGCGCACAGAAATTAGGATTGACTTATTATCGTTTACCTGTTTTCCAGACATAAAAAAATCAATAAAACCAACAACCAAACTGAAATACTGAGTTCTCTAAACAAACGGAATCAGCGAGTTTTTTTTCCCTTTTCTACCATGTTACAAGGCAAGAGGCATTTAAGTATCAGGATCAACACTGCATTTTCTAACCAACAAAGTGTAAGATACAAATTTTGCATTATTAATTATTCACTCACCACACTAGTAAGCTATAGCTGCAGCTGAGACCAAAGCTAATCTGAGCCACAAGCCCCTCCAACCAAAACCAAGCGGCCTGGTGTTCCCTCACAGTCTCCCGACTTCCAATTGCTAACCAGGCTCAATCCCTCTAAGCTTCCGAGATCAAAGGAAGCTGGTAGTCGTTCATATTACATGTTGAATCCTCCAAGTTTGTCCACTCACCCCTGTATTCTTTTGCCCGGGAATGTGGCCAGCTCTTTCCCTATATTTAGCCCATAATCTCCGCTATGATGCCTCCTTCACTTGGTGCACTGGAAATACATCATAGCCGTTAATCAAACACTTCACGTGCTATGTCGGGGGGGCAATAGAAACAGATGAACTGAAAACACGGTTAACACAAGCGGAGATGACAAAAAACAAGCAAAAACTGTCTTTATTTTTCTATTTTGCCAGCTCACACTCCGTAATGGTGCTCATAAAGTGATTATTCCTCTGTAATCCTCCAAGCTTCAGGGGCGTTTTAAGGCAGGCCTGTTGTTGATTATACCCCACACAGGCGACGCTGCCCAAAACATGTGTTCAAACACTTCACAGAGACTTTCCATGGCAGCAAGATGAACTGCCATTCCGGCTTTTTTTTTATTTTTATGTGCCCAATAAAAATTCACAGTAGTCCATTTCTCAGGAACGCTGGTGCGGCCGATGTGTGCCACACTGCTCTAGTGGATTCCACACAGGCATTTTTCCCTCATTAGGCAGGACATATAATGGCAATATGTTTCTGCTCAAACTATTCTCTCGTCTAAAGAGGCTCTTCTGGTTATATTGGGCTGCTTTGGCCAAGTCCGATATTTAAAACTTAGAGACAACTGGTCTCACAGTTGGTAGGGTTTGCACATTTTATTTCTCCATTCTTAAAATTGTGTTGATCCGTGAGCAGGAGTATAACAGCATTTGACTGACAAAGTGCTAAATCTGGTAACTTCAGAAAAATAATTAAATAAGGCTGCAAGCGGCAATAGAGGACCTCATCCTGTAACTCCCTTTCTCGCGACCGCTCCCATCTCGCTCTTGGCCAGGCCCATAATATAATAATATAATATAGTATATAATGATATATCATTATATACAATTTTGGCATCCCTGCTCAATAAGACAAGGACTTTTATCTACCTATATCAGAGTGCCTCAGACATTGCATTTTGCCTCTCAGGCCATATAATAATTGATTGATGTTCAGTGTCCTTTTACATTATAAGTGCATTTCTCAGAATTGGTTCTCACTCTGGTATCATTGATAGAACCCCTGGTTAATCTGACAGCTTCTACAAACAAAACTATTATTGTTTGATACCTTTATTTAACCTTTTACCCCCCAGCTGAACCGAGTGCATTTTCTCCAGTTCAACTTTACCCAAATCTAAAAGCTTCGGCCTATAGGCCAGCGTAAAGCCTCATTTGAAAGCCAAGACCTACAAAACTAATCGTAACTTTTTTGTCACATTGTCACTGCGTTTTTGTCACATTTTTGTCGTGTTTTCATCTCTTTTTTTCCTCATTATTTCTGTAATTTTTTTCTTGCTTTTTCGTCATGTTTTTGTCGTTTTGTTGTTCGTCACTTTTTTGCAGTATTTTTTCGTCGCTTTTTGATGTGATTTTGTCGCTTTTATGCAGTGTTTTCTTCGCTCTTTTGATGTGATTTCATCACTTTTTTGGGCGGCACGGTAGCGCAGCGGTTAGCGCTCTCGCTTCACAGCTAGAAGGTTCTGGGTTTGATTCCCACCTGAACGGGGCCTTTCTGTGTGGAGTTTGCATGTTCTCCCCATTTCTGCGTAGGTTTCCTCCGGGTACTCCGGTTTCCCCTACCACTAAAAACATGTACAATAGGCCAGGATGAATGATGTGTGTGTGAATGTATGGTGCTAGTCAGAGGAACCGTTGGCGCAGATGTGTGCAGTCGCGACAGCGAAAGCGCTTTGTGACCATGTCTGTGAAAGGCGCTATATAAATAAAGATCTTCTTTTTTGCAGTGTTTTTGTCACTTTTTTGATGTGATTCCGTCGCATTTTTTATGTGATTTTGTTGCTTTTTTGCAGTGTTTATCACTTTTTTGCAGTGTTTTCATCACTTTTTTGCAGTGTTTGTCGCTTTTTGCAGTGTTTGTCGCTTTTTGCAGTGTTTTCGTCGCTTTTTTGATGTGATTTCGTCGCTTTTTTAATGTGATTTTGTCGCTTTTTTGCAGTGTTTGTCACTTTTTGCAGTGTTTTCGTCGCTCTTTTGATGTGATTTCGTCGCTTTTTTGCAGTGTTTGTCACTTTTTGCAGTGTTTTCGTCGCTTTTTTAATGTGATTTTGTCGCTTTTTTGCAGTGTTTGTCACTTTTTTGCAGTCTTTTTGTCGTTTTTTGATGTGATTCCGTCGCTTTTTTGCAGTGTTTTCGCTCTTTTGATGTGATTCCGTCACTTTTTTGCAGTGTTTTCATCACTTTTTTGATGTGATTTTGTCGCTTTTTGAAGTGTTCTCGTCACTTTTTTGCAGTGTTTGACGCTTTTTTGGCACATTTTTGTCGCTTTGTTGTTGCTATTTTGATGCTTTTTATTTATTTTTTGGAAGCTTTTCGATTTGGGTAATGTGCTCGGTTCGGGTGGGGGTTAACAGGTGAAGACTCTTTAAGTGAATACTCTTGGACTCACTGAACGTAGGTCAGCATGTTCCTTACACAACAAGACTGCCACTCCTCCCCCTCACATGAAATAATTCTGTTCTAATTGATTTAACTAATACCAGGGAGATGTATTTAATAGAAAAATCAAAGCTGCCCTATAAAAGCAGTGCCATGATGTCACTTTGATCAATACCGTCTCGACTCGGCCTCCGAAATTAAAACAGCTTTACGGCGTTTTGGAAGAAATAACATCTCGGGGCACTTTGCCATCCACATATGGGTATTATTCATGTTTACTGCAATGGCTGCTTCGGTCATATATTCACAAAATAAACTCTTGGACACGGAACAAATTCGAAACGGGGGTATTGCATTTCCATTCCCTTGCCAAAAAGGTTATACGACTTTCCCCCCCCCCCCCCCATCCCTCCTTCATTTGAAATTAATAAACTGAAAAGTGACGGTGAAATAGGACAAAATCAATATTATAATTCCGGAGCATTATTTAGAAGGAGAAATAAAAATAAATCAACCACTTGAGTGCGCCGAGCTGAGCGATAAAACTGGCTGACGTCAAGTGTATTAACAATAGCCCAACCGCACTTCATTTTTCTGTTTGTTTACGCTATGCAAATAAGACGCTGAACTTGGCACGTTTCCACTGACTTTACTTTATTTATTACCCATTATCATTATGATCATAGCACCGGCAGTCCTGTGAGTGGGAAATAATTTTGCGCTAAATGGTTGCTTGCCAAACAGATGCAACCGGGTTCCGCTCGCGATTGTAGCGGGGTCGTGCCAAAGCTCTGATGGGGTCGCAGGCATAATTCAAATCCCACTTAAGCAACGACACAGGCCGAGCAATGACACACACACAAAAAAAAAAAACACTTGACGATCTTGCCGTACATACTCGGTGCACTGGTAAGAGCGGTTGTAGTTATTACTGGATGGTTTTGGGGTCGGCTCAAGAGGCTGAATCAATTATTTTGGCGAACGGGCTCTGACGTTGGTTTTATGATCTTTATTAGAACTGCTTTCATGGATTTCCGTCCACTGTCGAGTTGCAAAGACGATGGTTATTAAATATTGCACGGAGCAGCTGCTGTCCGGGTTGCAGGGATAATAGCTCGGATTCTTCAGTGCCCATGGTCATCGGAAGAGTCCTTGATAGGAAATAAGAAATGACATGTTTTTTTTTTATTGAATTGTGACCTTCGTGTCAGTAAGACATGGGTTGTTAATGTCTCTCTATCAGTAAGCTTGGGTCAATCCAAGCTTACTGATAGAGAGAATAGGGACGGGTGATACCGGTGATTTTACAGTTTTGATCCAACGCCAAGTAATAGGAGAGAAAGTATGGCATTTATTTAACAATACCGGCAAAAACATGGATTGGTCAATGTTGAGATTTGAGCTCGTATTCTCCCTAACCTTAGATTTAATTTCAGAGTCATCCTTTACGATGCTTACTGTACTTTTTATGACATTGTCAAGGCTCGTCCGCTGTCTTTTTTCTGGAAATCATAACAGCATTGTGACAGACCCTCATCCTTCCCATGCGTATTTATTCACAAATATGGGCTTTTTTGATGTCACATTCCTCGCCTAATTCGTTGAATTTTGAATAATAAAATGCACATATTTTTTGTTATAGGCTTATTCAGAAACTAAATAAGATACTGTATCCAAGATCCTCTCTGAAAAATCTCCATAACTAATACATACACCTACATAATCAAACCATTTAAACATTGATGCTGAAATTATATGCAATTAAGGTTCGATTCTCACCTGGACGGGTCTGCGTAGGTTTCCCCTACCACTAAAATCCATGCCCTCCACTAGCTGAACATAAACATGTCCCTTTTCCTCCAGCTCTCTATCACATCACAGAACAGCAGGTGAGAAGGGAGCTGCAGAAGCTGAACATCAGGACAGCAGCAGGTCCTGACAGGGTGTGTCCAAGGCTGTCAGCCTAGGACATGTCCCATCCCTTTGGAAGACCTCATGCATTGTCCCCTCTCCCCAAGGTGAAACTGTTTCAGTTTGCATACAGGAAAGGGGTGGGGGTGGAGGACGCTGTCCCCTACCTTCTTCATAGTACGCTCTCACACCTGGATGAAGGAGGTTGTGCAGTGAGGATGCTCTTTTTTTTACTTCTCCAGCGTCTTTGATACAATTCAACCTCACACACCCTTGGCTGTCGTGTAGGAGCACCGCAGGGGACCGTACTGTCTCCTGCTGTGTTCACACTCTACACGTCAGATTTCCGTCACAAAACCACAACCTGTCACGTGCAGAAGTTTTTGGACGATACAACCATTGTGGCATGCATACAAGAGGGAGAGGAGGGCGAGTACAGACGGCTGGTGGAAGATTTCGGGGTTTGGGCAAGGAGGAACCAGCTGAAGTGGAATGTCCAGAAGACCAAAGAAATGGTTCTGGAAGGAAGCCCGCACACGTCAGCCGGTGCATATTGTAGGAGACAGCGTGGAGATGGTACCGTCCTACAAGTACCTCAGGGTCGTGTTGGACAATAAGCTGGACTGGACCACCAACACAGAACATCTCTACAAGAAAAGCCAGTCCAGGCT
This sequence comes from Neogobius melanostomus, assembly GCA_007210695.1. Lineage (NCBI taxonomy): Eukaryota > Metazoa > Chordata > Actinopteri > Gobiiformes > Gobiidae > Neogobius > Neogobius melanostomus. Next base: position 3,069,612 of record VHKM01000006.1, on the reverse strand, counting down.
GTACTTTCTCCGGAGGCAGCGCTCATTTAACATCTGGCCCAAACTGCTGAATATGTTTATCACTGAATATGTCAGTGGTGGCGAGCGCCCTCCTCTATGCTGCTGTTGCTGCTGCAGCACCAGCAAGAAGAACATCTCCTGGCTGACCAAAATCATCAAAAAGGCCAGCTCTGTGGTGGGGCTAAAGCTGGCCCCTGTGAAGTACGTGGCTGAGCAGAGGATTGCGGGCCATTATGAACAATGCCTCACACCCTCTGCACGAGGCCTTAACAGAGAAGAGATGTAGGTTCAGCAGTAGACTGCTGTCCCAGCGCTGCTCCACAGATTGTGGAAGTCTGTCCCTCGTGCCATTAGACTGCATAATAACTTTCTAAAACATGTACAATAGGTGAAACCTCCAAGGCAAGGCAAGGCAAGTTTATTTGTAGAGTACAAGGCAATTCAAAGTGCTTCACAGTTGCATAAAATTACAAGAAAACATATAAAATCAATCAATAAAACATCAACATAAAGTTAATCAATTACAGTAAAAGGCAAGAGTGCAGATAAAATACTTTCAGTATTTCAGTAGGTGATTCTTTCCACATCTGGAGATGGGTCCCCGGGCGCGATGCTGACTTATGGATCGTCCCAGTGGCATCAGGGATGGGTCAAATGCAGAGAACATTGCACAGTTGTTGTATAATGACAAATAAAGCACCTTAACATTAACCGTAAAGCCATGTTTATGCATAAAATGCCTTCATAAAAATGACAGTAAACTAATTAATAATCCCTTCCCCCCCATCTGCAGTGTCTCGCCTTACAAACTCGGAACATCACCAAGATCATCGTATCTCATCGTCCACACCTTGAAATGATTGAAAAAAGAGTAAAAAAAAGGAGATAACAAATTAAAATCAACGATTCAATAAATTTCACTTGACTCATCTTTGGATAAAAGAACAATGTTGTCATGACAATGTGCGTGAATTACAAGCTACAAGAACACGGTTCAAATTCCTCTTTGTGACCAACAAGCAAGCACCGCATTAAAATGCAGTGCTTCTCGTAATCTTAATTGCTAATCATATTGTTGTTCCCAAAACCATTTCCCGCATCACCAAATGTTACATAGTCAAATAAAAACGTGCTCTCTGAGACTGGCTAATTTGAAACAGGATCTCTGGTGTTTTTCCCCCTCAAAATGCTGTGTGATCTTCAGCGCCCCATATGATCCTGGCATGGACCTGTGGTTTGAGCCTCCCATTAGTGCAGTTTGCAGCGCTTTCATCTGGAATTAGTAGCTAAGCCAGACGTAAGAGGTGGTTGTCTGCCTGATTAAAGTATATCACCCTCCACACCTTTGCTCTGTCATCGTAGGCCGAGCCACCAAAGCCACAAGCATGCAGCTCCAGACGTGCACCCCGCGCGCTTCACTCAACGGCCAAATTCCAGGTGGGTTAGTTAATTTAATTTTCAGCGTCTAGTGGCTCGAGTTCTCTTTTGTCCTTGACCCCTTTCACTGCAGGTCCGTCGATCCTTTCCTTTCTGGGGGGCCGCATAACTGCCCGCCCGGCAGTCATATTTATATCCAAGCTGGGAAACAACAACAGAGTGAGTGCTAAGCTAACACAAATGTGCAGCATCTGCCAGGCGCCATTCCATTTAAAACAATTACGCTATATCTGTGGATGCTGTAATGGAGCAAGGTTTAAGTAAGGTTAGGTACTTCAGTGTACACAAAATCGGCATTAAACTTTTGAGACACAATTCAGCATTTATTCCTATTTCCTAGGGTAATAATCTCAAACGCATCACAACCTTTATTTTGTTGGTTAGAAAATGCCATATTGATCAAAAGCATTAAACAAAATACCCAGTTGTTTCAGTTCCTGATTTTCAAGCGATCTCACCATGGGCATTAGCAGACTAGTTGACCTCACTTTAGACAAGTCGACTAGTTGTGTGTTAATCTCTCTCTCTCCCTCACTCTCTCTCTCTGCCTAGTTTTAGTTAGTTGCTTTTGCCGGTTAGCGTTCACTTTCAGTGACTTGGAAAATAAGCTGCAAAACTTGCTTACATGTGAGTCTACATTAAAACATGACGGATTTGGACGTGGACTTAATGTACTCGATGAACATGCGGCGTTATTCCTCCGCTGTTAATATGATGACCTTATCACACAACTAGTCGACTTCGACTATTTTGACAAGTAAGTCGACCTTTAAAAATCAGTAGTCATTAATGCCCTACTGTAAGCCAAACAAAAAATAAATAAATTATAAACATGACAATTTTTTATTTCAGCTTTTAGGCAGACAAAAATATATGTATTAATGTTGACCCCAAAATAACTTATTCATTAAAAATATAATGTTTCTAGAGGGGAATGAGAGGGACTCTGAATTTGCAACATACTGCGGTTATCCAGTGAGCACTCTTCTCCTCTATATAATATTTTTATTTCAGCATTTGCAGTGATATTTTAATAATTATTTGCCAATTAAGACATTTTATTTATTTGGCCGTTTTAGTCCCCCATAATGGAATGCTGTTTTGTTCAGCAGTGTGTGGTTTTGTGTAAAACTAAACAAAAACAAAACAACTTGGTATCGGATTAAATCCAAAATCATGGGTATCGTCCATGCTTAAGTAAAACATTCTGCCAGTGAAGTATTTTTTGCAAATAAACATTGCACTTAAATAAGATAATAAATTACATAACATAACTGACTTGAAATAATAAGCTTTTTTTCTCATTCTTTTTAAGTGCAAAAATACTTATTCCACTGGCAAATAATGTTGCCTGCTTACACATTTTTGTTATCACTGTGTAATAAGACTGATCAAAATGAAAGATAAAATACACCAGATTGCACTAAATTCAATTAAAAATTTCCTGGGGGAGGACCCCACACCGCCCGCTAAAATATATATGGACCTCACTATTTGTATAATCCAGGCTACGGCCCTGCCAATTGTCCAGTATTCCAGACTACGGGAAACTCCCGTACAAGCATGCCCCAACATATCACATGCTCACATGACCAGATGACTCATGCAACTTCTACACAGATGCAGCTTGTGAACAATGGCATTTTTAGGGCAGACACATTGCTGACAATTAGCACTTATCCATGGGTCTTTCACAGGAGCTGTAGCTTTGGCGCTCTTCCATTTCCAAATTATTCGTGAAAGGAAAAAAAAGTTTAACTGAATTCATTTGATTGTGTACGTCTCTCATCGCTATGTACTTCTTCAAACAGCTATATGCTTACAAGCGCTTCTAATACTTCATCGCAGCTTGTAAACAAAGGCATTTCTTAGGGCTGATACTTCCTGACAATTAGCTTTTATTGTTTTCCACACTGCAGGCCAGGTGTCCTATTAGATCAACGCTGTAAAATCTCAACAGGACTTTGCCACCACTCCATCCGGCACTCGTCTGTGTGACCAGGAGGCTTTAGTCATGACAGGTATCCGAGTGCAGCCCATTACCTCACACCGCGTATGTAGACTCCTTGTCATATCGGCAGCGCGTACACACGCTGAGCCGGGCTTACTGCACCTGTCTGATAACATCTGTTCATCTGTTTTCTCCTCCTCCTCGGTCTCACTAGCTCCGCTGACAGAATGGCTTTAGGATAGTCAAAGCTTTGTTTTAGCAACACCAGATAAGAGGGATTTGTGTCGCAGTGAGAAAAAGTGTAAGAGATACTATTGGTTGATTTCAGACTGTGATGTCATGCCATCAGATAGGCCTCTGGCGTCAGTTGTCCTGTATTGATTATGTGGCTTTTTTATAATCTCCATCAGGATGATCTTGTAAAAATGCATGAAAAAAAATCTATTGAATCTACTTCTGAAGTGACAAGGCATATTGCTCTGTTTTATTTAGCTACATCAGAAAATCTGTTAGAAAATTCTACACTGGATGTCTGACTCAGGAGAAGTGTATTTACCATCAGTACGGGACCCAGAGACATGAACTCTCAACACATTGTGATGCTATTGGTCATTCAAGTCTCACTATGCTTCCACAGAAGGTTTAAATAGTCCCAGAGGTGGCGTCAAAAGAGACCCAAGAGCCAGTAAGGCTTGTAAGAGACAACCTGGCCAAGCACATTGATCAGTGTGTGGCAGAGGCTTCTGTAAGGCTTTGTTATGCCAAGGAAAACAGCTAAGTGTTGGTGAGGGGCAAATAGCACACTAGATGACGTTGGGCATAGATAGAGTTATTAATAAGGAATGCCAACAAAATGTTCTAACTTGAACCAAACCAATGACGGCGAGGCAAGTGAACTAACACTGCGGCACAGTGGAGGCATCACAAGAGGCGCTATGGAAACAAAAAAGAGGCAAATGGTGACCCTCAGGTGAAGAATGGCGTCAGAGCCAGGGGAGAAGGAGGAGGACAAAGATGAAGATGAGAAGGAGCGAGAGGAGGCGACGTGGTAGGAGCAGAGGGAGCTGCTCAGGAGGAAGAGGAAGGAGGAGGTGGATGACCATGCAGGACACCATGCTCTGAAACAGGGAAAAACTAACAGCATTTTCGAAAGATCCGAGCTGAGACCAGCCTCACGCACTGCCCCTGTCAAAAGATCTCAATCAATCAAACTTTATTTCTAAAGCGCTTTTCATACCGAAAAGTATCACAAAGTGTTTTACAAGGTCTGTTGTATTTCACCACACGGTTGGGGAGGATAAAGGATGATAAAAAATGAAAACTTTATTAACTGGACTTGCTATTTGAGGATAAAATGCAGTAGGTAATGGCTCTATAGTGCAAACAACAACCCCAGATCACATTGTTAGTGTGCATCTTATTCAGCCCCACCCACTTTTGTGGTGAAAGCATTTCTGGTCAGTGGTAGCACTTCTTTAGCCTGGGTGTTCACCTCAACAATAAACTGGACTGGTCCCACAACACCAACGCCCTGTACAAGAAGGGCCAAAGTCGCCTCCACCTTCTGAGGAGACTGAGGTCCTTCGGAGTGAGCAGGCCTCTGCTCAGGACTTTTTATGACTCTGTGGTAGCCTCTGCTATCCAATACGCTGCCGTGTGCTGGGCCCCAGGTAGCACAGAGCGGGACAAGAACAGACTGAACAAGCTGGTCAGGAGGGCCAGCTCCGTCCTGGGCTGTCCCCTGGACTCTGTGGAGGAGGTGAGAGACAGGAGGGTATTAAGCTCACCTCCATCATGGACAACACCTCCCACCCACTGCACAGGACTGTAGAGGAGCTGAGCAGCTCTTTCAATGGAAGACTGAGACACTCTCAGTGCAAGAAGGAGTGCTACCGCAAGTCCTTCATCCCCACTGCTGTCAGACTTACAACAAGACTGTAAAGTTAGTCTGTAATCAACTTACAGCATTTTTAGAAGCTAACAGCATTTTTGACATTTTCCAGTCTGGTTTCAGAAGGTTTCACTCCTCTGAAACAACGCTGCTGAAAGTGTCCAGTGACATCATGATGGCTGCCGACTCTGGTAAATGTTCCGTCCTGGTCCTGTTAGACCTGTCATCTGCATTCGACACGGTGGACCATGGCATCTTGCTCAATAGACGGCGGGATGTGGTCGGCATGTCAGGCTTTGTGTTAGAGTGGTTTAGATCTTACCTGACTGGTAGATCTTTCTGTATGTCCTTTAACAACATTTATATGCTCCCTCTCGGCGAGCTCATCCAGCAGTTCAGAGATGTCTCCTACCACCTGTATGCAGACGATCTCCAGCTGTACTGCTCTTTTAAGACCTCTGAACCCCAGAGACTGGCTTCTCTCACTAACTGTCTGGCCAAATAAAGGAATGGCTCAGTGATAATAGCCTCCAGCTGAACTCCAGTAAAACGGAAACCCTAGTTGTTGCCCCGGATAGTATCGTGCCTCTTATTACTCAGCACCATGGCGACCTAAGCGGCTCTGTAAAAAGAAGTCTGAGGAACCTTGGAGTAACTTTTGATGAAGGATGTCCCTAGAACGGCATACCAAGCAGCTGGTCAGAAACTGCAACTTCCATTGCGCTACATCTCTAAGCTCAGACATATAGTTTCATGTCATGAGCGTGAGATGATTGTTCATGACTTTGTATCCTCGCGACTGGACTATTGTAACAGCCTGCTCACATGTGTTAGTAAAAAAGATTTGGCTCGTCTGCAAGTAGTCAAAATTCTGCTGCGAGGCTTTTAACCCACGCACACAGGAGAGCCCATAGATAGATAAATACTTTATTGATCCCGAGGGAAATTCGTGTTTCAGCAGAAGCAATCAGTCACTCAACATCAAACAGTAAAAAAATAAAAAAAATAAAATAGTAGTTCAGTAAAAACACACACAAGTAAGCAGCTGTAAAATTGAGTGCATTCCATCACTTATCACACAAAGACAAATTATACAGCCGAATTGCCTGTGGAACAAATGAGTTCCTGAGCCGGTCCTTGGAGCAGGACAGAGACAACAGCCGCTCGCTGAAGCTGCTCCTCATATTACTCCAATTTTAAAATCTTTACACTGGCTTCCTGTCACACACAGAATCAATTTTGAAATCCTGGTGCTGACTTTTAGGGCTTTTCATGGTCATGCCTGAATACATTAGGGCCTGATCCAGCCATATGTCTCCAACAGGATCCTGAGGTCCTCCACCAGAACTTGTTGATGGTCCCTCGCACTTGTTTTAAAACCCGAGACGACAGATCGCTCCTCGCCTTTGGAATGAGCTGCCCCTTTCTCTGCCCATGTTGGATTCTGTGGATATTTTCAAGTGTCAACTTAAGATGCACGTGTTTAGACAGGCTTTTATCCCTCACCATACTTAGGCCTATGTGTATTGTGCCTTTTCTATCGTGTACTTCCCCGACATAATGTATGTGACTTGTATGTATATTGTTTTTACAGTATGTTTTATGGGAAGCGCTTTGTGACCCTGGTCTGTGAAAGGCGCTATATAAATAAACTTTACTTACTTTACTTAAAGTAACATGTGCAATAACCTATTGCAGAATACATGCAATAATTCCTACATCACTTCACTCTGCGTCACTTTATCAACCACTTGCACTATGATGTAAATCTGCACTGCACTAATACCGACGTTAACATTTTTTGTTATACTGTAGTCTGTTTACTTTATTATTTACATGTTGTCCCCACAAAGTCCTTGGTAGTCATTGTATATAAGATACCACTATTTACTCTTTAATTGTTGTTTTTTTCCACATTTCCTGCCTATTTGCACACCCTGAGTGTTTCTAAGAGCTGAATGTAACAAGTACATTTCTCCATTGTGAGATCAATAAAGGCTATCTTATGTTATGTTATGTTATATGTTATGTTATCTTATCTTATCCAGAATGATACCCCTCTGTATACTTTATACACAGGGGATATCAGTCTTGGCAGGGCGCTCACTGTTGCCGCTTCTGCCAAACTCAAACGGATCCGTGCAATCAGAATCATTTATTTGTGGTCACGTGTTGTTCGCGAGCAGCATTGGGATGTGGAAGTCCCTCAATAACAATCTACGAGTTTTTTATTTCTAATCAGCGGTAAATAAAAGATCAGGCTAATAAAGAGTGAGAGATGGCATGAAAAAGTGACCTCAGATTATTTTTAATGGCGCGCTTTCTGTTGTGACTCTGCATTGAAGGTTTGGCAGTGAGGATCCAAGAACCGAAGCTAAACAATTTATTTACACAGCGGCATGTCAGAAATGTCACATGCTTGATCAATATCATGATGGCGCCGGCCATTACGAGTTCCTGAATGAGGTGAAAAGATTGCCGGGTTTGTCGCCCATCACACAGGATTGTGGGGTTTGCTCTTCACCTGCAGTACATGTTTTTTCTTGTCATTTTCAATCCAATCCACTTTATTTATATTGCACATTTAAACAACAAATCGTTTCCAAAATGCTGCACACGAGACAACGAAAACATAAAACCACACCACACCATTCTTATATTGTGTGAATGAAAAAAATGTTAAGTTGATATTTAAATATTAAGTTTCCACAGTTGTTATTTGCTTCCAGGGAGTGCAAGTTGCATCTTCATCATTGTTAATGTCATATGAAATGTAGCCTATCATCGAAGGAAAGATAGGAACACATTTGCCTAATCAAATAACCGGCTCTGATTTGTATCCATGCCAGAAATAAATAGTTTCTCCGAAGTCTCCATTAATGTGTTGTGCACAAAGAACGCCATTGCAGAGAAGCTGTTGTGAATCGACTGACTGTGGTGCTTCCCAAAACATGTACATGAAAAAGTTGCTTGAATGTGTCTCATTTTAGGTATAGGCTCCTCAGAATCCAAACTTTGATACGTTCTTTGGAAGATGCTTAGGGTAGGGTCGCTCCAGCTGCTAATGAATGTGAGATGTTTACTTACTCCAACACACTCCCACTTGATATGCGTGGCACTTTTAGAGACTAAATAATGCAGTGTAATGTGATGAAATGGTAATTACTCTGTTTCAACAAGCAGCGCGCAGCCTTGCAAGTGTCCGGACATAACCGCTGATAATTGTATCTACCAGAATGACTCCTCCAAACAGTTCCTTTGCTGCGGTTGTTAGCAAAAATGGCCTTTAATTTATTCCTCCCTGTGTTTATCGCTATAGCAGACAGTTGCTTTCTCGTTATGTGCAGAGCTTGTGTTCCGTCTTCATAAGGACTGCTTCAAAGAACTGTACAAGAAATCTTTTGCAAAACTTTTCTGGTCTTCTTTGCTCGATAGTAACAGGAGAGCTTGTAAACGCTCCAGTCTCCGTTTACCAATGGTTTCATCAGCCTTACCTTCAGATTGAAGAAATGCATTCACTGCTTTTAATAAGAAGTGGACAGCAGCGCATTTATTCAAAGTGCTTAAGAGATTGCATGTGGGCTTGGACTGTCTATCTTGCACAATATTTCTGCCAGGCCAAGATGCATGACCTTGGGTGTTTAATAAAAGAGGTTTTCTTTCAGCTTTCCTGTAGATAATTGGAATTTTCTGAAACCATTTAACCCTGTTAAGTAGTCTGTTCCTGACCCTTAATTGGCATTTTTTGGGTTCTTAGCCTATGATAGATTGGTAGAAACTTGGAGATTTTAATCCTTTAGTGGTGTTATTTCCTTTTTCAAAACATCCCTGGAGCTGGGGTTGTGATTTTCAGTTTTTCTTTCATTAACTTCTTCACTCCCCCTGAAAGACATTTCATATGCACACCTAGGGCTTAATTGCATTTCAGTCTTCTCTGCCACATCCTTTGTGAATGCAATGTGATGTGTCCTGGACTCATGGAATGCATCCTCAACCAGGCTGATCAGACCAAGCAGAAACCCACGGATCTTCCCTATTCAACCAGAGCCACCTGGATGTTCTCTCCACTGCGTCTGTGGCGGTAGAGATGGCTCTTGATTTCTTCTGCCCCACCAGGCCAAGTACAGTGTAGGCTTTACTGAGTAAATTCCTCTTGCTCCCATGGGCTTCCTCCATTCTCCAAGGGTTTACAGTGAATGCAACTGTTTTAGAGCTGTAAACATATGTGGTGGCTAGTATTTTCTACTGTCACTGGAAAAGTAATGACTCTAATGATCATCATCACTTTTGTCAAAGAGGGGGAGAGAACAAGGCAGTAGAGAATGCCATGCTCCAACTGGAGGCAGACCTGGACAAACAGCTGCGGTTTCCACCCCACATCACAGAGACATCGAGTCCATGAGGGTGGACTCATCAAAGTAGGTCCTCATGATAAAACGCATGGTACCATGGGGGGAGCGAATGGAGGAGGCCCATGAGAGGAAGAGAGACAAATAAAGGGGAGACCGTAGGTTGCTGCTAGGACACAGGGTGGGGTCTGGTCAGCCGTTTGGTTGCCTGGGTGAGGATGTATGATGTTTAAAGTCCTGAAACGTCACTGAAGATTCTTGATATATCGATTTAGAGGGGCATCATGATTTTGCAGCCATTGCAATACAATATCGCTACTTTTTATTCCAATGTTTTTTATTATCATTAAGTCAAGCATATCAATGAATTATAGAGGTCAATAATGATGATGATGAAAGTGATAGTCTGTAAGTTTAAAAGTTTTTAAAATGTAATAAATAATTATATTTTTCCCTGAGCTCATACACTTCCCAGAATCCACAGTGCCACCAATGAGACGAGCTTTTCTGTGAACCAGCCTGTCAGGGCCAATCAGAAGGGGAGGGAGCCTTATTGTTAACTTTTGAAAATGTCTTCTCTCTACTCATTTTGCAGTCACTTTTAGCAAAAGGAGAACAAAGCACATCATCAAAATATGGAGCAGGTAGATAAAAGATTTTAAAAAACGCATGCGTTTCTTTCGTAAGTTGCTATGTGCAATACATAGATTATCGCCGTATTGTGAGGTTATTGTTATCGTGAGCCATGCATTGCTTATCGTATCAAAACCTCGAGTTGCCAAAGGTTCCAACTCCTACTTAAGATGTGCAGATGTGCCTTTGCATTCAGAAAGAATGTGTCCGAGATGGAGGAGCAACATCTTTGATTTCTATTATAACAAAGCCTATTGATGGTTGTATATTGATTAATCAGGAAAACACTGCAAAAACATGGCATAACTAGACTTAGAATTAGTGTACGAGATTTAAATGTAGTTATTGTACTTAAATATCGTGTTAAACACAACCGGCCTAAAATGGTGGGTGAAAGTAAAATGGTTATTAGCCAAATAGCAACTTCATTATCCATCCTTATAGCTTTTAATGTGTATTGCTTATGTTGCATTTGTTTTTTCTGAAAAGCTGAATCCAGTTTGCTCAGAAAACATTGCTTCGAGACATATTGTGTTCTTTTGGACAGCGACTGTAAATTCATTCACCTTGACAGCTCATGCATGGACCCACTGACCGCTGACATTTCGGCGATAATACAACAGCGCCTATAGCAACAAGAGGTCAACATAAAGCTGCACTTAGTACGTAAGCCCAACATGATGCTACGACTGAGGGCTGGGCTGTGGGGGTCAATAAGCCTGCGTGATACCCGGGTTATGGTTTCTGTTATAGCTGTGAATATTAAACTAAAGCAGTGGCCAGATCAATATCATCGATTAGCATTGGGCTGTTAGATGATATACATTACACAGATGAGTGGAACTTAGCCAAGGACCATAGGCGCATGAGGGCTATTAGACTCAAGTCATATTTGATTGGAAACGGTGGTAATGTGGATTTAGTTACGCATTATTTATGTTGCATATTGATTTACGAAGGGTACTGTACTTTTTAGGATTGAGCTCTTTCATGGGATGACAGTCATCCATTTTTTATGTTTAGGGAATTGGGTGGATGTATCTAAGGTTCCCTTTATGGGGATAATGCTGAGCAAAGAGCTTTTTCCTTAAACTGTATTTGCTGCTGTAACAGGGAAAATCTGTATCCTTCAACACTGCCACTTTAATTTTGGATGTGTTTTTTCCTCGCGTTCTCTCCTGTTTGGTATTTTCTAGGTCAGTTTTCGAGCAGTACATCCACTCACTCATTAACACAATTGCACTGTAATTATTAACATTACGGTAGATTGTAATATGACTGAGGCTATTTTGTAAAGTTGGCCATCACTCATTCTCTCCCGGTTAGAGTTCTCAGGATAGTCCAGGCCAGTCTGAAGACAAGTTGCCTGCTCCACTGTGACTGGGTTGCAGTGCCAGATCAGTGCAGAGCAAGCCAATGGCGGAGCAGGCACCAGCAAGCCTGGACCCTGGCAAGAAACCCCTTTTGCCACTTCTGAGACCACTTCCAATAGCTCCATTGATAAGGACTCTGACACTTGATTCTACTGCTTCAAGAAAGCCTGCTGCTGCTTCTCTTCGTCGCTCCAACAAGCTGTGTTAACGTTGAACCAAATACTATAAGATTAATCAATCTTTAAACCTTTACAGACACCATCGTCTCATTATAGCTCTCTGGTGATAGGTAGCTACTGAAAAGACTATACACTAGAATAGGTAATGTGCACGGAATGTATTTAGTTTGATTTGCTTGTTTATTTGGTCAGTGCATGTTAATGAACACACATGGGACTCATGCATATAATCCATCCGTCCCCACTCACACTCTCAAACGCACTCTCACTCAACCTACCCTATTACACTTGTTTTTAGTGGTGGCGAAACTGAGGTACTCAGAGGAAACCTACACAAACACAGGGGGAACATGCAAACTCCACACAGAAAGGCCCCGTGTGGCCCAGCGCTGAAACCTGGGACATTCTAGCTGTGAAGCACCAGCGCGAACTGCTGCGCCGCTTAACTTCCTGTTGGCCAGTGTAAGGTAACGACTACTTCCTGTCCACATTGATATAGTTATTTATTTATTTGAGCTGTTTACATTGATTTAGTTACAAGAGTCATATCATTACACAGTAATGAAAGCTCAAAAGGAGTAGGCTGAAGCTGGAGCTTATGTGCGCCTACCCCTATATTCAGTATTCTCAGTACTTGTGCATTTTACATTTTATTCCCATAGGGAACTCAATAACAACTAACAATTCACAACAATACAATCAATCAGTGATATACCTTACAATTTGCATCCTTTGACATAAGGGCTAGGCTACATTCCACATCAAACGTATATTGTCACAAGGTATAAAGATGTCTGTACATTATTTGAGTTATATATCTATAATACAAGCATCAAGACTACTTCTGTGTTAAGTTCTTCCATAAGGCATTTTGTCGTGAAGGATGACGTTATCACAACATCCAGCATACCGTAGTAAGCAATACGAGAAAGTTCAATAAATTAATCCAAGTATGATCATGTCAAAAGTCAGTATGTAAGTGGGTTATTTAGTAAGTTTACACTTGATGTTAAGAAATACCAGTTATAACTAACATAACTGATGTGACCAGTCTCCATCTTTTGTTGTTAAGCTTTTACCAATATATAAATTATATAAATATTGAAAATGAAAGAAGATTCAAAAATAGAACAAAAGTTAAATAAATGTTAAGCCAAGTGTGTTTAATAAATTGAGAAACTATTGTACCATCTCTTAGAAAAAAAAATACTTAACTTAAAGTTAAAACATCTACATTCAGTATAAACACACAAGTCTTCTCCAAGTTCCTGCCATGTGCTGTTTAAATATTTATTTATTTCAACAAGACACATCGCTCATGGGAACAGAAAACCGTTACCCCTGGATGTTGCTATGCAACATTCCGTACACACAGCCTATTAAATATATATTTAGTCTATTTAGGGATGTAACGATGCACTCACACCCCTATTCAATTAGATTTTCGAATTTAAGTTCCCGATTTTTTTTTTACAAAATGAATATGAATATATAAATGAATATGACTCATTGTATAACCAAAGATGCTCATTTTTGTCCTTGTAACAAACTCTCACTGTGACAAAATTTTTTACAGTGATTTTTTTAACGTCGATTATTGTAATTGATTTTTACATCTATTCATATTTTAAGCAGTTTAAATCGATTTCGATTAATCATTACATCCCTAAACCTAATTTATATTTCCCAGTATTTGTTTGGTTTATTAACACCTTCTCCAGATCTTTGTAGAGTAGAGCAAACTCGAGACGACTGAGTTCCAGATTTACAAATATGTCCCATCAGTTCAGCTGGAACAACCTGTTCTGAGCAGTGGGTGATCGCTGTGCAGCACCCGAATATTGTGAGTTATAGGTTCTGGGTCAGGTACCAGTACGTAACAGGTGGTTTAACCTTTTGCGGAAGTTTTGAGATGAGAAAACCTTGCAAGATACAAGGACAACAAGTTAGTTCCACACACATGAAGGCTTAACACAGTTCTGGAATCAAACCTGGGACCTAAGATGAGGTAAGAGTGATATCTGTTATTCTGCAAACTGGCCTGAATAGAGATTTATGGAATTTGAGCTATTTCCCTGTCAGTTACTGATAGTACAATAATATACCCAAACTATAATATGTGGCAATGCACAATTAGCTTATTCTTCTCTGCTAATTAAAGCTGGACTGTAGCACTTGTGAGTAATGACACTGAACAGGGCCCACAAGTGAAGAATATTAGTCCTGGTGTATAATTGGACACATTACCATATCCGACTCATTTTAATTTTTCATTGCCCAGCATTAAGGCCAATAAAAGTGTCATTAAAACCATGACTTTTATTAATTGGGTAGAAATTAGCAGTATTAATAATTCATATGGAGGTGGATGATGATAGATTTGTTTGCTCGTTTCCTTAAAATGCTGCAAATGGAACGCAATATGGAGCATGGTAATCATCCTTGGCAGGTTTATATGACATTATCAGTGGCATGCAGTCAAGACCAGAAAGGCTTTAATTTAAATTTTTAAATCCACCAAATTCATTTCATGTTGTGTCCTAATATCAAGAAACCCCGAAAATCTTACTTGAGGTGCAGCTGAAGAGACACAACTCTCAAATGTTCATAAACAGCATTGAACACTTATTTTGCAGATGTATATATATATATATATATATATATTACGATATTTTGGCTCTGTGGCCTTCTTTCGATACAGTTTAGTCGAGCATCAAGGAACTACTCAGCCATACATGTGCCAGTGGACACAGACACTGAAGGCAAGGTGGGTAAATTGTCTTGCCCAAGGAAACGACGATACGATCCCATACCAACTGAGTCACTTCTGATTCTGTTCAAAGTTAAAGGTAACTTTTTTTATACCTGTAGGTAGAATTGGTGTGCAGTTGAGTGTTAGCTACAATTCATAAAACACACAAAGAACATGGGTGTTTTCTGAGAGGTATAGGTTCCAACCAAAAGTGAGGCCTGCGGGATCTTAATCAATAAGATGGCACTTGGAATAAAACTATTTTTAAACCGCTTAGTTTTACATCTTGGAATTAAAAGCCTTTGTCCACACGGAAGTATTTGTTCAAAGGATGCAACTCAAGATGGTCCTAGCTACAGTATGTTCGGGAACTGCCTTCTGTAAAAGGGACTGTGGATGCAGCTGTTTGTGTTCAATCAGCTTACTAGACCATTTTACAATTTAGGAAAGTGAGTTCTTATTTTTGAAAGAAAGACTATTGTAGCATGAGACTTACTCAAAGGAGAAGACTGATTCAGCGAAAGCTCTGTAGAACAAGGTCATCATGGTGCAGTCAACTTGAAAAAGTTCACCTCTGCAGCACAGTAGAAGACACCTTTAGATCTCCAGTTTGATGAACAAACCTCTGGTCACTAAAAGGAAGTTTCAACTACAACACGCTGCCGTCACCTCCAAAGCAATAATCCCAAATGTGCCCACTTGTGAGTAGAACTGCTCTGAAATATCGACCCGGGGAAGAAATCCTGAATTAAGAATCGGATTAAAGTTATGGCGAGCCCCATGAATAATGCAGCCGTGCCGTTTATTCCGGGGAAGTCGACTGTAAAACATTGTCCCCTCGCCAAGTTCTCCGGCGTCTCTCCCACTCCCTACTTTCATCCCGCGGCGCCGGTGATGGATGGCATCCTAAAGTAAACTAATTAAATGCAAAAAAGAAAATGAATTGTGACGATATTTCATCCAATCAACGTCGTAATGGCGAGAGTGTCAGCCTATTTCATGCCATCAAAAAATTAAACGCATACATCAAGCCTTCTGCGAGTGTGGAGCGGGGAGCGTGGGTTTGGAAAGTTATTGTATTAACAGGACGACAAAATCATTAGGAACAAATTTATGACCCCAAGGCCTGTAGAGTTTGCCGTGATCTAGTGCTGGCATGTGGCTCTAATATCCCTGTCATCGTTTTAAGCTCATTCTTTCGATGGGCACTGGCAGGAAATACACTCATTTTTAGCGGCACACTCACCGAGAACAGAGGGGCTCTCATGGTCGAGACCCTGCCCGCGGCTAATGCTGGAGCGAGGAGACAGAAATATCATTTGTTCTTTAAGACATTAAGAGATAGATGTGCATGGCGTAATCCAATTATTACTTTGTGCAGTTCAGAGCAGTGTCATCAGCGCGGAGACATGTCCTTCCGACTTCTAAGACAGTTAACTTTTTACAATTTGACTTTTGGCACTCAATGTATGTTTGGTAATAAAAAAAAAAGATAATTAGTGTGTTTTATTCTATTTTACTACTACTACTGTAATAAACAAAACACTAGTCTTCCTGTCTTCCATATTCACTTATATATTTAATTAGAGAGGACTTTTTTGAGATAATGGGCTCGATCTTCTGCCTGGTGCAACAACAGCGTTGCTCAAGGCAAAGGTGGAATCTTGTGTACAAACAACGATGCGCCAGTGCTTTCGCCGTAGCCTGAGGTTGTTGCGTAAAGAAAGGGCTTGGCTGTGTGCTATGAACAATGGGCGAAGAAAGTCCTTCTCTTTGGTCCTCATGGCAGGGAGCTGACACTGCTGTAATGCCACCCCCTGGCGGCCAGGGGCGACTCCAAAAGACACTTTGGAAACAGGAGCTTTGGACCTCGTTTGCACTGCTTAAAAGCCAGGCTCCAAAGAGTTGTATTTTTTTAAAAAAAATCACTATGACCCATGTGACAATGTGGGGATAGGTGTCATATTGTTAACTACGCTGGTTTTTGTATATTAGAAATAAAAAGTGGTCTACGATTGACAGGCTCTGGAGCACCGTGGAGGCTCATAGCCGGTCCACCCGCCCCGCAAGGGCAGGGCTTCCCGTCTTTTTGCCCTAGTAAGGAGAGATTGAGCAGCCATGTTAATTTCACAGACCACTCAGGATCATTACTATGATTGCGGCTGAATAGATAATCATCAATCTCTTGTATAGTATGGCCCTGTCCATACGAAGTCAAGCTGAGGACCAAACGCAAAGATATTTTATCAATCCAGTGTATCGTCCGTACGAGCCCAGCGTTTTGGAGGTCTTTAAATTAACATTTTCCACTAGGTCCCAGAGTGGGACCTAGTTAGACCTAGTTTACATGGCGCAGTTGTTACGTCTCTAAACTTTTACTAAAACGATGACATCACAGCACCAGTTATCCATAATCTACTGACCTTATAATGAGTTTGATCTATGATGGTTTTATTCCGCTCCTCTTTGCTCCACTGTAGTCCGCAAGCCACAGGTGACAAGTAGAAAAACACGGCCGAGTCAGTCTGTGTTTTTGGACTGACAGTAAGAGTCCGGTCACACGATTTTTCTGCTTTAGTCCCATTATGTCTGAAGAATAAACTCGCCTCTGTCACGTCTTGCAGGTGTGGTGTGGGAAATAGACCCAAAAGCAGGCAGCTCACAGTTCAAACTAAAGTTTAATGGAAAGATCCAAGTACAAAGAGCTCAAAACCAAACAGGTATACTCACGACACGGAGCGGGGACAAGGCAGGAACTTCAAACGCAGACTTGGAAATAACCAAAGGATGAACAAGATACACGTAGCAAGCTCAGCATTAACACAATGACCAGACAAAGACAAAAGGAAACACACAAGGGAAACGGGGAACAGGTGAAACACATTAGGGAGGAGCAAGCAATCAGGGGGAGGAAGGCAAAGCATCTTGTTCTATTATCTGTATTAGCGTCACAGCGCCACACACAGGCCTGGCAGATGAATCACACCGTTTTCACAGAACTGAGTCGACCCATGTGGACGCACACATTTACTAAGCTGGCTTTGTGCTTACAAAGAAGGTTTCTGAAAATATAAGCATTTTGTCTTTGTGTGGATATAGTCTATATCTATGGCTATGAACAGCGCTGACTACAAAGAGCGCTTCCTCTTTGTTCTCCTCTTCTCTACATTACCACTGCGTGCAGCCTCGCGCATCTTATTAAGCGATTGCAGGACAAACTACAAACAATTTCTCAAACAACAAGTCCCCCAAATCCATACACCACCAGTGGCCGTTTGCTCTATGCCTTATTTACGACCTCATAAGACGTATGGTAAAACAGCGCCCCCAGCTCTAATTGAGGGTTATGTCAATTGAACCAATTCAGAAACAACTTTATTGTACGTAGTGTATCAGATCAATTGCGATGACGATTCCAAAAGTCAAACGCAACCAAAATGTTTCAGAAACTTGCTAAATTAAGCCCCCACGAATTTATGCCAAACGAGTGATGTGATGGCACCGCGGCATAATAACCCATTATGCACACACGCGGTCAGAAGAACAGGATCATGCTATTATTTTTAGTGAATGTGAGGACAAAAGCAGCCACAGATCTATAGCCCTGCCACACCTGTGCAGGAGCTCAATGCCAGGATGGTGCCAAATGCTCTCCAAACGTGCGCTCTGCGTCCTCCTCCTCCATTATGCGCCAACTCCAAAGAAGCTCATCTGTCCTCCTCCAGCGCTGTCCTCTACAAATGTCCTAGTGTTGTCAGAGTCCATGTGACCCGCGTGTCCCGTTGTCCAGTGACCGCTGTGAGCCTCGGATCCCACGCCGGGTTCATATGATGCCGACAGTCTCCTCTTGTACCTCGGGGAAGACTGGCCTCGGGTTCCCGCTGCTGTTCTCCACAATGTCCTGCTTTTGTTTCAGAGTTCTTCTTGTGGACGTGGTGCCGAACATCCATGATGAAATTATAGTAGTGTGGTTAATTTCCCCCCACGTTGGTCATTTAAGGATAAAAAACAGAAAAACATTATCACTATACGTTTAGCTCGCGGGCTAGTTCAACCAGGTGTGACTGACACTCGCTCCTTCCAATGACATCACATGTATCAGCTAGAGAGGCGTTTAGGCATGTGAGCCTGAAGGGTCTGCTACGTCATAATGTTTGTCATATTCAGTAAAAATTATCATTATATTCTTAAAAATCTGGTGTGTCAAAAACATTTCTTCTGATGCCTGTGATTTCATATGGACAATATTATAAATTGTATTATTTTTCTATTCAAAATAAATGAATTGGTCATCATAATCCTTCTATGTGTTTCTGTACATGGCAAATAAAAAAAAATAATGTCCTCTGCATTTGTCCCGTTCTTCGATGCCACTGGGGCGATCTGTCAGAAGTAGTGGGCAGGAGCATGTAGCAGCTGGGGACCCATCTTCAGATGTGAGCCTGGCTCATGGTCAGAATCACCTGCTGAAGAATTCACCTATTGTGCATGTTTTGGGGTGATGGGGGACACTGGAAGAACCCATCTTGACACGGGGAGAACACTAAAAAGGGTCCGGGAATTTAACCCAGGACCCTCTTGCACCAACCAATCAGCCACTGTGCCGCCCTTAGTGATGTAAATCCTAGGCTATTGTGAAGTGTGTTTTATCAAAACAAACCAATATAGAAATGAAAAATATGACTTCATCAAATAGTAGCATAAGCCACAGGCAGAGCATAGTGGAATATTAGTAACATATTATCAAAACCTTTTGAAGCAAGAAAAGATCTGTATAAAACTATAGGCAGAGGAGGCAGGAGTTATGTGCAGAGGTACATTCTCATTGTGCCTTTTGATGCATTCATCTCAAGAGCTACAGGGACAGATGTGATCATTTAGTTATGGACAATGCAAGTCAGAAGTAAAAAAACAACAACAAAAAAACAAGTAAACAAACAAGAAAAGCACAAGATTTCCAGCCCACTTACTGCACCAGGTATGAAGCTGCAGATAGTGTCCCCTTGACTGTGCAAAAGTCTTGTCTACAGTCTGCGTTTGGAAACGCAAGATCGGGTCACCTAATACATTATTATGTTATACCCTCATCAATAACATACCTGGCAGGGCAGGTGACACCTAAATCTTTTCAAGTGTGTGTACCAGGAAATACAGTCATTACTACTGAAACAGTACTTCAACAAACTCTTATTGACCATCTCTGGTCTTAGATGAACTTACCATCTATTTGAGATCACAACATTAAGGGCACTGTTAATGAGTCTGTGACACAGCCCGGGTCATGACAACAGATGCTTAATGAGCACATACAGAGTTGTTGATACAATATGAGGCCATTGAACTTGAAGTTTCCAAAGCATGGCAAGTAAGCAGGCAAACCGTGTTCTGTTAATATTAATTTGTCTTTTTCTCAGGTTTGAGCGCAGGTTTGTTTGGAAGGTCTTGTAAATATTCATGAATAAGTTATGAGAGGAAGGGTGGGAAGGAAAAACCTCTAAGCTGGCATTGACAATTGTGCTTAGTTAAAAGTAAAAAAGAAGAAGAAGATAGGAATTCAAAATATATACTGTATGTTCTATCAGTGAACTATCTTTCCCCTGTGTCTTGAGGCTGAAATGCATCCACTCAGAAGTAGATACCTTCCAGTTGGTAGCCAGATGCCAAATCCACTGCTCTAATATTGCTCTAAAATTACACATTATAAAATTATGAGGAAGTACACAACATAGACAAGACATAATGGCCTGATCTGTCAAACTCACATAGAATCAAGAAAGATCTCCATGCCTAAATATTCACAGCATATCTGTTATTCATGACGGCATAGTAATTAACAGATATTGGACTTGACAAACAGTTTGACTGTTAATCTTGGTGCTTATTTTTCAAAGAGAACAAGCCTGCCCTGTTCCCGCTCTAATCAATGCTTTGAAAGCGAGTTTCTCCACGGCATTAATATTTTCACAGTTCCCCGGGAGACGTGTTGTCACTTGAAATGTGGAAGCCGTCAGTGGATGTGTGTGAAGAGACGGAGTAACACGTCGGACTGGTGTGAAATGCTGTGCGAAAACCTGCTGCTTCCAGCTCCTGTCCTCAATCCTAGCGAATTCGATTAAGCGTGATTTACTTATGACACGTTATAAACATAAATGCTACTAAAACAACTAAAACAGCACAATTATAAGGCCTAAACTGCAGAAATATTTATCAAATTATGTGCACAATAGACGTAATGATTGACTAGATTGGATTGGAAATAAACCTACATCCAGGATGTCCCTCACCCCTTTCAAGCAGCTCATGAGCTTGATGACTTTCTCTTAGTGCACCAAATGTTTAAGTTAGGAACAATTTGAAAACAATCTGTCGTAAATATGGTAAAGTATTTAAAGGACTTTGTGTTGAAACACTATATCCAGTGCTTAATTTGTAAATTAGTAATTTCAGGAACACTTTTGGTCTGATGTGATGGATACGGAGAACAGGCCAAAACATTTGCCGGAACACTCTCATTAAACACCATTATATCAGATCAAATCTTTGCCGGATCCTCCTAAATATTTCCCGGATCCTTTACCCTGAAAAACTGATAATTGGGGGAATGCGTTCCCCCAAACGGGGGATCAAATTAAGCACTGACTATATCTAACTGCTGTAACTCTCCAGGGTGTACTTTGTTTAAGACCCATACCAAAGGATTCACACTCTATAATAGCTTTTTTTATTCCGTCAAAGTGGCTCATTGAGAGAAAGTTGTTATACTCATGATAGTTAATCCATATCACAAGAATGGTTGGCTGCTCAGACCCAGAAGACTGGACGGGTCTGCCATCTTGTCGCCATGACGAAATCTATCAACCCCCGTCTTTGTCCCAAATAGATTTTTTTTGTATTAGAAATGGCCCCCTATTATAAAATCGCTCATCAACTGTAGGCTATAGTTTTGAACATTTTGATCAAGTAATTAAACGGTCTACATCATGGTTTTCAGATCGATGCCCTGGTATTCCTTCATTTTTCAAGTGTTTTCTAACACTCATGGAGAAAACAAAGTCCTGAATCAAGATGCATGTTTTGAAAGTCATCTCAGGTAAATATTTCTTGCAGTTCAGTCCGAGCCCGTGTTGCGGCTGATAGTTTGCAGTGGCGTCACATCTCGGGCTAATCCTGCTGTGGATTGGCTGCAGCCGCTCATTGCTCAGGCCTGAAGGTCAACACGTGACACGCATCAGTGAAGGAAAATGACCGTGCAGTCACCTGTGGCATGGAGACATATAGAGAAAAGGATGCACTATGTTGTATTGATTTTGAACACACAACAATATCACAATTTGTGGCTTACTTTTTGTGCCCCAATAACACAAATGTTTTTTTTGTTTTTTTAACAATTCATATGCTAATGAAAAGTAGTGTGAATTATTTCATTACTACACTTAAGTAGCTCCTTAATATAATGTACCTTGAGATGACTTCTGTCATAATTGATGCCATACAAATAAAAATAAAATTAATTACACTCCATATGTCCAACACAGCGATACTTTCACACACCATCATTTATGACCTTCAGCAATGTGTTTACATTACACTCCTTGAAAACACATTGTTTAGGCCTCATCAGTTGTTTTTGGCTTCAAACTGGCCCCTCCCCTCAGCAACCCATACTATTCTCAGTAAATACAGGTTGTCTAAGTTGATATGCCTCTGAGGCATTTTAAATACTACCCCCCCGCCCCGAAAAATATCTCTTCTTACAGCGAGGCCTAGTAATTGGCTGATTTATGACCTTTTCACACCACTGAAGCGATTAACTGAAGACATCATTCGCGGCTGTCACTCAAACTGATTGTTCACATGGAAACCAAACTGCACACGGCCCCCAAAAAAGCAGCGGCAACAGTGGGTGACTGGAGAACGATGCGTTCAAAAGCCTCTGACTGAAGTGGCCTCTTCTGGAATGTCAGCTGCACTGTAGCCCTGTGTAAGATAGCGTTTCAGCGCAATTACTGAATGTTGTTTTCGAACAGGACTGTAATGGTGATGGGTTTGGAATGGGACAGCGAATGACCATCATTGGATATTTGACACCATGATAACCTGAGATACTGTATTATTAACTGTATTCATTGAATACAATTAAGGCACTCTATTACTAGACAACTACACACTTTCCTACTAGAACCGTGTAGTCTGGGGCTCTGCATCATCCTCATGGACTTGAATGACTGGTGGACGAACGAATCAGAGAAATGCATGATTCATCCATAACAAAAGGAACATGCTGAAAAGCTGGGGTGTTGCTGGGTCGATCCCTGTCTAAGCAAGCACATACTACCATTGGGTCAATGGGTGGAACATGTCAACCACTATTGCACTACAAAATGACATATATTTAGGGTCAACAGCCCACTAAATAAAAGTGAACCTTGATACCGCTGTCTACCACTGAAACCAAATTCCCTGGCTCTAGACATCTTTCAACCCACAAAAGTGGAAACTAGTGGAAATACTTTCTTTCCTACTAACCAGTAAATAATCCAGCATTAATATACAATTCTGATAATATGTAGTTAACTTAAAAATCCATTTGGAGTGGAACTAAAACCGATGCATTAGCGTCAGACTCGGAGAGCAATAGCAAGAGGCTGTTTGTAGCATGTCTGATGTGATGCCCACAAACACTCTGCTCACAGCTCCAGTCTCTCTCAATAGTCCACATGAGAGCCATCTGCACACAGCCTCCATTACTCTGCTGTAACAACCGCGTGCTGCCATTTGTCTTTATAGCTCCTCTCTCACACACTACCTGCATCTCCAGGGACTTCACTTGGTAAAAACACTAGCAAAAACAACTCCAAGCTAATTGGCTTCTTCCATTCTGCGTCTTCCTGGGCAACCAAACAACCAACTTGAACTAACTCAACATCAAATGGTATCTGGGTGGCACGGTGCGCAGTGGTTAGCGCTCGTGCGTCACAGCACTCTGTGTGGAGTTTGCATGTTCTCCCCGTGTCTGCGTAGCTTTCCTCCAGGTACTCCGGTTTCCTCTACCACTAAACACATGTACAATAGGCCAGGATGAATGAGAGTGTGCTTGAGTGTGCAAGTGCGGGACAATGGATGCAAATTAGCCCAAGGCTACAATCCAGCATAGTGTGTTCATTAACATGCATTGTCCCAACCAAATAAACCAATATATAAATCTTTTTATTGGAGAGCAGAAAAAGAAGAGCGTGATGTGAAGGTTGTTACTGACTTCAATATCTCACTATTTGACATTATTTACATTAAAAAAAAATTTAAATGCCCCCTGACCTTAGACTCTCCAGCACGGCGAGAAAAAACTCGAAAACCTGGTGGGAGAAACGAGAACCCTTGGGGAGAACCACAGAAGGAGAGATCCACTCCCATGGACAGACAGGCTATAGAGACCCAGGGCCGATGGAGTCCCTTCAGCAGACAGGCCAGGATCGAGACCGTCCAGTCCTTGTTGTCCAATCCCTGAAGGCAGGGTTCCTCCGTTCAGCCGGGTTCCTCCGTTCGATCTAGACAGGCACTCCTGAGGGGGAGTGGGACTAGAGGTGGGAGATATATCGTTTAGACGATAATATCGAAATTGTTGTCTGGACGATATGCAAAATTGGATATCGAGATATTTCATAATTTGTACAATCCGACCCCCGAAACATGTTTTTTTGTTGTTGTTTTTTCGGACTTTGTCGCGTTGTCCTTGTGAGTTACCTAGCGCGCCAGCCGCCCCCTCCGCTGCGTAACACATTCAAAACAACAACATGGCAGCGTGGAGCGATTACAGAGATGAAGAATCTAATGATATGAATGAAGTTTGTCACTTGAGTCGCTCATATTTGCGAGGAAAGGGCTAAGGACAAGTTGTAGCACTGGCTTGCTAGCTAGCTAACTTTCCTAACTTTTAGCCTCACGATAACTAACAACACGGTGAAGAAAACCACAATGCAAACGCGGTTAAAGGCTAATAATATCCTCCTCACCTGTTTTCTTCAGATCACGTAAGTTCCAGGACAAACTTGTCTCCCTCTCTGTCTCTTTCCCTCCTGTGTGTGTCTGTGCGTCTGCCCCGCGTGCATCGGGAGAGACGCGAAAAGGAGAAATAGGGAAAAACTGGATCCTTTGAAAAACTTCCCAAACGCGTTAATAATACTCACAGATCTATCCCCAGTCTCCTTACAATAAAACACAAGTAAACTGCCCAGAGGCTTCCGTGTTCTTCCCATTGACAGTATGGTTCTTCCAGATGAAGGTAGAGCTTTAGATGAATAAATAGAATAAAATAGCTTTAAATGAATTTGCCCTATTGTCTAAAGGCTTTGATTTTGAAGTATTTTGTCAGGTGTAAATTATATCGCCAAATACATCGTTATTGTGATATTTCTTTTTCATACCGTGATATACATTTTTGTTCCCCCTGCCCTAATGTTTAAATCAATAATGTGTCACATCTTTATGTACTAGTAATTCTATACAATAATAGGTCAGATACAGCAAGTCAAAAGACCAACTGAACCTTCTTTGCCAGTTTGCACACATTTCTGTGAAGGATTGCAAAAATATCGTCTGAATATCGATATCGAGATATTGAAAAAAAATATCGAGATATTCATTTTTGTCAATATCGCCCACCCCTAAGTGGGACAGGAGACACCATGTGAATAGTAATGAACAGACTACAGATAAAGTAAACATTGTATCATAATAAGACAAAGTTTGCAGTAAGAAGAAGAAGAGGATAGCGCTCAGTGTACCGTACTTCCCACAGCAGTGTTTCTCCTAAGGCAGCTTTACTTCAGGCTGTGGGTTAGAGCTTTACCTAACTAATTCGAAGAGGTACGTTTTGAGCCTAGTCTTAAATGTAGGGACTGTGTCTGCTTCTTTAACGTGAGCTGGGAGTTTATTCCATAAAACCGGAGCTTGGTAGCTAAAGGCTCTTCCTCCTACACTGATTTTGGAGACTCGAGGAATCACTAGTAGCCCTGAGTTTTGAGTTGGTTAGCTGATATGGAACGATAGCGTCTGGAGTAGAGCTTATGGCTAATGTGAGAGGAGATTTAAATTTGATTCTAACTCAACAGGAAGCCAATGGAGAGACTTTAGCACAGGTGTAATGTGTTCTCTTCTCTTTGTACGCGTTAACAATCTTGCAGCTGCATTTTGAACTAATTGAAAACTTTTAGGGAACTTTTAGGACATGCTGCTAGCAGGCAGTTACAGTAGTCCAGCCTTGATGAAACAAATGCATGAATACGTTTTTCTGCATCACAGTTTAAGCCCATAATAGCACTGCCAGCCTAAAAGTACTGTGGCCCACCAAGACTCTGCCCATAGCTAACCTACAACCTTTGGATAGGTAGATGCTTCATGCTTACCAATTTGTCACCATGCAAACTTCACATTTTACATTGTACTCTCAAATGTCAAGAAAACTGAACTCAACCAAATGGGGGCTTTTCCTGTCAGCTCCTTGGGGCCCGCAGCCTCTCAGTGTAATTAGTGGAGATAATGGAGGGTGAAGCTAAATGGCACTGATGGGGTCCAGCAGAAGGTTATTAGGTGTCCTCATTAGCGGTCGATTGAAGTGCGAGGGGTTTTAAAGTCTTATTCCGATCCTGATGGATGGTCTGCAGACTGCGCAGGCAGGTGGGATTCGCTCACAGGGGAAAGGCAAAAACAACATGGTGAGTGGTGTTAGCAATCAATTTAGCACATTATGACGATGATTGCTGCGTGTACAGCAGGACTGTTACTATCTGTAATGTGTAACTTAGCAACTGAGTTTATGCTCATGGACAACACTGTCAATGAGGGTAAAGTCCAAGCTATTTCATTTTGCAACATCCAATTCACTTATTTATCAGGAAATGAATACATGCTATATGCTAAAATGCCACTTTGTTTTTCAGGCGCCTTCATTCAAATTAAGTTTGTATGAATACATTTGTTTGTTTATTTAACCTTTATTTAACCAGGAAAGTCCCGCAGAGATTAAGAATCTATTTTTCAGGGGAGTTCTGGCCCCAGAGGGGAACCTATTGTACATGTTTTAGTGGTAGGGGAAACCGGAGTACCTGGAGGAAACCTACGCAGACACGGAAAGAACATGCAAACTCCACACGGGACATTCTAAATCTTTGCAAGAACTTCGCTACAATGTTCTGCTCAACTTTAGAGTGCCTTACTGCCACCAACTGTGAAGTTGTACTATATCATAAAAAACAAGATTCAAACTCACCACCTTTAAGTGACGGGCAACACAGATTTTCTATCCAAGTGCTTTACCACATCTTCTGGACAGAAATCTCTCTCTCCTACCGTGGAGTTTGACTCCGGCCTATGCGAGTTCGAGTGCTGCCTGTGTACTGCCTGCTGCAGTATTCTTGTGATCATAATTTAAATAAATTAACTTCTACTGTAAGTTGTGATTCAAAGTCATTCCTACCGTTCCATGTCTCACATCTTAACAAGGATTAGTTTATAGACACATGTTACCACTTGCAGGGTCACTTTTCAGGTTCACTGCCACAGAAATTAAAACTAGCCTGCAAGTTCATGAAATTGATACAAATGCTTAATAGTCATTTTTCCATAACTGAATTAACTTTTAATCAATTTTCTGTTGACTAACTTTACACACAGCTTTTTCAGTATGTTTAACACTTTACAGGCAGAGGCAAAGTCAAATCTTAGTCCATTTTGAATCACATAAGCCCACTGAGCTCGTAAATGGATAGAGCTCAGTAAATCTTTCACCGCTCAAAATGATAATGCCCCTACCCATACCTTAAAAATAACAGTTTTTTGATCATGTGTGTTTTGGCACACACATTCACCCCGACAAAAAACGTACACTGCAGCGATGTCACATTTTGAAGGATGTGGGTTTGGCCAGGGAAACTTTCTTGCTGATGAATGCCAGCGAGGTCAGCGGGATCCTTGAGGCTGGGGAACTTCCGTGAAAAAAGTAAAGCACACAGACGCAAAGCAACGTATTTTCATTTTATTGTATTACTCATAGTAGCTCAGACACGTGTATATACAAATACAGATATTTTTTGTCATTTTGTGGTTTATATACTGTAAAAGAGCGGGTTCAAAACAGACCCCACCAATGGCAAAGTGGGGGTTTGGGTTCAAAACTGACAAAGAGGAGACAGCAGGTGGCGTGGTGGAGGTTATACAAGCACGGGGAGAAGAATGGTACGCTGTAGGTGCCCTAAAAGAAGTGGCTCTTGCACAAAAAAGCGGGGAGACCAGGGGGCAGCGGCCTTTGAGCTCAGCACCGAAGGATGGGCATCGCCCCCGCTCAACAGTCCGCTGTCAAATTTTGGTGGAACAAGAGGCGCGCTAATCCTTCCAACTGTGCCCATGGGCGGACATACAACCGCAGGGAGAAGCAAATAAAGAGGGTTGTTTAAAAAGACAAAAAGAAAGGGGGAAAGTGGACGGCCCTGTCTGTAGTCTCTTGGACGCCAGCAACCGTTGAGTGTAAAAAACAAATGGCAGAAAGCATCTAGTACACAATCGTGGCTGCCAGGGTTGAGGCTCAAGGGCTAAGGCATGGGAAACACTCTTCGTTGCCAAAGAGGGTTGCCGCTTCCCATTCACTGTGGCGACAGCAAAATGAGACACACACACCGAAAATCTAAAGAACTCACATGTTTTTTTTTGTTGTTGTTCGTTTTTTGTTTTCCCCAAGTTCACACATCGATGTCTACGCGAACAATGGACACTCGAGAAAGACAGACTGGGGGATGCATTTAAGTAGATGGGTACAGAAAGGGATCATCGGTAAGAAAATAACTACAAGTGGCCAAACCCTTTTCCTGGAAACATTACAATGGATTATGTTATGTACATTTTGACATTTGTCACGGCACAGATTTTATGACACCACTCGAATGGGGATGCAAAAAACACACACGCACACACGTAAAGTGATCTAACTTGAAAAACCCAAAATGGAAAACAGAGGAGAGAAAAAACAAAGGACTTTTTGAAAACTCCTAACATGTCATCAAGTTCATGCGCATGCCACAAAATGAAAAAAATGACAAGATCCTTCGGTGAAGTCCACTCCGCGGCAAAGCTCCCGATCCGTGCTTTCAGACTCTCAAGGCAAAACAACAAGAGAACAAAAAAAAAATTAAAATCCGCCAATATTGTCCCGGTTTCGAATGTCTTTGCAAGGCAGGATCCTTTTCGTGAAGAGATGTCAGAGGGTGGTTTTTGAAGACATGGAACAGGCGAGACACCCTCCTCCTCAAAATGTCCAAAACTGTCTGCACCATATTGCCATGTGCAGCTCCCCGACTGTACAATAGCTCAATAAAGTTTTAGTAGGCATTGAGGATATACCATACCATTTTTCTTTTTTTTTTAGAAAAGACATAAGAACCAAATTAATATCTTAATATCAAACACTATTTACATCAAGATCTTCTCCTAATAATAATAGTCATAATCATCATAACAATAATAATTACAGTTTTTAACAATGATGTATCTTTTTCTATTTTGTCTTCCAGAAAGGTACAAAACGGATACTAACCTAGCTCTACTTGTTTTTATGGTTGACTACCTCAGGATACACAGTATCCACTTAAAAATTTGATCCTCATTTCCCAGTTGAATAAACCATGGTGTGTTAGCGATAATGGCAAATATTGGTAATTAGAATAGAGTACAATCAAAAAGGCTGGTTTTCCGAAGCTGCTGACAAGTGTCCATTTTGATTTTGGGTTGCATTCCCTGTGGTAATCTCCTGAAAATTAGTACCGCATTAAAATGGCCTCATCTCCAGTTACCGTCCACGCAGCTGAGCCACTTTCCACTGTTCCACTGTGATAGCATTGTTAGCGCAGAGCAAAACAACAACAAAACCGAAGACAAAGATAAAAAATTAAAAAAGTCGAAGGCAGTCCATTGTTAGATAGAAGGAAAAAAAGGCAGGCTGGTTAAAAACTATTTTGTATGTTTTGAATGACCTTCCACTGGGGTTTAGTTTAGTTTAGTTAGGCACTACATCATGGGTCTTTGTCTCCTCTTTCTATCTCCTCCACCGGCAAATCCTCTCAAACTGCAAGGTCATTGGTGCTGGACCCACGCATGATGGAAATCTACACCCTCCCCTCCCGAGACCTCCCCCTGCAAGCCTTCCACCATCTATTTTTAATACCAGAAATAGCTTCCTCCTCCCCCCCCTCCCCCCACCGTCGCCGCGACATGGGGTTCGAATGCCTGTCATTTTGAACCTCATTAAAGAGCGACTGAAACCGAGTAACACAAGGAGTCGAAGGTGGACCTGCGACGTCAGGGGAGCGCCTTCGCTCATTCGGGTTACGTCATTTCCGTCGCATCGCGGGGCTAATAGACGGCCTACGAAGCTATAAGGAGGGGGAAAAAACGGCAGGGCAAGTCTATCTCACTATAATGGAACTACGATAATGTGACTGAGAAAAAAGTCTTGTGACTCTCAAAATGGAAGCAAAAAACTGTTACAAACTAAAATCATGCGATATGTCCTAAAAGGTTTTATTTACAATAAAATTACATTAAATTAAATAACTAGAGTTGTGCTAACTATCTGGACGCTGTCTGCTACGATTTTGTACTTTACTCCTCCCCAATTAACAATAAATGACTTTAGATACACAACTGACATTAGCCGACGATGTTCTCGGCACCAATAACAGTTGTGATAAATAAAGTGTGAGGCAACCACTTTGGCAGGGATTGTTAGAAATATACTGAATGTATGAACGCTCCCATGTTCATTTTGATAGCGATAAAACCTCTGCTTTTGTAATTTTGGCATCACTGGGCGACACACAGCAGGTGAATAGGGAAAAAGAAAAAGGCAGTAGATTACTGATATAACTTTGAGGGAAAAAATGTTTTCTATCATTTGATGTTTTCATATAAATCTAAATATTTCATGCATAAAATTGGCAAAAATGACTAAATGTTTCAGCGACAAAATCTAAATTATAGACAGAGCCAGGTTTAATGTATGGTTTTATTTTGTTGATATATATACAGATTTGTTCTGAGGGGACTTTTGGAGTTTTTGAATAAGCTATTCATATGTACAACTTAAAGCAAAACTAAGTAACTCACGCCCTAGAGGCCATAAACGCCACTGCAGGTGTCGTAACATGTTGCGTTTTTTTTTACTCATTAATTGTCCCTGAGAGTAAAAACTACGCTGACAGAAAAGACAAAGGGAGAGAGGGACATTGTACATTGTGCCACAACCCAATTACACAATGGAGATAATTAGTTTCGCTCAAACTTGGCTGTAAATACTGCTAAAGGGCACTAGCCCGCAGTTAGCTTGCCCGTTAGCCTCTTAGCTTCTTCTTTGTGATTCTTTTAGTGTGTATTGCGCCTCCGGGTCGGAGCAGGGAAAGTTGCAAGGGTGGTTTTCTGCCCAGAGACACCAGGGGGGAGATGAAAGACCCCCCATTCATCCCATTAACACTTGTATTACCCCCAGAGGGACTACGAAAGGATTTATTAAGGTAAACAAGTTAGTTCTTCTTCTTGACTCTGACATTAATACTAAGATATTAAGGAGAAAACTCGCAAAAATGTTTGACCACTGCGTGAAAGTCGCGGTTTTCACCTGCCGTGTCTCGCCTTAACGTTATGAGAAACCAAATGAAATTAAGTGCTTTACAACTTGTTTTTTTGG
This sequence comes from Neogobius melanostomus, assembly GCA_007210695.1. Classification (NCBI taxonomy): domain Eukaryota; kingdom Metazoa; phylum Chordata; class Actinopteri; order Gobiiformes; family Gobiidae; genus Neogobius; species Neogobius melanostomus. The sequence continues at coordinate 3,038,321 of VHKM01000006.1, read as the reverse complement.
TATCTGAGGCTCAGGCAGGGCACAGTGCCTGCTTGCATTCTGAATTTACTCCGAGCCAAGTTATAAAGTTAGACGCATGTGGCCCGTTCAATAGCGCCTCTTAATTGGGTGTGTTGGCACGTGAAAACAGGGGGTTGCTTTCGGAGACAGCCTCTTACTCTAACATTGCTAACTGTGAGCGTAAATGGGAATTAAAGATCATCAAAACACAGTGTATTCCTTTCATTTTAAGTGCTATCATAAAACTGACCACACTACATAAAGCTAAAAATCCATCGCCAGAAAACGCACACTAAATATCCTGAATGCTGCACTATTAGTTGTGAATGTGACCTACATGGGGATCTAGTTCTATTGTACTATATCAGAAAAAAACTTGCATTTTACTGTCATCTATAAAACAGCGCAAAATGCCACAAAAAAAAAAAAAAAATACAGTGTCTGCAACGCCGTATAATTTAACATTCTAGCAAAATATAAAATGTCCAATTGAGAGTTTAACTGCGAAAGTATGCAAATGTTTATGAAGTGTTAACATCGACTCCGGCGCGCAATAGGTGCGGCGCGGTAAACATTGGCTAAAATGAATGTGACAGACGCCGTGAAATTGTGTGATCAGCTTTCAAAAGATATTGATCCTTCATCTCGGGCTGCTTGCCGAGTCAGTTTACAGAACCGGCTTATGCTTCAAATCTCCAGATATATAACGCTTATCGTCCTATGCCTATATGCACTTTGAATTCGGGGGGGCGTTCGCGCATACCTTTTTGCATCTCGTAAGGTGCGTGTCTTTCAGTGTTGACCTCGGCTCTGAGCCATTATTCTTTGAGCTGCTGGCCAAAATGGAGGTGCGAAAATAAATAGGCTCATGCCCAGCAGCAGGCCTCCATCAAATGCTTATAAAAGGCTTCTTGAGAGGTCTCGGGATTACTTTTCAATGAGTCTACACAGGCATTTTGAAAAGAGCTAAAGTAACACTGCTACTGTATAGGCAATTGACAATCTCTCTATGGGTTTTTAGTGAGCGGGCAACTTCTATGTATGTTGTAGGCTACTCTGGGCTGAATAAATGCCAATGTTGCAGGGATTACAAAAAAAAGTGGAAAAAGTCACGGGAAAATAAGAATCACCAAGTGTCAAAAAAAAAGAAGAAAATGGCATTTGGCATCTTAGTTTGAAGGTTTTACAAGGGGGGAATTTGTCTCTCCCGCATTCCAACTTGAGAACGGAGAAAAAGACCAGCGAAAAATCTTTTTGAACGTTGGAATAAAGTCGAGGGTTCCATGAGAAGAAGCTTGTTCTGACTCTCTCCAATCAGGCTGGCACGCTCCAACCAAATCCCGCCCCCTTTCCCTGCAGAATCAGGCCACGGTAGGTGTAGTTTCCCCTTCAGGAGAACAAAAGGGGGGAGGCGCTATAACGTGAAGAGAGCCGCTGCTAGGCACGCAAACAACGCGGCCAGGAGGGGAGTGGTTTCCGGAGATGTGACGCAGCATTTGTTTCGTCGCTTCGAGAAGGCTCGGCGGATTCGTGGCTGGTGTCGTCTGCGAAAAGAGATAAAGAGTTTTAAGACGTGCGCATCAGCTTATTGGAAATTCTGTGAAAAGTAGGAGTGATTAGATGCATGTCAAATCAAGGAAGGGAGTCTTTGTAGCCATATGAACTACTGTATCCTGAAAAATAATGTGCTCCTTATACAAATCTCTATCCCTTAATGTCTTTGGTGGATGTATGTACCGTGTCACCAGGAGAGAGCAGCTAAGCATGCACAGCCATAAGTGAATTTGCTGCCAAAACATATTTACACTTTACACCAAAGCATCAGCGTGCAAGTGCAAAAGAAGAATCAGAGAAGCTACACAGAAGCAAAAGAAATTACACTTTGTGCGTAACACTTATGAGCCTTATGGAAATGGAAATAGAAGCCATTTGAACAAAGAGTTCAATTTAGGAAAAGTACTTCAGGAGTAAAATGTCATATATGCCGTAAATGTTTGATAGCTTATGATCTATGCTTGAATCAGAAGAACTGCGTGAAAAGATTGTATCTTCCAATATCAGGGACATGTTGGGTCATGGCTTGTCACTGATAGTCGGTATATATGCAAATGCGAACAGTTGATTTCTTTGCGATGACAAAACAAACATTGAAATCATTCTCAGTCAGAAATGCAGGGAAACAGTGGATTAGTCAAACAAATGAAACGTGCACAACTCTGCAAGTCCATGCACTATTCATGGAAAACGGCCGCAACCAACATTTCAAATCAGGCATTAACATTGTACGTTGTAAATGAAATTTCTTGGTATGAATTGAAAAGAAAGATAATAAACACTGTATCACCACAAAGAGCAATCAGCAAATGGAAAAGGGACACAGGGCACAACAGACAGACAGACGAAAAGGATAAAAAAAAAATGAAGCAAGAAGCCATACTAACCTCGTGGTTCTAATGTATTGTCTACTTTGTCGTTTACGTCAAAAACGCGGTCATGTACACCTATAGTTTTGATGCAGGTGTCTACAACAAAGAAAGATAAGAATATAGATTAGCCAGAGTACGTTAGTGACATTTAAAGCTCCCCATTCCCAATTTTTACACATACAGTAGCAACAGGGCCATGGCAACATTCAAGGGAGGCGCATTTTAAGTTCAAACACATTTAAGCAATTTATTCGGTGATGGCTAAAAGACAAGAGAAGCGGATTTACATTGTTTGGATTTTGTATGTCGGAAAGTTGCAATTACTGTATGCTCCAAAGCCTAGAGACGTCCGCAAAACACTTACTTGATGGTCGGACGAAAACTTTGAGCTTCAGGCATGTTTTCCTCCCATTCTCAGCAATGGTCGACGCTGCAGAAAAACATAAAAGGAAGGGAAAATGCGTTAAGATGTTGCAAATCTAACAACAACAACAACAACAAAATATGTGACATCAAGAAGTAAGCAAGGTATTATAGCAACATGATATTGACGGAATCTCTTCATACTTTCTAAGGTTTTGTCAGGCGTAGTCAAGGTACTTGTACAGTCAACATGTTTACAGATTATGTTCTCTCGGGGGAAATACAATCTTTAATAAAGTTAAATGGAAGCTAAATTCAGACCATGACAATGGTGTTGGATTCAACTTGAAATGGTAAAAGTGTCCAGGCAAAGCCTCGAACTAGGGTCATCTTAGTTTAGGTTATTTTTTTCTGTCTTTGTTTCCTTAATGTCTTGAACTATTTAGTATATTTGGAGGAACCCGGCTGAATGGAGGAACCCTGCCTACTGGAATACAAGGACTGGACGGTCTGCGATCTTGGCCCGTCTGCTCAGGGACTCCCATCGGCCCTGGGTCTCTATAGCCTGTCCGTCCATGGGAGTGGATCTCTCCTTCGGTGGTTCTCCCCAAGGTTTCCCTTTTCTCCCCCTGGGTTTTGAGTTTTTTCCTCGCTGTGCTGGAGAGTCTAAGGACTCGCCACCGGCTGCCGACGCTTATTTGGACATTATGTCTGGATTCTTAATTCGCCTGAACTTTACATTGTCTTATTTACGGCTCTGTTTTATTGTCTTAATGTTTGGTGCAGCCCTATGAGGCATATCCTGTTGTGATATTGGGCTATACAAAACCACTGATTGATTGATTTGGACATGTTTCACAGTTCTTAAAATTTAGAAAATTACACAAAATTCACTTTTTGAATTATTGAGAAACTGGATAAAAAAGTACATTCCCAAATGTCTAGAGTGAGATTACAGCCAAGAAGGCTATGTTTTTGTTTTGTTTTTAAGGTATTAAAATATGCTTTATTCAAACATAACTACTTCACACGTGCAGGTCCGATCACAGCGGCCCTCTCTCACCCTGCACTGGAGGAGGCTACAGTCCACCCAGACCGCATGAACAGCTTTTTCCCCTCTGCCATCAGACTCAAGAGCAGTAAATAACTCTGGCAGACGACTCATGAACAGTAAAAAATGTATTACCTGCCATTTGTACGACATGTTTATTCAGCTAACATCTGCTGCTTTTTGTACATTTGTGAATCCACCATTCATGCCACTGTTTGTCAGGACAGTTCAGCTCATTTTACCATATCTAGTTTATGTGTATCCTTTTTCATTCTATTTTTTGTATGCTCTTATATCCTTATTATTTATTTTATGACTATTTTATGTTGTACAGAGAGAGAAAAATCCTCATTTGTGAATGTACCTTCACTGACAATGGTGATAAAAACCTATTCTAATTCTGATCTTAAAATAATGTACGTGTCAAGAAAAAGCCCCAGTATACAAAAGTACTTCTACACAAAAACTAAAAACACAAAAGCTTTCTCCAGCTACCCAAACTAGCGCATTAGCCTAAGTAGCCCTCTTGAAAAAAAAAAAAACATAATTGCCCACTTCTTAGACCCCAGATGCCTTTCCGCATGTTGTTTACTGTTCTTTCAAATGTACAGCCTTGAGTGCTCCTTTATGGGACACGGTGTGCGTTTGTATACGGGCCTGCGGTCACTTCCAAGAAATAGATCCCTTCCTGCCGGGCCCATGAGGTGTGAATCTCAGAGAGTTAGGGACCCAAGTGCTCGTAATCTGGGCGCCCTAAAAATAACCCGCATGGGCCGAGTGTGTTGATGTGTTTGTCTGGCAGAGCTCTAATGGTGTCGCAGAAGGGGGACCAGGTGCCGTCTGCGGTGGACAAAGCATAGGGGTCAACCGCATGTCACCTACAACACCCGGGCCGCTATTATATACACATCCATCAGCGTAATGCTTCTCTATAGTCACCGCATGTAGGGAAGGGTGTGGAAGGTAGTGGCACTATTGAGATCAGGATTGTGTCATCATAACCGCATCGGGAGTCTCAGTCAGTGTAATGTTAAACCGAAGAAGAATTTGAAATGAGAGATTATTATTGATAAACATTGGGTTGCTCCCTCGTCGCCCATACCTGCCCTAAGTAATTAATAAGTCGTTCTTCTAATGAAAAAACAGTGCAAAGCAAAGTCAGGTAAGGCTAGAAACGTTTGGTATTGGAATCTTACTCATAATGTGGGAAAATTCGGAATGAAATGCGCATTTTATTATGCAAGTCAACCCGACCACATCCACACACCAGTAAAAGGGAAAAGGATCACTTAACGATAGCAAGAAAAACTGAAAAGCACAGATACCCTTTGAAAAGCCCCAAGTGCCCTCAATTCTAGGCACTAAAAGTTTAGAAACACAACATTGGAAACTTAAGCATTTTAAAAGCTCTCCAACGCCCGTAGCAGCCCATAAATTCTGCGCTGGAAACGTATCCGCCATTTGCTGAAACATTTAATAGAGGTAAATTTATAGGGGTCTGAGTTTCAATATCCTTTCCCCCGCACAGCCGTCAGTTGGGTTTTGATGAATGGGTACGCGCATGCTGACAGGCGAGAGCGGGCGACGCAGCTGGGAGCGGGTGCAGCGCCGGGGGAAGCGGGTCAAGCGCAGTGAGGGGGCTACATGGGCGAAGGCTGGGTGGAGAGGAGCTGACAGATCACAAATGGTGGCGTTTGGGAAAGACCGAGGCTTCACTGGATCGGCTGTAGAATGATCCAGAGTCGCCTTTGTAAACGTGAGTATATGTGAAAGTCATCAAGGAATTCCATCATTTCTATTAATAAAGATGATGTACAGCTTCAGTGGACTCATTCTGATCATGATCGAAACCCATATTCACAGCAGTTACATTAGCGAGGGGAAAGTCGACTCTTCTGCCTAGTCGGACTGGAACAGGATTGACAAAACCCGTGTAAACCGGAGAAGTTTGATTGGGGGGGGGGGGGGGGGGGGGGGGGTTTGATTCGACTTTGTCCTGAGCCGATCAGCGACCAACCTGTTTTCTGAAGCCCATTGAATCGGTTCAAAGCAAAGCCACGGAAAGGAACTTCAACCAAACATTGTGCTAGATACTTCAGAGATACCACTGTCCAACAAATATGATAGGAGAGCTTACTTCACCACAAATACCCAGAAGTATTTACACATTTTGAATGATGCGTAATATAGGAATTTAAACCTTCGGGAAGTGTCAAGGATATGCTCATTACGACAGCTATCGACTAATAAAAGGGGCTGAGGCGAGATTGAACCGCATGCGTTTCACTCCGTCTTCCGCGGCTTGATCTCTCCATTCCGCTGCACTCGATGCGTCTTATCAAATGCGTAGCGTGTGCTCCTTCAGTCATTTTGATTTCGCGGCGCCTGTGCATCTCATCAGCGCCGGGGCTTCATTCTCCCTTCCCTACCCTCTCGACCTTGCCGCCGCTGTCTTTTAATGTCGGCATTTCATCGGTCGTTATCAGCTCCTTAGTCATGTGTCAGCGGCGGATGACTTGCGATCAGATGCTCTTTTTCTCCTTTTTTTCCCCTCCTCTCTCTCTCTCTCTCTCTCTTCGCCTTTAAATTCAACAGATGAGAGAAAACGCAGAGGCAGAGGAGTGATGGAAGGGCCTTATTATCAGTCACCGCGGAGGTTGCCATGGCACGCTAACAAACCTTGGCCACTGTCATTCTCCCACACACTCGCAGATTGTACACCGATGCCCACATCACGTCTCTCATTGCAATGTCTTCAAGAACCTTATAACGGTCATATAGTAATGGCCACATGTGCAATGCGGATTTTATACAGATCTCAGTCAATTGTCGGTATAGAGCATCGACATCGTGCAGAATGGATATGAACTGAAAGTTAGAGTGAAAATAATAATATCCCAGTCAGTTTCCAACAAGCAACAAGAGGCAGTGGTACAGCGATGAAAGAGAAAGTCCTGGGTTAGATCCTTTGTTTGGAGTTTGCAAGTTTCCTGTGTGTCTGCATGATAGACTGTAATGGACTTGGCGATGGATGGCTTCCCTTAATTCAGCTTGTGTCACTGAGGTTCGTTCATGCTAGCAATTTGGCTGTTTTCTTGGAGCCAGCTCGTATATTTGGAATAAGGCAAAAAATCAAAATAAATAGCAAAAGGAAAACAATAGAATGATGTAGTGTGTGTTAAGACAAACATTACGGAGCCTGCCCCAATTTCTTACTAGGCTTCCTGCAGCTAACGGTGATGCTAAGTTGCATGTTTTCCACTGGATAAAATATGTGCAGTAGGCTAAAAACCAGAGATAGTGTCTACCAGAGGACAAATTTAATGTCTACAAATACAATATGCTTTTAATAAAAATAATGTTTACTAAATGTTTCATAGACACAACACATGATGAACATTTCATTTGTAGTTTTAGCAAACAAAACTGCGAGTTGATAGCCATAGTGTGGGAACTAAAAAACAAACACAAATTATGCTTGCTTATGTGCACTTTCCAGTACATTTTATCACCGCTTATTAATATAAGATCTCCAGAGCTGATAACAATGGCGTTTCTATAGCACACCGACAGCCCAAACTCTCACAAGCCCCACACATACGGTATTTGCGCTCTCTCTGAAGGCCTTATCTTGATCTGCGTGGTAGGCCGAGCTGAGTCACTGCCATCCACACCAGCCACTTAGCCCTGGGCAGCAGCTGATCGTTTACACAAGTACAGGCTGACGGAAGAGACACAGCCAAACATGTAGGAGGTCCTCTGTACAGCAACATAAAGCTATCCGGGTGTTGGGATTGTTAGCATGTGTTCCTACCATAAACAAAAGCATGAACGGTGAGCACTGGGTTATTTCATTAGTGCTACAGCTAAATTGACTTTGTTTAGATGTACATTGCATTAAGGGTCAGTAAGGTTGGTTGTCGGGTTAATTTTGCGCTTTTTTTGTGTTAACCCTTCATTTTAGCTGGCAATTGTAAAAAAAAAAAAAAAAAAGGCAGGCTAAATGCACTGATGGCCTCTGTGGTAGAGGCGTAGAACATATGCAACTCAGTCCACCTTTGATAGTGTTTGGATTGCGAAATGTCTCGATCCTGTATATTCTTTTCTGTCAACAAAGCCTGATAGCTAAATAGTCCAAAATTATCTGGGGATTGAAATGACAATTGTCTCAAGAATCCTTAATCAGTGTCACATTTTTGTTGGAGGAGTGATGAAATGAAAACCAAGTGTAAAGAGGGAGCTTAGATCTTTGTTAATGTGATAAAGATGTGGCAGTAGTTACTGCGCTGCTGCTAACTGGTGTTCAAACACTGCACATTCTTGACAAGTCCAGAACAAACAGCAGACTTTGATTCTTTTGTTGGATCACGTTGTGTTTGACGAGGCTTTCTTCGCCTGAGCCCAGCGCGTTCATAGCGCAGGCTGTTTGTTTTGGATTAACATGCTGCACAGGGCCAACGTATTGTTCTTTTAGGCTGGAACATCAACACCTGCTATTCTGGTTCTCATCAGGCCTACAGACCCAACCATCAATCTATCCAGAGCGGGCAAGTGGGCCCTTTGAAGGACAGAGCCCTGAAAAGATGTCCCAGAGACAGGGAGGGGGGGCACTGAGGAGGTCAGGTTACACCTCCAGCTCTGGTAATGGCTGGTCCCCTTAGTGCACTGCATTATGCATCAGCATTAAGGCAAATGGAATGAAGCAGAATCCAATTACGGAAGAACAAACAGGTGGGCTCAGCGCAGCTTAGGCACAGCATTGTTTCAATCACAGCTCAAGCCAAGCTCTATTGCAACTGTAATGTTATCTGGAAAACACATTTCCTTTGTCTGTCAATGGACAATTCAACAGCACATTCCAGACGTGAGGACATAAAACTGCGTGTCTATGCCGATAGGACGCTAAAAGTCAAGTTTGGGTCAAGCATATTCCATGGATAATATCATGGTAGAAAATTGATTTCCTGGTCGTCATTCAAAAAACATAATGGTTTGGTTGTAAAAGAATATTCAGGGTCACTCAACGAATCACTAAAAGAAGCTGTTTTTTTGTTTTTTTTTATCATTAAATCTGATGCCTGTTGGGATAGACTCACATAGTTACTGCCTGCCAACGTTTTGACGTTTGGCTGTATCAACAAGCTCAAGGCTGAAATGATGTTGCAGATTAGCCAGAAATAGTTTTTCATGAATTCAGAAAAAATGTACAGCAAGCATTACCAGTGTTGGAAAGACTCATCAAAAGCACATTTGTTAATGGCTTGATTCAGCAGGGGACGACTTCTTTCAGTCTGCGTGGGTGAGTAACTTCAGGCGAATCAGGCACAAGTTAATCCAAAGATTTTTTATTTCAGAGCTAAAAATATTCTTCCGCCCGGCAAAGGCCACAAACCTCAATTTGCAACTGCGGTAAAGAGAGTTCAAAATGAACGCTGAAAACAAAGGTAGCCGGCGCCAAACGTGCCAAACTGTGGAGAGGAAAAAAATTGACAGCAACTTCGTAATTAAGTCCAATGACAAAAACCAAGCAAACAAAGATGAGACTAACTGACAGGCTAAATCTATGCTAATGAAACAAAACACCAGATATAGGCCAGGAATAAGTTTTATGGTATGGATACATTTTTTGTACTGTTTCTGTTTGACATATTTGCTCTGGCTAAAACCTAAACTTGATCTCTATGCAAACCCCCAAACACAAACAGCATTAGCATAAGCTTCAAAAATCGGAATCTTTTCTGCAACTCATTTATTCTGCTACATGAAAGTCTTATTTGCCATAATGTATCGACTGTACAGCTCATGCAGTTTCCAGCTGGTTTTAATAACGTGGCTGTAATCCTTTGATCCACGCCTATTTGTTATGTTGCAGCAGGTTAAACCGTGTGGCCCTGCACTGTTGCATGCCCACAGTGAGCAGTTGTGGCGAGACTAATTTTACCAGCCTGCCAGTAATGTCTTTTAATTTACTCGGGTTTAAGACGTAGCATGGATGAAAATCTCGAAAAGACCCATGCAGACTGCGTAGAACTTAGGGCATGTGTCATTTTGTCAATTTGACCTTTATTATCCAGGACATCATGCCTTCCACCAATCACCAAAGTAGCTGCACAGTTTTCAATTTGCTCATGACGACACACTCATTCAAATTGGTATTATATTATATTTGCAAAAGCTCCAATCATGTGCAGTCGATTGGTAAAAAAAAAAAAAGTTCATCCTGACATCCATCCAAATAACTTTTTTTTGTGCATGTGATGGAGGAAGCCGACTATCCAGTGGAGAGGCCCATTTAGCAGATGCTACGACGAGAGCACACAATGGGAGGGAAGTGAAGATGATTTCTGATGGAGCTGTGTGAAGAAGGAGGGCTGGGTAAATGTCGCCCATTCACAAGTGTCCTCTAGTTTTGAGTCGCAGCCAAAAGTCGTTCAGAGCAATTACTGTCCACACACTCAGATCACACGTAGTTGGGCTATGAATAATTTCAATGATGATTCCAGGGACACGATTCCAAAAAAGTAAGAGCTGAAAAATGGCCAAAAGACCAAAAGGAAATTAGCGGTTCAATTATTTTGTTTTGTTCCTGTGTGAGATGGCTCAGTCAAATTAAAAATGAGGAGCGGTTCTTTAATTATAAAGCGCTTTTAAAAATGTAATCAGGCAGTGCGACTATTATGCTGTGGCAACTTGTACCTGGTTGACCGGTGGAAACACAGGTAGACCTGGCACTGGGCTGGCTAGGAAGTGCTAGTGGAGATGCGCATAGAGCTCAACAGTCCCACCCACTTCCGGTCACCTGCTGGGGCTTGGCGGTAAAAATCCCATTCACAATTTGCATTGACTGAAAAATTATATTATTATAGTAGTTTAAAAGTACAATGCAGGCTAATCAGATATGTGCTAACTACCAATCATTGTGCAGATATTTCATGAGAATAATGTGTACACGTTAGCATGTAGCTGATTAGCTACTGTTGTTTTTTTAAACTCTTCAGGTATATATATACATTTTCTTTTTGAAAAATCAAGGCTAAATATGAATGAGATTTTTAATTATGGACCCCGGCACGTGATTGGAAGTGAGCAAGACTGTTGAGCTCTATTATGTGAATTAGAACAGCTGACTATCTTAAAGGGATATTTCAGGATTTTTTTACATAGGGCCTCATTTCCTAGATATCCAGAGTGTTGTTGATTTCTGGAGATTTTTTATTGTTTTAAAATTTATTCAGTCAACACAGACATTTATATTGGTAGTCTGGTGTTCCAAGTGATTTGCCTCAGGTGCACTGTGCTTGGGTCAGACTGTTTTTAATGCAGACTACTAGTTACCATAGGCATGCACTAGCCTAGCACCACTAAACTCTTCAAATATAAGGACTGCACGAATAAAAAAGAAAAATCAACAGCACTCTGGATAATGAGGCCCTATGTCAAAAATCAACAAACTGAATGACCAGGTTATTCCATCAATGGATTTCTTCTTCCCCGATGGCACGGGCATATTCCAAGATGACAATGCCAGGATTCATAGGGCTCACACTGTTAAAGAGCGGTTCAGGAGCATGAGACATCATTTTCAGATGGATTGGCCCCCAGAGCCCAGATCTTAACCCATCTTTGGGATGTGCTGGAGAAGGCATTGCCACTGCAGAAGCTTATTGAAACAATGCTACAGCAAATGCATGCTGTACTCAAAGCTAAAGGTCCAATAAAATATGAGAGCGCATTACTTTTTTGTGGCAGTGTGGTTAGGCAGTATATAAGTAACAAGCGAAAAAAGAGATTCTTTGTTTTATGTTTTCTAATTCAGATTAGCTTATGTGTTAAGTATCTTGTCCCGCCTGGGGTAGCCTTTTTACTCTCATGTACAGGCCCAAAGAGACACACACCCACACACACTCACTAAAGTACCAACCGAGCTTGATTTGCCAATTCAGCAACAAATGAGGTATTCAGACTTCAAATTATTCACAAAGAACACTGAAAAGCTATGTTATCATAAACGCCCATCTAATAAACTGCAATTACAATTGGTCTTTATTATCGTCAGCCAGTTCCATAACGGGTACACTGCCCTCTGATTCACTGAGCAAAGATGTGGGTGTGGAGAGGGGGACAAAAATGAAAATTGTCCAGTCGACAACAGTATAATAAAGTGTTAATAGCTTAATGATGTCTTTTCTTGACTACACTAAATCAGCCAAAAAAGAGGCCCATTCCATTCATGGGTGGGAACCTTATTGCCCTTTTCCAGGTGATGACTACTTTATTGCCGGTCAAACGCAAGTAAGTTGATTAGAACGTTTACGGAGGGTCTTACTTAACGCTCTTTGGCCTGTTAGCGCATGACTTAACCCTGGGCTAATAATAGTTATAAGGCAAACATGGAGCGTGACATAGTGGTTTATTTTTAAAGGGTGACCTGTGGGACTTGACTTGTCCTAGTGGCTATATTGAAAGCCCGTCTGTTACGACAACAAATAGCAAGTGTTAAATGGAAGGTAAAGCCTTTGTTGTTAGGAGGTGAGGCTGTGGAGTGAAGAGACTTCACAAATAGTTAAGCTAAAACATTTTGCTATAGGTTTTTATGTCTCATTTCAGTATTTATTTGAATAGAAAACGACATGAAAAATGCCTGCGAACATGTGGTCCCAGTGACATTGGACAGTGGGTCAAATGCAGTGAAACTCAAGGCAATTTCCTATTTGTTTGCTACAGGCTTTGTTAAGTTTTCTAAAGATTAATATACAATAATACAGCTGTAATAGCTCAATGTGTCACTAGATGGAGTAGAGAGGTATTGCAACTTTCCGTGTTGAAGAGAGAGAGATTTACTTAGTTGAGGTATTTCGAAATCTTGCAACAAGGATTGAAAAAGGAACACCGCTAGGAAAAAAGCAAGAGAGAGATTTGCTTTTATCTTTTTTTTTTCTTCCAATCTCTGTCTTACTCTTGCACCAAGCACCTTGATAGTAAGATCAAAAATGGCACCTGCTTGTGTACAAATGCCGAAATGGAGCCTTGAGAAGAGTAAAATGTCTTGCTAAAATAAGCTGTGACAGTTTGCAGATATAAAAAGTTGTGAGTTTTGATTGTTTCTTTCTCTGCATGATCTTTATTTATAAGTAATTACAACTTCACTAAAAACGCAATGGAGTACGGGGTCGAATGTACAACGAAATCCGCCATTTTAGGGGCAACTTGCAAACATTGTCCACAGACTCATATTTTGGTGGAAAACAATATAAAGAAGCCGCGAAAACATCTGTGGCACAACTGCTGTCAGGTAAACAGGCATAGGCTACATCTCACACAGTGCTTTTATGTGAATGATAACTTCAGGATTTTATTTTGTAAAATCTCCATAGATACAGACGGCAACATGTCATACTAGTGGGTGCATTTTCATCACAAGTCAAAATCGGGTCATTGTGAATGTTTTTTCACAGCACATTGTCCAGTAGAAGTGAAAAAACGGCACTTGAAGCTAGTGGTTAGCATGAAGCTAATGTTAACATTATGGTTAGCATTTACTGTTAGGCCTGTACAAATTTTGGCCGATAAACCACTTTGTTCTTTTCCGTGTCTCTGCATCTTTATTGTAGAACAAGCATTATTTGAGCAGTGGTATTTGTGGAGTAATAGGTGAAGGAGTTGCTCTTTTCCCTCTTTGTTTCCCACATTGAACATGACCATCGAACATTCTCTTTTAACAACGCAATTCTTAAATGTTAGTGTCTTTCAGCCGCTCCGGATGCAGTAATCAGTGTTATAGTGAGCTGAGTGATCACTGTGGTAGGAGTGCTTTGCCCCAGGACACAAAGAAAGAGTGTGGTTGGGGAGATTTGAAAGGCACTTGTATCTCTGATTTACAATGGAGATAGTACTGAAGAGCTGCTGAATATGAGCCAATACTTTCTGTCATCTCCCCCTGACATTGTATTTACTGGGACACACGCCATTCAGAACTACGGAAATTGATTCTAACAATGTTCATCAAAAACGCCACAGAAGTAAAGGCACATTTGGACAGCGCACCTTCCTCCACGCTCCACATTCTCTAATAACCGCGCAAAGATCAACATCTGCAAAGCCCATTGAATATGATTAACATCCTTTTCCATTCTCAACAGACCATTCACTGACCCCTTACGGCCCATATATGCAGGCACTTCCTTCATTATGTTTTGCCAATAAGTTAACGCTGGCTTTCCCTTCAATCCATCATCGCACCGGCAAACCAGGCACGACCACAAACATTAGTCCTCAAAATGTCTTGTAGCGGGGGCGAAGTATGGTAGCGATGAGATTTACGGTATCTTTCCTGGGAGCCCAATCTTTGGGCCAATAGATACAGACGGCAACGCGTCATACTAGGGGTTTGGCCAAGCGAGGCGGTGAAGTCGGTGATGGAAATCCTACTTTTTGCACTTTTGATGTTTTCTAGCAGACTATTAGCATTGTCAAAAGCGGGTCATTATGAATGTTTTTACAGAGAACATTGTCCACTAAACATAATAAAACGGCACTCAAATTTAGCCCTTAGCTTGTAGCATGAAGCTAAGGTTGGCATTATGTGTAGCATTGTCCGTTATTTATGTAGCTGTTGAACCACTTTGCTCCTCTCAATGTCCCTGTATCTTTGTTTGGTAGATAACAAAGATACCACTACTTTAACAATTCAGCATATGTTAAAGTAGTGGTGGAATAATGGGTGAAATTGTGATTTTTGTTTTCATTCCCTAACAAACCACCTGTATTAGTTTCCTTACATTATTTCAAGTTATAAAATGCAAAATATGAATTCTAACGTTAATAAGACAATGATATGTCCAATTTAAATGACCCGCGAGTGGGTGATTGAGGTGGTAAACTAGCCCCCAACCAAAAAACAAAACAAAAAACAGTCCAAGATAGATGAAAATCCCAAAGATGAAATGATGAGGCAAGCCAAAAGCGAGGGAGTGGAATGTTCGATCCATCTATCAGGATTAGGGTAATGCACTCCAGATGGTATATGTACAGTATTGGTGCAGCAGTGCGATATATCTATGTGTGCGCGCGCTTTTCTGTCACATTACTCTATGTTACCGGATCACTTCTGAGCGCCGCTGACAGCCTTGATTTTTCATGTGAATGGATGAAAGCGCTGACTTATGACGGTGTCCACATGCAGGTTCCCTCCTCCGACCGCAAATAGAACAGCGCCGGGCTCTTTATCATTATTAGCAAAGGCTCCCTCTCCAAAAGCTTCCAGCAAAAAATGCACCCCTCCTCCCTCCCTCTCCGTGTCTCTCTCTACATACTGTATAATTTGTTCCATTTCATTTAGACACATCATGCCTTTCTCTCCCTCTTTCAGTGAAGGTGTTAATATTTTTTCTGTAGTTTCTTTTTTTGTTGTTGTTATAGTAGCGCAAGGTGTTAAAGCGAAAAGGCTTTTTAAATGAATAAAGGTTTGGTTAATCTAAAAACATATTTCTGTCTCTCTCTTTCTTTCTCTACGCCCTCCTCCTGTCTCTTTTGCTCTTTCTCTCTATTATATTTGTCCATTAACACCTGTTTACCACCACTCTCTCTCTCCTGGAGTAGTATATTTTATTCACGCGGTTGTGAGTTAATCCGTGGGCAAAGCTCTTAAATTAAGGTGCATCTTCTTCTTCTACTGTGTCAGCACCTCGTTCTGTACTTCCTGGATACAACTGCATGTTTGTTCAAATCCAAAACTACAGTATATCCGCCACATTTTTAAAGCCAACAATTCAACATAAGATCTGGGCCAATCTGCGTTCTTATCACACGTTGAAGTAATACATTTTTTAGAAAACTGTTAACCAATGTTACAAACTGTGAATGCAATGTCATAGGCGCCGATTTATGTTCTTCCCAGTGGGTGCCCAGTCCAAAAATAACAAAAATAAAAGTCGGGGTCGGGATCGATCTCGCAGTCTCGTGGTTGGGAGCCTGGCGCTCTACCCATGGAGCTAAACGAGTGGAGCGAAATGGCGCTGCCGCACGCAGATTAATGTTATGAACCACCCCGCACTCGTGTATTTGCAGAAAACGGAGTAGCGGCTTTACAGGTTAGGTGATATTTATTGAATCATTTTGCAATGAGGGCAAATTCGCCTGGATGCCCAAAGATTTGAGCGGGGTGCTCAAAAGTTACCAAAACTTACCAAAAATCAATTAAAAATGTAATGAGAGTTTACAAAATGTGGCACATTACTGCAAAATGTGGTTTTATTACAGAATAAAGTGAACATTTCATTACATTTTAAGCTGTTATTACAAAATGTGGTGTTGTTACAAAATGCGGCTTAACACTCCCTCTTTTATTCATCTCTCCCTTTCCCTCTATTTCATCAGTCTTTTAATGGTTGCTTTGCCCTCTCTCCCCTTAATTCCTTTCTCACTCTCTTATTCTGTCCCCCTCTCCCTTTCTCTCTACCTCCCCATGTGTCCATTTCATCTGTCCATTAATGCCATTTCCTCGCCACTATCTCGACTCCTTTCTCCCAAACCCAGGCCCGGTGCATCGCCGGATTTACGATCAATCAAAACGGGACAGGTCCTGTGGCTTGGAGAGTATGTCTGAAGCTTTGACTCGCTAGTTCAATATTGTACGAGATGTGGCCTTATGAATATAAAAGACTTTTTTTTGCTGGTGTGTTCGTTTGGTATTTATGATAAATCGGGTGTCACATTATGCACATGCCCTGTAGGTTTGTGAAGGAGTGACAGAGCAAGAAAGCAGTTTGTGATCTAATATGAGAAAAGGCGGTCTGTTTGTTCTTGGACTGCTGGACATTCTGTTGCCTGGCTGAACCAAGTGTTTTTTTTTTTTGTTTTTTTTTCCCCAGTTGTAATCTGGCTTTGATTTGCAAAGGGCAGCAATAGATATATTAAAAATATATAACTGCCTTTATTAACATAACATTAACTCCAAAAGGCAAGAGAAGGTGCTTAACAATCCAGATTTTATTCACTACTCTTTCAAAGCCAATACACCTCTATCCGGCCACATACAGACTAAACTAACATTATTGAAAACACAACAATATAATGCTTTACCAATCTCAAACCAGGCAAAGAAGCTTTGACATACAGTTGATCAACTGGTGGTCAACTAAACATCACTGCTGCACCTTAACCGCTTAACCCCCGCCTGTACCGAGCACATTTTCTCCACTTTACCCAAATCTAATAGCTTCTAGAATAAAAGTGTCAAGATACAACAAAAACGAGATGAATACAAGGACGAAAATGCAACAAAAATGTGTGACGAAAACACAAAAAAAGAGACATAAATGGTGACGAAAATGTGGGACGTTACACTGGCCTGTAGGCTGTGACCTTATGGATTTGGGTAAAGCTGAACTGGAGAAAATGCACTCTGTTAAGAGGTTAAGTAGCGACATACCCTAAGTTCAATGAAGTTTCCCTTTTTCTACTTCAGCATTATGTAAAAGCAAATATTTGGAGAAAAAAAATGCCTTATGTTCTATGCATCTAATTATAAAGCATTTGTATCAATCGTGAACTAGCAGGGTACTTGTTGTTAGCATGATGCTCCCTTTTGGAACCAGAATTAGAATGTTAAGAATGTGTGAGGAAAGTTGAGTTTGGACCACAACTAACCATTTGAAACTTAACAATAACAAATTTGAAGTTCGATATATTGAGGCAGGAAAGTATCATGATAAACGATATTATTGACTCTAACGATACTAGATACTGTCAAGTCTAAAGCATAAAAATGACAGTAAACCTTTGTTCTAAAAGTGCATAATCTATCCTAAAATACCACACAAGCTGCAATAAACATGAAATGTAATGCAACGTCTCAGAAATCAAAGTTTTACAAAGAAAAAATAGGGGGTGGGGGAATACTAATAAATGTACAGACGATAAATATCGAGGAGAAAAATGTATCATTTATTGAACGATAAGTCAATATAGTAATAGTAATTATCATGACAGCCCAGGGCCTTAAAGTATACAGTGAACAGTTGGTATCCGCCATGCGACCAACAGAAATGGTGCACTTCCTTGTGACCCCTTATAGCTAGTTTTGACATTTATATACTGTACTACACAAAACAACTTTCTCCTTTCTGCCATGCTAGGCTATAGAGAAGTGACGTTGGTTATCCAAAGGGGAACAATCCAATCTACAAATAAAATGTAACTGCGAATCAGAGCATAAAACCTGATAGGGGGAAAATAACATCTTTTTCGGCTGTAACTCAATGATACACTCGCTGGCCCCCGCATCTCATACAGCGGCTCCTCCACGCTCTCATCTCTTACAGCAGGCAGCGGCCGATATTGGATTTCTGCCCTGTTCCGATTAAAATCACTCAAATACAAGATTGTGAACCATATTAGAAAACATGCTAGCGTCGGCACTCCGCGAGATGGGTTTTTGCTCACGCTACACAGATGCGCGGGTGAACTTTGGCCTCTGGAAGGGGCTCGCGCCGCTGTCCCGCGCTCCTACCGCGGACACGTGTCAAAGAGATGGACACTTGCATTAGGCCGTAACTCACTGCTGCTAATATTGCATTTTGCCGGATTGATCCCATATGTGAGCGCGACGGAATGGTTCGGGACGTTTCGTATTTAAAGTCTGTCCGTCTGTGTGGAGGGAGGACAAGAGACAATAGATGGCTGATGATAACAGGAATGAGAGACAATTACAACTGCAAGGAGATGGAACCGGCGCTGTCAGTCTATATGGTAACTATATGTATATATTTAATGGAATATTTTTCAGTCCGACCTTATCAGTCATCGTTTATATTGCCTAATAATAAGCGCAGAAGAGTGTATCGCGTAACTGTTCAGGATTCAAGTCAATGACATGTAATAAAAGCAAAGATTTGATATATAGTTTACAGATTTCTACATAGCACATGCCATTTTTTCTAGGCACTGCGCCAAATCTTAAAGCGCATATGAAAGGTTTTACTGTAATGCTTTTTAAAAATATGACTTATTTAGAAGGATAATCAGTTGCAAGTTCATCAGTTGCAAATTATATTTTATTTCAGTGAAACAGCAATTTCAACAAAGAAATGTTGGGCAGAAAGTTATTTTTATTTGAACTTGTAAGCTGCTGACAGGAAGTGACATAGATATAACAGTGAAGCTGAATGTACTGTAGTAAGCTCTGAATGGGGAACTGGGGGTGGGATTAAATTCCCACTCCCTTTCAGGTAGAAATTGATCATTTTATTTATGTTCTTATTTATGTTTCTTTTGTTACCATTGTCTGCCTGAAATAAATGAATAAATGAAAAATGAAATGAATGAATGAACGGGTAATGTTCCATAGCAGTTTGACGCACTCATTTCCCATTGACTTGGTTGCACGGCCTTTATCTGTGTCACTTCCTGTCAGTGTTCAATGAGGAAGTGAAACTAAAAGCACAAATTCTAATGTGTTTATGCACTTTAAAGGCTATCAATGAAAGAGTGAACACATGATTTTCTTTTTTATTCTTAGTTGAAGTCAAAACTATTCCTAACTTCCAAACACATTTCTCATTTTGCACAGGGATGCGTTTTCCACTTTCATAGAGCAATGCTGTCGCGGCAATGTCAATAACAACAACCAGCCTGTTAGTTCACGATAGATAATGGTTCATATTTAGATGCACAAAGGCCTTTTTCCCTCAAAAGTCTGTTTTTACAATATACTTGACGACACAACGATTTACATGCTAGCACTAGAAAGGGCTTTTTTGTAGGGATTTTAATTTGCATGGTTGTGAGCAGCACAGAGTGAACGTACATTAAGCAGTATTTCACACTAATGACACGGAGGATTTTACTGCTATCTGTAGTCAGTTGTAACAAATAATAACTACTACACGGTAAAGTGAAGCACAGATAACTAGTTGCACAATTAATCGCAATCAAATCGAAACGGCATTTTCTTACAGCAGCAATTATTATTTAGGTGACATATTGTGCTTTGAAACAACAAATTAATCTGTCTCTATTGGGATTTATTATGTGTAAATAATACTCACTTGGTAGTGTAGTAATTGTTTAAACGCATCTCTCAATAACATCTTTTGACCCTTTCTAAACCTTATATGATGTGAACCTATTCCCATGAGCTTATATAATTGTCTGTATCCAATGGCGACAGCGTAGGTCACGCCGACGCTTATGCACAACATAATATTAGCCACCGAGAGATCCCATCTGCGTGGCACACAGATGATATCGCCGTCGTCTGCACTTGGATGTATTAAGCCTTTGGAAAATGGGTGCGCGCTGGTGTTGATTAAGCTGTTGTTATTTTGCCGGCAGATGACAGCGGACGCCTGTCTCTCCTCTCTCGCTAACATTATCAGAGACACAACACAAATCAAGTGCCCGGACTCGCAGGGCGCAAACACCATTAACGGCCATTTTCTCCCCAGGAATATGAGTTGACATCTTAATTTCCATTTACAAACAGCAAAGCTAATCAATCACCTCAACCCTGGGCGGATTTCGCTCACGCAGCGCTCCCTCCGGTCATCCCGCCACCGAATGTTATTACAGACAGACAGGGCGAGGGATTAATATTGCAGTGTTTATTTACAAATTTCGCAATGTTAAATTAGTGGCTTATCGGTTTCGGAATAAATCTCCCGTCCGTCTAATTAACTTCATTGCAGCGGCTGAGCAAGAGAGTTATGCGTTTCATACAAGTATGCTGCCTTTCCAGTGCGTTTGCAGTAATTATGGCTAACCCCGCGCATGACCTCCGTCCAGAGCGATTGACATTTTCATCTGATGTACGAGCGCTACATCGTCTACATGGGACTGATGACATGCTCTTTTTATGCTAAGCACGTAACAGCACTTGCTAAAATGTAATAAAGACACTAACTTATGCACCTAATGAAACTTACTTTAGTGTATTCGTTGATTTTTATTTTTTATTTATTTATTTATTGGTTTATTTGGTTGGGACAGTGCATGTTAATGAACATACATGGGTCTCATGCATGTAAACAAGCCACACCGGATTGTAGCCATGGGCTAATTTGCATCCGTTGTCCCCTATGCTCACTCTCAAACACACTCTCATTCATCCTGGCATATTGTACATGTTTTTAGTGGTAGGGGAACCCGGAGTACCCGGAGGAAACCTACGCAGACACGGGGAGAACATGCAAACTCCACACAGAAAGGCCTGTCCAGGTGGGAATCGAACCCCAGATCTTCTTGCTGTGAAGCACGAGCTCTAACCGCTTTACAACCGTGCCGTTATGTATGTTATGTAAACAAGAAAAAATCCGTTAGCATTAATTTATTCTAGCTGAGTTACACCCACACGATGGCTTGAATAACACAACTGTAAATGAGTTGGTACAGAACAGTCCCCAGCACTTACATACTGTGTGTCAGTTAATTACAAAAGGGTCAAATGTTTGAAATTCCAACTTTGTCACGCAAACTTAAACAATTAATAGAGTAATTGAATCATATAACACTTTTTTTTTTAGAACATATGAATAAAAACTCCGTATCGGACTCATTAATGTAATAACTTGTTCCAGCCATTTGCATTGCTCTATTGCACCATGTGGTACTGTATGTCCACACTCACATCTGTAAATATGTTGTTGTCTTTATCATAGTTTAAATTGAATCTTCTTACACATGCCCTTACAATCTTATAGTTTTAAGTTTTTATAGTTTATTTTTTATCTAAGTTATGTGTTATATGTTATATGCTTCATGCTGCACGATTGAACCGCACAAAATTCCTAGTCGCGAACCTGTTCACTAACAATGGCCTATAAAATGACCGATTCTGATTCTAAAAAGATATACTATTATAATAATTCTGTGCTACAATATTATGTTTATAGTATGGTTGTAAAAAGTAGCTACAATATTCTGACAAAGGATTTCTTGATTTGTATAATTTCATATTGATGTAGAATAAACCTATAATCAATATTTGCTACTAAAATAAGGATAAAATTGAACAAGGGTAAATCACTTTTAGTTTATACATTTATACAGCCAAAGAAATACAGATTCTTCCCACAATAATCCAAATATTTGACAAATCATAACATCTCGAACACCTTTTATGTGACTACTAAGAATAAACTGGTCAGATTTAGTGTTGAATCCAGGCTTTCATCACCACTGCAAAGCACAGTACTTTTTATCTTTTGATTTTTACAAGGTTTTAGCCCGTCACAAGCGAAGCCTCTTAACACCTTCTCAATGTGAAGCATAAAAGTGTAACATTGTTCGGACCATTTCTCAACAGTTCAGCTAAACCGAGTCTGGCGTTAGTTCGTCTCAAGGCGCTTTTCTCCCCTCTTCTCAGATGGATTTTACAAGCCAAAAGATGTTACTACACTACTCGAGAACTTCAACTCACTGTAATCAACTCAAAAACTCCCCGAAAAACCAAACCAGGGAGAGGAGACGGTTTGAAAGGAGATGAAACGTACCAATTTCAACGTTGACAAAGCCCTCATAGTGAAAGGCGATACACATCTACGACTCTAAACACTCCAGAACAAACTTTCCTTAAACACTGTAGTTACCGGTGCTGACTAATTTGGACTCACAAGTAACTACGCTCTCTATTTTACATCGAATATTCCAAGCCACATTAAATATGAAAGTTTTGTAGCTTGATGGGGGTTAGCGTAAGGTTACGTGATTCATCCACTTGCTCGAGTCTCCGTTTCTATGCTTTTTTCCCCCTTTCGATTCCCATTGAGAGATGCTTGTCCTAGGGGCTGGATTAAATTACACAGCGACCAACAGGGCTTCCATGCACACATCCATTCCGCAGCGCCGTGCCATATTGGTTTAGTGGCCCGCGGCTTCATTGGCTATTGAATGATTCGAGCGTCGCCGGCTACTGTGGCGGATATTAAAGTCATCTAGCATGAAGTTGTTCGACATGTGATTTCCCAGCGCCTTTGTGTCAGTTTCGGAGTGTCCGTGGCGCGAGCAGGGGAAAGATGGCCGCTGATGGATTGGATAGCCTCTTCAAGGGACACTTCGGAGCGGGCGGACGAGGAGGCATTAGTCCGCCTGCCAATACGGTGACAGGATCGGTTTCTGTGGTTGCAATCATCAGAGAAATATCCTTCTCATGGCTGGACAGGAGATGGGTCATATAAGCAGGAGTGGCATCATGGTGCTTTGATGTGCAGCATTTAGTCAAACAAATGGTAGTGACGGATAGTGAAGAAGAGTTTTATACTGCTCAGGTCAATACAGTTAAGGTGATATAGGTAGCTTGGAAGGGTGAGTGCTACTGGCATTAGCGGGTGTTGAAATGTGTTCTTATGGGAGATCATAAGACTTATTTTTCTGTTTGTTTTTGTTTCTGAACTCACCTGCCCCCATCTGAGCCCCTCTTCTGCCTCATCTCAAACTAAACAACTTCTGTCTTTCCCTTTTCCCCTTGGTCTTCCCCTTGACCTCTTACCTGGCAGCTGCAGTACTATAGCACCAATATTCCCTAACCCTCCCTAAAGGTTTATAAAGCCTGTTCGTATTAAAACCGATGTGGGCATTAGACACATACTCCCGTCAGAAACACAGACTGAACAATGTCTTTTGTAGCGGGGAGATAACATAATAAAGAGCATAGGAACAAAACTATCAGTGTTTTATTCCTATGGAGACTTAGCCTTGTCCCGCTGAAATAAAAACAGTGTGTGGCAGAAAACAAGAGGCTGTTGAATAATTACTTACAACATATTTAAAACTTTACTCAAGATGTAAATAATTCACTGGAGAAGATGTTGAAGCTAAAGGCTAAAGTTAATTTGATGCTAACAAAAGGTAAACAGCACCATAATCTGAACTCATTATTTTTTATATAAAACACACTCAGCTTGGAAATGGACAGGAAGTAGTCGCTACCCTACAGGACGTTAGTCAAAAACACCCTAATCTTTTGTATTGAATGTGTTGGAACTTTCCTTCAGCCCATCAGTAGATTAAAACCGCTAAAATACAATTGTGCACATAAGCAGTGAAATGACTCTCACTTGTTACCCCCAGACACCCCTATTTAGTGTACGAGTATTTGTGGGCCACTGTGGAGAGGCACAGTTAGGATTGAATTTTGTAGAATATACACTGAATGATAACATCTCACTCCATGGTACAGTAGTGCTACTCCAGCTAAACAATATGTAAGATAACCAGCCATTTTTACTTGAGTTGAAGAGCAAACACGAGCTGCATTGTCCCCTTATCTGTGAAAAAGTTCAGGTGCTCAAGCTGTTAGCAGTAAACCAACAATGGATGCTTTCAAGGACCGCTTTTGTTAACTTTTTACTTCTTACCGGGGCACACATTTTAAAGTAAAACCACGCCGAGCAGAGAAGAAACCATCTTTACTTTTATAGCTCACCAGCTGTTGAAGTCATAATACTTCGAGAGAATAATCCACCCCCACCTACATTAAACTTTTCCAATTCTGTATTATTGGCGTATCGCTGTGACAAATGCTAGTAAAAGTTGCTACGCCTACTGACAGTGACTGCTTCATCTCCCGTAAGTATGGAGGAGGAGGAGAGCGGACCCCTCTCAATTCCACTCCATCACCTTGCTTTGATAAAAACCCTAATTTCCCCCGGGCCTCAACTTCAGATGAAGTGCCTTTGACTCAGTTCCGACGCCAAAAATCTAAGACAACTTAACCACGAACATGAACGCTGAAGGCACATAAAATAGCGAGAACATGGCTTTTTTTTTTAACCCAACAAAGCCGTATTGTGCGCAGCGGGGCTATAACTTTCAAACTGTCTCAATTTAGCGATGCCCCATGTGAATTCCATGGCCATTTTAGGAGTGGGTTGAGATGAGAGCCGCGTGAAGAGCTCAGGCTGGGAGCACGTGCATGGGTTTATCGAATAGTACTCTAAAATGCAGTTGTCTGGATGGGAAACAGAGAGGCGGTGTCTGTAGGAGCGTAACTGAAATAGGTTGAGGATAGATCATGTAAGGATTCTCCACTCAGATCAAAATGCAGAAGAAATAAAGTGTACAGTGAGTTTATGGAGAGGATGCAATGAATGAAGGTACTTTACGGTTAATTCACAGAGAAATTGATATTGTGGTTCAATTTGTAAATGGAAGTAGAATGCAGTATCCTATTTTGGCCTACAACATAAAAAAGATCCCCCTTACATGTGGATGGGTGGAAACATACTGATCTTTCAAACAAGTTATAGAAAGTCAGTGAATTCTGTCAACAGCTATGAACTATTACTATACAAAGACATCTCTCTCTGGTTCTCCCCAAGGACTCTCTTTTACCCCACTGTTATTCATTAGAATTGAGTCCTGATGAGACAATTTATAAAAAGCTTTTCATATTTCTCAATATCCCTTCATAGGTAATTACTAGTTAAGTTATGCGGCATAAGCCTAGATACTCACAGATATAGTAGTATTCGCGTCCCGGTCTGAATTCAAAGCCCAGGGAGAAGGGGTGAAGAGCTGGAACTTCTCAGAGAACTTGAGGGGTCCGTTGGGGGAGTGCGGCCGGTTGCACTCCCAGCGTTTGAAGCCCTTCGCCGTGTGGTCGCACGTGCTGTAGCCATCGTAGTTCACCATGTAGAGCACGTACCGCTCGGTCCGCTCCTCTGGCACCATGTCGTCATAGTGCGGGCAGTACACATCCAGGTAGTCGTTTATGCACACGTCGATGTGGAAGTCCCCGCGATGGAACCTGGGTGAACAAGAAGAATTATGTTTAGGCTTTAAACTCAGTGGTTTCAACAAATGTTAAACTAACTATATAAAATAGCGAAAACAGTGACATGGCGATTTGTCGGATTTGTATGCCAGAAGCTCTTCCCAAGACATCTCTGACTAGAGTTGTCATAAAAATGCACTGGCTTTGCCTTTACACACATTTTATTGTAATGAGACCAGGGAGGAATCAAAGATAGCTTTCCAAAAGACCTAGACCTCGGGGGCACGTTTGACTGATTTACATTTTAATTTAAACATCTAAACAGATCTGCGACTCGACTCAAGACCAACCCTTAATTACTATTGAGAAAAGTTATTCATAAGCGGCACATAGACGAGCAATACAGGTTTGATCTCTGTGTGCTCCTTCAATGTTATGCGGAGATTTATGAGCAACAAGGTTCTCATCTTCTGCCTTCAATAAATTTTGGCGTAATGGATCATCTATAAATCTATCACCGCAACAAATATTTGCTTACACAGTCATGCGGCAGAACCACTTTCAAAGGTTGAATGAGACCAGTGCTGGGAATATCAACAAACTTTGATCATCTAAAACTACGAAATATAAAAATATAAATCCACCAAGAGGCCATAAGCCACATGAAACATAGCAAAAGTACATGTGTACGAGCTAAAAGTCAAAGGGGATTTGTGTAATTCTTCTTTTTTGCTCTGCCCTACTATCTGCATCATGTTTAGTAATTGCAATGTTGGAAGTAGCACTGATACATATAAGCTCATTCTTATGAAGGATCTGCATGTTTGGCTAGTTAGAGATTAGTTATGACCACAGTAAAAGTAAAGTTCAAGCATAACAGTTGTTTGTGTCATTGTTTGAAAACGGGTACAAGGCCGAATTTGTTTGAGCTGGGACTGCAAAATAGGAACTGTGGCTGTGCGGGTGACTTGTTTTTGTTATTTCAACTTTTTCCTTCTTCCATCTCCTTTCAGGTGAGAACTCGGAGTCACCTGGCTAACCCCACTTTCATCTGTCCCCCACATCAAATTTCAAACATCTTTCTAATCAGTGAAAAGTTTACAGTCAGAGAACCCAAGGGAAAAATACACTTATATCTGAGGAAATTTGCTCAGTGGGCGGAAAACCAGTAAATGTCATGATCGACCTGGCTGTCGCGAGGGCATCTTTACAACTGCAATGATCTAGAACCGGCCACCCAGGGTCAGCGGCCGTAATACATGGAGGAAGATTCATCACAAGGACAGGCCATGTCACACGCGCACCATTCACCTGTGGAATACTTTACGGCTCGAGGAAATTAAAGTCCAGCAACAGTGGTCGGAGCGCTTGTCTGAACTGTGCGACCCCGAGCTGGAGGTCACGGAGGAGTCTGAAGTTAGAAAATAAAGCGCCTGTAAAGTTTTAGGAAGGTGGCAAGTGATACTGTACGTGAGGGTGCCAGGTACAGACAGACAGCTGAGGCCAACCAGGGAAAAAAGGTGTCTAACTGGTACATTTTAGGATTTATAAAGCTACGAGTTAAGCTTTGAACTAGACTTAATAGTAAACAACAGCCTGAGGTTATCCTTTCTCATACAATAGGTAGACTCTTGACACTACGGAACCATCATTATCATCCAAAATTCTATGGTTGCATGTTGCCTGGATGTATGATTTACAATACACAGGCTTCAAACTCTTCTTACATTTGTGGTCAATATGAAATAATTAAGCAGATAACTGAATACTTTAGCTCATGGTTCTCAAACTGTAGTCTATTTTAAAATAAAACACCAACGCTATATTATGCGCAATATCTTCCCTCTCGCCTGAGTAAACGTTCGATACATATGGGTCAAACGTTTGTACAAGCCTATATAATCAGGATATGGATTAGCGACCACAAAGGCATGACAAGATCACGACTTGAGACCAGTGATTTTTTAATTCCAACTAGACTTCAAATAAAACTTTTAATTGACATCTGCCACTTCCCGTGTGTACCAGAAGTGCCACAAGGGAGCAAAGCGTGTAACTGGCTCAGACCGTTTCTGCTACAGAGCTTTCGGATTACCATTGTGAAGCAGCCCGATCCACAAACCGGCGCCACATGCACATTTCTCCGGCCAGTCTTTGAAGTCACCTCATCTACATGTGCTTAAAGATTCATGGATGCCGGGCTCAACGGGGAGAATGAGATTATGAGGGCCATTTTCTCAAACATATTATGCTGTTGTTATAATAGAGAGGGGGGAAGTAATGTGATTTCAACTGATTGACAAAATTAGATCTGTGAGAGCTGGCAAAACGGGCTACTGCCAAAGTCATTTCCCTTTTATCCCACAAAAATATTCCAAGAAGTTTTAACTTGAAAGATTATCTTATGTTGTTATGAAAATGGAGTCTGGGAAGGGATGTGAAACAGGCCAATTTTGGTAGTTCTGGTGTTGACAATCTGATTGTTTCCAATTAGTTTGTTAATGACTTCATCCATTTACAATGTTTTGTGAGACATCTAATCAATCACTGCCTGTTGTCGTTACTTGGAATGTATGTTTTTGTATAAGATAAGGGTACAGTATTGATTGGGTAAACTATGGTGCTCCGGGGCTGAACATAAATCAATATTTGGTCAACTGTAATTTTTATTCTGTCAAGTTAAATAATTCACATACAGTGCATTTAGAAGAACATTTCTCTTGTTTTGTCATTTGTGATGGCCTAACCTGATCCTGATCTAACCATACAAACCACACCTTCAGCATGTCCACGTCTTGTGCATGAGCGTGAGAGCTTTGTGTCCTGCACTGTGAGTTAAATACCAGTGTCACTGTGTTTACACATGAACTCCATCTGTAACATCTCACTTAAAACGTGTCCGCCGAGGCCCGACAACATCCATGCATCTCCCTCACCGCTTTCAAATGTCAACCGACTTAATGGTCGCGACCCACAGCGGGCTGCCCCCTCTCCGCCCCCACCTCAGCTGGCTCTATAGCGGCTTATGGCCTCTGCTGCTAATGAAGCATGGGATGTTTGGGAGAATGGGCACATAGCACAGCGCATGGGCATTATCGGCATGTAAGATGCTCTGGGTTGCACGATGTAGTGAAAAATTGCAATAGTGCTGATATACAGTATCAAACGGTCTCAATTTATATAGCACTTTTATCCAAAGCAATAAAGTAACCACTCACCCATTCGTACTCACATTTACACACCAATGCACACAGACACTATATGTATATGTATTTAATGATGATTTAATTACTACTATTGTTCTAAAATTAGATTAGATTAGATATTAACCTTAACCATGACAAGATATCTGCAACGATTCAACTTCATAATCGATCTCAAGATAGTGTCGTCCAACCTCTAAGATTTCTCTGATTCCTGGCGCAATCTATAAACCGACATAATAAAATGTAAAACAATAAAGTTCACATATAAGCAGCTGCACACAACACTATGTTAGATGTATTCAGTATTGTCACTATTGTCTAATCTTAAAACTAATGTTAGTCTATGAACAGTGTTTGCTGGTGCCCCTATTGTTCAAGTTACAACATTCCACTTCCAAACTCTATACAATCTTAAATCTTACAGCAATACATGAACAAAACCTGCTCATGACAGCCTTTACAATGATCTGTATGCAAACAAAGCCACTAATGTTCCATGCTATATTAATATCCAAACTGAGAATTCCATTTGCAGTTCTGTTGTAAACAATTACACATCCACACACACATGTACCGGAGTACATTATGCTGGCAGTTCGGTGGGCTGCCTGGCACATTGGCAGTGGTAGCGTGGTGAGACATGAGCCAAAAGCTGCTAATGGCACCGAGTGAGTAACACAATGAGGGTGTGAAACAGACAGTTGAATTTGAAATAGCATCCAAAGCTGAGAGGAGGGAGAGTGTGTGTGGTGTAAAATGTGCAGCTGGATGCGGGCGTTGGGAATAGCGGTGACGACTGTGGCCAAATTGTGGCTGGAGTTTGTCGTTTGTGCCGCGCCGCCAGTGCCGCTGAACAGTCCTGATTTGGAAGGATATTGTACAACAGCTTTTGCAGGCGTCATCTCTAATGTCTGTTATTTGTACATACTGTAAAGGAGAGTCATTGAGATGTGCTCGACGATACATTTATGCATACGAAATGGGTGAATTGGATAGCATGGCGTGGGGTAATCATCGGAGCCTGTCGTCGTTCAATTTTGAGACTATTTTTGTGAATCCCTGTGAGGTAACAGCAGTTTGAATAGAAACAAATCCAAATGGTCTCTCAAGTATATATATGGACGGATGTAATATTATTAAAGTGTACTCACATTGATATGCAGCTATGGAGCTTGAAAGATACAGGTAGCTATAGAATATAAATCCAGGCAGTGTTCACAAAGAGAATTGAGGGCAAGATACCAGCTCTGTAAGACTTGACCTAAAAGGACTCTGAGTGAAACTGAATTAGCCACCGTCCACCGCCAGTGTGACTCGGCAAGAAGAAATAAAGTGGTCAGTATTCAAGCCAGCAAAAGTAACATTCACCCTGAATGCTGAAAGTGCCGGTTATGACCCCATGTAATGAGTGCAACAATGTTTTCCTAATGGCGCTGAAAAGCAACACACACACTGCAGATGTCAGGACTTTTAAGGCGAAGCACTGTACGAGTAAAAGGAAAAGCCCCCATGAACTAATCTGTATCTTTTTAAGCATGATAAAACATTAGCCTCATGAACACAATTATATAACAAACCACATAGCGACTTAGTTTGAGTTGTAGCAATAACACATTACAGCCAGTCTTCCATCCATTGTTAACCTAACAATTAGTGGGATTGACAACATGGGGGTTCTCAGCAGGTGTGACACCCAACAGTTGGTTGCAGGACTGTTTTCAGTGAGCCTTTGCCAAAACATGACTCTTGATAACCACCACACCAACTGTATGAAGCTGATAACGCTTTTATTTGTCTATGGTTCGGTGCCATGTTGCTATGTAAACAGACAGATGAGCTTAAAGGTGCATTATGCAACTTGATATGTGTGCTTATTTGACCAGCTATGAGTGGTCAGCATGGCGCCTTTACTCTCGATCAGGGTGGTCTCTACAACGCTCCAGGATCAATTGTTAAGAAGGTTTTCACTGCTGACGGCCCCTCTCACCAGAAAACCTACAAAACAATTAATCCTGGAGCGTCCTAGAGACCACTGTGATGTAAAGTAAAGGCGTCATGCTGACCACTCATACAGCCGCTGGGTCACTACAAGGTCAAATACGCACAAAACAACTTTTTTTTTTCCGCATAGAAAGTTGCATAATGCACCTTTAAATCTGAACCCGCTCTGCCAAAATGCCTATGAAACCCTACATATTGCTACTAATCAGAATGTTCTGTACAGGAATGACAGGAATGGTATAGATTAGATAAGCTGTCTGTGTGTACAACCACTAGATAGCAATTCTATTTGTTTGCGTAAAAACATTATATTGCCTCACATAACTGGGAACACGTTTCAGAACGCAAGATTATAACCAATGGGGCAGCCAGAAGAAGCCGCCCCATTCTTCTGGCTGGCAGCTTTGCGTGGAAGATATGTTTCCCCATCTCAGGAGCAACTGCAGCTCGCACTAAAATTGTAATTAAGCCGCAGTGTCAGATGGCAGGCTAATTGTGAAATGACGATAATGACTCGTCTTTGTTATGCCACGGAGCTGCGGGTCGCAAGCACAAAGCCGGGCGAAAAATCATCTGGACATGAGCGGAGAGGGCTAACCGGCGAAGTAATTAAGCTAAGGGAGTGAGTGTGGGGGGGAGAGCGGTCACCGTTATTACCAACTGATGAGGGAATTGTATTTTATTTATTTATTTATTTTTATCCTCGCGGTCCCATATGGGGAAGGCCACTGCTGGCACTTGCCCATAGAAAGTCACAGACACGAGAGGTGGGGGGGAGGGGGGGGTGTTTGCCAGAATGAAACCTGAATGAAGCCAATGTGCCGGTGCTATACGGCGGTGTGAGCACTGCAGTCGCTGATTGGCTCATTTCCATTTCAATTACACAGCCCAGTGACACTGCTCGCACGTACATTCGGACACACATATAAACCACGGGGTGAGGGAGGGAGGGAGGGAGGGTGTGAGAGGGAGCGAGTACCCACAGAAGTCCTATCAACCACCTCTCCTAGCCATGCTCTGACAGCTACAGAATGAAAGCATAGGAGGATATGGCAAACCAGAGAGCCAAAGCCGTGTGGCGCAAGACGAGCAGTGCAAGCATTAAACAGGCTGAATGGAGATGAGCTAGCAGAACAAGACATTTTTGAATGTGGGCCACGGAGGAGAGTTTCTCTATAGCTGCATAAAAAAGAACATTGCGTAAAGAAAAGAAATGACGTTGTACCAAGAAGATATTTCCGAACTTCATCCAGCCATATGTTATTTAGATTGTCCTGATCTTCATGTCAAGCCCTTTCCGACAATATATCAATCAAGTTGTCTGAGCAGTCTCTGAATAATATGCCACCACTTTCTAATAAATAAAAAGATGTCCATAAATCAAAAACAAAACAAAAAAGTATGCCATGCCACTAGTATCAGAATGAGAGACCATGGGAGAACGCTATAGGCAGCTTGGATGGGTTGTGGTTGAGTGGAGTGAGTGGTTGGTGGTGGTCGGAGACTGGCAGTCACAGTTCCGTCAGTCTACCCCAGGGTAGCTGTGGCTTTGGATGTCGTGCCTATGAAAATGCGATTATAAAACTCAATTTTGTCCTCCTATTTTTGTATCTCTATCAAAAATAGATATTGGCAGCGTTCTTAGCTTCCCAACTTTATGAGGCGTTCACACTTAAGTATGTTACTATAAAGTTCTGTCACATCTCTTAAGCACTCTATAAAGTACATGCGGTTTTGTAAAAAGTATTGTAATGACAGCGATGACACGAACTTGATAAACAATCTAAAAGAGGGGCCAATGTGTAGTAAAAACGTAGTCATTCTTCATGTTCCACGGCTTGGAGGGTTCTTGACAGCCGACTTCACAACTGCAGCACTCGCATAATGCCGACACCTGAACGTTCCACCGAAAGGTCTATTCTACCCGAGAAATCAAATGTAATCTCGCTTTGTGTCGCCTTCTTTCTCCTCTGCGCTCTCTTCGCAGACTCATTTTTGATTTATCTGCCTGAGAGACTCGCTCACACGAGGCTGCCGCGCTCATGACCCCAAATCAGAACTATTTACATTATTTCGCCCCTCGCCGCTGAAACGCGTACATCTGATATATGTTCTATTCAATATCCTCAGGCAGCGTTCCGTTTGGCTGATAAATTAAATCAGAAGAAAGCCGTATGTGCTGGAGCTTTAAAAAGTCAAATCGGGGATTGTTTTCAAGGGCCTTGTTCCCAGTCGTCACTCTGTGTGGTTACATGTAAGTTGAGAAGTTTGGGTTTCTTGCCTTAGACCCAAACATTGAAGCTTTTAAAAACAGAACTCATACGTTTATTAAAATGTATCTGTGTACTGAGATATGGGGGAAAAACGATGAATACATGCACAATAGGCTAATATTCCAGTGGGATATAGGCCAGTTTCTGAGGTTGCCCACTTCTTCTAAGTTTGGACCTTCACATCAAAGAAGTATAGATAGATGTTTCAATTAAAAGTCATAATTTCTCTAGCTTTGTTTGGCTAAATGCTAGCTTGTGCAGAAAGTATATGGCTTAAGGTCGGTCAGAACTCCACACCTCAACGACAAGTTCAGAAGGTTCCTGATTGTTATCTTGGGGCGTTTCATTAAATGGTCCTGTTAGAGAAAAGAAAATCAATGGTGTCCGAGAGGATAGATGCAGAATAGTCAGGAGTCTGGAGAGGGAGGTATCAGTGCCGAACCTGGAGACATGAATTAAAGGAATAGGCCACCGTTTTTACATACTGAGATATGTTCTTACCTTAGCTTAGACGAGTTCATTTGTACCTGTCTGGTCTTCACGTGTGCCTTCCGTAACGTAAACACAGCACAGACAGTGTTAGCATTTAGCTTCTCTCTTCTCCTCTATAGCTCCAAACGAGGCGAAGATAGAAGCTACCAAACTCTTCCACGTTTCCCCTATTTAAATATGGTTACGTGAAGTGTTACACCATAAAATAATTCGACATCCGCGCAGTGATATCTTCACTTACTGCGCGGATGCCAAAGTATTCTGATATTATTACGCTTACATATAGTTCCCTTTTTATCCGCTTACAAATCCACAGTTTAACTGTGTGTAATTATACTTTATGGTTTAACACTTCACGTAACAATTTAAATAGGGAAACGTGAAGTTTGTAGCTTCTATCTTCGCCTCGTTTGGAGCTATAGAGGAGAAGAGAGAGGCTAAATGCTAACGCCGTCTGTGCTGTGTTTACTTTATCGAAGGCACACGTGAAGACAAGACAGGTACAAATGAACTCATCAAAGCTAAGGTAAGAACATATCTCAGTATGTAAAAACGTGGCCTATTCCTTTAAAGACATTGCGCTAGTCTGACCCATGCAAGTCTGGCTTTGCTTCCACATGAAGATGGATAAAAAAAAAACTCTGTTGTGTGTCATACTGATCTCTGCAAGTCAAAACAAACAGTGGTGCCTATACGAGACAACGTTATGGCTGTGATATACTGTGAATCTCCATGGAACCAAATAGTCACGAATATTTAAACGGATTTCATAAAGATGGACTTAATGTGGATGACTGAAACTAAACTTCCCATATACACACATCGAATGCTGGAGAGTGCTTGCAAATGCATTTGTTGATTCCAATCCATCGCACATAAAAAAAATGTGTTTAGCCACGAAGAGTTGAACTTTGACTGAACCCTGGTCATAGCGAGAGCCCCCCCAAAAAATGGACCCCTATATGCCGTACCTTTCAGCACATCGGCACATTGCTCGCCCCTCTGTCAGCCGGCCGCGCAGTTGTCTAATTACACATGATTGGTTTAGCGAAACATGAAAGGGAGGAGTGCGAAAACAAACGATGGACCCAGTGAAAGACATACAGTGGCAAAAGGGAGAGGAAGCCACCCGCGACTAATCACGCTCCAAAGCCGCCACAAAGGCCTCTCCACTCACCTCATTACCGGAGTGTGAGAGAGGGGTCAGGAACAAGATAACTGCAGCCAATTTTTCCACTCCACAATCATCTTGACTGTTGAACGTAATCCTTAACAGAGCGGTTTCTCTTTTTGGACAGGGCCGAGATGGAAAACATTTTGTCTTTTTCGCGGGTAATGACAATACCACCTTGTGAGCCGCTCGTATTACGGATCGTGATATTGCACCAAAAGTCCGCGTGCGGGTTTTGAAAAGAATAGCGTGTCAACATGGAGCTGGAAATGATGTTATGAAGACGTACTGGACATTGGAAGAGGTTTTGGCTGGTTAAGGAAATGGAGGAATTCATATTTATAGCTTTCATTAACCCCAAAGTCCCAAGGCATCTAAAGTTACAGAGCGCAAGGCCACGACGGAGCACTCACGCAACATTCAACATTTAATAAAGGTTCTCTGGTAAATGACTTGAAATATCTATACGCAATCTGTTAGCATGTACTTTTTTGTCCTCTCCAAACGTTGTGGGATACATGATCATTGAGTAGCATGATAGCCTCCGCTGATGTTGTCCCATGAAGAGCTCATTTCGGAGATACCAACCCTTAAGGCATGTTATCCAAAACATATGGGATTACCTATGAGTTCTACAGGATACAGTAAAACTTTCAAGTAAATGTAACCTAATACTTATAGGTAAAATCTGGTCTCCACATGTTGCTTTACCTTCACACAAATA
This sequence comes from Neogobius melanostomus, assembly GCA_007210695.1. Taxonomy (NCBI): domain Eukaryota; kingdom Metazoa; phylum Chordata; class Actinopteri; order Gobiiformes; family Gobiidae; genus Neogobius; species Neogobius melanostomus. The sequence goes on along the minus strand of VHKM01000006.1, from coordinate 3,002,905 downwards.
TTAAAAACTATGAGCTAAATAAACGTACATGGCCTTTAAAGAGGGGGTATTATGCTTTTTTCAATCACATAGCACCAGTCTATAGCATACTACAATGATGACGTAACCTTCTGTTGGTCTGTATATGCAGTAAATTAAAATAACTGCCTTGAATAAAATTGCTCTCTCAAAATGGCTGTACTTAACGTCTTGAAATGGGCCTCTGTCTCTTTAAGAAGCTTTCCGACACGCCCCCTTCAGCACACTGCTGTGGCATCTAAATAACAACACTGTGCGGGGAGGGGGCTCTGCTGAGCTGAGGAGCAGTGGTTGGTGGCTTGGCTGGTGACGAAAGGTCCAGAGGCGTCTCCAGGAGGCCCGAGGCATAGCTACACCTAAAATGGCTGCCGTCTAAGTTTTTACTGATTACTCAAAAATATGTGAATGAGCCAAGGCAACACTTCAGGCATGTGTTTAATGAGGGAATGACATAATAACATGATATAAAGCTTGAAAAAGTCGATTTTACATAATACCCCCCTTTAAGAGAACAAGCATTTACAAATAGATCTAGCAGGTGACAAAGAAAAAAGTTTGCGAAAGTGTAAAATGTAAGAGAAAAGCAAAGAAAATTCTGCGTTTGAACTTAATCCTTGGAATCTGTGAATGCTTTGTAGATACAGTACATAACAATAACTTTTCTTGTACAAAGCAATCTTTAACCATGGTACGCTTTTCAGTTCGCCAATTCAGAGTCCTCGAGCTGCTCTAATCCTTGCATGCATTATCTGCATGCGTACGCAAACCCACTACCAACACATAATACAGTCCGCAGCATCCGGGTAACGCACGTAATCGCCGTCTTTGAGGCCTAAACTCCGCCGTGCCATGACTTAGTGGCGTTTGAAATACAAGCAACGCGATAGCCAGCGACGATGAGCTACAGTATGCGCGCCTTGAAATACTCTCGTTGAGATAAAGCAATAGGGGAAGAAGAAAAAAAAAAAAAAAAAAGGCAGAGAGAAGCCTATGAAGTCAGAGGAAGAGCCTTTTGAGAGTGTTACTTGTTATCCGAGTTGACAGGCGCATTCCTCCCTTGGCTAACTGGCTGATAGGCTTACAGCTCCCCCCCAGGGGTATCCTATCCGGGGCAGGAGACGGCTGGGGACATCAGGCCTATTGAGTATCGCGTATGACGATGTTTTGAGCTACGAGAGCGCCCGGGGAGGTCCGAAAAGGTGCGAGGGTTGAATGTGGATATGTGTTTTAAAAAAGGGATTAGATGTACAGTAGATGTGACGTTAGCTTGGGCATAAGTCACGGTGTGTTTTACCGTGTCCGCGCGGGGTTTATGGGGGCTGCACTGGAGCCGATGGCTGAGCAGGTGGTCCGGTATGGGTGATATATTAGTGGCTGTCAGCGCTGAAGGGAAGTTGCAGGAATTTTTGACTTGCTGTAGCCTTTTTCTGAAACACACTACACTGACCATGTACTAGAACCGGTGTAAATTATAGATGGTATGCACACAGTGTCAAAACGAGCAGTTCTCTTCATTGAATGGATGGATTTTCTTTCTCTGAGTGGATTTACTGTAATCAAAGCCACGTGGATTCCTGCGGGATGCGTCAGGTTTAGGCTACTTTCGGTTCCTATTTTGTTGTGCAAAGTTGTTGTTTGTTTCTGCTGTTGCTCTGAGCAGCGAGCTAACAACAGGGGAGAGGAAGGCTGCTCTCCCTCAGCCCAAGACGACTGATTGAATAATTACACAGCCTCAAAAAAACAACTTACGGAGCTTACATAGAATAAAAGGAAGATAAAGTTACTCAGCTCAATGTGATCGATCCCGAAGTCCATGGCAATTATTAACTTAACTTGTTCCATTTTAGAGGTTTTGTTGCAATGTCAGTTGGTTTCTGTTGCGGAGAAAGTCCAGTCTTCCAGTGATCGCCAGTCACTTCATACTTTCGAAACCTCGTGATCATTTGCTTGGAAGCCCACCATTGTTATTTGGCAAAAAGTAGTGAAAGAGTGGCCCATTAGTGCTTAAAACTCAGATAATAATGTATCAAATCAAAGCAAAAAGTAAGCTCCACTCCACTGCAGAAATATCACAAAAACATTCTCAATAAGACACAACAAACAATAATAACTCGCGCAAAACAAAATGGCATTGAAAGGTAGACTTAAAAAGGCACGGTAACGTTCTTCTAAATGTAATCAAATGTGTTTAAAAAGGTTAATTTCGAAATATGGATCTAGTCAGTTACCTGAATGTTTGTTGCACCTTTTGATCTAAGCATATCTTATCACATGATGTTTAAAGAAAGTACAGTATAATTTGCATGGACTATGCATCAGACAGCAATTTTCTTCAATTACCTGCAACACTTTTGGCAATAACGGTGTTTGACATTGTTCTGAACTCAATTATTTTGCCCTAGATGCAATCACTACGTAAACACGGCCTGACGTAAGAAGAGAATGTTTGAGATAATTATTGTTCCAGACGTTTTACAAGAATAACACAAGAGTATAAACACAGCTATGAGGAGAGCCCATTGACTTGCCTTTGTTACTGTCTTTTGTATAAACAGCTGGCAGACACAGATGACAAAGTGTTCAACCAAATAACCCTGAGTGAGTTAAAAGTACGTCAATTCTCAGTTCATCCCATGCCCTCCACGAGGCTAGAATCTGATCTTACGATATCCATTTCTGCCATTTATGTCTGTCAACATGCTCATTTCGCCCCGAGGGGGAAGACAATGAATTAAAGGCATGCAACAGACGACTTCTTGTTCTCTGCTCTGGGTGCTGGAGTGAACAGTCCCCATGTCAGGCACCGCTGACTGTTTGATGTGTTCAGCATCAGTATGTTGCAACTCGGCTTCAAAACAAAGATGGGAAGGAGGAAATAAAATCCTTTCCTCATGACTTTGAATGAAAGGGATGGGTCAAAAGCAGAGGCATCCACTCCACAGCATGGGGGATATTGTGTTGAGAAAGATGACTGAAATTCAAGCAATTGTAATCAAGATTTTCAAAGTTGTCAGCTGGACTTGGGGATTCTTCAGAAAAAAACCCACCAAACTAGATGTGAATGGATTTAGTTCCTGGTTGTGTAGGCGGAAAATCCTGAGATGCCTTTCAAGAGTTAACATTGCAATATGACTTTCATAGTTCTAACTCTTCCCATTAAAGCAGCTCAAAAGGATCGGTTGGACAATGCGTATCTATACATTGTCAATAAGAGAACTAGACAGTCCCGGGTCAACATCTGGAGATGGGCCCATGGGCATTGATGGATGGGTTTAAAGCAGAGACACAAAAGTACTTCAGAACTGAACTGAAAAGAAATGGATTGTGCTCAGAATTAGCTGTGATTCTGTCGAGCCAAGCCTATTGGAAAATGAGTATTGATAGTCAATAAGTCTGAATCAGTATGCAGCAACTCGGTTTCAAAACAGGGACGCATCATGAAGAAAAAAAAAGAAAAGAAAATTACAGGCTGCTGCTTCCTGTGAGCTCATCTACTCTGCCAAACAAGCATCTTTATTGGCGTATAACACTGATCTGTGCCGGCTATATGCAGCCCGGCGAGTGTGCGTATATCTTCTTCGGTGTGTAAAAGGCCTTCTTTATGTCTCCCCATCGTCGCCATGGGATTCAGGGGAAAAATGACACATCCCCCTCCGACATCCTGTCAGCGCCCGGGGCCATTCTGGAGAATCATGACCGCCCCAAACTCACTTCGATCCCCGCGATGTGTTTACAGAGACCGAAGTGTCTGGTGAGATGCGGCGGCATGTTTATGCACGGTCACACATGAGCAGTTAGTGTCAATTATTAGTTATACATCAGTGGCGGAAAGCAGTGCGGGCCGTGTAAATCATAAGGTGGTGTGTTGCAAAGGTAGGACAAGGTGAAAACAGGGTGCCCACTAAAATATAGATCTGGTTATAAAAAGAGTAAAAAACAGCCACAGGTAAAGTTCGTTGACACAGTTGTACTTCTGTCTAGCCAATGAACAAACATTTACGCTTATGATTGACCATTGACTATTTTGATCATGATCATCTTTTGTCCATCAGTCCATCCTGAAACTAAATGAGGAGCTTAAGTCATAAAATCAAAGTGTTATGGCGAGCGGACAATTGTTTATAATGTCTCTGTGAATTATCTGTATGTCTTGTTTGTATTTTTATGGAGCTGCTGAACTGTAAAACAAATTTCGGATCCTCGTATCTGACAATAAGCATCTATCTATCTTCTATCTATCTATCTATCTATGATAATGCCGCATTGTGAAGTTGACCAGAAGTCCCCTAATCACTGCTACTACCTTTGCCTTCAGCCATTCATCTCTGAGGCATGTCCATGGATCTTCAGAACTGAGGAAACTTCTTGAATGATTACCAAAACCTGATCAATTCAATGCAACAAGTCCTGGATTACTTTTTGAAAACCTTTGCTACAATGGCGCATGAATGGACGAACGAGAGGTTAACTGCTAAGCTATTCCCATAAGATGGTGAAAGACTGTTTTGGAGCGGAGGGAGCTGCACAGGCGGAAGAGGAAAGAGGAGGTGGAGCTGACCTGTGCAGGACACCATGCTCTAAAACCCAGGAAGCGTTGCACTGTTTCAGAGGATCAGAGGAGCACTGAAGGCAGCCAGCCAGTTCCTCGGGTGCTACGGTTTCCCCGACCTCCAAAGACATGCTGGTCAGGTTGACCCACAGAGGCGGCGCGGCTCAGGACTAACACCTGAACACTATTTAGTTGTACGCTTTTACAATGACAAATAAAGCACTTACTTACTTACGCAAACATGTCACCTCTCAGGCTATTCATTCAAGACCTTCACCTGCTGTGTCTCCACTGCAGCAGCTGAACCATCAGCCTCCCCAGACTCTCCTTCCTCTCTCGATCTCACCGCTAATGTACTGCACCTTACACATTTTTCTGTAGTTGAAACAGCTCATATCTTGAAGCATCTTGATCTATAGCCACTAACTGTCCAGGGTGTACTCTGTTCCATTTCTCAAGCACCTTTAAAGCTAACCCTCTGCCATATTCATTTTGTTAAAGTAGTTAATGTGGGACAAAGGGTGGGGGACCCCTGATCTATAGCATCTTGTCAATGGGAATGCAGTTAAACAGTGCAACCTTTTGACTTTACCGACTAAAGCCCGGCAAAAGAATGCTATGAACTCCAAGGTAAATTAAAGAGGGGGTATTATGCTGTTTTCAATCACATAGCACCAGTCTATAGCATACTACAATGATGACGTAACCTTCTGTTGGTCTGTATATGCAGTAAATTAAAATAACTGCCTTGAATAAAATTGCTCTCTCAAAATGGCTGTACTGAACGTCTTGAAATAGGCCTCTGTCTCTTTAAGAAGCTTTCCGACACGCCCCTTCAGCACACTGCTGTGGCATCTAAACAACAACACTGTGCGGGGAGGGGGCTCTGCTGAGCTGAGGAGCAGTGGTTGGTGGCTTGGCTGGTGACGAAAGGTCCAGAGGCGTCTCCAGGAGGTGGGGGCGTTCCTAGGAGGACTGAGGCATAGCTACACCTAAAATGGCTGCCGTCTAAGTTTTTACTGATTACTCAAAAGTATGTGAATGAGCCAAGGCAACACTCCAGGCATGTGTTTAATGAGTGAATGACATTATAACATGATATAAAGCTTGAAAAAGTCGATTTTACATAATACCCCCCCTTTAATACACGCTTCCATCTTCAGCCAAAAAAATAAATAATGCTTACCAAAATATTGTACCAAGAAGCCCTTTGTTGTTCTGCCACTAAAGCAACTGTGTGCCATTCACGTTATACACTGGGCAAGCCACTGAACCAGCAAAATAGACTGGCACCGTATTCACAATAACACATTTGAAAAGCTCGCAAATGTGTGGCTTTTTTTACGAAAGAATATTGTGAAAAATGAGTGTGCTCGAAATGTTCCTTGGCTCCACTCGCTTCTGAGAGAACTGCCATACAATCCCCTTGGTGCGCTGTCCTTGTCGAGTGCGTTTTCTCTTTGAAGACTTCAACGTAACAAGAAGCACACGAGTTATGCCCAGAACTCGCACATCTATAAATCTATCAGGGCCGTGTGAAACAATACACCCACGGGGGGTAGCTCTTCCGTAAACAGGGTTAAATATCTAAATTTAACACGCGCTCGGATTGGAGTCTTGGCCTATTTCCTCCCATTTCACTACAAAGGAGACAAGATAAACAGAAACCAATCTAGCCGTGCACGGTGCATTAGCGAAAGAGCTCGGTAGTGCCGGCGACAATGATGAGCAGATCAATGGCGGAGTTTTGCTCAAATGCTCGCGAAAGTGGCAAAGTGAAGCATGTGGGAGAAAGCCTGGTAGTGGTGGGAGGAAAGAGACGGAGAAATTTATGGTTTAAACGCACAGGGGAAAAGGTTGCAGATGACATCGGGACATTGAATAGGCCTGTAATGTTTGATGTGAGACGAGAAGGAAGAGGGAAGAAAAATGCCAAATGTGCACAGTGCGATACATACGGTTGGGTATATATAGTGCAATAATATACGTTGTCAATATATTCTTGTAAAATTGACAACACTAATTCCTTTTCTGTATCGCCTGTTTCCGCCTGAAAAAATGTATTGCACGTTTTCTGTCATTTTATGTGTTCATATAAAAATAAGGTGTTTTAATGCCTAAAAATCCCTAAAATGTTGCATTTTTCCGGCGACGAAAACTGAATAATGGATTGAGCCAGATTCAAATTTATAGTTTTATTTTGTTGATATATTAGTTACAAAGAATTTTTCAGAGGGGATTTCGTTTAGTTTTTAAATAAACTTGTTTTTTAGTGAAAAAATCTGTAAAAATGTGAATTTCGCCTTGTTTGTTCATTCCAAGGTTGGATAATTTGAAGTCTGTAGGAGCTACTAATGTCGAGATGTTGTTGTGTTTCCCCAATGAGAGAAAAATGCCTTTTGAGGAAATGGCCCTTGAAATTGCGATTTCCCATATAAATCTATGGAGAAACATTGAATCAGAGCAATATTTAAACATGTTATTGTGAAGATTCTGAATATGAAATAAATTTACATCATTAATAATGAATATAATATGGTCATTAATAACATCATCCATAATAGTGTGTCCATTAAAAGCATTTAATTCATAACAACAAGGAACAAATGATCAAATTTAAAAGATTGGTGACTAGTTGTTTTGGCAGTGATGGGTATTTGTAATTATTGAAGAAAATGTTAGAGTTTTCTTTCCTTGCCTTGGGATTAGTAGAATATTGTGATGTTATTTTTGCTGATAGTATAGTCACTGGAATAGGACAAAATAACTATACGTCATATTTTCTTGATTATGCTAAGTAAATGAATGTATCAAATTCTTCAGTACACAAGGGGGGTAGGTGCAAACAAGCTCAAGCTTCTGCCTACTCCTTTTGAGCATCATATCCACGCTATGTGTTTAATTATTTACTTATTCACCTACGACTGTATCTCTTCTGCTTTGTTTACTGTACCAAACTGTAAATATGAAGAACTTTGTGGAACGCAGATGCTCAAATAAAAAGATGAATTGAATTGAAAGTGTATATGTTCAGAGACCAATTTGGCTCAAACCTGAAAACTGAAAAAAGTGTCTAATTGTTAAAACCAACACAGACACTTTCGACGATATAGCCGCAGATAACCCTTCTGTGATTTCTACAGGAATTTTACAGCAGAATAGCGGGGGGAAGGAAAAGCTGACCCTCTTTTGTTTGACGTTAGCGAGAGTCGTCACCACGCATCATTAAGACATAGCTGCGCGACACGACCACAAACAGCGAGTCTGGCCGTAACCCCGCGCTGTAAAAGGTGTGCGTACGCATGGTTGAGCGCGCTGACCTTCAAGACAGGTTGCCATGGCGCCGGTGCAAGGAGGAGGGCTGCACTTCTGTGGTCACCCAACGGTTTCACAGGCCGCTGACAGGTATATACTTCCCTAACGCGCTCATGTGGCACCTGCGCTGGTCAATTATGGTCGATGTCGAAAGTATAAAAAGGTCAAAAACCCTTATGGCAAAGTCGGGCTAAGTAGACAGACAACAAGCTGGGACAAAAGCATAAAAAATACACCGTCCGACGCTTGTAAATCTCGTTTTATGACTTTGCTTGATTGAGCATTCCAGGTTAATCGGAACAACAACAACAACAACATCTCCATTGGTGACGAGCTGTTGTTGCCACGTCCGAGGCAAAGTTATGAATCAGGCGTGAGGAGAGGCGTTGTTGAGGAACAATGACTAACTATTGCGTCGTTGCGCCATTCACAATGCATATTAATCTTTGGAGTGTAAAATCGCTATTCGAAAGCATGCAGCTGTATCTTACTTATATTACCACGCTTTGTTGTTTATGCTTCCAATTATTTCCTTCCCCCCCCCCCCCAGTATCGCTGCGTATAATAGCAGTCTGAACATGTGAATTACAGCTGCGATAAAAATTTCTCAGTTCTGTTTTATTAGCCTTATAGGAGCCCGGCCCTATTGAAACTATGACGAAGCTCGCTGGCATTCTCACAGAAACATTTGCTCAAGGCAGTTAGCGCCATATTTTTCTGCTCACTCGCGCACTTGTAAAAATATGCCTTTTATTAAACTGGGCTTGTTCACATAATGAGATCATACATTAGCCCCTCATTTACTGCTAATTGGTGTCTTAGGGCAATAATAGTCGGCGGCATTAAGTAATGTAATACAACAGCTTACACTAGAGTGAGCAGGTCTCTGATCTCAAGGCGACTAGATTTATGTGTGTCAAATACATAAAGGAATTGGAGAAATGATTAAAAAAAATGAGCCATTTAGGGTGGAGCTGGAATATTACAAGTTATGCAAGTTGGGAGATGACTGTCAAGAAATAAGTTACTATTGTTGGCGTGACAGTAGTCAGGTCGGTGGTTTGATTCCAGCTCCAGCCAGGGCTTTATGTCACTGTCACCTTGGGCAAGACACTTCACTCGCGTCGTCTCCAGTGTTTGTGTTTACACTGTATGAATGAGAGTGTGTTTTGAGTGCAAATGCAGCACAGCAGATGCTAACTAGTCGTGGCTCGTTTACATGAGTGTGTCTCCATTTTTTCTTTCTGCAGATATTTGGTAATAATCTCAAACACATCGTTATTACTATCTTACACTTTGTTGGTTAGAAAATGCTAAATTGATCTAAAACAGCAATAAAGAAATAAAATATCCACGAATTTCACTTCCTGATTTCAACGCGACGTCTTCATGAGCCCCTGTCACCCTTCCTCCCCTTAGCTGTGCAGCTGTTTTTATAAAGATTAGAAGAAAAATACAAGAAACACCATGTAGTGAAGCTATTTGCGAGTGTTTTGAGAGTTTGTGGTGAAAGGATTAAAGCATATTGAGAGGTGAGGAAAGTATTTCCTGGATACACAGGACCTCAGGAGGAGCTTTTAAAGTAAGTAACTTTTGCCCCTAGAGGCCATAAGCGCAACTGCAGGTGTCGTAGCAAGTTGCAATTTGTTTACTTATTAATTGTCCATGAGAGTAAATACTACGCTGACAGAAAAGACAAAGGGAAGAGGGATATTGTACATCCAATTACACAATGGAGATAATTTTTTACACTCAAACTTGGCTGTAAATACTGTTTAAAGTGGCGTTAGCCCGCAGTTAGCTTTGGCCGTTAGCCTGTTAGCTTCTTCTTTGCGATTCCATTAATGTGTATCGGTGGCAGTCAAGTTGCAAATGTGGTTTTCTGGCCAGAGACACCAGGGGGAGATGAAAGACCCCCCAATCATCCCATTAACACTTGTATTACCCCCAGAGGGACTATGAAAAGGATTTATTAAAAGGTAAACAAGTTACTTAGTACAGCTTTAAGCCGCCACAGTGCTAATAACAGCCACCGGTGAAGATTCAAAGATTGCTCAAAGATGCACGAGCAGGTCAAAGCACAAATCCAGGTACGTTTTTGATTGCAACATGGTAAAAAGCTAAATAAAAAAGTAAAATGCTGCATAGTAACTGAGTAAAACCTGGTAGCAGCTCCTGATGAAAACCTTTAAAGAAAAAAGGGCCTATAATAATTACAATTAGCTCACCACAACTAGTCATCAGCATCAAAAAGCCTGATAACGACTGCGTCTGAGACTATACCATCACAGGCCTGTAAGGTCCAACCGCTCTCTTACATATCAGCTCATTTCGATCTTCCGAACGATCTAAAACCAATTTACTCCCTCGACGATGGCTTATATAAATAGCTAATCACTTTCATGCTAACAGTGGGCTTTTATCAGAGGTTGCAATTGCATTAGCCCAGTCTCCTCGACGCAAAGTTACCAAATTCAATCAGGAACTTTCTTTGGACCAATCGGAACGCGCCTGGGTTATGTGTGATTATTGTTATTGGAGAGCAGGGAGAGCAGCAGACAGTATGTAGAGCGCGAGGCAGCAGCAGTGGCAGCGGAGAGGGTAATTTCCAGACATCTGCTGATTGTAAACGCGCCCGTGCTTTAAAAGCAGATGGTTATGGGAGAGATGATGGCAGAGGACCACACTGGTGCTGTTTCCCCAAATATGGATACGTCTGTGTGCACTGTGTGGGGACGTGCATTTAACAGACTGCAGCAGGCACCAAAGTAAAAGTTGTAAGTGGAGATTGCTAATATATACTGTATGTATTATTTTTGCATTATACAGACACACATGGAAAGAATTGACAGTTTTACTCTTGTTTTGGAATAAAAGTACAGTGAGTTAATTGGGTTCAAAAGTTCACAAATACCGTTTTGTTTACAATGTCAAAGTTGTCATCACAAAAATTAACAAGCAGAGTTTAATAATAGTAGGAGGTTAGTGAGTCAAATGCACTGCCTGACAAAAGGAGAAAGAAAAAGAAAACGCTCTAATATTTGGTTGGACTGTGATTACAGGTGTGGCATTGTTTCAATAAGCTTCTGCTATGTCAAAAGATCCAGTGTTGCATTATGTTTCCCCAAGATCTTGTTTATATGATGGGAGCGTGTCACCACCGTGCAAAGCCTTCTCCTGCACAATACAAAGAGTCTCAATGGGGTTAAGATCTGGACTATCCATGTGTGGCCAAATCCGTGTCTGAAAATAATGTCTCATTGCTCCCTGAACCACAATGTGAGCCTGTTGAATAACTGTCACCTTGGAGTAATGCCCGTGCCATCAAGGAAGAAGGAACCCATTGACAGAATAACACTTACAATGTAAATCCTCCATTGTGACTACCTGACAAACAAAGGGGAAGCCAATAGGATTATACTATTTCAAGTAAACTAACCGACTGCAAACCAAATTCAGACACCTCACACTCCTGCAACAGCCGCGCGCATATCAGTGAGTGGTTGAGCTGGTGGTATGTGTTTCAGCCGCACAGAGATATATGGAGGTGTGGGAGAGGACAAAGCAGTAGCTGTAACTCCAGAGGGATCAGCCCCGTGTTTGTGTCACACATGGGGTCAGACACATGGGGGCCTCCGAGCTAATTCCTCATGCCTGTTAGCTAACACCACCGGGGTAGCGTTTTTTTTTTCCACACTCCGGTTCACATATGTGCGGGCGCTCCTGGTATGAACAAAGCATTTTCGGGGGTCAGCCTCCTACGGCGAAGCTGTCAAGGACTCCAGCGGGGGGCTAAGTGCTGTGTCCCATTGAGCGTTACGCGGGCCAGCCAGAGGTCATTATCTAATATACACTTTAGCGTGGCCGCCATCACGTCGTGGCACACAAATCTAGATGCATACGTACATGTGACAGATGTAAGGCAGTCGTAGCTCCAAAGTTAGCGCGCGGTTCAGGGACAGATTCAGCGCTTGCCCTTGTGTTGCTCTCATTACGAATGGCTCACATTATGGAGGGGCCTTGGTATTTATTGCGGATAGACCTTGTTAGGTGGAAAATATGGCGAGAGTATTTTGGTATGTCCGGAGATTTAGAAGCGTTAAGTGTTTGCTAACCTCCCTGTACGTTGATCAGGTTCTGGAATGTGGGATAAACCTATTTGAACAGCGCTGGGAATCAGAGACGTATTTCATCCAAATCCGTGTCGAGTTTTAATGGCACCAATAACTTTTTTTTTTTGCTTTGCTTCATTTTTACATCACCCTGTGTCTAAGAAGCTCATGCACTTTTGGTGAACTGTGGTCATAAATACAGTGAGTCTTGTAAGATGGATAATCGCCGATTTTGTGAACTCTTAACACTCACACAAATCCATGTAGCTCCTGCGCAATTGTTTAGGCATGTTCCAATGGTTCTGGATGGATGGATGGATGGATGGATGGATGGATGGATGGATGGATGGATGGATGGATGGATGGATGGATGGATGGATGGATGGATGGATGGATGGATGGATGGATGGATGGATGGATGGATGGATGGATGGATACTTTATTAATCCCAGCAAGGGGAAATTCAGTAGTCATTCAGTCACTTTTTCATCACTTTTTTGTGGATTTTTGTTGTGTTTTCGTCACACATTTTTGTCTCTTTTTTGTCAAGTTTTTCTGGCTTTTTAATCCTGGTTTTGGTCTCATTTTTATCACTGTTTTGAGGCTTTTTTTTCCAAGCTATTCCATTTGGGTAAAGCCAAACTGGAGAAAATGTGCCTCGGTTCAGGTGGAGGTTAAGAGGTTAATACATTCCTGTTCTGTAAATCTTTTGTAATTACTCGAGTACAAACTGTGCTTAACAAATGAACCTGTCTCCCCTAGTTACAAGCACATTTCAGTCCTTTTCATCTGGATTGTGAACATACTGTAGCTACTACAGTATGTTCACAATCATCATCATTATGTTCATTAAGATAATAAAAAAGCATACCAAGAACAATATTTCCCTCCAAATTGGCCATTTCTAACTAAAACTTTTCATGCAAGACAAAGCACAGATAATTCCCATTTAGCAGTACAAAACCCCCAAAACCACATGCTCCAACATTACAAATCCCTTCCCATTATCACCGCTCTGATAATATAGGTCCAAGCAGTGTTAGATTCTCTCTAATTGGCCTGGTTGAGCCTTCTCTGGGACGCTTAAAGAGGTTTTTGGCACCAGAACAAGGTCGTCAGGTCATGCCTTCCGAGGACCCGGCTCCCATTCCGTTCACACTACACTCCCAACCGCGAGTTCACGAACTTTTGAACCTTGCCTCGCCGCGCAGGAAATTGCAACAATAAGCTTGTGGAAAAACGGAATGAAAATTCAAACACAGAGAGGAGGGGCATTTGTTATACTAGCAAATGATGTGATCGTTTATTTATGCACACTCAAGATTGGACAAACAGTGAAAAGCCCACGCGCTCCTCCAGGCACAAAAAAACAAAAACTGCGGAGGCAAGTGGTGACACGTTACGGGACAGGTTCCGCCCGAGCTTTGCCGACATGTGTGGTCTAAAGTTAGCGCCTATATGTTGCACCCGAAGTGCCGCGCAGCTGTTTGGGTCTCATCGCCCTGGACTGAACTGGCTTGTCAGGGGCAAAGACTATGGAGCGAGGAGCGTGGAATTATATGGAAAAGGGAAACTCGACATTACAAGAGGACGCGGATGAGAGGGGTGTGTTTCTTAAAGGGGGGTATTATGTAAAATCGACTTTTTCAAGCTTTATATCATGTTATTATGTCATTCCCTCATTAAACACATGCCTGGAGTGTTGCCTTGGCTCATTCACATATTTTGAGAAATCAGTTAAAACTTAGACGGCAGCCATTTTAGGTGTAGCTATGCCTCAGTCCTCCTAGGAACGCCCCCACCTCCTGGAGACGCCTCTGGACCTTTCGTCACCAGCCAAGCCACCAACCACTGCTCCTCAGCTCAGCAGAGCCCCCTCCCCGCACAGTGTTGTTGTTTAGATGCCACAGCCGTGTGCTGAAGGGGGCGTGTCGGAAAGCTTCTTAAAGAGACAGAGGCCTATTTCAAGACGTTCAGTACAGCCATTTTGAGAGAGCAATTTTATTCAAGGCAGTTATTTTAATTTACTGCATATACAGACCAACAGAAGGTTACGTCATCATTGTAGTATGCTATAGACTGGTGCTATGTGGTTGAAAAAAGCATAATACCCCCTCTTTAACTTTGCCCGTCTCATCCTGATTAAACATTTTAGAGACTTAGTTTCATACCCAGAAATATTATACAAGAGCTGACCTGATTGCACTTGCAACATTTTCCACACACATGAATTAACACATCGGGACTATTAGAAATGTTCCATAGTCCGCTCCTGACCCATCGACATCGCACTTTAGCACCAAACTGCGAGTAGGTTCCGCAAAAGCTCGTAAAACCCGTACTGCTCTCAATCTGGAACATAAAATCGGCCTTAACGACGTAACAAATACAGTCTGCCCCATATGTTCCGTGGGCGGATACGTATGGGCATTATTACCATTATCTTTTATAGTACGGTGGATAATTCGATTGCCATTGGCATTAGGATGGGGCCCTTTTTGGAATGGCAGCAGCGCCGTGCATGTAATTCATGTGCACTTAAATACAATTATCAGTCTGTCCCATGTTATGTGCGCGCTCCACCTGCTCCCCTCTCTCCACACTCGGACGGCGGTGTGTCGAAAGCCTAAAGCGCCCGGCATTGACGTCCACATTGCCTCACAGTGGGGGCCCCTTCATCACGCACCCTCGCACAGATGCTTGGGTGAAGAAATGCCCCGGTTGAAGCCTGTATGCTACAGCTTATGTGTGTCCGTACGTGTGTGTGTGTGCATTGGTTATGGCTGTAGCGACCATATTGTGTTAACAGGCAAAGCAAGGGGTGGCAGAAATGTTCCACAGGTGTTGCGGATCAATTGGAACACAAATCATTTTGGAAGCTGCCTCACCGAACACGTTCTCACCCCGGGGCGTAATATACGACGAAAGGTCAATGCTGCGTGTCAATGGTGGACAAGAGGTGGGAGCGCTGTGGCGTACTTTGTTGACACACAAGTTCTTAATTTGGAAGTTTAAAAACCAAGGACGTCGGAGCGGGCAGTGCTAGTGAGGATGACTTGCTTTCCGGAGGGAGTGGCTGGAAATGGACAGCTTGGTCTTCATTCATTTACTACGCAAACACATGACCGAGGCGTCTATTCTGCATCAATACAAAGAGTGCTTAGAAAGGCTAAGAAGATAATAGAAGGATGTTTTGTTTTTTTATGGTCGCAATTAGCAAATCATTAAGACTGCAATTGCTTTTGGTGATGTAATGTCCTCTGAAAACAAAAACAATCTGTCTCCTTTTAGATTTATTCTGTACAAAACTTATCAATGTAGTTTTGACCTTCACAAACATGGTCTGAAATGCGTAGAATGTGTGCATTAGTTAAAAGGACTATACAGAGTTAAGTATTTTCCTCCCCCTACATGTTCCAGCAATGTCCTAATGTGTAGAATGAGCCCAGACCTATTCACCACAACTGCCACTAAAATCCTGCACTGTCACTCAAAAAGGTGTTAATTCGGGTCCGAATTGCCGTCATCCACGAGCTTAATATAGAAGCTGCAGTTACGCGCAAGACCTGAAGTGGCAGTAGTGAGTTTAAAATTATCAACTTGCATCTGGTCCCTTTAAGCAAGTCGTATTCCAGTCTTTCTCAAATGAATTGGTTTAAAATATGCACTTTGAATTAGTGCTGTGCAATTAATCTAGATCCAATTACGATTTTGATTATTACACTAAACGATTACAAATTATTCTTTTTTATTTTAAATAAAAAAATATATAAATTATTATTATTATTACATAATAATATATATTGTCATCAGGCCGCGCTGCTCAATTTACTTCTGCAGGTGTGAGGGCGGACCAGCAGGGGGCAGGTGTGAAACAGAGACCTCTCCTCAACCGAGGCATACTTGAAATCATTTGTACTTTTATGACTGTTCAGAAAACAGAAAATATTCAGCATAGGTTTTGATTAATAAATAATTGTTTGAATAATTGTGATTTCAATTATGACTAAAATAAAATAATCGTGATTATTATTTTTTCAATAATCGAGCAGCCCTACTTTGAACAATTGCAGTACTAAAAATATGTCTAAAATAAAGTGTTGCAAGTCATGTGTAAACTTGTTAGTGCATTTACAGACATTTGAAATTCCTTTGAATTCTATACAAACATTTAACATTAGCTTTTGTGTTAGCCACGTGCTACTTCGACATCTTTTTTCCCATTATTCTGCAGCCATACATTTTCTACAGACGCACATCCTGACAGTGCCTTCACTGTTGCCGCAACTGTTATTCTTGCCCCAGTCCTTTCCCCTCACCTGAGCATACTTAACTGCTAACAAAACTCCCCAAGATTCCTCTCTTGTTTCCCCCACTAATGAAAAACAAGCTTCCAGATAACAGACACGAATTTCCCATAAATACTGCTGACCTTTTATTTGCATTACAGGCAAGAGAAACATTACGGAGGGGCACGGATCGAGATGTGGAACCAAAATGAGGCGATACGATCCAAGGTAAATACAATGGGAGTTTTTATTTCGGCGCTCATGAAAGGCAGAGAAAGTCATAAAGCATGGCGCACAAAGGAGGGAGCAGGGGTAGAGAGGCATTATCAAAGTGCGGAATGGAAATCACACGCCGCTATCTAATTGACCATCTCTCGCCAGTTCAGCACATCAGCATGACGCGTCGGGGTTGGCCAGATATCACTTACAGAGACGGGCGGCGTGCTGCTGGGCTTTGGGTGGAATCTCACACAGACGCACAACGCAAGGAGACTGACACCGTTTAGGAAAGTTCTTTCTCGTTCCTTCAAATTCAAGTGCTTACTTTGAGTTTGTTCAACGCTATAAGACATGGCTGATTGAATAATAACAGGTTTGATTTTTTTCAATTAGAAAGTGACCATATGTTTGTTTTTCAGGCAGTGTTACCAAAAATGTGTAGATCTCTGTCAGAAGAAAGGCCTCAGTGATTCTGAGATGTATTGTGCCTTCTTGAGATGTGGACACTGCGCCAACGATAATTTGGCGATATGTTTATCAGCCCCACATTCTACAATAATTTTTGTGTGTGTGAATTTAACAAGCCAAACCATTGTACCAGACGACAAAAGTAAAGATGATTAGTCCAAATTAATAGAAAGATGTTCCAGACACTCGTAGAATCTCTTGTTGACCGTTTCACTCAGACAATCCTACGTCTGTCTCTCAGTCATTGCTCAATACGGCTATAATAGAAAAAAATATTGACCTTCAGCTCCCGTCTTCTTTGTTGCTTGTGTTGCGTCCACCCTTGGTACATCTTGAACCCCGCCCCCGTGTTCCACAATATGCCGTCCGCAGCATATTGTCCTAACGAGGCTGTCTATTGATCACAAGATGCTCTTTGTTCGGGGCGACCAAATGGACCTTGGGCCACTCTCGCCGAGCCTTTATGAGAGCGCTTATGGCTCAGGACTGATTACAATAGAAGCACTTAGGATGCTCAGCAGCTGATGTTTTATGCAGGAGCGCGCTGGCTTTCAGGAGCGTACGTCTGCTATATTACTTCCCAGGGCTAAATGCAGCGTGTCTAGCACTCTTGGTATACTTTGTAATTTATTTAGTTTTTCGGAATGTTGACGAGACGCTCAAGTCAGAAAATTGATATGGCGCATCAGTCAAAGAGCGATTTCGTTTGTCTGTAATCTCTCCATCGATCTAGCATTAAACCGTCCATAACATAGTAAAGTTCTTCATTCATTTCGAAGTGTTACTGAAGAGTGAATAAATAAAAAATCAAATAAAAAAAAAGTATGTTGTGATACTAACTCCAACTACAAGGGCAACATGATGCTAACTTCCTTGTGACGTGTTTACATCATAGACTGTTAAAAAGAATAGACAGCTCCTCCTCACTCCTCCCCGTTTACCATAATGACCACTTTCGAGGGGAAATCATGGCGGATTTACAGACTCCTCCTCCCCAGCTCTGACGAAGCATGTTCCTAATAAGGGCAAAAGGCGGGATCTCACTGTAAACTCGGCCCTTGCGTGACGTGTAGCTCGCGCAGCTCCAATGCCAACAGTCCGACCTCCGTTAAGTAGGAGATTAAAAAAAATATATTTCGAAAACCAGCCTGGTTTCAATTTTTTGACTAACCAGCGTTATCTCAGGAGGAATATGTAGCCATATTAAGTGTTGAAAAAATTGAAACCAGGCATTAAAGTTGTTTTAACGTGTCTAAAGTCCAATGCTTTTCAATGGGGGCCTAGCGGCCAAATGGAGGTACTACAGCAATGGAAGAGCAATGGCGGCCTCCAGTGTTTGCGGTCACAAAGCAGAGCAGCCAGCGGCCCTTGGTTTACATGCATGAGTCTCATGTGTGTTTCTTAACATGCACTGTCCCAACCAAATAAATAATAGATAAAATAACGGCTGTTTCCTTTGGAGAGTTAGCGGTCTCTTTTTGAAACAAACACATAACTGTGCGTGGCAGAAAACAAGCAGCTGTTGGATAATTGCTTACAACGTATTAAAACTTCACTCAGGTTAATACTTCCCCAGAGGAGTTTTAGCTTTGAAGCTAAAGGCTAACGTTAATGTCACACTAAAAATGTGAAAATATCAACACCATCTGAAGTATTTTTATTTATTTTTATAAAACTTGGCTTAACATTTATTTAAGTTAACGCTCTTTTTTTTTAAATCTAATTTTATCTTTAATTCATGTTAAAATTGTTGACAGGAAGTAGGCTTTACCCGACACTGGCCAACAGGAAGTTAGCCAACAACATTCCGCGCACAGAACCCATTATTATGTTATAGTGGTTGTGTAAAAGCAAACTCCACAGCAGCAAAAATACTCCCTCCAACCACCAGGGGGCACAAAAGAAACCACATACTCCTCAGTAATATTTGACATATTACATTTTATACTTACAGATGAAACTAAAGACCGCGATGCGCATTCACGTATCTATATGTAAGCTCCTGTACTTTAAAAAAAACAATCTTCTGTCTGGCATTTCTTCTTTATGCGTGGACTTTAAAGCATGAAAAAATCTTGTTGTATCTTCCGCTGTGTCTGGTTTAATTTAAAGCCAACCAAGTGTGACCTCCAAACATGTGAAAATATTACCCAGAATCCCGGCGGGCCAACTCCCCTCCATGTACAGATCACCCCACCTCTGGTCTGAGGTCTCTGTAAGGTTTTAGATAAACAATGTTTCCATTTCCTACCGTTTACCTGCTATATGTCCGTACCTGTGCCGTTCATTTAAAAAACAGTCAAGTCCATGTTGGTAATTTACGTGTGGACTTAAATTTGTTTGCATTGAAGTGCCCATCTTCTTAGTGTTTCTTTAACACTTGGAATTCATTATTAAAGCACAGTATAGAACAGCAGCTACCTTATTTACAGCTGACTTGGATTTACAGACAAAATACTCTCCTGCCCTTTAGACCCTCAATCAGAGGAAGGGAAACTCAGAGAAGCAAGCTATGTAACCTCTACAAGAATCTCACGAGAAACATATTCCCTGGATGGGCAAAGGTCATCAAAAATATGCATCCAGGACAGGTAGATGTAATGCAAAATAACTAAAAGTGTATTGAGAAATAGGGCAAAGTGTCTGCCAAGAGTTTGTCAATACTAAGGGGAATATCCGTCTAGAGATCCGCTTTGTATCTTTTCTCTTCCATTCTCGAAGACAGTGCGAAATGAGCAAAAACACATCTGGGTTAGGGTTTGGCAATCTGGCAATCTTAGAACGGGGGGGAAAAAAAAGGCAAGACAACAAGAAGAAGAAGCGTCCTACAACAAACTGTTGAAAGACTTGTTCAAACTTCCAGGTCCATCATTTCATTTCCAGCCACATTACGCATCCAATCACCGCCGAAGTGCACTCCGCTTGTAAAGAAAACACCCTAATGAGGTCTGCGCGTTTGTCAGTCCGGCTGTGCACATTTGATGGAAAGCCACTAAAAGCTCTTTAGAGGCACCCCAGGGAGCAATCCGTCATGACTTATCAACTACGCAGACGGGCAAAAGTGTGCGCACACCACGAAACACAAAGACGCACACGGAACGCAGCCTTAATGAACCCTTCTAAGATTGAAGGGAACAAAGGTTAAGGGTGGCGAAACTGGAGGGATGGACGGTAGGAGATAGGAGTCAGGAGATAGAAGAAGAAGAAGAAGAGGGTGGTAGGGGGGGAAGGGAGATCGTTCCCCAGGCTGTTTGGCCTTGGGATCGATCGCTTATCACTGTCACATTATCCGTTCATCTCGCTCTCTTCCACCTCTCTTTCTCTCTCGCAATCCCTCCTTTCCATTGCTGAGTGAATGAGGTGCGGAGAAAATGAAAGGTGGACAGATATATAAGGAGACAGAGTGATGGAGCGCGCGGGTTTGTGAATAGAATTAGCGAAGAGACAAAGGAAAAAAAACAACAAAGGTGGGTAAAGGCGACCGGAGTAGCGCGGAGAGGCACTTGGAAAGGGGGAAGGGGAGGGAGCCGAGCAGCTACAGTGATGAATCTACTGTAAATCCTTCCACAACGGCGCAGCAAGAGCGGGAGAGGCAAAGCAAACAGCACAGCCAGTTACTTGTCGAGGAGGATTAGTGATAGATGAGGACAAGGCGACGTGTGCCATCGAGCACTTTGGTGCGCGAGGGAAACGGGGCATTGCAACAGGTAAACCGAGCGCGCTTCGTCCTTGGTTTTAATGAAGACTAGTTGGAAAATAAAACCCCATCCTGGAACCGCCACCTTAACGTGGTGTGGAGGGGTTTGAGCGCCCGAATGATCCTGGGAGCTCTGTTGCTCCTGGTAGGGTCTCCCAGGACAAACAGGTCCTAGGTGACGGGTCAGACAAAGGGCGGTTCAGAAGACCCTTATGTATGGAGAGACCAACAGGCCTCGGTTAGAATCATGAGGCCGTCCTTCTGTGGACCCACCACCTGCAGGGGGAGCCATAGGGGGCTGGTGCAATGGGATTTGGGCAGCTCCAACGGCTGCCCCCACGACCCGGCAACGGACAAGTGGAAGAAAATGGATGGCTGGATGGAAAATAAAGGTTTACCCCAAGGTGCCGGTAAGCTACAGTGACCACTAGGGCTGAATTAAAATTGATATCGATTTGAATGGATGGATGAGCAATTTACAAAACCATTTAAAAATGCGGACAAATATCTCTGAACACTTTTTTCCATGCTGGGAAAGAAAGTGTAAAGCAACTTAGCATGTCTACAAATAAAGGCTGGTGGATGGTTCCCTATTGTGAATCAAAAGGAACATATCTGTGAACATAACAAGTGGCTGCTGTTGCATTCTCTGTACTCTTGTCAGAACTTCGCACAATAAAATCCCATTCAACAGGCCGAAAACTTTGTCACATTCCACAATGGCTTTGCAAAGCTTCCTGCTCCTTTATTCTCCCTCCATCCTTTCGGCCTCACTCTTCTTCTGCTCCCTGTTATTACTCCTCTCCTTCCTCCTGGCTGTCTGCTGGCCCGTATGACAGATGAGCACAGAGAAATAGGACACGGGCGCATCAGGCTGGGAAAGAATGAGCTTTTGTTTGCGGTTACATCTCAGACCATTTTCCATAGCCTTACAATTCCGATTCCAAGAGGCTGAAGAGGGATTCACTGCGCAGCATATGGTACCGCTATTACTCCCTTTAAGAGTACTACAACTGCTACGTCTGCACGAATAATACCATTCTTATTCTTATTTCATCTTTATCAACTGGGTCACTGAGATGTCTCCATTAATACAGTGTGAATTACAAAACATATAGTACATTTATTTGTTTTACAGTCAATAGTTTCTCAAGTCCCAGTGCCTTTGATGAAAATTAACTTTGTATAAAAACTTTAATATAAAAATTACAGCTATAATAAGATAAACAAATTGTACATGTTTCCACACAAAAAAATCAAAAACACATAAAAAAATTTTAATTTAAAAAAATTTAAACTCAAATATTTTTCCAACGAAACTCTTGTTGTCAATATTAATGGCTCAAACCAGTTATACCTAAAAAATATATCAGAACATTACTTATTTAAAAAATATATATTCTAATTCCTAACTATATGCTTCCTAATCAGACACTTAGCATGAGCAACAGCAGCCATTTCCAGAAAAAAATAAAAAATAAATACAACCCTGTTACACTCAACCACCTTAGTAATTTGAATGTAAAGTTATGTCATTGAAATGTGAAAATATTTAAGCTCTTTTAATTAAATTAAAGTATTAGATTATATAATTACAAGTAAAACTCTTGTCTTTCTGTTAAATCTCAGCATAATGTAAGTATATTAATACACATTTCACTCACATTGTCCAAATAAAAGCACAACATTGAAAATATCTGCCCAAGTACAAACAGTTTCCTCCACTACACAGAGCTACTAAAGCTTAACAAGCAGCAGTATGAGTATTTTTCCAACAGGATCACAGGCCTGAAGTGGTTTTGCTGAATCCCCAGTAGGCCAACTTTAAAACAATAAAGACCAGATGATGGGGCCAGTGAGGAGAACGCAAGGCATTAAGGACGGTCGCTTTTCCAAGGGGCTCCCATTTCGGGGGCACAATTAACCCAACCACTTGACCTCCTTCAGGGGGAGAGACGATCCAATGCAGGGAGCAGGGAAAGAATGAGAAATAGGGCAT
Organism: Neogobius melanostomus; assembly: GCA_007210695.1. Lineage (NCBI taxonomy): Eukaryota > Metazoa > Chordata > Actinopteri > Gobiiformes > Gobiidae > Neogobius > Neogobius melanostomus. The sequence goes on along the minus strand of VHKM01000006.1, from coordinate 2,980,239 downwards.
AATTTTTCTCGCTGAAAACAATAGCTTTCAGGTGACATGAACATCTGTTATTTCATAGTAATAAACAATCATGTTTTTTTATGAGGGTACAACAATATAGCATAAGGCGTGAAATCTGTTTTTCATGCTGAGATTTTTAACCATTCTCGCACATGGCACATGCGCACGCTACAAAACTTAAGGGCTCATTTTCTCAAAATAGATTTTCTTGTAGCACACACAGACTCCAAACTTTCCACTCTTTTTATTTGTTAATTTTTGAAGGGTTTTTAAGAGGGATTTTAATATCTAATTTGTAGCCTAATTAACTGAGCTTTGAACTGCAAAAAGTTGTCCAGGTTTTTTTTCCCACTTTCACAAGTTCTCTCTGAAAATGTCTTTGTCACCAATATTTCAACAAAGTCAAACTGTACAATTAAACCTGACTATCAGTGGATTAGATTCCATCCCAATTGTTTGCAATTTTCATGCATAAAACTGATAACTTATATCAGTATCAGCAAAGGTTTTATATAGATATCTCCATTTGTTCCTCCTCTATTCACCTGCAGTGTCTTCACAGCACAAAAGGTCAATTAGATTCTAGAAAGAAAAAAAAAAAGAAATAATTCTAAAGTTGCACAATGATGACTATAACCCCAGAAGCGAGACCTCCGATATTCAAACAGCCGTCAATCCAAAAACCATCTTAAAAGTTACAACCCATTTGGCCTATTTTGTGCCATCATTCAATTTCCCATTTTCCCCAAATAGCTCTCAATCCTACATCTACAGAACATCCTCTCCCCTCTCCAGGCCTGGCTTCCTTCCCACTCCATTTCACCCGGCCCCTGTCATTATCCGACACTTGTCCAATATACGCAGACGAGTCATAACGCACTGTATATGCGCACTCACACACACACGCCGCGGGACGTCCCGGCTGCGGTGAGGCGCAAACTTGACGGGCCAGGAAGCAATAAAGTCCCAACGTATTACGAGCCTACAGCTAGCACGGTGGATTTAGCGTAGCTGCGGTTTACGTCTTATTACCGACGCTTGCATGACCTCATCGTCTTGTATTGTCAAAATGGGAGGTCGCGTACAGTATTTTTTATAGACGTCAGGGGGAAGAGATATAGCGGCGAGGAAATAATGGAGGAGCCGGAGATGTGTAATGACACGGGCTGATATAAGAGATGAGAAGCCCAATTCTGTTTTTTTGACGGAGGGAGTAAATCTATACCATCACACTGTAAACATGCACATTAGTTCACACAGATAAAGTTTGGGATCCTGATTTTTATTTTGACAGTTGTGATAATATGGAAGTAGAGCTACAAACTAGGTATCTCTCATCACTGTGTTATTTCCATTCTATTACTTACTACGTAATGACGGCGCTGTACAGTTAAGTGCAACCACTCATGTTCTTATTAGGTCTTTAGAATTAGCAAATTTATGACTGGATTCCACCATACTCTCATTTCAAACTAAACTGCCCTAGTGCAGATGATTTAGCTTGAATATATAATTAAGTATTACGTCTTGATACAGATCTATAGTAATAAACTTGGATGAAAGGACGAAAGAGAACTAGCATTAGAAACCCGCCACAATGGTGAATACATAAATACTTTTCTTTCTTTTGCGAAACAGCATGTGTACATTAAAATCCCACATGGCCACCCGGGATGCTCGCCTCTTCCTAATCTGAAATCAAGTTATCGTACAACAGTAAAGCGTAATCGGAGACGGCTCATCTGCGTGATATATGACCAAATACCATCTGGCGTGGAGCGCCACAGTTAACGCTTGACAGTAATGACAATTTAGATCAGGGGGCCTTATTAAATAAAGAGCTCATTTGCGCAGACATATGGCCAATCAGCCCATCGCTTGACACTTCATCACACTGCCGGCTATCGAAAAAATAAATAAATAAAGAACATCCCTGGAAGACGTACATGCAAATGAGTGTACATCAAATACAGGCCTTATGGGTGATATGGCCACCGGGGTGTTCTTTTTTTTCTTTAAAAAAAAAACACGGGTTAACATGTGGCATCTTTGTCGCTTGGATGCCTACACCTCTCCATATGGTTTGTACTTCATAGTCTCCTGTCATCTTTTGCTACAACCTTCCTCTTCCCCATCTCCTCTACAGCAGCGGAAACGACAGCCACCCCAGCATCTTGATCCCCTCCTTTTCACTAACAGTTCCTTCATTGTTTCATTTATAGCAGACATATCCTACAAAACCATTTTGTAACACTGTTCCCAAACCAGGGAACTAGTATTTTGCTTTATTCAGGTAGGTTTGGAGAATCCTGTTTGTCCTACACCCTCCAGAGATTTTTCTGAATCATTCCCATCACCAAAGTCACCTATGGGATTTCCCAGCCATTTTGAAGCCTTGATAAAACAAGGGATTCAAATGACTCCCCGCACTCCAGTCATGTCAAGACCAAGGCTTTCATCCCCGAAGACGTATCATGCCCCTCCCCCACCTCCGATTTCCAGCAGCTTCACTGCTGCTGTCTAGGACATTAAGGGCCTCTGCGTTGCTACCATGCATAGCAAACTCAAAACCAACCAGAGGTCCATAGAGGGAGTGTGTTCTTCTGAAACAATTAGTACAGTCAAACAACATAGATTAGATAAGAGGGCAACAGTCAGACCGTCCAATCAAAGAACTCTAATCCATATCCCTTGCAAAAAGATTCCATCCACTCAAACACAGATAAATCTTAAACATGCTGTACTCAATGCCAGATCGTTAAAAAACAAGTCCTTTTTAATAAATAGTTTTATTTCTTCTTATAATCTAGATTTTATGTTTTTAACTGAAACATGGCTTGACAAAAACACTGGTAACGCAGTTTTGATTGAGTGTAGTCCATCAAATTTCAATTTTGTGTCTGAAACACGCCAAAACCAGAGGGGCGGGGGTGTCTGTGCAATATTCAGGGACAATATAGTCATCCACAAATTGTCATTTGGGGTTTTTCTATCATTTGAGTATGTGTCTTTCAAAATGGAGATAAAACAATCGTCCATTCTTTATATGACTATTTACAAACCACCACAGAATTGTTTTATCGAAGACTTCACTGAATTACTTTCATTTATATGCACTGATTTTGATTGTTTGGTCATTTCAGGTGATTTTAATGTGCATGTGGATGTGACCAATGACAGGCATGCAAAAGAACTTAATGCTGTTCTTGAAATGTTTGGTTTAACTCAGCACGTGAGTGAGGCGACCCACAACAAAGGTCACACTCTAGATCTAGTTATTACAAAAGGTGTTAATATATCAAATGTGAATGTTGTTGATGTTGCTTTATCTGATCATTTTTGTGTCTTTTTTGACTTGTCTGTTGCACCCAAACCAGTGGTTGGGCCTGGAGTTATTCAAAGAAGACACATAAATGATACAACAAGGACACAGTTTATGGAAATGATCAGATTTGAAAATCCTCCATGTTCAAATGTTGATAATCTGTTGGACTCTTATACATCAAGCGTCTTAAATGTTTTGGATACTATTGCTCCTGTCAAGGTAAAAATGGTTAACAATAGACAAAAGGCACCTTGGAGAAGTGAAGATTCGGTTAGGGCACAGAAAAGGGAGTGCCGAAAAGCCGAAAGGAAATGGCGCAAGTCAAAGCTCCAGGTTCATTGTGAGATATACAAAGATGTGCTTTGTGAGTTCAACCAGATTTTGCGTGGAGAAAGGGAGAAATACTTCTCTAAAATCATCGCAAACTGTAGAAACAATTCTCGTGTTCTGTTTTCCACAGTAAACAGATTAACTAACCCTCCAGTTTCACTGCCCTTAGAACTAATCTCTACATCTAAGTGCAATGAGTTTGCAATATTTTTTTATGATAAAGTCCAAGGCATAAAAATGCCATAATTTCCACAACACAAATACCAACCCTGCCACCAACTAGACACCTTGAGCTGACACATTTCACACCTGTTACTGGCAAAACAATCGAAGAGGTCATCTCCGGTTTGAGTTCATGTACATGCTGCCTTGATGAATTACCCACTAGATTTCTGAAGTCTGTGCTGACCAGCTTGTTACCACAACTTGTTCAGTTTGTTAACATCTCATTTGAGACTGGAGCATTTCCAAAGGCCTTGAAAACCGCGGTCATTAAGCCTCTTCTAAAGAAGAGCAGCCTTGATCCCAAGGTACTGAACAACTACCGGCCCATATCAAACCTACCGTTTTTAGGAAAAGTCCTAGAGAAAGTAATATATCAACAGCTCACTTACTTTCTCCTATCTAACAATGTGTTTGATACTTTCCAGTCAGGATTTAGGCCCCACCACAGCACTGAGACAGCTCTGATCAGGTGACAAATGATATCCGTATGAACACCAATGCAGGTAAGGTCTCAGTTTTAGTTCTGCTGGACCTGAGCGCTGCCTTTGACACAGTGGACCATGGGATCTTACTTCACAGGTTAGAAAACTGGGTGGGAATCTCTGGTACTGCTCTAAACTGGTTCAAGTCCTATCTCGAGGATAGGACGTACTTTGTCGAAATTGGCAACTGTGTCTCAGACAAAATTTCCATGACCTGTGGAGTCCCCCAGGGGTCAATCTTGGGACCCCTCTTATTCAACCTGTACATGCTTCCATTGGGTCAGCTAATAAACAGCAACAATGTGTCGTACCACAACTACGCAGATGACACTCAGATCTACGTGTCACTGACGGCAGGTGAACATGGGCCTGTAGATACTCTCTGTCACTGCATCGAACAGATCAGTTTGTGGATGCAAAACAACTTTCTCCAACTAAATTCAGACAAAACTGAAATCATTGTCTTTGGCCCACAGACACAAAGACAAAGTGTTATCAGTCACCTTGAGTCTCTTGCTCTAAAACCAAAAAATCAGGTTAGAAATCTAGGAGTAATCATGGACTCAGACCTGAACTTAAACAGCCACATCAAAGCAATAACATCATCAGCTTTTTACCATCTGAAGAACATTGCTAAGATCAGAGGAATAGTGTCAAAACCAGACTTAGAGAGACTCATCCATGCATTTGTCTCTAGCAGGTTAGACTACTGTAACGGCCTGCTCACTGGCCTGTCTAAACGAGCTGTTAGACAGCTGCAGTACATCCAGAACGCTGCTGCTCGAGTCCTGACAAAAACCAGGAAATACGACCACATTAGTCCAGTGCTCCGATCTCTGCACTGGCTTCCTGTCACTCAGAGAATAGAATTTAAAACAGCTCTGCTTGTGTACAAGTCTTTTCATGGTTTAGCACCAAAGTACATCTCTGACATGTTAGAGCCGTATGAACCATCTCGGGCCCTGAGAACTTCAGGGAGGGGTCTCCTGGTGGTTCCCAGAGTCAATAATAAACACGGTGAGGCTGCGTTTCAGTTTCATGCAGCTAAAATCTGGAACAGTCTTCATGAGGATGTGAGACAGGCCTCAACTCTGACAATGTTCAAATCCAGGCTGAAAACAGCTCTTTTTACCCGTGCATATGAAAACTGAAAGTATTTTATCTGCACTCTTGACTTTTACTGTAATTGATTAACTTTGTGTTGTTGTTTTATTGATTGATTTTAACTGTTTTCTTGTAATTTTTTCTGCAACTGTGAAGCACTTTGAATTGCCTCGTGTATGAATTGTGCTCTACAAATAAACTTGCCTTGCCTTGCCTTGTCCGGGTTGTTTCTTCTTCTTCCTCTGCGCACTCCAATCTGTGTTTGCGTACACTGGTGTATGAATGAGAGTGTGAATGGGTGAGTGGATCCTTGCTGTAAAGCGCTTTGAGGGGTGTCCATGGTTAACCAATTAACCGGTTAACCGTTCAAAATTGCGTAACCGAGTAAAAGCATTTTGCTTGGTTAACTGGCGTGTATAATTTGCCGTGCCATTGAAAATATTTGTAATACATTTTTGCACCACTAGAGACCGCCAGAGCGCTCCCAAACATTTGTTGACGAGAAGCAGTCATCGCGCATGGCTAGCTAGTTTAACTTTTCAATATGAAGCGGGCCATAAACAGCACAGCATGGGAGAAACGCTTTACAACCGAGAATGACGGATCAAAATGCAAGTATTGCATTGCAGTGCTTAGATATACTTTAACTTCGTTGTTGTACCATCTCAACAGCCGACACCCGGGCATCACTTAGGAGGTAGCTAGGTAAGCTAAAGGCACAAAACTCACCTTTCTTGTTATTGTTAAAACGTGGTGGAGGATAAGTGTTGTTGTTGTTATACGCATGAATGACTGTTTCTTTGCACAATGTTTAAAAAAAAAGCGTGCTAAATGACTGTAGGTAAAGACTGCAGGTTGGTTAGTGCGCACACTAATGGTTAACAGAGTATTAACCGCTAAGGGCCTCGGTTAACGGTTAATGAAAAACTTGAAAACGTGCAGCCGTAGTGCCTAATGAAGGTGTAAAGCGCTATACAAGTTGAGACCATTACCATCACCATTACTGGATTTTCTTTTGTAGTAGATATAACCCAGAAGTAATGTTTTCAAAGCCCATAAACCATCACAGGATCTAAGTGCATTTATCATGGCGCTATGGATTTGTTAGCATACCGTTGGCTGGAAACAGAGTCTCGTATCGTGTTTTTTACCAGCTGACAGAAGACACGCTAAGCAACATATAAACTGTCTCTAATCCTCAAGTGTAATGTGAAATATCAAAGCTGAGGTACCCAAAGAAATCTCCGACATGACTTTTAGCATCTGGCGCGTTAGCATTTCATCGCCCTTGTTAACCTTCTCGAATACGGCTTCCGCACGTACATTCCGACCGGCGTTAAAACGGGAGCTGCGTCACGGACATTCGCCGCACATTTTGTAGAGATCAACACCTGCACGCCGCCGGGCCGAAGCCATCACGGGGGGGGGACGCGGGACAGCCGGGGCAGACAAACACTTGGGGAGTGTTTATGGGGAATCCAATAAAAGACGGGCCCAGCTGTCTGTCTGTCCTCCACGCTCTAAGTCTCCACGGCAATAATCACGCAGGGTTTTTCAATCCGCCGCCGAGTCTGGCGTCTGGAGGGAGACGAGGAAGCGAGAGGGATGAGGATGTATCAGAGTGTTCTGTCTCCGAATTCTTTGTAATGTGAGAGTTTTGTCTGGTAGTTAGGCACATCCTGTCGAAAGCATGGTATATGAGAAAAGGGATTGTTCAAACAGGTGAGGGTGCATAAGCTCGGCTCCTTTGCCAAGCTTATCCACCTGCATGTGTGTGGAATTTTGATTTTCGTTGTGAAATGAGGAAGAGCACCTGCACACCGTCTCGCTCACCAAGTGCACACACACATATACGTTTTATATCAATCGGAATGAGCAACTTTTACTTTTGTTGGAGTTATATTTGAGTAGTACTGTACTTTTACTCAGGTAATAAAATCAAATACATTGACATCCACTGAGTAAGATATAATAAAGTACAACTAAGGAACATATCACAAGGTTTTTCTTTCATTCGAGAAAGCTGTCAAATTTTAATGAGAAAAGTATCACCTTAAAATGAAAAACTGTCCTCATTATAATGTGAAGTATCACGTTTTTTTTATGAGATATTTTCTAATTTTAATGGAAAGCCCTATCAAAATGGCTTACTTCACAATTGACCGTTTCCACATCTTTTTTGGACAATTATCATATTGAACTTCACTTGCGCTATAGCATTGCATTTGTTTAGCTTGCAACACATCTTTGTTCATAAGGAACAATTTAGATTAAAGTGCATATGACACATTAAAGACCATTTTTGCTCAAACATAGTTAACACAATTATATTTAAGATTTTGCTAAAAATTGTACCCAGCTTTCTTTAGTTTGGCCATTTTTGTGATGTTTACAGTTTCACTTCCTTATTGGAGACTGACAGGAAGTGACATAGATGAAGGCAAACGATTTTAAACAGTTGCCGTGCCGACCATGTTAAGTCAATGGGAAATGAGTGAAACTGCTATGGAACTTTACCTTTATCTATGTCACTTCCTGTCAGCAGCTTAAAAATTCAAAAATAACTTTTCTGCCCAACATTTCTTCATATGAATTACTGAAAGTCACTGAAAGTACTTTTAAAAGCATTAAAACCTGTCATATGCACTTTGAGACTTTTTGAATAGTCCAAGAACATCTAAATCCAAAGCGTAACTTTGTGCACGCACTTGTTTGATCCGAGTGCTTTTGCATCGGTCTTATCAGAGGAATTGTGAATTGTAGCGTCTCAAACAAAAGGAAACGTTGCACTTAACTGGTTCGGGAAATTGGCAAGAAATTGAGCGAGGTTTACTCATCGTCTTCCGCAAACAGCCGCGGTATTATTTTTCATATTTGCGCTGAGGAGAATAAAGGTGATTCCGGCTTTTGCTTTTGTTTCTTGTGTTTGGCAGCATTCCAGTAAATGACAGAAAGCTCTGATTGGACGGTGGCCACACTTAGCTGGTGGCTATGTCGATTTGTTTGTGTGATCCAGCGATCAATGGCGCTATTATCTCAAGAGTGAGGCAAATCAGAGCAGGTGAGATTGATAGGATAGTGTGTTTCTCCTTTATCAGGCGACAGCCACTAAACAAGCTATCTGCAGCAAAAACACATTTTTCATAACAATAGTTCGTTGAATGAAATATACTGACAAAACCGAGGTATTTCTTGGAGTAACTTGGCACGGCATTGTTTAAAAAGTTCTGTGTGTTGTTTATCTTTGGGCCTAAGCACAAAGGGAGTAGGGTGTTGACACTTGTATGAGTTGGTTCTTAAGGCTTATATGGCCATCTTAACTGGATTACTGTATGTTCTATGGATTTCCATCTATGAGAGTTTGCATACTGCAGCAGTCTTCCTTTTCATGAGATGCATCACTCCCACCTACTGATGTGTTTTAGAAGCTAACGTTTCACAACAATCTTCATCATCATCCAGGAGCACTTGTGTGGAAAATTACTGACATATAGTACCCGATCTTGTGTTTCAAAACGCAGACTATAGCGTACCATTTTGTGCTAAGTAGAAGCGCACTTTGTGATCTTGCCACTCCAGACTTAGAGCATTTAAGTGGGAAGTACCTGGGGGAAGAATCGCTTTTTCCTCCAACCAGATCAACTCTGCGGCCAGAAAGGGGAAGGGAGAGGGTTGTGGGGGAGTGGGGGGTGAACGTGTACATTTGTTTTGTTTCGCATTTACAGCCAAGCGAGGCCCGGTCCGCGGCACAGTGGACGGCTGTAGCTCTTTCTCTCGAGACACAAACATTGTTTAGCTCACGGTGGGGTTAATAAAGTTTTTAGTTTGACCTGTGAGAGCCTATAATGCTTAAGGAAGGACAAGGCAGCGTAATGTAAACGAGGAAATGAATGTCAGCGGTGCTCCCATCAGAGCAAGTCACCTCCTCTTGCGACGCCCTCTCACAAGTGGCGAAGGTGCATATAGCACATATCCATCACTCGGACAATCCCAGTGCGCCATAGGCTTGCACACCCCGTGCGCCAGGCACAAGATCTGGCCCATAATGTACATCTATATTGAAATGACTGCGTGCTGTTGTTGTGTCCCAGGGCAAACACAAAACGGTATGACTAATACCTAATTACTGGGGGAAGCTTTAAGAGAAAATAGAGCCGACACAGGGACAACATTCAAAACACTTCACAAAAGTCCCACTTGGCCCAAAATTAAAACTGGGACCGGTGAGATGCGGCCCAAGTCACTAACAAAAGGTAAGCTAACATTACGGTAAATCAACCTTAGAGCCATATAGGCCCATGCTCTTCATCTGAAAGTATGACATAAAACGTTCTAGAAAGTGATCTGAACGCAACACATTAAGGCTGTCCAAAAATGTGGAATTTGACTCTTGAGCCTAAGTTTAAAAGGCCATAACTTCGTCTTTTCAACTCGCATTTTACACCCAGCGTCTCCATTCACCTGCTGCGGGAGCACAAAAGCAAGGGCACACTCTCACCTGTGTAATGAGTGTGTCTGCCTGCCCTAGTTATGAACCGAATCAGCATAATCCCTTCACACTCCATTAATCAAGAAAAGGCACAAAGCAGGCGCCTCGCGAACGTGCGCCATCTCCGCGGCCCGTGTGGTCCGCCAAGTTTAGCAAGAGTCCCCCCTCGGGTGGAAATTAGCACTCGGTTTGAGCTAAGGGAGCTAACAGTGTTCTACAGGTAGTAAGGTGTGAGCAAGCTTCGGTGACTGTTTCATAGGGACTGGATGCGAGGGGATAGAATGATGTAATAGCCTTGTTTTCAAAACCAAAGCAGATGGCTCTTGTTATTGTGGCGTGCGACATCTCTGAACGTTTGGGTGGAGTAGGCAGTATTTGTCAAAACACGGTTTAAGCTTGTTGATAATATCTATTATTATTCGCATCTAATGCATCATATCTCTGAAAATGTCAGTGGAAATAAATGACTGTGTTTGTCATGCTTAATTAAAAACATGCAAGAAAAATAAAACATTCACAGCTAATTGTTGAAACTTCTGTTTGTCAGAGGAGACCCTATTCCATATGGTTTAAGTCGTAGTGCCGTGGTTCTTTTTTATTTTAAGTACCAACAAAGCAATAAAATGTCTTTACAAGGATCGCCATAATGGGACAACACCCTGAACAAGAGCTAAACCAGGTCAAAATCTCCATTAAAGTAGAACTGAAGAAGAAAACACCCAGGAAACCTACACAGACGTGGAAACAACACACAAACTCCACAGAAAGGCCCCTTGGAATCAAACCCGGGACCTTTTTTTGCTCTCAAGCCACTGCGCCATCCTGTTCGGGGGCACATGAAGCAGTTTGATTTGATAGTTATTGTTGTTGACTGTTTATACACTAACAACAGCCAAACCAGTCTGACCAGTGTGCTGTCTGCCTCTTAAATATACTGTATTTACATAAACACAGCTCAGGGGAGGTCGTGTTTTTGAAGGTGGGGCCAGCTGCTGTCTTCACACCCTTCTTCATTTTACTGCCATTTACAAAGTGTTTCACTTTTAGGTTTTTAAGGAAGTACTGCACAAGTGGTTAAGGCTGTTGAAATATAAACGGCTTGTTGAAGGCTATCCCAACAAGTGACCAGTCATTTTCTATGAATTTTTCATGCTATTTTCGTTAATTCATGAGATGGAATTGACATATTTATCTACAGTATTATTTAAAAAGTAATGCCAAAAGCAGAGAATGAAATCCTATGGATAAATGTGTGTGTGTGTGTGTAGCCTTTGTTGTTTTTGTGGCCCCACAGATCAGATCAGCCAGGGGCCCGCAGGCGGCAGTGCACTGTGGGTAGGAGAGGTGTCAGATAATCCGCCGTGATTGATGTGCCGGGCTGAAACTGATGAAACTCTACTGTGGTCGGAAAAGGTCTGCGCCAAAGACACAGAGCAGAATATACAGCAGCCAGCCATATGGGTTAGTTGAGGCAAATGAGGTGCAAACTTTTTTGGGGGAGAAGAAAAAGAGTTTATGGATGGTTTACAAAAATTAGATTAGGATTGTAAGAAAGCTGAAGTTGGACTGTCAAATTTACACACTTTATACCACTCATATAGCAGGGGAGCGATGTTTAGCTCACAACCTTGCTATAACTTTTATAAAATAATCATAAAAACATTATGCACAGTATGTCCACCCTAACTATTTATTTATATTTTTTGATTGAACACTCAAAAATATCCAATATTTGTCTCAAACTTTCCTAAATATTTCTCTTCATCCAACATTCCAACCTACTTCCTGTGCGGAAAATAAACAAATCCCAAACAAATCTGTGAGTTGTACAACTAAATTAACAAAGAAAAAAAACTCTTGCCACATGCGTTTGCCATCGTCTGACATTTCCTGCCGTCGCTGAGGTTTTCGCTCAGACATGCTCTCCATTTCACCTAATTGGCCATGAAAAATGAATGACAAAACATAAACAGCCAGTGTCATTATGTCATTACGTGCTATAGCGCACATGCGGGTGTGTACGAGCTGCGGTGTTTCTACATGGGAGACAGGCAGGAGCGCGGTGCCGCCGTATTGTATTTGTTTTTTAGGCTAATTGCCGAAATAACAGTGTATTTTCCAACAGTGCCAGATGTGGTGAGCTGGCCCCGGACGGTTGGAACACCCACACAGAACACACAGAGGCTAGAGGTAAATACAGACAGGAGAGAAAGTGATTGTTAGGCTGTTTGTGATGAGATATTGTCACATGAATGGAAACAATTGCAAACAGCGTGGAGCAATAGGACATTTTCAAATGTTGTTTGAAGGCCCTGTAATTGATTTTTTTTTTCTTCAGAGATAGAGCTTATTCTGATAAACTTACAAGGAAGCAAATGAACAAAATAAACAGTGTATAAAAATGATAAATGACTTTTACCATCTTTAAGAAGCACAGACACATTCTATTTATGTAAGGAATGAAATCCTCCACTTGTCCAGGCGGTTGAATCTTCTCAAAAGAGTCTATAAACCTAGTCCAGATGAATACTTTTTGAAACCATAAAGTTACCATACACATTTTGCTAGCTCAATGACTCAAACTCACTCCTCGAAAAATATCTCACACATACTACTTTTATACAGTATGGTCTTCACCTTTGGCACTGCCTTTTGTCATGCATGAAACAATGTTAGAGCTCCGAAAATCCTTTCCAAGAAGCAGCAGCAGCCACATTTTCAGAAAAAGCATGATGAAGAAAATATCTCCTTTGAGTCCGTCTTTGTGGGTTGTCGCACACAGGTGTACAAGTACATCAACCTTCAGTGACCCTGGCGGTTCAGTCCAGGCTGGGTAACACACACACACACACCACACACACACAGACACAAAAAGCATGAGCCCAACGAGAATAGCTCGAGAGAGAGTGGACATCCTTGACTACGCTCCTGTCGCTGTGTCCTCTGGTGCTTTCTCCCGTGACCCCGGCAGATTGTGCTCAGATAGCACCACCTGCATTCTTTACAGCACACTACACACAAATACTGGGGTTGTGAAAATGGGACGTGAATAGAAATTTGCGGTAATTTTGAGGGTTTAATGCAGAATTTTTAACGTGCAAGATAACTATACCTATAGGGTAAACCTTACTCTTGATTGATGCAACGCTTAACCATAAACTTAAAAGATAGCACAAATTGATTACTATATGAATACAATGTACCAAGATTTCCTTTAAAAAATATCTTAGAGTTTATATTAATTGAATCATGTTTCACTTGTGCACTGTCAGCAGTTTTTAATTGTTTAGAATTTACTGTCGGATGTCTTTGAACTTGAAAGATGTATACTGTAAATAGTGAGTTGAATGAATGAATTGAATATGTACATAGAAAGATGCCATTTACTCCAACATTGCAAATGGAGAAGCACAAACAGACACTCAAAAACTACTTAAGAAACATGAGCGCGAACTTTCAAGTGCAGAATCCAAGTTCTTTTGTTTTGCCAAGGAGGTCTTTCAAAAGCTAAAGCGGACCACAATATCCTCTCAAACTTGTGAGGCGCGTCTTTGAAACAATGCTCCATTTACAGAAGCGCATGCGTGGGCGGCCGGGTCCGTCAACTTTTCACAAATGTACATTATGCAAGAATGTTTGTCTCCTCACATCTACCAAAATTCCCACCAGTCTTACACTTGCATCCCATTTGCTCTGCCCTCGAAAGCTGCTTTTCTTTTAATGTCTTTCTTTGTTTTTTTTTTCTCTCTCCAGCAATTAAAACTGGACAAGAAAAACAAGGCGCCAAATGCATAAGGCGACGCAAATTTCACAATCCCCCTCCTAACAAAATCTTTTAGCCTTTTAGTTCCCCTGCTGGAGCACAAGGGGCCTATAGGAATGGATTAGAATGTGAATCAGTAGCGAAAGGGGGCATTTACATTCTAGACGCGGCGCGGTGATGAAAAACTTTGGCAGGCTCGTTGGTTCGGTGGCCGCGAGGTGAGAATTCCTGATGAGTTGATGTTTATCTTATCTCGTGGAGAGATAGTCATTTTTGCATGTGTTTTACATCAATTGGACTAATTCAAACAGGACGTGTACACACCGAATTCGGAGGCGCAGGATCCAATCAGAGCGGAACTTCATTGACATGCGCAAAATGGCACAGTGGTCAAATGCAGTGGAGTGTGTTCCCAAGGATGCGAGGGGGGAGGAAGAAGTGTCCTAGCTTTTGGAGTCTCATGGGGGCCAATTAGTTAGGTAGACAGAGCACAGAAAACTTTATTTTCTTTTGATGACTTTTACCTGTACAAACATAGTCAGCCGGACAATCTGAAATAAACAAGTTGTTTTGATTCCAGGGGCAAAAGGCCTAAATCACGGTTTGGTAAAGTCTATTACGTAAATGGGAAAGGAATTGGTGATAGCATTCACGGAACTCATATTCATTTCAGTGACTACTAGGGAATATATTACTCAAATAGAATTAAATGTTATTGTATACCGAAGCCACAAGAAGGGCTACACAATATGCCATTTGATAACAGGTTTGTGATAATGATATTATTGCAATATGCAACACATAATCTCGTGAGACACTGTAGGTGAATAGGGAAAAAGATTACATACAGAGAGATATTTTAAGCTTTTGCTGTAGATTGTTGATCTAAATAATATGTAAAAAAGTTTTCGGTCATTTTATGTTTTCACTAGGGCCGGGACTCGATTAAAAAAATTAATCTAATTAATTAGAGGCTTTGTAATGAATTAATCGAAATTAATCGCATATAAATATTTGACCTGAGAACAGTAAGAAGTAAGTTTTTTCATAAGGATTTTTAGTATACCATTGAATAATGACTGAATACATAAGCTTAAGCAACAAAATATTGTTTATTTTTGTTCAACCAAGTCCAACAGACCAGTGCAATATTGCCATTAATTGTGCGTCTGCAGGAAAAAAGGAAACTGAAGTGTGGAAAGCAAAGTGTGATTAATTTCGATTAATATTTTTAATCGCACTAAACCTCATGTAATTAATTAATCGCAATTAAAATTAAAAAAAGTCCCGGCCCTAGTTTTCACATAAGTGTTACATTAGTGTAAAGAAAATCTAATTTTGAGAAAATAGGCCCTAAACGTTTAGTAACGTCCATGCACGCGCCTGTATATTTCTTCCAGTCATGGTTTCCCCATTTCCCATAGTCGATACCAACTATGGCAAGCTTTCAGCTAGTGAAACACTTTTATTACTTGCCAAAGCTTAATCATGGAAAAAGAAACGCCTCAAACTGAAAACAAATAATTTCATTCTAACCATAGGGCTGGCACCTTATTGGTTAGCGCAGCCTTCCATTGTCTCCCACTCTCACTTTCTTTCCTGGTGCAACAAAAGTAATTACCAGAGACCTCTACCTGGCCCTGGGGACATAGGGAGAGCATATGCCTTCACACACCCACACACACACACACATGCACTCAGCTGTCCAATACTCCAGCTCCCAGGCCTCTGAATGACAGCCTAGCTAATTAGAATCTGATTCAAGCATTTAATGAAAAAAGGAATAATTAGATAGGTAGATAGCAGCCAGGAGACATCTATTCGGCATTCATTTAGTGTCAGGGAGTCACATTGTGTGGGATTCCAGGGGGGACAGGAGTTTGGGTAATGGGACGGCTGATTGCACCGCTCACATTATGGCTTCCTCTTTTTAAAGTGGGGTAGTATGAAGTATTGAGTGATAATTTCGAACACATCTTGATCACTTGTACTAGTTGGCTAAAATAGCTTGAGTTTGAGTGCACTTCCTCAGATCCATTTCGCTTACACTGAAATTAAAGTTGCTCTCATTGAGATACATCAAATCTGGGCTACTGCTGTGTTTAACGTGTATCAACAATGCTTTGTCACCCACTTAATCATTTATTTTCCACTTTATTTCCTCGCTTGCCTCTCAAGATTGGTGAGTGTTTCCACATCAGATTGCGATTGGACACAGTCTAATTTGATTTCGGAATGAGAAATCACTAGCCAATTATTTTCGAGAAGGCAGACTTGCGTGCGCTGGATACCACTAGTTTGCCAAAAAATCGAAGGCAGGGGGCGGGACTCAAAATAGTATAGTAAATGTGCTTGCGTGGTATTGTAAAAAAGGTTGTTGTTTTTTTGGCACCGTTCTGCAACATTATCATTGGACGGCACAATAGCTAACCCAAGCTTTCACTGCAAAAAAGAAAGAGAATCCGCCCTTGGAAAAGCGCAAAGGTGTCCAAAATTATTCCAAAAAAATAGCCTGAGGGGAAAAAAAAGGATCACTGATACACAACAAATCAATTGACTTGCTTGAGCTCCAAATTGCATAAACATGGCGTACGGTATATTTTGGAGAACGCACAGTGAAGCTCTGCATTTGAAAACAGGCCAAAAGAGCATTTCACTCCCAAGGTCTGATGACAGAAAAATCAATGCATGGCAACCTAAGAATGAGTAATCAGAATTTGGTCGAGGCTTGAATAGAGAAAGGTTGTTGGATGTCACAGAAAATTAGACCTTGACTGACATTTATAACGTGCCAACCCAAAGCTGTCTTGAGTAAGAAATTGAACAAACCAAATGCACAAATGAAATTGTTTTGAGAAGCTTGGATCAGATCTCTGTTTAATTTGGATAATGGTTCAAGACATGCAAAACAACCCTTTGATAATCACCCTTTTTCATGCAGTTAGTAAAAAAAGAAAAAAAAGGTAAAGAAATGCTGAGATACTCAAATCGCCATTCAGATGCACTTAGCAGCATTTGAACTTTGCCCGCAGAAAGCTTTCAGGTGTCTCAGGCATTAACGAATTACAATCTCGTCCCTTCTTTGCTAATGCGTTCTTAGTTAGACTCCCAAGCCAACTTTTACGCAAATTGCGTTCCAGAAAGAAGGTCAAACAAAGCCGTTTCAGGATGTAGAATGAGCGCTGGGTTAGTCCTTTGACTTCGGACTTTCCATATGGTGTAAACAAACGGAAGGACGCCGAATAATGAGATGGCGTTGCTACAAATTCTCTCAAGTTCGATGGACATTAGAGGACTTGATGTCTTTCATGGATGTAGAGTAGAGGGGAAGAGAGAGAGAGGGGGGCAGCCTGGCATGACAGATTAGAGGTAAAGTGTGAACGCGTGGAGGTGAAAAACAAATGGTGTCGAGAGCTGCCAAGGAAACACATGCTTTTCAGGTATACAGCACCAGCCGGTCGGTGAATACTGCAGTACTGTAGGCTGGAGTTATGGAAAGTGTATGAAAGACAAATGCACAATTGAGTAATAGAAATGTTGTCATTAGTTATTTGTTGTATTTTTCCTGATACCTGAAGCCAATTGTTGGAAGTAAAGTTTCTAGCCACCCACATTGCAAAATGCTATTTTTTGGAGATTTCCTTGTTAAAAAACAACAACAAAACAGCCATTGAGTAATGTTTAATTTCATTCATTGAGAAAATATATTTCAAAAACCATTCTGAGCCTCGTTATGCTTGAAGTGTGTTTGTCACGGCAACATTGATTTGCCAGCATGCTGTTGGGTAAAAGTGAAAGCTGGACTCTTTTCTTCCCACTGCTTCCTGCAGAGGGAACTACTCTCTGCCTTATGTGGATCATTTCAAGTTAAAACGTAACATTCAGTATCAACGCTGTTTTGAGGCCTCAATAATGCTTGATGTAGTGGTTTAGGCCTTCAGGCTAATTGCATTTACAAAACCAAATCAAAATCTCTTGGCATAAAATCTCAATAAATCTACCTTTTATTCCAACCCATGCAGTTAATTGTATACAATTCCTAAACTGCATATATACTGTATACTTCTACTTGCCTTATCCGTCCTACAGTATGTCTGTTTCCAAGCGTACAGTTTTTGACCGGCATTTTCTTCAAAACAAGTTCACACTATATTCTAGAGTTGCCCAGTCAGAGGATGATCCAGCTCCCGCCTGAGTGCGTGAGACCACTGTTGCGTGGCGGAGAACACAGCATATGGGAGCGAAATACAAACAGATACCCAGCGCTCTCCTCTTCTCTGCATCCTGCCCGTGTCTGCTCAATGCTAGGGGCTGTTTTCAACTCAGGCGGGGTGAGATGGGTCCCCAGCGGACCCCCTTTTCCACCCTCCCCTTCCTCCTACCTGACCTGCCCCTATCAATCATACCTCATCATCGCTCCCACTGTTCTACCATGAGCACAAGAATCCACCGCACTTGGAGTTCTGTCTTATTGCCTGCGTACAGCTCACACACTAGGCACCTGGTCGAACAATACCTCCCTTCTCAGCCGTTGGCCTCGGGCGCTCTCTCGGCCTGTCAGGTAAACCGTCTGACGTTTGAGCCAAGCACGCCCTGGAAATAACCAAATACCACTCTTCAGGATGGGATGTCCGAAGCATGCCAATGAAATGACATGGGGTTGTTGAAATAGTTTGATACATTCCTGAAAATAGGATGATTATACCGTCAATGCAAATTGTTTTGTCTATCGAAATCAAGGCGTGCATGCTAGTTGTGTAAGGCTTGACTCATGGCTGGATTTAAGAGCGTATGACACATAAGACTCTCCGCCAACATCAAGATTTGGCCAAAGAAATGTCTTGGTTTTCCCTTTGTTTTTTCGGTGATGTTTATTATTGATCCTTGTAGAATGGAATTGACTTCGGAAGAGGTCAAATTTCCATAACTGCAGTTGTACCACCATATTATGCCAATGAGAAAAGACTGAGTCAGAAGGTTGGAACTCTTCCTTTGTCTCTACGTCAATTGGTGCAAAACT
The DNA here is from genome assembly GCA_007210695.1 of Neogobius melanostomus. Lineage (NCBI taxonomy): Eukaryota > Metazoa > Chordata > Actinopteri > Gobiiformes > Gobiidae > Neogobius > Neogobius melanostomus. Next base: position 2,961,501 of record VHKM01000006.1, on the reverse strand, counting down.
ATGATTAATAATGACTCGTATACATGCATTATCCCACGAAACTGTTGTTCAGCCTGAGAGGTACATTTTGAAGTGAGTAACTTTTCTCAGGTTGCTAAAGTAATCTTCTTAAAAGCTGTTCTGTGAAGTCACATAAATCCAGAAAGTCCATCTAAATCTCCTCCTTTCACTGCAAACCATCTGTTAGCTTCACAATGCTAATAACCGTGATGCTAGTCATTTCAAAACGCCTTCCTACACGGAACACTGCGACGTACAATTTTGATTGAAAGTTTGATTTGACTTGAGGAAATTTGTTAGTGCAATTTGGGTTGGATACGTTTTTAAGTGCTTATGACAAAAGCCGTCCTTAAAATGGGTGTTTCATGTATACACCGATGACACTTCTGAAAAACACCTTGTAATTTGATCTGGTATCGAATCAGATTAATGACAGCAGTGCAGGTGGATTGACGGTTATGTCCCCAGGGGTTATGACTTGTTCACTTAACAGCTGCTAGTGACTCCGCACCTCAAACATTTTTTCAGTATCAATTTTCAGAACTCATCACGTACAGCGCATTACGTAAAGTCACCTGTTCATAGCACACATTCAGATCATTTTGGCTCCTCACATTGTTTGTCATAATCGTTGACGCCTGGGTGGTGTGCATGCAATGACAAGTGTAACTTGCAAGTGAACAGCGAGGTTTTTTCTTTTTCTTTCCTGAGACTGGCCCCGAGGCAAAGAGCTGGCTTCAAGTCGCAGCGTTGAGAGGAGCGGAGCCGAGTGCCCGGGTGATTGGCGTGAGGTTGTTTACTGTAAATACGAACAAGGGCTGGCAGGCAGGCGAGCAGGCTGGCTTTGACACAGGAATGCATTGGGAAAGCAATTCTTGGCCGTTGCATTAAGATCAAAACAAAGAAAGGAATTATTATTATTGTCAGGATGTAAATTACCTTCCAATGCCTGGCCATAGAGTCTGCGGGGAATACTTGTGTCAACAGTATGGGAAAATGGACAGGTAAAGATAAAAGCTACTTTTGCTTTGATAGCCTCTTCGATCACCACCACTCACACAATCACCAAGGCAGGAGGGGAAAGTGTTTTGCCCGATAATACAACAACAGCACAGAAGAATAAAAAAATCTCTGTGGGTTAAGGGCCTGTCACAATTGGCGCTTTGACCGCAGCGATTTTGTCCCCCATTTGTTCAAAATTGAAATTGCCATCAGCCGCAAAGATCGCAAAGTAGACATTTAAGAAATCGCAGTCACAGTCATAACAGAGTACGGGCTGCGACTGGATGAGGTAAGGGTGCAAGGAAGGTTGGCGGCTGGTGAGAAGCTGGTGAGAGACTGGTTAGCGGCTGGTGAGCGAGTGTATCACGGGCCACAGACGTTCATTGCGGACAGTGGGGCGGACATCCGTGCGTCACTGTTGCCGTCGACAAGATGCCAACCAGGAAGACCAACGCCGCGAAAGTAAAGGTACTCGCCAAAGCCACAGTGAAGACCAAGCAGGGGAAGAGGAAACAGCATCTAGCCTCTATATACCTACAGCAGGAATCGCACGAGACTGGTCCCGGCACTCACCAGGCTCTCACCAGTCTCTCATCATCTGCGCGACTGAGACGATTTATCTTTCACCATTCTTGCGACTGTAGCGGCCTGATTCAGTCGCAATCAGCCTCCACTGAATTTTGTGCATGCATGACATTCAGCTGCGACTGATGATCCAACTGCGATTCACACCTTTTCATGCGGTCAATAGCGGTCGCTCGTGCAGATGCCCGTGCGCCAAAAAGAGTGTTCGCACGACCTTCATATTTTGAGGCCGCAAACGATCGCATAGTGCCCGTGCGCCAGTTGTGACAGGCCCTTAAGGGCAGTAACAAAAGTAATAATAACAACATATCCAATTGCCCTGAGGCAGACTAGAGTAGTGTCTGTCAGTATGTGCCTATCTGCTTAGGACTTCAACACCCACATAGTCAAACTAACCCTTTCAGACAGGCAGGATGGGATAATTGTCTTGCCCAAGGACGACACAACGCTAAGTGGAATCAGACTGCAAACCTTTTGAGCTGTCTGTCCCAACAACTAAAACAGCCAACAGTTGTTCTGATAGGCCGATATATATCAGGGAGCCACAATGGAACAAAGTTTCATAACATAATTTTTTACAATTAATATCCTTTAGGTTTGTCATAGCTGTGAATTTAGCCTTTGCAGACTTTTAAGACTGAAATTACTCTTCCATTTAAAAGCCATCAAAGACGAACAAGCTATAAATATTGATCTTCGAGTACCAAGGGGATTAGCTCATTCAACAACATTTAAAAACACGTTTAAAAAATATTGAGTTAAACATTCATCAATATGTTCATGTGTTTCCGCAAAGTCTTGTAAAACTACCCTTACAATCAAGAACAATCACGTACAAAGGAGCTGGAACTCCCATTTAGCCACAAATATGTCGAGTCTCTTATTGCCACAAGTGTCAAACAAGTGGATCACTCTTGTTAGAAATAGTATCTCTACTCTACTTCACAATCATATACACAAAGCACTTATTTACAGCTATGACTGTGAGTGTCTATTAACTCCTCTGATGTGCTTGCCAAGACGCTTTTCCCTTCTTCTGGTCTGCCGCTACATGTTCATTATCTCGAATCAAAGGTGGCACCATCAAGTCAATTTGGAGACATCATCTAATCTTTTTGGCTTTCAGAGGCTTGTGCCTCTTCCTGTTCCTGTGCCATCCGCAAAACGTGTGTACCTACTGGGGAAGGAAGGCAAAAAATGAAGGCAAAAAATAAAAATGCTAAATGTTGGACGACCCACCAATACAAAAGTGTCTTTGTCTGAATTCAAATGAAGACTATCATGCTGTACTCTCCATGCAATTTCAAACACAGTCCAAGTCAAATAAACAATACCAGTGACTTCATTGACTCATCCCATTATCTATTGTTCTTTTGCGGAAACAACCTATCTCCTTGGCTCCCTCGCGCTGGCGGAGAAGAATACTTAAAACATACACAACTGATTCCACATAAGCTTACTCATACATTAGATGGTGTTCCTCTGATCTCCCAGCCTCCCAGATGACTTCCCTCACTCGCACACACTGTGCAGAACCAAACTCCGAACATTTGTTCCTTGTATACTCCGCGCTGTTGGGTTTCAACTAAAACAAATCTTTGAGCAGCCGGTTATCATATTTGCTTCCTCTTTTTTTGACACGCTGTGGTTTTGACAGGCAAAGGAAAAACATACTGGGAGGAACAGTTCAGGATAGCGGAGATACGGTTACGCTTTACGTGCGGAAAATGAGTGATCTGCGAAAAAACACAGGGGAATAAAACATCGGGGCTAAGAGGGCACGCTCGCATTGTCTCATCTTGTCTGTGCACTTCAAGCCACGCCTACTCAAGCAAGTCTGCTGATGGCCCACCTACATAGGAAAGACTCAGGGATATATTTGCAAAACAATCTCAAATTCAAATGAGAATTGCAACTGTATTGGTCGGAATTAGTAAATTACTGGTTATATACGGTCTTCTGAAAAAAAATATTTGTCTACATGCGGATTTATGCTTGTTTATACTGCTAACTCAGTCATTTAGACCTCTACAAGCATGTTCAGAGCTGATTTATGCAATTATAGTATTCATATAGTAATTCATATTTAAGTTTTCTCTTGTGTTAACCATAGACCATCAATAGTGGACAAATTATGAAATGATGATACTTGGGAACTTACAAGTGATACTTCCTCCCACTCCTTTTCGAGTTGAATTATTATGTATATATGAAAGTATGTTAAAATTTAGTAAAAGCTGCACATGGTAATGTGGAAAAAGTCATGTGTATATGTAATGTAGATTGAACTTGGAATAAACAATCAATCAATTATAGGCACATTTTTCCGGAGACCATACGGAAGTGTGGACGTGGACTGTAAGTACCTTGCTCTAATGGACTTAACACGGAAATGTTTTAATCTGTCTTTAGGTTATTATGTGCAACATCATCATATATTATTTATTTTGCTATTTTTCTTTTCTAAATTCTAAATAAAATTCTAAACTACACTTACACTTTAAATGACTCGAGTATAGAGCACTCTAAGATGAAAAAATATTTGAAAAGAAATTATGTGACTTAAAACATTTTTTTTAATATAATACATTTTTTTTCAACGTCGGCAAAACTTTAATTCAAGAAAATCTAAGTTCTGATTTGGGTGAAGTAGTTTATGCACAAGTCTCGCAATGGCTCGAATAATGAGCTTGTTTGTTTTGGGTATGTTTTTAAATAGAGAATTCCAATTTCTTTTGATTTGCTTGAAGCATATTCTTTCACCAAAGCAAAGTTCACTCTTTGCTCATAGCAGGGTGTGTCCCTCATGGCTTCATTTTAGGGCCCTTCATGTTTACAAGTAGGACTTCTATCTCTCTGCAATCCTCTTCCCACTCATCTCTCCCTAAGAATCTCTCCAATTCCTTGTTGTCGCCGTATTACTTTTCCGTAGAGACACAAACAAGCTATGTACCCTTCCATCTAATCAAAGTGTATTCACTCTTTCTTCGTCTCTGTAAAGCAAATCAAATAAGAAGAAACACATTGCTGTAGCTGCCGGTTGCCAGGCGACCATGTGTCCACGCTCCGAGCAGCTTATTCACAAGCTTTCATTTACTCCTGTCGGCTATGCCTCCGTTTCTGTTGTCTTCCTGTTCCTATTTGACTGTTTACTGCCCCGCGACAAGACACAAGAAAGACGGCAAATGAAAAGATAAAGGGAGCGATGGCTTTTAGAGCGTTTGATGCACCGAGATGAAAGTAAACTTGAAGAGGAGCGGGAGAAAGTCAGCGTATCGATTTTGCCTTGGTCTCTCCGCCGTGTGTGGCACAAAGGGGAGCAGTGGTGAAATCAAAAGCCACCGGGTCGTTTCTTCTCTCTCTTTCCAATTTTCAGTTTTTCAGTTCTTTATCACCAAGTGGATAATCTTCTCAATGTAATGTCTAGATACTTCAAAGAACAGGTATAATGATCTAAAAGATGCACATTTGGTGATCCCACATTTAGTTGCGAAGTCTCCAGCCAGGATTCAAGATACAAGTGAGAAGCGTAGCAGTTGTGTCCTACAACTAACAGGTCAAATGTAGCGAGTCAGCTAAATGTTAATGATAAGTGCCTTAGATAAACTGGTTTGGAGTTGAGGTATGGTTAAAATGGCAAAGCTGTCAAAAGGCAAAGGAAAAAGAAAAACAAAGAAGCAAAAGATGGGAAAGTGAAAGTAAATAGCTTTTTAGAAGGCACCAATAAACGGTAAATGTCCCACAAGTAGATCATTCAGCCTGCTGCAAAAAGATCATTAGTAGCTGATGAAGCCTCTTGAGGTGAGAGTAGAAACTTTGGCAACATTAAAAAAAACCTGCATGATGAAATAACCTTTGTCTATGATGGAAACGCTCACATAACGCTTACACAGATAAGCTAGTCTTCCACAACATAGGAGAAATGTTAATATGGATTTTAACTGCAGACAAATATTATGTTTAGCTGTTCCTTTTGATGATCACATACACCATACTATTTTTCAGACTTGTGCATGTCCAGCATACACACTTCATTCTTCCCGTGAAACTATTTAATGGCATCCATCTCTTTGCTGTGGCAGCTTTGGAGCCTGGTCTGTCTGCACTTCCCTCCCCTCGCAGTCACCGGTCCATTCCCACCCCCTCCTCCTCCTCTTCCCTGCAAGATCTTTCATCCAGACAGCGACGCTTAGGGCCCGGGGCTGGTGTGAGGGAGGTGCAGATGAAGGCAATGGTGACTGTACGCTGCCACCGGGCTGGAAGAGATGAATGAAGGATGGGTAGGAGGATGAGAAGCAGAAGCACAGGATATGGCAAGCTTTATCGCGAGGATCTCGAGCTGCATTTCCGCTTTCTGTTCCGTTTCAGTCCTGTGTCCCTGCCCTCGGCGTGTTCCTAATGGTTTCCTAATGACAGCTTGCAGGCACCACACGCAAAGGCATTTATTAGCATCCAGACAGAGAGACTAGGTGTTCAGGAGCAAGCCAGGAGGGCATACAAAAGCAGATGCAACCTAAAGGAACACTGATGTTATAGGTAACTGGTTTCTTTGGGAGTGATGTGAGGGGCAGCAGTAGTGAAGAAGGTTAAGCAATTGCCCAATAAACTGGAAGGCTGGTGGCTCAAATTTAGCTTGAACATGTACAGTCCCTGAGCAAGATGCCGAGCTGTGAGACAATCAAAAGGTTTTCTGTCGTGTGCCTATTGTTGCAGTCATCTGAAGCTACAAAGTTTCTAAAGGCAATAAGTCAGAGGACCAACCGAAACGGTTCAGCTATTTCTTACAAAAATATCAAATATAAGTTTCCACAAACAGACTTTCCATTTTTATAAACTTTTTTTCTTGTTGCTGTGAATAACATTTGATTTGATTCCACCTGTGCAAACCAAAGTTCCCCTTCGGCAATTCTACAGCAACCCAGAGGTGACATAAAGGCTCCAAGCATTTTACATTTCACAACTACCAACCATCTTAGCCACATGTTGTGTGCAGATCATTAGCCGCAGGAAGGTTGTCCAAACAGCCCTGGGCTTTCTTCTTCTTCTTCTTCCAGTTGATTCACAATCTGGCTGCTCTATCCTATTGTAACACAGCAGGGTGCTAACAAAGAAAGTCACGTCTTGGAAGCAAAGTGTCACGTTTTTCACAAGTAGTTGCGGAAAGTGAATGGTCGATTATGTGCACTGTGGAGGAATGTGAGGCCATAGATTTCAAAAACTTTTGTGTTTACTCGTAAATGTATACAACAAGAGCGCTCCAAAGAATTAACTTGACCATTTCGAAGCAAAAGACGACTAAACGGCACTTTTGTGTTGACATATGGGCTGCATAACTTGAGGAAAGATGTTGTAAAGTTGATTTATTAGCGGAGGGACCAAAGAAGCCAGATTCTTCCACAAATTCTTCCACAAATTAATCGCCAACACACATTTACACTGCTGATCTGTTACCTTACAGTGCAAGTGACATGGATAAGATCGTGGATAAGTGGCTGAAAACCATTAAGTGCATTCCTGGTGAGCTAAGAGGAAATCCCTTAGCAGATAAAAACTTTGCATGTACGGTCAACCACGGCTCCAAATCAACACCTTCTTAGCAACTCTTTTCAAATGTTATGCCAAGTGTTGAAAGAGTCCCTAACCTAAGTCAATTTGCCACCGCATATTTTGCTTTTGTTTGTTTTTTTCCTGCAGGTTTGATCTGTAGCCGCAAAAATCTTGTTTATGTAAGCCAGATGAATAGCCTTTAACTTTAGCTTATAATACCTGCAAATTCGCCTTTCTGAGCCTCCCGAGATTGTCGTTGGGAAAGCACATCCTCAGCTGTTAGCTTGACAGGTAGCGGCTACACGACCCGAGTGTTGACAGAAATGCATGACCTCATCCTTTTGAATCCACTTTCAACACAAAAGGTAAATGAAACGGGGAAGGGAAGAAGAACTTGAGGACTACAAGATTTCACTGTAACACTGAATTAATCTAAATCTGTGGAATAATCTAGAGGAACCCTTAAAAGGCTCTGATAGTCTACAATCTTTCAAATAACAGTATAAGAGAAGTGTGTTTGAGAAATATGCTAAAGACATGTGACCTTGTTCGTATTATTTACAAGTAATTCTGTATTACTGTGAACCTGTTTAACCACATCATTGCTGATAGGGGTTGGTGACATTGGTTCTAAGTTTAAGTCGTTATGAATTCTAGGAACTGAGAGAAAAGAATAAGCAAAAGCTAACCACAATGCTGTAAAAGCCTGTTTCCACTGGTCACTATTAAACGTAATAGAACGTTTAATAGTGACCCTTTCAACGGGTTCATAAATCTTGTCTTTTTAATGCACCACCCAGTATAGGGCTCAGAACTGCCTCACAACAACAACTAGTTAGGGCAGCAGGGTGAGGGCTTGCTGGTGGGGGGCTACTGCCCTCTACCTACTGGCCATATTACACCCTGGCTTTTTAAGGCACCTCACTAAACAAGGCAAACAACAAAAATAATAAAACAATCACAATCAATATTTTACAGTGGAAATGGGAATGACAATAATAATGGGTCGTGCTGACTATGTAATACTTATTATAACTAAATCAATAGTCAATTAATAAAATGGTGACTGGTGTTTATAAGTAATGATTGGATATGGTTATTATGTGAATGGGAAATAAATGGGAATAAAGTACAAATTGTAAATAAAAATAAAGATAAAAATGTTTATATATATATATATTGGTAAACTGCATACCTTTCTATCTTTGTGTTATGTCTTCTTACTTTAGAAGTCTTGTAAACATCGTGTGATTTTCTTAAAACATGAAATGCTTTTCTTTAACAATGTTGCTATATGTAAAGTCAATGCGGACAATTGTAATTGTGTAATTCAGGAATTTGTAATGTAAAGTGTTATATTGTATGAAAACACGAGATGTTGTATTACTGTATCCGGAATGTAAATTAATTTTGAATATGGGGGTAGGCACTTATAAGCTTTCTTGCTTCGGCCTACTCCTTTTGAGTTTTTGTCACTTTATTTATTTTCTGCACTGCAAAAATGTTAATGTAAATATCCACTCAAATAAGTCCAATCAATCAATCAATACACGTAGAATGACAAATTGGCAGAAACAACAGGAGGGGGGGAAAAAAAGGAAAGTGAAGCCAAAAGAGATGGGAGTACAAGGGACTAGAAGGAACGCATAAGGGGAACAAAGGAGAGACCGAATGAACTGGAAGTCACAAAGAGCACCTGGCAGAAAGTCACAATGCACAGACTTCAAAGCATTGTTGCCAGAGGTAGATCAAGTAAGGTATGCTGCGCTGGGCTTTGACGACGTGACAGGAGACACTTAGGCTACGTACTAATACACCAAACAGGTCACGCATTTTTCCATGCAAAACTAGTCATAAAAAATGAGAAAGAAGTGAGAAGAAGAAGGGAAAGATTGGCAGTTTGATTACAGCAAAAAATTCACACTATTTAAGTGTCTATGGGCGATACTTGCCCTTCCTTGCCTGTATAAATTACCTGAAACATATACAATAGATGAGCTTGGTAGTCTTGACCAAGCCTAGCTCAAGAGATGGGATGATTGCCCACTGTACCTGACAGGTTGCAACAGCATTGAAAGATTGGTCTAAAGCAAATTTCGTTATGGGGAGTAAAAAAGGGCATCTTATCTTACGTCTTTCATAATAAAAGTTGAAATGTTTGATGGAGGCTAATGTATTTGGGGAATTTTACTTTTGGATGTAGGAGTGCCAGTCCACTGTTGATTTCCATGTGACCACAGCTTGCTTACATCCATCCACGTCTTAAAGCAGTAGATAATAAAACAGCCTGCCACTTGTACGATCCACTGTCCATTACCTAAATGGACGCCACTCTTCACTATCGAGATCACAATAGCTCCTCTTTTCACTTCTGCTCATTTTTTATTCTGTTACCTTTGCGTTCATCTGCATTCGCTCGACCGATCCTTTCCATTGCCCCCGATGGGACCATAAATCAAGGACCACTCTTTGTAATTATCGTCGAGAGACCAACTTAACACCTAGCGCGTGACCCCCTTCCCTGAAACTCCACATCGGAAAAGACATCTTCCCGGCTACACTCAATGACCAGTCGTCCTTTGAAGCTCTTGCACTTCTGCAGAATCGGCGCTAGACAATGGGTTTTGAATTATGACTTACAAGAGCCGTAATGGAGGCCCTTCCTTGATGTGCGCGGGGCCCGGATCGTTCACGGAGCCGTCAGCCGTGAAAATGTCAGTCGTGATGGAGTGCGGCGGGAGCGACTTTATATGACATCATCAGTATGCTGCCAAAGTAGGGGACGATGACGGGTGGGATGTTCCAACCACAAGGTCTCGTAAGTGTCAAAAAAAAAGTTTGATCGCTGATACTGGAAAAAGTAATTTATTTTATTATTTTTTTGCGTTTCAAAGTCATACAGATATGGAAAATGCCATGCATCTCTGAAATTGTGACCCAGACGTTAGAAAAATATAGAAATGATCAAAAGTGCTGGCTTGCGGACTTGCTTACAATGGAAAGCATTTTTGCCTTTTTCTGCGAACTGCATTTGTGGTTTCTGTGTTCCATACCGATACTTTTGTACGTCTTTGAAACACTGACGAGGCACCAAGAGCCCCCCACAACTGCAGCACAGTGGAGGCGTCACAAGAGGCGCTACAGGCAACAACAAAAAAGGGACAAACAAGGAGGTATCCGGGCAAGACTCACAGCTAAGCCACACAAGCCTCTATCCAAACTAGTGTTCCGGTTAATGGACGTTCACTGGAGAATAAAACGGAGTGCTAAGTGCTAAGCTCTTCCCAGAAGATGGTGAAAGACTGTTGTGGAGGGGAGGGGGCGGAGGGAGCTGCTCAGGAGGAAGAGGAAGAAGGAGGTGGAGCTGACCAGTGCAGGACACCACGCTCTGAAACGGAGACAAACCCAGGAGGCCGTGCACCGTTTCCGAGGATCAGAAGAGCACTGAAGGAAGCCAGCCAGGTTTTCAACAGATGCTATGGTTTTTCCCCAACCTCCAAAAAACATGCTGGTGAGGTTAGCCCAAAGTAGCCCGGCTCAGTCGCAGCGGCTCAGGACTTACACCTGGACCCAATTTTGTTGTGCGCTTGTACAATGACAAGTAAAGCACTTACTTATTCTAGCTAGAAAAGAACCATTTGGAGTCTATCATTAAAGGTGTTCACATCTTGTCAGACAGGAAACCTACAAGTGTACAGCGTGGTAGCACAGGAGGGACACTGGATACAGCCTATAATCCCGGTATTTAGACTGTGGCAGACGCCCTTCTACTCTGTGTCTGCCGGTGCCATTTTTTGGTGCCAACTCAAGCAAACTGTGAAGGCTGCAATCAGAGCGGACCGTCCCAGCGGATTAATACAAGTGTGCAGCCTTCACCACACAGGCATCGTGAGACCGTGGGGCAGTCGCGCCGACCGGCCCGCAGATGTATACAGTGAGTCAGCAGCAAACTCCAGTCGAGTGGCTGTTTTCAAAACATATGGTCAACCATCTTAGGCTTGTTGAAATGCAAGCGGTTGTCGAGCGCTGTTTGAGAGTTGTGTTTTCTTTGGTGCGGGAATAGCAGTAGCTGTACCAGGTTGTGAGATTATTATTTTAGCATTACTTAGTTGTTTGGAGCATGCATGGTTTCACAAAAAGAAAAAAAAAATGTAGGTCCTTTAGTCATTGGATCTAACAACTCAAAGTGTAGAGCTCGTTCTGTTTTCTAAATGGATAAAGGGCTTAACAATCCATATAAAATGAATAATCATAAATAACTTGAATTGTGCATAGATCAACATTGCATTGTTAAAAGAAAAACAAAAGCTGCCACCTGGATTGAACTAACTGTTATGATATGGGGTTGCTGCAGTCAGATGTAAGCTTATAGGCTTAAGTCAGGCAGCGCATTTACCTCACCTTACACTACCTTAGAATGAAAGAAGATTAGTTATATATACTAAAAACGCATTTGAATGGAGAAGCTTGTTTTAATTTGCGTCAACGTAGGAGGGAAACTACATCTCAATTTCAGACTATTTACTTTGGTATGACTGGAGCGCTCTGTGATTTCCCCGGGTGATCGGCCAATGCCACAGAGCGTTACTCGCTCCCGTCTTTTACGCGCCACACACTTCATTCCGTGTTTAGTCTTTCATCATTGCCATATAGGACGGTTAATATTCATTGGAGAGCCCGCAATGCTACTGTGAAAATCGCGGGAGCCTGACTATTTCCATGTGTCGGCTTTTATTGCCAACTTCCTCCCCTTTGGCTAATGTGGATTTTATCAACTCGGCATGGGCATATTGAGAGACGGGACGCTTTTTTTTTTTCCTTTTCCCTCACAGGTTTTTCCAAGTTCCACCGGGATACTTGCTGCATACTGTAAAAGAAAAAAAGCCTTATTATAAAAGCATAAACATTCACTTGCCACATTCGCACTTAGCAATAATGCGCTTTTGAGGTAAAATAAATCAGCGTTAGATCACAAGCCCACGCCGCCCGACTGTCAAAAAATAAATAAAAAGCACCGTCTTGGCCTCGGGGTCGCGCCGCTATAAAGGAATTTCATAGCCCAAGAAAACATGCATTACCGTTTCCCTCTATATTTCAAGCCTGTCAAAAGATGGGGGGGATATGCTGTACAGCTGGTAAAAGTTTCTGACCCGATGCCTGGAGTGGAGCGTTTAAAGCGGCGGGGAGCGGTAGGTGAAGGGGGGGGGGGGAAGAGAGTGAGACTATATAGCTAAATGTGGAAAACATGGAGGACTGGCGAGCGGGGCACCCGAGGAAAGAACCGGGTTTTGACATGGCTCTGTCAAACCAGCGTAATTACTAAACACCACCAAATTACATAGCCTCATTTGGTTGCACCCTGTCATTTGCCTGCGCTAGCCGCACGGGCGCTCTATATACACCCGCTCGCCTCGCAATTCCATCGCTCTACTTTTCTCCGTCTCTCCCCTTTCCACTTCTTCCGATATTTTCTCCCCGATATTGTCTTTCGAGTCGGCTCACAGTGAGGTTTGTTTTGTTTTGTTTTTTTTTGGTTTCGTTTCCCTCCTCCGACCACGCAGGCGTTCTCCCATGTACAAACAGGCACACAAATAGGGAGCTTATTTGAATGTGTTGAAATGATGTATGGCCGTGATCTTCGGCGCTGATAGCAGTGTGGACTCCGAGCGTTGCCGTGGAATTCGGTAAACAGCAGCGCGGCGGAGAGGGCTTAAAATGGAGGCTGGCGTTTGTCTAAGTGGGATTCTTTATCTTCCAGCCGAATGCGGGATTGTGAGCGTATGACCCACACTGAAACATGACATGAATTAAACAGAATGGCACTCAAGGTATGTTTGCGGTGAGAATATAGCACTATAACATGCATGATACAGGACCTTTAAGTGTGTGTGGGGGGGGGATTGAAACTTGCTGTAGATTACTGACAGAAATGTGATGGGGAAAATGTATTGCAAATGATCTGCCATTTTATGTTTGTATATCAAACTAAGGCATTTTTAGTTCCTTAAGTCTAAATGTGTCAACAGCCTCGCCCCTGATATCGCTGCGGGATGATTGAAAATGTGCAGCTCACAGGATCACCACTAGGGGCGCTGTCAGTGGAGACTGCAGACCAGCCAGATGCAAAACAGCTTTTGGATAGACAGCGTTTGCAGTACAAGGGCCTCAGAGCTGGAATACTTTACCTGCTGATCTGAAAGACCTGAACGAGTTTAAAAGTAAAGTTAAACAATGGCTCAAACTGAATCAAACTTGTGGACACAACAGAAGTGTATAATATTTGATTGCAAACCTTTTGTGTTTTGTATTGATTGTAATGATCTCTGTAGGTGTATATGTGTTTTTGTGTCTTAGGGACCAGGTCTGCGAATTAGCTGTTAGCTATAAGGCCTATGAACATGGCATCGGTTATTTTGTAGCAATGCTTCTTGTTCTGTCCCTATCAAATAAACATATAAATAAAACATTTGCGCCTAATAATGGATCAAACCGGGGTGAATTCATGGTTTTATTTTGTTGATATATCACTTACAAAGACTTTTCTCAGAGGAGATTTTGTTTTAAAACAAAATTTCACCTTGTTTTTCTGTGATTTTCAAAGCTCAACAAATCAGGAATTAGATATTTAAAAAATCCCTGTGATAAAAACATTAAAAATATTCTTAAATCCAAGACTGGAAAGTTTGGAGTCTGTAGTACTCCCAGAAGGGAAATTACCATTTGGATAAGCATCATCTCGGTCGCCTTTTGTGCTACAAGTGGACTCTAAACATGATGATATTTATGAATGAATATGCGTGGGAAAAACAAATTGTCATAAAATAAGCCTCCCAAAGGGCGAGTTTGGTATATATATATTTGTTACTCATTAAAACTAAGATGCTAAAGGAAAACACTATAGCAACATTCACCACTGCGGGAAAAATCAATGTTTTCATCTGCCGGGTCTCGCCTTAAGCTCTAATAGGAAACACAAGTAGGTTTATGCGCATAGCCAGGTAGCTTTTTTAAAATCCTCCAAAAGTACTTCAATTCAATACCGTATCCAACAACCTAAAATCAAACTGCATCTTTAATAAAACGCTGCTTTGCTTATAAATGGATCCAGCATAACAAAACATGTGCAATATGCGTCGGGGTCGTTCTGTTTGACCGCCCGGAGCCTTCCGCAGTGTTTGAACTTTCCCCTTGTCACATTCGAATGAGCCTGGGGGGGGGGGGCTTCCGAGGGTTCCACTTTACATGGATGAGGTCGCCCCAGAGCTCGTACCCCCAGACAAAAGCCCCAGTTGTGGCGGGTGTCCACGGGTCACGGGGTGGGGTCGGCCGGGTCAGCCGCACATCCCGGGTCCCTCTCTTTCTTTCTTTCTTTCTGTCTGTCCAAGCTTTCCTCTCTCCTCTTCTTCCTCTCCTCCATACGTCTCGCTTTTCAGTGGCGGGGGAAGAGGGAGGAAGAGCGCGAGAGGGACAATGGGATTCTTCTGCCCCACCACCGTCACCACTGTCCTCCCCAACAGCGGGACGCATGGGGGGGACCCTCTGGCAGAGATCTACTCATCTCAGTCCTTTCAACATTAAACCCCCTGCTTTCTCCTTCTATCTTCCCACAATCAATTCAGCCTGGTCTTATTAAGAACAGAAACACCAGGCCTTTTTAAGTTCCTTAAGGATCATAGCATTAACTTGACCCCGTCCTCCTGATTTTCCAAACTAGCCTTACTATTTTCATAGCAACTCTATGCTACATTTCACCAAGTAAAATATAGCCTACATTACGGGTGGCTCTCCTGTCCTCAGACCCGACTTCTAACTTTGCTGGGAGTCTGACATCACCAGCTCGTCTTCATGGAGATGTTGCAGTGGAGTCTTTTGTTTTGCGTATTACGATCTGGTTCGGTTGGTATTGAGACATAGCAACAAACGACCTGCAATGTTCCGCAGTGTGGCTTAAAAAAAAGTACATTTCCTGTTATTGATGGTAAAATGTAATGCATCGGGTTCCATTCTCTTGATCGGGATTTTGGCTCTCTATCTGGAGAATAAAAATCAAACAATTGATGCCTCTGAATTTCACATTGTATCATCAAAAATATGCAGAAATTGTTGTCCACATGCAGATAAATGTTCCAGGGTCATATTGCCTCACCTCACATATGGGGTCTGCCAGTCACAGGGGGGGGGGGGGGGGTGTTTGACTGACAGCTCAGACACCGTGGCGTAAAGCGGTGTGATCGTTTCTCGCTTCCCTGTCATCAGTATTTTGCATCCATGAATGAATTATACATAAACACCGACACGAAAAAAAGAATGATTGTTTTGCCAAATTTGCAAAGACTGAATTTTAAAAACAATAATGGCGTTCACCTTAAAAAAAACAAAAACAAACAAATATATTCTGGTTGCAAAGATGAACCAAATTAGCCATTGCCGTTTCACTTAATTTGTCATGTGACCGAAGTTCAATACCGTTCAAAGTTCTTTATTTGGCAGCGATCCACCCCGACTACCCTCCCCGCTCTTACTTTTCATTCAGCCCGTTGTCTAAGCACCCCCATAGGCTTCCTTCCAGCTGGCACTACAAGCTGACCTTTGCCTCCACCTAACCACCCGAGCACGCACACGGAAACTAGCCTGCACAAATTCAGCGGGAACGCTAGCAGGAGCGCCAAGAGAGGCCACGGCCCGGTACAAAATGACACCCTTGTTCGTCTTTCAGTTGGGAGTTCAATCTAAATCGCGCCACCCCCCACCCACTCCCCATGCCCTCCATTTTGTGCCGGGTTGACCCTTGCAGCGCTTGTAGTTGCACCTTCGCGAGGGGGGGCCAACACTCGGAAAAAGTGTCAGCCATTCCGGGGTCGAAATGTGATTAATTTGCCACATTCAGTGGAGTTGTTCCCCGCCACATAATAGAAATGAACTGTCGAAGGAGTCCATTAAAAAACGCCTGGCAAGCCAGAGGGCCCCCATCCCGGGCACTTGGCAACAAGCGGGAGGTCACGGAGCAGTCAAGAAGTTACTAAATGTGAGGGCTCGCGTGTGGGAGGGTGGGAGAAAAAATTACACGGCGCAGCGTGGTATAGTTTTGTAAATTCTTTCCCAGGAGATGGACTGTTTTGTTAGTGCTGCGTGTCATAATATCTCACAATAATGCAGCGGAACAAGTGGAGTTTCGGCTCTGTGATGGAAGCCCATTAGAGGCAATTTCTGGGGTAACCAATCATGAAAGACAATTAATGCGGAAGCCTGGTCCGCCATATTTCAGACGGAGGGGGAAAAAAACAAAAAAAAACACACAAAAGTTGGGACAGTTGTTGAGCTTTTTCAGTTGTTACAGATATCAATTAAAGAGGGGGTATTATGCTTTTTTCAATCACATAGCACCAGTCTATAGCATACTACAATGATGACGTAACCTTCTGTTGATCTGTATATGCAGTAAATTAAAATAACTGCCTTGAATAAAATTGCTCTCTCAAAATGGCTGTACTGAACGTCTTGAAATGGGCCTCTGTCTCTTTAAGAAGCTTTCCGACACGCCCCCTTCAGCACACTGCTGTGGCATCTAAACAACACTACTGTGCGGGGAGGGGGCTCTGCTGAGCTGAGGAGCAGTGGTTAGTGGCTTGGCTGGTGACGAAAGGTCCAGAGGCGTCTCCAGGGGGTGGGGGCGTTCCTAGGAGGACTGAGGCATAGCTACACCTAAAATGGCTGCCGTCTAAGTTTTTACTGATTACTCAAAAATATGTGAATGAGCCAAGGCAACACTCCAGGCATGTGTTTAATGAGGGAATGACATAATAACATGATATAAAGCTTGAAAAAGTCGATTTTACATAATACCCCCTTTAAGCAAGCTGCATTTTGTATAGGGTGACCAGATTTTCTGACTAAAAAAACTGGGACACTATTTGGGATTTAGTTGCATGGTCAACCAGGGAGCCATTTATTGACCGTTTTTCCCACGCTAAATGCTTGTTAATGTCTTACACCAGGCACCAATCACCATTAACATGATAGATTTGATATTTTTTTATTGGTTTCTACATTTGCATGGCCCAAAGACATGAATTTTCAAGCGAAGTTTGTTACTTTGTGGATCATATTGGCCAAAACTGGGACACTTGGGACAGATCCTGTGTGAAACTGGGACAAATTAATGGCTTTGGAGGAATGTGTGGGGACATGGGACAGAGGACTCAAAACTGGGACGTCTGGTCACCCTAATTTTGTAGACTTCCAAGTGTATGTAAGTATTTGAGGAATCTTGCCTTTTTAGTTCTTTCCAAATTCAACACTTGGCACTCCAGCTTCTGAATGAATGAGATCAAATAACAGTCTAGCGAGTGCATTTCCATGTAGCTGGGCATAGCTTATGTCCAGTTTGTCTCTGGCAGGCTACCATAGATTTTCAATATCAATATAAATAAATCGGAAAAGACAACACCCATCGTCGCACAAGCGCGGCCAAAAAAATTGCCCGAAATTTAATTGAAAGCTTGGAACAGCATGGACCCCAACTTGCGTTCAAAATAACTCTGGTTACAGAATGGTCCGGGGTGAAAATCATTCTGCACTCGAGTATACAGTCAATCAGTCGAACGCCTTGAGACCAGTCGAACGCCTTGAGACCAATCGCCGCCGCGTAACAACTCGGAATGTGTTGTCGGACTGATACACTAATTGCGCACATTTCACTTACATTTGTTGTTATCTAAGCGTTTATTATGCCTCTCGCTTTCCCCGCTCGCCGATGCTTGTTTTTCACGCCGAGCACTGGAACAACGCCGTAATTAGCCGTGATTGATGTAGCATATTAAGCGGCAAACAATTAGCATACAGCATATTGTACTCTGGCCATCGGAGAATGACTGATGTGGCTGACCCGACGCTGGGCCACCCGTTCAATAACGCAGTCAGGGGGAGAGCCACCCCTTTTTTTGTCTTTTTTTTTAGGTTAGTCTCTTGCAACTCTTTTTTTTTTCCAGTGAGGTTTCTTAGTCCCCACACACAAGTCGATCGTGCATGAAAGGTTGAAAGAGCTGAATCACGGAGGAGGATTGAAGGACTGCACTGAATTCATCAATAGTGTGTGATGCTTAGATATGTCGAGTAATGATACTGTTGCTGTTGCTTTCTCTGGTGTAATCGTCACTGTGTTAACGCAATATGAATGGACGCAGTACCGCAATAAGGCGTCTTTCATTTCACGGCTTAAAAAAAATGGTATATTGAATAGTGAATGTGTGAAAGTTAAAAGGCACACTGCGTAACATTTCGGACTACACTGTATACTGTTGCCATCATCACAAAACATGCTCCCAATGACCAGCTCAACACAGAAATGGATTTGGATGAGAACCTAACCTATTTAAATCTCAATTCTACTGACTTTAGTCACATCTCCGTGGAGACGAGCTGGAGACGTACCCACTCCCGGTGAAGTAACAGTCATGTTTTAGGAGAGGAGAGCCGCTCACAGCAAAGGCGCATGTTTGTTTGTACATTTATGAGGTATTTTTCAATGACGAAACTATCTGTCATAAAGTAAACGCTTGTATTTCAATTTTATTTTTTGAGTAAAGTTTTACGGGGTGTGGCTTTAAGTTTGAGTCTGTATTTTCCTAATTCGGCAACATTTTAGCCATGTTTCACTCCCATTTAATATTTTTTAAGTCTTGTTTTGATACAATTCGATGAGAAGCATACACTGTAAATAGTTTTATAAGTTGTCACAATATTTAAGACTGCAATTATTTCTCATATTGAACCAATGAGTTACTACTACAGCTAAAAGCATGTTGATACTTCTTGGTTTAAAAAAATAAACAGAAGCTGGACTACTTAAACATCTTCATTCGGTCATACAAAAGTACCGTCGCTTACATTTCCAATTGTCTTCCCCGCAGGTAAGTTCAGTCTAACATTAAGTGGCGCTTCATTGAAAAGCGGTGAAGGGAGAAGTCTGCCTATTGTGCGCTTGTCTGTCAGGTGGATAGTTTACACAGGGCCTGTCGTATAAAAAGCAAAAAAGAATTACAGCTGACTGGACTGGAGGAGCAGCACTGACACATAACCTTACGTTTCACTCTCGCACCAGGAGAGAACAAGTGTACGGTGGAGCCGCGTGGACATGTTGTTTGCATTTGGGTGCATGTCTGAGGGAGCGCATGTGTGAGTGATTAGTCACTGGGAAATAGGGCATGTCGAAGAATAGGGCAGTAGTTAAAGGCACACCGGGTCAAGCAGTCGAAGAGTTAAATTGGTTTAAAAGGAACAGGCTTTCTATTAATACTTTGAAAGAATTTTTGGTAAATGTTTTTGGAAATATTCTTATAGCTTTCTGTTCATTCTACAAAAATATAACCACACAATGAACAATAGTGAGCGTCAGATTTGCTAAAAGATTGTGCTAAACTTAAGACTCTTTAAGCCTGTTTACATTGCGCATTTCCGTGAGCACTGACATTTGAGAGAAGGCTGCGAAGTTTTGAAATAATACAAGAACCACATGCAATTCAAAACATGTTTGTGGAGCTCTTAACAGCGGGGTTTGCAAGGTTTGATAAAAATAAGCCACAACGGGGAAAGGATATTTTGTCAAAATGACATTGCCTGAATGAATGCAATGCTCCACCACCCCAGTCGACTGCAAGTCTATTATCATAACCCATTCCTAGCCAAAATTGGTAAACCTCACTTTCCAGAAACAAAATTCTCTGGTAATAAAAAGGAGGATTTTGTTTAACCATCTCTTATTTTTCATCTCTGCTCCATGTATTACAAGTAACTCACTACAGGGTCTCCAGAGCAGTCGAATCCCTGGGAGGGCTCCTTTGGCAGCTCCAAACCCAGCCCGCAGCCTCCTACCTGGGGTTTGCTTCGGATATTTCCCCCGGGACTCCGCTGAGGAAGTCCTGGAGGTATACACATAAATTGAATACTACTGGGAGGATTTAGGGAGGTGAAAGAGACCGCGCAGGCTGTACAAGCAGATGAAAAGAGGAGACAGTCAGAAAAATACGGAAAGGTGAGCTCCGGAGAAGGATAAGTGAACTAGTGGCTGGCAAAGTAGTCTTTTATGTGCTATCAAAGCACGGCGCAATTCCCCCAGGCGTAGGCAGGTATGGCCGGGCATGTTTCCAAAATGCAAATGAGACAACAGGTGAGAGCAGGTGAGTAATGTGGTCTTTTGCACAACAATGGGAAAGCTATTGCCTTCTAGGGTCCGTGGCTATGTGTGCTTTTCTTCTATCTGTATGTCAAGTGGTCAGGCTAGCTCTGGTCGCCCTGTTCACACCCGGCCCAGCACTGGATTCCCTTTGTTGAGAGAAACAAGTAAGCTCCGAAATGCATATTATCATCCATGTGCTGTGATGCGAGAACAATCAAACTGTCACAGGAATGACACTTCTGACAGATCTTGTAACAAAGTCTTTAACCTCTTACCCCCCGCCTCAACCGAGCATATTTAGTCCAGTTCGGCTTTTCCCAAATCTAAGATGTTAACCTGTAGATGTTTTACTCGAGTGCAATATCTTGATTCAATGTCAGATTTCATGTTTCGGCCCTGCCTTTTTGCCACGACCTGGTTAATCAGAATTAGAATAGTATTTATTGCCATGGTTTGAGAACAGGTTCACAAACCAGCTCTACACAAAAAAAGTCTATTTTAACTAATCATTTAATACAGTACAGTAGTTATTTAATATGAAAGTACTGAAATGTAATAACGTTTTACTGCAAAATGGTAAAATTAGCCAAATACAGTTATCACCAGCTTGAAAACCTAAGCGATTAAAGTCAAAGTGTGCCTTGTAAAATCTGTAGTGATGTAAACACACCATTTTACTTCTACTGTTACGTCCTATACCACTACAGAGACTGGGCCGAGGAGCTGACATTTTCCACAAGCTGGTGTGTGCGCGGATTAGAGTGTGTGGAGATGCCGACTTGCTTATATGCACGGCTACGCAGTTGTGTGTGCTTCCTTTTCATGCTAGGTTAAAAGAAAGCTCTCAGAAAACAGCACAGGGGACGAAGGGCAACCCTGTCGTCGCCAGCCGAAAAAGGTCAAACTCTTCAATATTAACTCTTACTCGGGTCGCCACGCTGATTACCCTACAATAACCATTTTTACGGAGCCCTTCTAGACCTCTATAAAACATCACAGAGTTTTTTTTTTTTCCTTTGGACATGCCCACTTGGAATTGGAAACCCATCCCCGAAACAGAGTATGCTGTCGGCGCCCTCAATCCAGACAGGGTGTAAACACGCCCTCAAAACAATCAGCAACAATGAAAGCCCCGTTAGGAGAGGTCTTAGGCCGGAATGACCCTATAGTGAATGGAAACACAACCGATACGGTGTGAAAGCATATGCATACAAACACGTACAACAGGTATGATGCCATTAAGGCTGGGAGAGATTGGCATCGGTTTTCACTCGGGACATGTCTAAAATGTCCCGCCGTGGCTTATCAGCATATCTTCACAGAGTGCCAGACATGAGGTACGCACTCATTCGCATGCACCAAGACATTCCTGTTCCCATATTTGTGTTATGTTTATGGAAAAAAAAATGCATACACTACCGGTCAAAAGTTTGGAGATGCTTTTTTTAGGGAATTGTTTTTTTTTCTTTTATTTCAAAACCATTTACATTGTAGTTTCTCACTGAAGGCATTAATTTATGAATGATAGAATTATGTTTTAAACGGAAAAAAAGTTAAAATAGATTCTTCAAATCAAAATAGCAAAATAGTTACTTCTGACATTTTCTCAATGGAGGAACACAATGTCGTCACCAGAAATGGTTTTAATTTAACAGACAATGTCAATGTCAAAGGGTGGCAATTTTGAAGAATTTAAAATATAAAAACATATTTTCAACCCTTTTTTGTTTCCTACATAATCCCATGTGTTCATTCACCGTTTAATGTCATCAATGAGAATTACTCAAAGTAAATATTGTTGAAAATAAAGAAAAGCCAAAACATAAAAAGTATTTCCAGACCTTTGACAAGTAGTCAAGTATGACATCAAATATGTATTTATTTGCAAGTGATTCATGCTTGTGAGTTGTACCTGTAAAATATATGCATTTAAAATGTTGATATATTCTTCCATAAAAAACTATTCTAGGTTGGTAGCTAAATGTAGTGTACTATTGAATGTAAAGGGGGGAAAATTATTGATTGTAAATTGTAGTAAATTTGTAATTTTGATTTACACAAAGGAATACACAGACAAATGTCCATGTTTAGATGAGTTCTTAATTTTCTCTAGACTTTGTGATTCTAAATTCAATAACTAATGTATGATCTTGGTGTTAACATGTCATCCTATTGTGAATGAGGTTAGCACATACTTATAGGCCGCCGTCGCCATTGTAACACTCGTGTCACAACCCTAATAAATGTTGTTTATTCTAATAAGATCTCTGTCAAACCGGTTCTGAAAGGCGGCCGTTGTTTCGCTGACGCTTTCCAAAGTGAATAAATCATCTCATGCCTTCCCGTTGACAGAGCAAGCTTCCACAGGCTTCGCCAGCGATTGGGTGTGCGCGCTCCTAATACTCCCTCTGCCTTCCTCCTGTCAATAATTACAATGACAAATAAATCGACGCGTTTTCTGTTCAGCTGTTGGGCATAGTGTTCAGTCACGAGTAAGAGAGGGTGAGGCGGTTTTTCCGGCAAATAATTGTTCCGCGAAAAAGGTGCTCGTTGATGTGGCCTTCATTCCAAGTAGATAATTGATTTCAAAATCTTTTAATAATATTGCGTGCTGGGCGTTTTATTTATCCCATATGTCTGCCTGTCTGTCTGTTGGCCATTGAATATTGAAACACACGAAAACAGGAGACAAGAAAAGATGTGTAATACCAGTAAATATTTAAAAAAAACACAGCTTTTGAAAGAGTGAGTGAATTAATTTTGGCTCAGCGGTGGGTTTGGATGACACCGTCTCAAACGCGCGGTTAAAGCTGTCAGCTGTGACGCCTTCTTTCTTGCGCTGAATCACCCTAATCCGCGCTAATACGCCACTGCTAAATGTCTGTCTTCTCGGCTTTCTACGCTGCGACTCATATTAGCCCGGTGTTGTGTTAAATTAGGAGGCAGTGCTGCTACTTTCATTGTAGTAGCAGGATGGAAAGGCACTGGTGTGAATAAAAAAAAAAATGGCACAGTTAAAGCAATTTTACTGGTGCAAGTGATTATTATTTTTTTACTTGGGGTAAGTGAGTTATAATTGGTGCATTCCCAAGTTGAAAATGTTTCCTTAGCAGGTCAAATTAGTCTAGTAGCAGTAGAAAATGACTATATACTATACTTGTCCATTTCCTTAAATTGCTTATTAAGCAGCACTGTGACACAAATTACTCTTATAATAGGATTCTCGCCTTTGATTAAAAGTGAACAAATAGTTAGTGCCCAAAGTGAAAAAAAAAGTCTGTTGTTTCCTTTCATGATTTTTTGAATGAAACGAAGACTTGACCAACTACTAAACCAGTTCTCAACCAGCCAGAAGCATTTTTACACCTTTGGTACCAGTAATGGAGCTTGAGAACCAGATGGGCCAATGCCTTGAAGCAAGGTATTAGATAAAGTGCTTAAAGCTGACTTTGTACTGGCAATCTGCAAATTAGTGGGCAAATGCTTTACCACCGTGCCATTTGCAAGTGTTCAAAGATCCAAACCTAGTAAGTGCTTTTTACAAGTCCAACAAAAACGTCCAAATGAAGCCATATCGAAGACACTCTTCTGTCCGCGGGGCCTCCGCAAAAACAAGTTGGTGAAAATGCTCTCAACGTGTTTTTTTGTGTGTGTTTACTTCTTCTTTTTCTTAAGTTGGCCACCACCAATGCCACCCCTTGTGAATAAATCACATTTGCCTGTACGAGATGCCAAACACCGCGCTATCTTGAGGCTAAAAATTACTTCTGGCCACAAGACGGATCTTCTCAGCGCTCCTCTATCTGCTGCCTTTCGGAGATGTGGGCCATCCCTGCATGAGGAATGAGGCCAGAGAAGCTCCACAACCACTCCATCATGGCCGACAATCGGAGAAAGACTGCCAAGTAACATTAACAGAATGACAGGTGGCAAATGAATACAGTGGACGGGGTTTTATACAAAATGCGTGCGCCAAGACTAGATTATTGGGAACGTAGTATTGCGGTTTTGGTGATCATTTCAAACAAATCTTTATTACTAGCTAACAAGGTGTTGGTTAGAGATGAAGTCAAAGAAATTAAAGGAACAGGCCACCGTTTTTCCACACTGAGATATGTTCTTACCTGAGCTTAGACGAGTTGATGCGTACCCGTCTGGTCTTTGTGCGTGCACTCAGTCACGCAAAACGACCAAAGCTGTTGTTAGCATTTGGCCTCTCCCAACATATTCCTATGGTTCCAAACGGGGTGAAGTTAGAAGCTACCACGCTCTTCCACGGGCACAAAGACCAGACAGGTACGTCAAGCTCTGGTAAGAACATATCTCAGAATGGAAAAACGGTGGCCTGTTCCTTTAACTGCACCGTCTCCTCTGTCACCTGGTTCTATTTTACTGTCCGTACATTGACGCTAGTATCAGAGTCGGCAACAGCGTGGTTGTTTTGTTGTAGCAAAGCTGTGGTGGATGTTTTTATCCCCGTCGCTGCACTTCACAGGAGAGGGGAAAGCCAGACTATGGATCAAGAGCCTAAGCCGAGAGCTTCCTGGTTACGTAGACCAGCCGGGGAGGAAGTAAACACATTATACAAATCCAATGGAAGCACGAGAGGCGTGATGTATTGTTCTCGGCATGTCAGATTGGACAGGCAATTTTCCATTCAAATTATGTTATGGGAAAGGAAGGAAAAATAACACTCCTTACCTTTTGATGTCTATTGTTACGTAGATAAGGTACGATATACTGTATTGTCCGCATTGTAGGGGACAACCTGCCAGGAGCAATGAGTGCCTTTGTTCAAATTCAAGTTGTACCCAGCTGGAGCAATACCCATTGTGCGTGTTTGTTGTTAGATTACTATACAAGGCTGCACAAATATAATTTTCACTTTACCTCGCTGTATACAGTGGTTTTTTTTATACATTCGCAATTACGACGCCCGCTGTCTCATCCCCCCAGCGTCTTTTCTTATTTCCATGCGCATAACAATTTAATCGGATGTTGCGACCACCTGGGAAGTCGCTAAATCACAGACGAGGAGAGAATGAAATACCTCGATTTGTGTAGAAACAGCTGCGAGCGCTCGCGAACTATACGGCGTCGGAGAAGCAGATGGGCACGAAGCCATACCGATGACCTTGTTTCTATACCGGTCTTGTATTATTGTGACTCTGCAGTATACGCGGCGAAGCCCTTCATTAGGAGGAAAGGCCGAGAATACTGCGAACTAACCCGATTCGCAAAAGCGCCATTTCCCAGGCTGCGGGTTTTGCCATTGCAAAGCACATTTCTTAATTTGCATTGATCGAGGGAGATTGATGAGAAGAGCAGAAGTGCCGAACAAAGTTTTCACCCTCCTGTCAATGCTTAAGGCTTTCCTCACTGTATCGAATGGACGGTTGGAAAGAGATGTCTTGTTAGCAGCCTTGAAAATTCTCGTTATGTCAAGAGATTATACACAACGCACACCACAACAAGGCTCCTACATGGCCCAGGAATCCAAGTCCGAAGACATGGACGTGAATTTTTGTTATTGATACAATTTCAGATAGATGCCTTTTTTCTCATTATAATTATACCTCTAAATGATTGGTTTTCTTCCTATTCACCTGCAGTGTCTCAAGTGTTGAATATAGATGATACGTGGTACAGCCCAACTGACCAGGCAATCCTTCATTCTGGCCAAGACAATAACAAGTGTCACCTGAGGACAAGGCGGGCCTGAGAGCGGAGTCTGCTGTCTCACTGTACGGAGCGTTGACGCTGCAGTGCTTGTGTCAGCCCCTGTGTATTCCCGCGCTCGTTTTACCGGTGTCTATTCCGCCGTCAGCATTGTTTGTGTTTTCGCTTCGCCTTCCCCTTCTCTTGTGTGTCCTGGCCGTTTCATCCTCCCTCCTGCGGGTCGCCTGCTCCGTGGCCATTCTGAAGGTCAGGGATGACACCGAAGGGAGGGGTCAGCCATCGGGGCCCTCATGCCTCCCCCGTCGCTCCCTCTCGGCTTTCATGTGCTCTCATTTCTCTCCTGGTATGTGGACTTTATTAAATTTTCCTCCGGGTGGGTGATAGAGAAGACAGGAGGGGATCAGGGGAGTCATCCCTTCTTAGCCGCTTTCATCTGTCCCTTACTCTTTCATTCCGTCGCGGGGACACGGGTGTGGAGGGCCCTCGCTGCGCCCTTCTCGGGGACAGGGATTGGCGACAGCTCCCCCCCTTTCCCTGATTTCATCTGGAGGTCAGAGTGGAAGAGCTGATAAAAAGTCAGTCAATCTCTAAAAATCGCTTTTTCAGTGACTGTCAAGGATTGCCACGGTGCTATAGCGATGTATACAATGTGGATTTCAATGTCAAATCATTCCATGTCCTCCACTAACTCTGCTGAACTGAAAGGAGATGTTGTTAAGATGCACATTGTGAGAAATTACTAAGCTATCAGACAAATATGCACTCTATTAATCTAAATTGACAACACTACAAGACACAACGCTGACCAAAAACACTATTGTATTACCATCCCATGGGAACTGAAAGTGGCCCGTCTCTCACGCAAAAGTATGCGGGCATTTATTTAAGTTCAGCATCAATTTCTGCAAAATTGCCCGGGGAGGATTATCTGCCAATTTCAAAAATAGGATTTGAAAAATATGTCTGTGAATGAGCCCCATTCATAAAGCCACGCAAGGGATCCGCAGCGGCCAGTCACTTGGAGCACAAAGCCCGCAGTAAAACGTCTGGCCCAGGTGCCCTTGACTGACTGGGGGGGGGAAGACTTTGAGGGGAACAAATTGGGGCCGGGCGGCTAACTGCGGAGGACCCAGACAGGAAGAGGTACGCTCACAGGGCTGGCAGTGTGAGCCGCCGGCAACATTAATGTGTCCTTCTTTCAGACATGACGGGGGCATCTCTTTTAATGACAACCGAACACTTCGCATGGTCAGGACGGTGAGAGACAGAGGAGAAAGAATGAGGGAATGAAGGACACACTGTAAGAGAGAAGGGATAGGTATGGCCCCGGTACCACTCAGTAATGGTTCAAAAGTCCATGCAAAACAAAGCAGCCATATTTGAACTCAACTCAACTTCAGTGGTTTTGATTGATTGTGGAAACTTGAGCTCCCGGCAAACAAAAGCAGAAAAGCGCGTTCTCCTCACCCACAAAGACCTTCATTTCTTTCATTTAAAGCAAGATACTGCATGAGAATAAACGAAATGTCGCAGTTCAAAGTGATTTAAAACCAAAGCGGGAGCAGATGAGCGAGCGCAACAGATGTGTCACTTGTTCCCGTGTGTTTGTGTGGACAAGTGGCACTCAGCAGATGGTGCCTAATCTTTGGAGGGCACCCCCCCTGCCGAGGCTCAGCGGGAGCCGAGGACCCTGAGTGCTGCTAAAACTCATCAACCGCCATTAGCAATCACACGCTAAGGAAGAACAGAGACACGCACGAGTCGGGCCCAAGACAAATCCACTCCAAAAGATTAGGACAACAACGAAAGGTCCACCATGTTGTCAAAATAAAGACGTTTCATGTAGTTTTAGTTCATTTAAATCAACAAGACTGTAAACGGATAAAGGAGTTGCTGCGCGATGGAAGCACGATCATCTGCTCTATCAAAGGTCATCGCTGCTTCTTTTGCAAGCTCCTGAGATATGTGAAGGACAAGTCAGTAACGGGGCAATATAAATCCACTAAATTCCATTGAGCTCTGTGGAACCAAAGTATAGGGGGGGGGAAGAAAGGGAAGATGATGGAGATCTGGTAACATTAACACGTACGCTTCGCATGACCAGGTTCAATTTGAAAAGTAATTTTTGGAGAGGACATTCGGGTGACTTTCCCATTTATGTTTACTCCTGGAAAATATTTGGATGGAAATATTTCATGCGAGCAGGAATGAAGGTAGGGAAGGAAGGTGGGAAATGGCAGAAACATGCTCTGGAAGGAAGCTGTGGTAACCAGTGTTAATTTTGACAACATATTTTAATTTAGTTTTAGTCTTAGTCATTTGACGAAAATGTAATTCAATTTTAGTCGAGATTTAGTCAAAAAAATATCTTCAATTTTAGTCTAGTTTAGTCGACTAAATTTAAGACAAATTTAGTCGACTTTGCATTTATAAATTCATTATAATCATATTTAATCAAGGTCCTCTACTTCATGGAGCTGCTCTCACATGAACAAAGCTCAGAGCTGTTCCTTTGGCAGAGAATTTACATGATCTGAGGCTCTTTCAGACTGTCAATAGAAGCTTGAATGATTTTAGTCTCTCCTTTTCATTTTGATTTAGTCTTATTTTAGTCGACTAAAGTATCTGGACATTTTAGTCATAGTTTTAGTCTCATGAAATACGTTTGATTTAGTTTTAGTCAGCAAAATGTCACTTTGACTAAATATTTTAGTCGACGAAATTAACACTGGTGGTAACGCACAAGATGCGTTATTTGTGTTAGGTGGCTGTCATAAACGATGTCTTAGGTGAGAGAAACCTGCACTTGTAACACATAACCAAATGAGAAATGGGTTATGCAGGTGAAAGTGTTGATTTCAGTTACTCTATATCCTCCTATATTTAATGCTTAGACATAAGGTTTGCAAAGGTTTGTTCAAAACGGTCATCTGGACTTCTTCGGCAAATTTATTAGCGCAAAAACAATAAAAAGATTGAGCTATTTTCGAAAGGTCCAGAGACACATGACAGAAGATGTGTATTTTCAGCTTTCAGCCACTAACCTATTTTTCTTTTGGCAGTAGTTACATGCATGCTCGTGCCTATATTTCAAGGCACAACTGTTGAGGACGTGTTTTTTGCTTTTTTTTCTTAGCGCAGTTCTGTTGAGGAATGACTTAACACTTCTACATGCTTGCTCATTCGCCTGGAGCAGAGTTGTAAGCTTATGTCTGTCTCTGCCTACCCCCTACCCACCCACTCCCACTATTGATGCTACCGTTTGAATCAGCACAAAGACTAGATCCAGGAAAGCCATCCGAGTGAATGTACCGTATGTAAATGTGTGCCATTGTCATCAGTATTTCGCTAACACTCTGGATTCCATGCAGGAGGAAAAATCCACTCCCCATATGCAGCCTGTTAGGGCCTTACCGACTGATATAAAATTAGATCTTGAAGGGGTTGT
Source organism: Neogobius melanostomus (assembly GCA_007210695.1). Classification (NCBI taxonomy): domain Eukaryota; kingdom Metazoa; phylum Chordata; class Actinopteri; order Gobiiformes; family Gobiidae; genus Neogobius; species Neogobius melanostomus. The sequence goes on along the minus strand of VHKM01000006.1, from coordinate 2,932,066 downwards.
CAAAAGCCTTGGATGGAACAAAGGAGAAAGTCTTAGTCACGGCGTGCTCTGGTTGTCTTGTTCTATGGCCGAATCTCACCGTGGGTCGTTTTCTTTGGAACCTCGATTCGTTGCCGTAATAGGTCGAAATTACTCAGCACTGCTCGTATTACAAGCTATTTTCCGAGGTTTGACTCAGAGAAAAGTGTCTCCCAAACTGGCCTTAGAGGAGACCGATCACGCAAAAACTTTTTTTTAGCTTGTCATCGTGTCATAACGTTGTCCCATTGTCAGAAACTTACCTGGAGTGGTATCTTGTTTCATTTTAACAACATTTATAGGTCTTGTTGGTTGAAAATGGTGTTATTCTAACCCAAAGGCTGCCAGTTTGATAACCGTTTTACTGACAACTCGTACTCCTGTGTCTTTGTGCAACACTTTTAATATTGAAAGTGATTTAACGCAATAAATATACAATTGCTGCTTTCTGATGGTATAAAAATCACCTAGCCGATATATAGGCGCATTGAGTTACCCTGTGTATGAAATGCGCGGTATAAACAAAAATGCCTTGCAAAAAGTTTCTCCAACCTGAATTTTATCGAATGCCAGAGTTGCCAGACTAAACTGCCGCCAACTTGTCCTCCAGTCATTTTTGGCACACTATTTTTCCACTTTGTTCATTGTTATTTGGACGGGAAATTCAAGAGTGACTGTTACTAACGCGACAAGTTCTCGTAAGCCAATGTCATACTTTAACATGTTCCAACACCTCTTTTAGTCCCAACTGAACTGGAGAGGAGACAACCGCCTTGTACTGACAGTTTCCAGGGAAGTACAGAGCTAACTACTAGTACTAATAATGTCACTTCACCAAACTGCTGACAGAAAAACAGGCGTCGTACCTTTTGATTTCTGGTGTAGAAATCAAGGAAGAAGAAGAAGAAGTAGTAGAAGAAGTAGAAGTAGAAGTAGAAGAAGTAGAAGTAGAAGAAGAAGAAGAAGAAGAAGAACCTCGGGAGGAGCTCTATGGTAGCTGCTAATAACCACTGTAGAAGATTCAAAGATTACTCAAAGGTGCGCAAGTGGGTCGAAACACCGCTCCAGGTCTGTTTTTGATGAGAGAACATTGCAACATGGTAAAAAGCTTTAAAAAGTTGAAACAAAGTGAGCAAGATTTCTCAAAAGTGCATGAACGTATAAGCCAATAGTTCTTCAGGTATGCTTTATTACGAGGGTATGTTTGCTTTACTTGTACCTCCAGGACAGGTTTAAAATGTGCAGTCATGAATCGCAAATCTAATCTTACACACTTACAGTAGGTCCAAAGTCATGAGCACTTTCCGCTATAGCTAGAAGATCCATAGCTTTCCATCGCCAAAGCGGCCACGTTCACGACTGGAGGTGACTAACCAAACAGAAAGGTGAATGGGTTTCCTTGTCATTTCGATGTGTCCATTCCTCACCTTACACCCATCATTCCTCCCTTCACGTCTCATTTTCCCACCCTTTACACAGCCTTTCGCTACCGACCGCCTTTTAAAATTCAGCCCATATAACCGAGCACTTTACACTATTAAAGCCCCGCTCCAACCCCGCCCCCGCCCCCTCCCCCGGTGTCTGATGTGGAGACACAGGTCATTTGTCATCAGAGAAGGGGGAGCGGGTGGAAACAGCAAGCCCAGCACGGGGAGCTCTCCGCACCGGGGTTTTGACAGCTATAGGCTCCGAGAACTGCTGAATATAGTCAAGGCGTGTCAAGTCGCGGGGAGACAGAGATGTAGCGATGGTGTCGGGGTACGGCGGCGGCTCGGTGTCGCCCGGTGCGGCTGGCGTTTTGGCGTTTCTCACAGAAGGGGTTCGGGCGGAGAGAGACAGGTGAGGTTAACGCAGCACGTCCTGACTAATGTAGTGTGCGCTCCCGTAAATGGGGTAGACACAAGCAGTTACGTCCCGCGGATTTTGCAGCAGAGGAGGTGGCGGTTATAACAAATGGTATTATTATGAAGCGACAGTCGCGCACTTTCGGAAGACAATTGTTCACTCACACGTTTGCATTTCAGTCGCCGCTCTCAGTTAGTACACTTTGTTGTTGTGTTAGCTTATTTATATATCTATGTATTCACTCCACATGGGCTTTAATAGACAGGACAGTGCAGCATTTTAGCGTATTGTCAAATTCATGACGTTAAGGCCGGTAAAGTGCCCAGTATGTGTGTCGCAGCCTGTGGCCTTAAAAGGTACTATGCTTTTTTCCAGGTACAGTTATCACTTTGTTGGGTAGAGAATGCTACATGGAACCATAGACATATTATTAATAGACCGTCAATACTCACGCCTCCCCGTTTACCACAATGACCACGTTCGAGGGGGAATTCATGGCGGATTTACAGGCTCCTCCTCCCCAACTCTGACGAAGCATGTTCCTAATAAGGGTATAAGGGCGGGATCTTCACGCGCAGCTCCAATGCTAACAGTCCGACCCCCGTTAAGTACGAGATTTCTAAAATTTATCCTACCATAACCACCCCGGTGCCTCTGATTGTGTCTAACCCACCCACAGTTCCAAAAAATTAGGCACCGGGCATTAAAGTTGTTTTTAACGTGTCTAAAGTGCAATGCATTCCAATGGGGGCCTAGCGGCTATATGGCGGTACTACAGCAATGGCGGCCTCCAGTGTCGTCGTCGCAAAGCAGAGCAGCCAGCGGCCATTGCATGGAACCAAAGAAGCTGAAACAAAGATATCCAGTAGTTCCACTTCCTGATTTTCACACAAGCCCCTCCCACTCGTCCTCCTCTTCCTCCCCTTTGAACACTGTAACATAAAAAGTCAATGTTGCACAGTACCCGCCCTTTATCCACTTAGTACTTGAGCTTCTTCAGATGGTACTCAGACTCTGGCATCTTAGACTTTGCAGTTTTTGTTTTGTTTTGTTTTTTCAGGTTTAGACTTAATTGATTTGTTGGGCATTATCTCCGCTTTCTAGTTTTTCAATGTTACTTGTTACATTACTTTACATTACAGAATTTCGCATTGTACAAACGTTTACGGTCCAAATTTCAAGGGCACGCTCTTTCTACAACCCGTCTTGTTCCCCCGCACTGTCTACACACCCACCCCGTCTCTTGCTTTCTGTCCCAACGCCAGACATCCCCCCCCCCCACCTTTCCATTGTGCTCCCCTTCTCTTCCACTGACCCCATAAGAACCAATACGACTCCCATTACTTACCCACACCCACGCACTCCAATTCACTCAGCCACTCATTACAAGGCATTTCAAGGTAGGAGAAGGCGAGGCGGACTGTAAATGCATTCTCAATCTCTTAACTTTGTCACCTTCGCGCATTACGTTTTCCGCGGGCAGGCAGGGGGCGCGGATGGATGGAGGGGGGAGGCAGAGTGAACGGAATAACACAGAGAGAGAGAGGAAATGATACGAAAGGTCTTACTTATCATATCATAATTAATTTGGGTTTTTGGATACCTCGGGATTTTTGTTGCCGGCCTCTATAGAATGCAGCTGTATTTCTGTTCCAGCGTAAATGCAGGTGCTCGTATCGATCAAGGCCGTGCGAGGCGGGTGATGGCGCAGGAGTATTCAGTAAAAGAAAAGAAGGAAACAACGAATGAGGAAAATCAATTTGCTTTAATGGTGGATTGAAAAGACTATGTTGTGGTCAGAGGGCGCTTTTACGAACTCCTGACCACACGCTCCGGCCTTGGTCTGTGCATGTGCTCAGTCAAACTGCACGTTGAACACAGTGAATATAAAACTATTATTTACTCTAAACGCTATAGCATTGTTGTGCTTTTTTTTAAAGGAACAGGCCACTATTTTTCCATACTGAGATATGTTCTTACCTGAGCTTAGACGAGTTGATGCGTACCTGTCTGGTCTTTGTGTGTGCGCTCAGTCACGCGCAAAACGACCAAAGATGTTGTTAGCATTTGGCCTCTCCCAGCATATTCCTATGGCTCCAAACGGGAGTGAAGTTGGAAGCTACCGCTCTCTTCCACGGGCACGCACAAAGACCAGACAGGTACGTATCAACTCGTCTAAGCTCAGGTAAGAACATATCACAGTATGGAAGACCTGTGTGCCCTCAGTCACACAAAACGACCAAAGATGTTGTTAGCATTTGGCCTCTCCCAGCATATTCCTATAGCTCCAAACGGGGTGAAGTTAGAAGCGACCCATATCTCAGTATGGAAAAAACGGTGGCCTGTTCCTTTAAGTCTTCTTTCGACACAATTTCTTGAAAATCTAGTTAGTAGCTAGTTATGTTTAATTTAAAAAATACATAGAATGCATGGTGTGCTTTCAAAATAACTGACCCTTTGTACTTTTAATATGTTTCCTTGATGTTTGGCGACCTTGAGTGCTTAGAAAGGCGCCAAACAAATAAAATGTATTATTATTATTAAAATAATTGATTATATACACGAGTCGAGAGTATCGTAAACAAATCTGCTGCATTTTCATCTCAGTAGCTCTAAAATGATGATTGCTAATAATTTGTGGCCAAACATATACATTTTTAACCATTTGTTTTTACCTTTTATAAAATTAGGAGTGAAATGTTGAGCTATTTTAGTGACGCCAACCCTTTCCATTTGTCAAAAATGCGACAACTTTTGAAAAAAATAATAATAATAATAAAATAAAATCAATCACAAATCAAATCAAAATGCATCACAAAGGCTGCAATTATTCAGTCAAGCAACAACATATCTCTACCATCACCTTTTGAAATGCTTGTGATTCTTGTATTAGTTTAGCTGTTCATTCTTTCAGTCTTCTCTCAAATGTTAATACACTGCGCACTGACTCTTGATTTTAAAAACAAGTTGCAGACCCAATTGCGATTGCATCAGGCACAGGCGTAACTGAAATGAGTGGTTCCACTTTGGTCCCGCCCCAGTACAAGATGCCAGTACTTAACATGTCACTTTACAAAACTTGGGCCTGATCTAACATCGCGGGGCTTCTGTCACCGATCTGCCCGTTTGCGTGCCGCCTTAGATCGCTCCCGACATCGCGTGCCAGAAATCACCCCCTTTTTTTTTTCTCATGCGACCCAGCCTAGACTGACAGCACAAGCCAGACATGTAGCACTTATCTCCACCCACCCCCCCCCCCACACACACACACACACACACCGCCCTTCACGACGCTCCACCAGGCCCCATCAACCGACGGCACATGGGACAGGGCAGGCCAAGCATCAGCCGAGCATACACGGAATAATGTGCCGTGTGGTTGGCTGCTGGCATGCAACTCCTCGCCGAAACCAGGCTGCAGCTGCCGGAGGGACCACGCTGTATAGGAAAGAGGGGGGGGTGAATGGTGTCAAAGCAACCATAAGGTATTAATCATTCAGCCCGTTTCAAAAATGTGTTCTGACTGATTCTTGTGATGTAGAAGCTTGTGTTTGTACAAATGTGTAGTCTCCTATGATGAGAGTTGGGCCTTCATAAAGTAACATGGCCACATTAGTAATACATTTAAAAATCGCAATTTTCACTAAATTTCTCAATCGATTTAGAAAGACCGTAAACTGTATTTACTTATTTCTAGTTATTCATAATTTTTCTTTATATATATATAAATAAATTAAAATATACATAATGTAGAGTTTATGTATAAGAAAGGGATGGTGCAGCTGGTAGTTTAGTGATAAGTAATTCTGGGAATTACCCTTATGCTGATCCAAACATATTTTATCAATGTTACTGTACCAGTAGGGTTTTGAAAAAAAAATCTTAAAAAGGCCCTATACCTGATTTTTTTTCATTACAAAAAAATTAAAGAGGAAGCCACTAAATTTAAATGGAAGTGTTCTTTTCGAACACATTTGTAGCATCCAAATTCGTCACAGGGACAAGTTTATAGTAGGGTCACTTTTCAGGGTCACATTTAGGGCTGGGCGATATGGACCAAAAGTCATATCCCGATATATTTTGGTTGAATATCGATATACGATATATATCCCGATATTTTTTCTGCAAAGTGAGAGCTGGGAAATGAAATGCTAAGTCAAAGTCAAAGCCAAATACGAGTATTTTTACTGAAAACTCACCATAAAATGTAAATATATAACAAAGCTCCATAAGGTGCACATTAAAATAAAAAAATGTCTTAGATAAAAATAGCCTATCAAATAGGTCAATCTTGTCTCAGGGCAGCATTTATTTATAAAGAGATAACAAAATAAAGTGCTCAGTTTAAGATAAACTTTTTTTTTTAAATCAGCTTGAGATTACCTGTTTCTTTTTGTTAAAAAAGATATTTCTGAATTTGAAATATCCCGATATACGTGATATGGTCTAATTCCATATCTTATTAAAAAATATATCGACATATCTATAATATCGATATATCGCCCAGCCCTAGTCACATTCACAAAATGCTAGAAAAAATGCCCCAAAGTTCATAAAACTGATACAAATGTACAAATTAGATGCACAGTGTTTTTCCCACAAAGGAGGACAAAACTAATTTCATTCCATTTCCAGAAATAAAATCAGGTATAGTGCCTTTAAGGAACCGAAAAATAAAATAGAACAGGGACTGAGAAAAACATTTCTTTTAGCACAGGAGGTTTTGATGGGTCCTGAGACGGCACTAAAGAAAGTATATAACCATTATTGTTTTATGGGTTTACACGATTAATATTTTAACATGGGTATTGTTAAAAAGTATTGTTGCAAACAAAGTATCTGTTCTGGTACTTAGCTGATCGAACTCTTCACTACAGACAGTAAAATGGGTCGCATCATCCCATGTAGGTTGAAGGGTTGATCAGTATAAGCAATCAAACTTTCTAACTCGGATAAAGAAGTCACTACACAATGCAAAAATAGGTCTGTTTAGCAGTAACAAACTTAATCCCGAGTCTTTCTGCAAAACCTCTCTGAGTCACTGTGTAAATTAAGCCGTCGCGTCACAGACCAGAATTTTTTAACGGCGCAAATTCGCCGTCGGATTGTCTCCATTCCGTCTTTTGAAGCTTAAGTGAGCACCATTGTGTCCACAGCGGTGCCCTTTTCCCCGGCACAGACGCACATCTCTGCCCATCACGCCAGATATTACGTATTCTGATGGCTAATATAATAACTAGGGAAATGAGATCTTCATGTCTCCGGGTGGCTTTGGATAACCTTTAAATCCGCGGTACACGGCTGATCTCTTGCTACGCTCAAACGCATCCCCCTGACCTTCCAATTAGGAGCTTACTTCCCAACGGCGGCCGGGCGCGCTAAATCAGTTTGGGCTGCAAGCTCCGGACACGAGTATAAAACAGCCCGCTATAAAATCATTACTGGGCTGTAAAAATGCTGGGAAAAAATTCACTGTTAAGAGACAGGCCGGGAAAACAAAGCCGCGAGCACATACGGGGAGGGGAGAAACGAACCGAGCCGCCAGATGAGTAAAATATTTGTTCAACAGAAATAGAAGCAATTCAAGGATAATCTTAAGAGATGTTCAAATAGACCAACACGGATTTGATGATTTCTTAAGCTTGTCGATGAAAGTAACACATAATGTACTGTATAGGGCACTGAATATTCTGTATGTTTAATGAGTAATTCTTCAAAGATTTTTGGCTTATAGCACTCAAAAAAGACTGTGGGATTTTAGATAATGCCATTCAAAAACCAAAGCCCTGTGCTGCCCTGTCATCACTTGAATTGGTAAATAACAATTGTCATCATTAGAAATAACATGATGACTTGCCTCATATTATATTAGGTAAAACTTAAAATCGCATACAAATTCATGTTGATTTTCATAGGTTTGGACTAGTCTGAGATGAAAAATTATGATAGTATTTTTGATGGAACGAGCATTACAAACATTCAAAATAAGAGACATTCACTTTTACACTCAAGGTAAAGATCCAAGCTAAGAAAAGAAATGCTAGTTCTGTTGCAATAAGGGATGCACCGATCCGATACTGGTATTGGAGCCGATATTGGAAAAATACAATATCGTGTATCAGCTGCAAATATCCGATACCAGTTTTGGCTCACACCGCTTTAAAAACACAACTTCACCAACTAAATCTAGGTGAATATGGACATGCTGTATGTAAGGGATAATGTATAGAACGCCGGTCATTATCGGGAAAATAAGTACAGACAGGGCGAACTGGACCCCGACGTGCACTGGGGTCCAGTTCGCCCTGAAGGTACTTATTTTCCCGATAATGACCGGTGTTCTATACATTATCCCACTTATTATACGGCTGTTTGCCAACTGTACACACACAAATAAACTCAACTTTTATGAAGGCAGAAAGGTTTATTTAATGATTTCCGCGGCAAATAGTTCCCAAAACTTTGCGCGTTGCTTGGCAACGTTTGTTGATTCCAGGCAGTGTGGCGAGGCTAGTAGCAGCACGGCTAGCTACTTATTGCTAGCCTAGCTACTTAGTTTAAGGTGCAGTTCGAGAGGAGGAATGGTGGTGAATCTCTGGGTAAGTTGAAAGTCGGACTCCCGTTAACTTCACAAGCGATTCCCTCAACTTCTCTCACAGGGACGGGGACAGAGATAGTGTCCGCCTGTCCGCTACTACTACTCGAGGAGTGATATGAAAGACCTGCACAAACTCCGTTGCCATTGGCAGCGGTCATTATTTTTTTCAGAGGTCTTTATCAAAAAATAATGACCGGTAGAACGTTGGGAAATCACATTCAAATCAATGGAGCGTTCTACTTGCATTGTGAAGGGCCGTATAATCATTTTAAAGCTGACAACCTGGAGAATGTGATGGTTTACCGCGGCTACCAACAGCATGCTAAAGTTAACGGGAGCATTCTATTGCTAGCAGTAACTCATCAAAGCTGGGCCAGAAACTATGATAGAAACACCTAAAGTAGCCTAATAAAATAAAATCGACCACTGCTGCAGCGGCCTAGTGTTTGTAATTTAGTTTATGAAATGCGGTTGGAGCATAACAGATATAAGATATTTGTAATGCTCTAGTTGGAATGATCAGATCACTTTATGCGAGTTGTTTATATTAATATAAAACAGCCTGGATAGTGTCAAAAATCTATTGATCCTGGTTACATATTTTCCATTAGCTAGTTTATTAACATCATGACAGGATAATAAGACTTTATTGATCTCACAATGGGGATAAGAGGACCATTCACTTTTGCATTCAGAGCAGCCACTTTTAAGGAAGTCTCTTGGTATCGGTTAATATCGGATAATATCGGATATCGGCAGATACTCAATCCTCCAGTATCGGTGGCACACAAGCTGGATCGGTGGATCTCAATGTTATTTCTTTTTATTTACTTACATTCACAATAAATGATCATTATAGTCATTTATATAACATTAAAAATAAATCTCTGCAGTTATATCGCGTTTCAGATGGTCATTTACTCCCAGGTAAATGCATAACACATTTTAAACAATTGCAAGAGTAAAATGTCATTCCAAATCTTATATTTAAGGATTCTAGTATGAGAATCAACGTGCACAAAATGGTTTGCTAAATCTCTTCACACAGCCAATGCATGTTCGCGGAATGCTTACACAGTTCAATGCAAATATCCCTTAGCCCAATTAGCGGGGCAATTAAAGCTAAAGGGGGAGGGTGATAACCAAGCTAACTGCCCTGCTGTCTAATTAGTGACTCCATAACAAGTCATTACATCATATTTATGCCGGTACATTTGTGCGAGGGGGGCGGATGGGGAAGGGAAGGGGGATGGAGGAAAAGGTCAAACAGACACAACTGATCAGAAATGCACCAGAGCTGGAGACGTTGATGAGAATAGTAAAAGCGCGAGACAGAGAAAAGGAAGTTCTTGTAGCTGCTGTAGATAGGAGAAAATGTGGAGGGGGATGACAAGCAACTTCTGGTACTTTGAATGCAAAACCAAGAGCTCAAGAGTGTTAGGGAAAACCTCATTTTGAGAAAACCTGTCGTGTCTTGTCTTAATCAAACAACCTTTTGACCACTTTTCCCCCCTCCTTTATCTTATGCAAACATTACAGCTGATAAGCCATTGGGGAAGAACCGGACAGGCCCACGGCTCAACGCGCTACATGGCCCGTAGGCATAAAATGACTAGCAAATGGGTGCTTGGGTTTTATTTTGGAGAAAAGGCCACTGCTAAAGTTGCAGAGAAGCGTGAGGGGTCTGGGATTAACAGGCCTTCTATCACCTATCGATCGGGCTTTATTACTTTTAAACCTGGGTAATTGGGGCTATCTCTGTCTGCATCTTTACAGAATGGCTCCAGGAGGCGAGCGGAGCGTAAGTGCACTCGTAAATTGGGTTTATGACTTTCTGAGACATATCGCGGCTAATGTTTCCAACCGCCGGCTTTTTTTGTGTGCTTTTTTTATGATCACGGCGCGCAGGGACTCCAATGCTTTCTAGTATATTATACAGGTGAGGTCCAAATTTGTAGCGTCATTTCGAAGCTTGGAAAGCGAGAATGCAAGTAGCAAGATCTCGGAGTATAATATGTATTAATGTACCTTTATAACATAAAAGTAACTCTCGGTAATGTTTGGCACGGGTAACAATCGGAAAGAAATGTATTAATGATCAAATTTTTTTACTTGCTTTGTATTAGACATCGTACATGAAACAAGATCGTTGTTGCAGTTGTGCTTCATTTCAATTAATGATATAATCAGTTCAAATATTGTTTGTAAGTTGGTCTGTGCTAATGTAGCTGCTTGAAATGTATCAAATTCTCTTTGGATGATGTCTTGTTGATGTTTTGTTCTTTCTGTACCATTGTGAAATGTACTTTATTTGAGCAGAATGTATACTGCACAAATAAACAAATAAACTAAAGTTTTCCAGTGACCAAAAAGTAAAGAAAAACAATCCATATGAATGAAAGATAATCGATTGACAATTCTTTTTGATATTGATGCCAGTGAAGACAACTTTCAGGGTCACTTTTCAGGGTCACATTTAGGGCTGGGCGATATGGACCAAAAGTCATATCCCGATATATTTTGGTTGAATATCGATATACGATATATATCCCGATATTTTTTCTGCAAAGTGAGAGCTGGGAAAGGAAATGTTAAGTCAAAGTCAAAGCCAAATAAGAGTATTTTTACTGAAAACTCACCATAAAATTTAAACATAAACACTATATAACAAAGCTCCGTAAGGTGCACATTTAAATAAAAATAGCCTATCAAATAGGTCAATCTTGTCTCAGGGCAGCATTTATTTATAAAGAGATAACAAAATAAAGTGCTCAGTTTAAGATAAACTTTTTTTTAAAATCAGCTTGAGATTACCTGTTTCTGAATTTGAAATATCCCGATATACGCGATATGGTCTAATTCCATATCTTATTAAAAATATATCAATACATCTTAAATATCGATATATCGCCCAGCCCTAGGGTCACTGTCATAGAGATGCAAACAAACTGGCCTGCAAGTTCATGAAAATGGTGGAAAAGTGGGGTGGAAAAAACTCATGTGCAAGGCTTTTAACCGTCCCCTTACTTGTCCTGTCCCTCCATCATCTCCTCGCTCCTCCTCCCCCTGTACTTGGCACCACCCGATCCCGCCATCAAAGCGGCCCACTTTACAAAAACATGATCTGCCGCTGTTGTCCCGGTATTGTCTTTTTCATGGGTAACAGATTAAAACCTTCCCAGCGTCTCCCTGTGATGTGTGGACCTTATCTCGGGTTTCTCTCGCTCTCTCGACACGACCGGTGCTGCTGTGTGTGTGTGTGTGTGTGTGTGTGTGTGTGTGTGTGTGTGTGTGTGTGTGTGTGTGTGTGTGTGTGTGTGTGTGTGTGTGTGGTGTGTGTGTGTGTGTGTGTGTGTGTGTGTGTGTGTGTGTGTGTGGGCGTTATTAGCAGCTCAAAAGGGCTTTGTTACGGAACACAAAAGGGGAGCAAAGCCTGTGCTGCAGTCTGTAAGGGTCATGGACGTGTTAAAAAAAAGACTACACCTGTGGGGCGTAGTTAACACCTTCACCTGAAACGCTAAAGGTACATATAGCACGGAATGTGAAAATCTCTGTGGGAATCGAGAGCTCGGGAGCGTTGTACGACTTACGAATGAGTAAGAGAGAAGTTTGACATTCAACTGCGGTGAGTTTGAGGGAAAGTTTTCTCCAATCAGCTACTTTATCAAGGAAAACTCTTTTTAGTAGGCTACAGAGAAACAGATATGGTCATGTTTGAAGCAGCCACCATTACTTTAAAGGTGCATTATGCAACTTTTTATGTTTAAAAGTGTGACCCAGCGGCTGTATGAGTGGTCAGCATGGCGCCTTTACTTTTGAGAAAACCTTCAGAATCAATTGTGTGGAAGGTTTCTCTGCCGATGGAGCCTCTCCCTAGAAAACCTACAATACAATTGATCCTGGAGCGTTGTAGAGGCCACTGTGATCAAAAGTAAAGGCGCCATGCTGACCAATGACTCTGGAGGTGCCAAAATCTAAGCGTAAAACCAGAGGAGACCGGGCTTTTGCCGTACCGGCTCAGAGACTCTGGAACAGCCTTCCGCTGAATGTCAAAATGGCCCAGTCCATTCATGTTTTTAAGTCATTGTTGAAAACCCATCTGTTTGCTTTGGCCTTCAACACAAGCTGAGCAGATCCCATGTGTTTTATTATTATTGTTTCATGTTGTATATTTTGTGACTGTTTACTCTTCAATTACTTTATAATGTTTGTTGTACAGCACTTTGGGCAGTTGTAGCTGTTTTTAATTGTGCTATATCAATAAAGTTGACATTGACCACTGATACAGCACTGGCTCACTACAAGGTCAAATATCAAACAAATATCAACTTTTTTTTTTTCCACATAAAAAGTTGCTTAATGCAGCTTTAACAAATGCTGAATTATGAATGTATTTTTCTACTAAATAAAGACAGGGACATGGAGAGGAGCAAAGTGGTTCAACAGCCCATAAATCCAAACAAAAAACAAACAAAAAAACGGACAATGCTAACCAGGAAGTATGCTAACGTATGCTAAGGTTAGCGAAGCGATGCTAACGAGTGCCGTTTTTCGCTTCTACTGAACAATTTGCTGTGGAAAAGCATCCATAAGGACCTGATTTTGGCTCGACGTTACTGGTGTGTGATAAATATGTTTGCAGTCCGCCAGAAAACGGCTAAAAAAAGGAGTGAAAAATGTGATTCCCATGAGAAGTTTTCCTCCCCCTCGGATTGGCCACGCCCTCTTGTAATGATACGTCCCCGTCTGTATCTATTAAGATGATGCTGTAATCTAAATATGGACAGCTGCGGCCATAGGCAAATACCTTTAAAACTATTCAATGTATCCAAAATCTCATCAGAGAAAAAATATCTTTGTAACTTTATTTAAACCTGGCACTATCCATTATTTACATTTTGTCAATTTTATATGCTTCCAATTCCTTATGTTTATATGCAAACATACAATGACAGAATACTTTTTTATTCTCATATTGTTATCAGTAATCTACAGCAAACGTTTCATATTGATAACACACAATTAATCTATTTCTCCCTGTTCGCCTGCGGTGTCTCGCCATAATGGAGATTTTGCCGATACGGATGAATAGAACACACAGACCCACATGTAATCCCAGGACACGGCGCTGAAATGCTCATGGGGTTGCGTTACTCGCGTTGCAGAATTGGCCTTGATACGTTTCCCCCGCTCGGCTGACGTCCTCCTCTTTAACTGTTGGACACCGGCCAATCACTGCTCATCTCTGGGGGGACGGGGCTTCCATCGATCCCCATCACATGCTTGTAATGTGATGTCAGGGCTTTTTTCCCCTTTCCTTTACCAAACCCCCACGGCGGAGGGCAACGCGCTCCTGGACCTGCGCCAAATGGACTCGTGGAAAATGGAGTCACAAAGGTTTGGCGAGGATGTGTTTTGAAGTCTCGAGATGAGAACGTTGCCTACACTCGCACAAATCTCACGAGGGGAGGCCAGAAGTGCTGCACGAATTGCGACGTTCAATAACTGTCTTTAAAGCGAGATTCTACTTAACCATTTCAGCACAGTAAATTCAATCAATAAAGTAAGTATTTTGCTTTTTTCCCTCAAACTGTATCAAAACAAGGCTTAGAATAATACTAAATAGAAAAACAATTGAAAATCGTGACTAATATGGCAATATCGGACTATTTTAATCTCAGTCAGATGGAAAACGCCGGTGATTTTGTGATATTGCGCCACCTAAAATCGCAATAACGATGATTTGACAATGTTTTGTGCACCTCGAGTGTACACAGTATAGATGAAGTCAAGAGAATGGGGACTAAACCAAGTATAAACTGGTCTTAAAGGAATAGGCCACCGTTTTTACATACTAAGATATGTTCTTACCTTAGCTTAGACAAGTTCATTTGTACCTGTCTGGTCTCCACGTGTGCCTTCCGTAAAGTAAACACAGCACAGACGGCGTTAGCATTTAGCCTCTCTCTTCTCCTCTATAGCTCCAAATGAGATAGAAGATAGAAGCTACCAAACTCTTCCACGTTTTCCCTATTTAGGTATAATTACACAAAATTAAACAATATGGATTTTCTAAGCGGATAAAAAGGGGAACTATATTGCAAGGCGTAATAATACCAGGAGAAATTCGGCATCCGCGCAGTGATATCTTCACTTTACTGTGCGACAGGTACAGATGAACTCGTCTAAGCTAAGGTAAGAACATATCTCAGTAGTAAAAACAGTGGCCTATCCCTTTAACCATGACCCAACAGATAAAATAAAAATAAAAACAGCAATATAAAAACCCAACAGAAGCTTGCATCCCACTTATGGTCCGCACACCTCGGTTTGAGACTCCCTCACATAGCCTAATCAGATCACGCGCCGCTCAAGAACGGCCTTTCATTATCATCGTTACACAGCTGTCCATTTTAATCCTTCCTCCGGCGACCCCCGTGAACTTTTGAGAGCGGGAGGCGCGGCGGCATTCTGGGTCGGCTCAACGTCAGGAATCGTTAGCCCCGTCCCGCCGTCTTTCAAGCCCCCCCCCCCCCCTCTTTTCTTTCTTAGGGCGCTCTTGGATGAGTCTGGCTGACCTATACACGCGATTCTTGAACTAGCAAAGCCTAAAGCCCCTACAAGCTCAGAAATGGAGGGAGGGGGGTCAATAGGGAACCACATCCTCCTACCACCATCACTACTACTACCACTACTACTACTACTACGACGACCAGTGCCCCCTCCCCACACTTTCGCTTTGCATTACTTCTGCTATTCTAACTTTTCCACTTCTGAGCGCTATCAATTATGCACTGGAATAACAGAGAGGCCCCGGTGGCGGCAGGGGGACATCAGGGCCGATTATGAGTGTGAATAATTCAGCCATCTTGGTGCAGTGGTCGCGCTTAGAGTAATGTAGACTTTGGTGGTAATGTAAAGCAATCGAACGGGTTCAACGTATGAATTTTCGCCTTGTGTCTGTGTGGGTTTCCTCCATGTACTCTTCATATTTGGCCAATGTTCCAGCGAGGAGGATCTGGGGAAGGGTCAAATGTTGGCACCGAATTTGGCTCGATAGAGACAACTAAATCCATAGCAATTTCACAATGAATTTCCGGAATAAAATGTTTGTCAAAGGGCCATGCGATAAACTAAAATCTCTGCCAAATGAGTGTGCAGTCTATTGCAGAGCTACCGGCGGATGGTTTGCCATGGCGACAGTTTCCGCACTCGCCCAACGAACTTAACGGGACAATTTGTGATTGTTGATTGTTGATCATTCCATCATCAAAAACAAACCAGGAGTAGTATTCCGTTTCAATATCTTTTTATGATACGTTTTAAAGGGGGGGTATTATGTAAAATCGACTTTTTCAAGCTTCACATCATGTTATTATGTCATTCCCTCATTAAACACATGCCTGGAGTGTTGCCTTGGCTCATTCACATATTTTTGAGTAATCAGTAAAAACTTAGACGGCAGCCATTTTAGGTGTAGCTATGCCTCAGTCCTCCTAGGAACGCCCCCACCTCTGGAGACGCCTCTGGACCTTTCGTCACCAGCCAAGCCACCAACCACTGCTCCTCAGCTCAGCAGAGCCCCCTCCCGCACAGTAGTGTTGTTTAGATGCCACAGCAGTGTGCTGAAGGGGGCGTGTCGGAAAGCTTCTTAAAGAGACAGAGGCCTATTTCAAGACGTTCAGTACAGCCATTTGAGAGAACAATTTTATTCAAGGCAGTTATTTTAATTTACTGCATATACAGACCAACAGAAGGTTACGTCATCATTGTAGTATGCTATAGACTGGTGCTATGTGATTGAAAGAAGCATAATACCCCTCTTTAACTAGTAATAAAAACGTACCAAAAAGGGACAAACACTGTTGCGAAGACTGTGGCGAGCGGCGAATTGCGTGCGAAGATTTGGTCCTCTTCTCGGAGATCAGACGCGGACATGAATATTTCATCACTTTCTCAAAAGCCAAAGCAGGGCCCCTGTTTAGCCAGAACCAGAATTACAATGCGCCTTTCTCCAATGAGATTATAAACCACTTTCGCAAAAGAGGCAAAGCGAAACGTTTAATTGAATACTATTGATTCAGCAATTGTTGGAACTGCAAAAAATAGCCCGAGGGAACACTTTGCATTAAGGACCTTATAGTAAATAACTTTCTGGATATGTTTACCAATAAATATAAACAACAACAACATAGCACCGTGTTAATATTAGCACCAAACTTTGTAAAGGCATCAAGACTGGTCGTACCTCGTGCAGTTTTACAGCCGTTGATCATTTTTGAATGAATGAAGCACTGTAAAGTTTAGAGGGGGAAACTGACAGTACGACTGTTTTTGACACTTTGAAAAATGTGTATGTAAAATAGAATAAAAAATCTTTCTATCTTTCATCTCTTTTGACCAACAAGTCTCGCTTCGAAGCATTCACATTAAAGAGCTGATTCGGTCACGAATGCCCCATCGCTGCACATAATTGTGGCAACCTCGTTGATTTATCGACTGCAACCATCCAAATTCCGCTTTCCACTGGATACTGATCATGGCTCCGGCCTTATGAGGTTGCGGGCGTTAGTGGAGGACATTGTGGATGCTTTCCCATTGCGGAATGAGAAAGAAGAAAAAAAACGCCCCTCTTGCTCGCACTTCCTTTGGCTCTTTGGTCTAATCCTGGCTGGAATGTCTGTGTCCGTGCAGCCCCCGTGGAAGCCCTCAGCAGGTGAAACTCAACCCTTTAACGGGACCCACACCAAGCCTCTGCTGCATCGGGGGCATAACCGCGGACAAAATTACAAAGGAGCCACAAGTATGGGACGACAACCACCGGGTATTTATGTTCTGCACACACTGGAAAATTGTTGGAGAATAGTTTTTTTGTTTGTTTAGGGACTTGTCTGACCTCTGACTTTATCGTGTTGAAGATTATTACAGATTATGGCCATGAATTTGTATAAGAAGGTTATCCCCACTGAGCAGATTGAAGCGCTTTGGTCTAATTAGTGTTTGTTTAATGTTTCAAATTCTGAAATCTGGCACACTCCCCATTCTTGTGTTTATCTTAACGAAAGTATAGAACCAGTTCAAGAGAGGATAAAAGATAGCCTTGGAATGAAGCGTGTCTAGAAATACCCCTAGGTTTGCATGATATTATAAAAGTCAGTCGTACCAAACGCCAGCAGAGGGCACACTTTCTCCTTTTGTACACCGGAGACAAGCAGCAGTGCAAAAAACAAAACTAAAGAAAGAGTTCTACCGCTTTATTATCTTAAAGAGGGGGTATTATGCTTTTTTCAATCACATAGCACCAGTCTATAGAATACTACAATGATGACGTAACCTTCTGTTGGTCTGTATATGCAGTAAATTAAAATAACTGCCTTGAATAAAATTGCTCTCTCAAAATGGCTGTACTGAAGTCTGAAATAGGCCTCTGTCTCTTTAAGAAGCTTTCCGACACGCCCCCTTCAGCACACTGCTGTGGCATCTAAACAACACACTGTGCGGGGAGGGGGCTCTGCTGAGCTGAGGAGCAGTGGTTGGTGGCTTGGCTGGTGACGAAAGGTCCAGAGGCGTCTCCAGGAGGTGGGGGCGTTCCTAGGAGGACTGAGGCATAGCTACACCTAAAATGGCTGCCGTCTAAGTTTTTACTGATTACTCAAAAATATGTGAATGAGCCAAGGCAACACTCCAGGCATGTGTTTAATGAGGGAATGACATAATAACATGATATAAAGCTTGAAAAAGTCGATTTTACATAATACCCCCCTTTAAAGGCCTGGGATCAGATTTTTGTGTGGTTTACAAACAACAAAAAAGGGAGCGCATACATTTTAAATTGTTAGCTGTGGGCCAAA
The DNA here is from genome assembly GCA_007210695.1 of Neogobius melanostomus. Taxonomy (NCBI): domain Eukaryota; kingdom Metazoa; phylum Chordata; class Actinopteri; order Gobiiformes; family Gobiidae; genus Neogobius; species Neogobius melanostomus. The sequence continues at coordinate 2,913,754 of VHKM01000006.1, read as the reverse complement.
CTCATTCCTAACTTTCCTAATGCATTTCTAACATCCTTATTCTGGTAACACTTTCTAATATCTACACCTTATTGAGCCTTAATAAACGATGAGCTAACACTTTCATCATGAACAATTCATTAGTTAACTGATAAGCGTTAATTCATTATGTATTAAGGCTAATAAGGTGTAGTTACTATTAAATGTTAATAGGTAATTTTTCATGGTAATGTGTTTATAAGCACATTTCGTAACTTTTAGGGTAAACAGCAACAATCGACAAAAAGGCTTTATAATTAGATGCACAACAAACATCTGCTTTTATAGTCTACAGAAGGACTAAACAAATTTGATTATACCTCTAGATTAAAAAACAGGTACAGATCCTTTAAACAGCTGCGCCTCCATAATTTGAGACCCCGTTTTTCTCCTTTCGGACGTGCACACACAGGCGTTTCAAAGTGGCTGTGAATTTCCGGAATGGGGTTGCTCGCGAGCAACCACTAGACATGAAACAAATCGGAACTGGAAAGAAAAAAAAGTACGTGCCCTTTTTTTTTTTTTTTTTTATACCACCGCCCCCCGATCCCGACAGTAGGTCACCCCAGCGGGACATTATGATCCCGGGCAAGTACAGTCAGTCACAGATCTGATAATCCACCCGCTGAAGAAGAACGCCGGGGCAAAGAGGGAGGGAGGAGACGGGAGGCTGCAATAGATTTGGCCTAAATTCTATAGGGATTTATAGGGGGACAAAAGGAGGGGGTGAGGGGGGGGGGTTTGGAAAATGCTGGATGTACAGGAACCAGACATGTACCCTTATCCCGACTTAATATAAAGTACTCAAGACTCAGGGGGATCAATGGAGAAATAAAGAAGCCTTCGAGATGTTTCCCTCGACGTCTGTTTATGCAAAAATAAGTCTTTAAAATGGTGGCGGTGTATGTAAAGTGCACCAGGTCGTATAAGAGCTTTAAAATGTCGCTAATGGGACAAAACACATAGTATTGTATGCCTATCTTCTTATTGGAAATGATCCAAAAGGGCGCCCATACTTTGGCACTTTTGCCGAAATCAAAAGATGCACCAACTTTCCTTTTACAGATGCTGCTTTCCTGTTCGTTTCTATGGACGAATGAAAAGGTGTTTGTGGTCATTATTAGGATTAGCGCTTAATTTAATGTCTATGTCCCTTATGCAATTTTACATCTATAGTAGCTCCATGTATACAATTAGTTGATGCCACTTTTGTCTCCCCTGGATATTCCGAGACAAAATATATCAAAAATCCCCTATAGTGCTCTTAATCGGGATTAGCACTCGATTTGGGACCGGGCTTACCGTGTAATTTTGCCTTTGCATCTAAAAACACTAGGTGGCTATGATCCTCTGGGAGTTTAGCACTTTAGTGATTTCTTTTTTTGGCCCTTGCTGCTCAACAATGGGATTAGAGACAATAAAAGTGAGGAAATGCATGGGCGTTAGAAGAGTAGCCACAGGCCGTAGTCGTCACCTCTGCCGCTCGGGGCACTTCGGAGACCCCCTCTTAAGTCAGACTTATCTCATTAGCCCCTTAAAACTGTTGAATATGAATGGGGGGCAAGATGCATTCTTGGAGGAAAAAACGGGAAGAGGCGAGGATCTCATAGTGGGGGCTTCCAAGGATGGCCTTTTTGTGTGTGTGTGTGTGTGTGTGTGTTGTGTGCCGGGACAATAAGCTGAAGGCTACTTAAGCTCCTCAGCGGAGTCACGGGATAGGGTGCAGTTCAAAAGGCTGCTCGCCCTCCTATAGCCCGGTCACTTTCAAAAGCCCCAAAATAAACACTCTGGATAAATACCGCGCTATCTCCTGCAACTCGAACCTCGCTAAAGAAATAATGAAGTGCCCCGCCAAATCCCAGCCATGTTTGCACAGAGCAGGATATTTACATTTGATCGCCTGCATAAAAGATAGGGTTTCAGTTTTGACGTTTTTGAATGCGGCCAGTGTCGACAAGCTGTTCTTAGCTTGATGGGGATTAAATGATACTGCTTGCGAAGCTGGATGTATTGTTACTTTTCAAAAAGGGCGTAAAAATAAATATGTTCTCGGATTTGGACTTAGTCGGTCATCTGCAGTCTACGGTTTTTCGAGGCATAAAACCAATGGCCGCTGGTTGCACTGCTTTAAGACCGCGACGCAAAGTACCTCTATATGTGGGCGGCAAAACAAGCTAGTTTTCCATTAGAAAGCATTGCACTTTACACACGATTTAAGCAACTGTAAAGCCTGGTTTCTAATGCTTTGGGACGTTCTACAGCTAGATACTGCTCCTGTGATAACAATGGGTTAGTTCAGTGTTTCCCAACCAGGGGTACGGGGACCCCTGGGGGTACTTGAGGACTTAGAAGGTGAAACTGTGTAGAATTTCAATGTGAATTTCAAAAGAAAGTTAGTTTTAATTATGTTTTTCAGTATAAGGTTTGATTGTGAGAGTATTTTAGCTTCATTTTGAACACAAATCACTGTTAAACACTGTATAATCTTAGTTTAGTTGGTCACTAATATTGGCAAGATCCTCAAGGTAGGGGTACTCGAAGTACAAATTAACGACTCAAGGGGTATGTGAGACGAAAAAGGTTGGGAACCACTGGGTTAGTTAAAATAACAGAAAAAACATGTTTGTGTTCGTAAGGTACATTTTAGAAACTTGTATACTAATGAGGCCGGACTCTTGGTTGACAGGCCGTTCGCATTAGAGCTAACGGTACGGGCGCGGTTGCGATCGAACTACACATCACGCGAGGGCCGAGTCTACAGTGAATATCCCAGCCTTATGACCTTTATCGGAACATGCTCCGTCAGAGCAGTCTGTGAATCCCCCATGATTTCCCTTTCGAACGTGGTCATTGCAGTAAATGAGGAGGAGTGAGGAGACGGAGTCTATTATTATTATGTCTATGCATAAAACCCTTTTGCACTACACTTGCCTACCTTTTGACTATTAAGTAAAGTGGGAGGACCGTTTTAAGGTTGGTCCCGAAGCTACAACAGTTAAGAATCTCGGACATTGAACGGTTTAATCCAGGCTTTGGTCTTTACATTCATTTTTGGATAGCTGGGCGGCGATCAGACGGCAGAGTGAAGATGAAATTTGTCACACATTTTGGGAATCCATCACATCCCCCTTAGGGAAGTCTAGTTTTTGACAGCCTACGCAATGCCAGACTTTCACGCCTCAACATCGAGGAATATGTAACGGAAGCGTTGCATTTTTCAAGAAAACATGGAGACCTTTTTCTTAAGGCTGGGGAGATCGCACAGAAATTCAGCTCTCTATCAAACGCCTGCAAAACGCATCATACCCCGTCTTTAAGTGTGCCTATTAGTTTTTGAGTGCCCCTGCGAAAATAAACTTTTCAGCAGCTGTATTATTTCCATAGTCATAAAGCCAGGCAGAAGGCCCCGATGACACAAAAGCAGATTGCTGTGAATACATTTAAACAGGACAACGGGCTCTTCCAAGGACACTCTGGATGCGACATTAGTATCCTATAGCTCCGGCCCCTGAGTAAACACGGGGCTGCGGGAGGGTTGTCTTTGGTGTCACAAGAAACAAAAGCGGGGGTCTAAAACCTGAGCCGCCTTAATCCGCTCCCTGCGGATCTTAGCCCGGTGTCACCGAAAACCCCAGCCCGGCGCAGACGACACCTCCTCTGGGTTTGCACCCGGAGGTGCGTGAGGCCCCCGGAGGAACCGCCACCACCGACCGGTCGACAGATAGACTCTCCACTGATACCAACTGGGGAGCTTGTTTAAACAGAGCCAAGGACACGCAGGGCAAGCTGCTCGGAAGAACATTTAGCAGCGTTTTTTTGTTTTTGTTTGTTTCAACAGCGGATTTGACCGAAAAAAAAGCTAAAAATCCTGTTAATATTAAGAATTAGTGGATAAATATGCAAATACATGTTTGTGAAAGCTCTCCATTGTCCAGCGGAGTTTCACTTTAGCAACTGTTTGAATTGGGTTGTTTTGAATTGCCTTTCGCATTTAAGTCACTTCCTAAATTAAAACCACACAGGCCAGATTTTGGAAAGACACTGGCTTTAGAAAAATTTAAAAGTCCTAATATGCCAATGAAACGAATAGATAACTGGTACTGGTCTTGTTAAATTTTCATTTTATATTATAGTCACTAATAATGACTGACACGCCGTGGCATTATGACCTTAGATCAGGGGTTCACAGTCTTTTCAGGCTGTGACCCCCAAAAATCACCAGAATAACGACTTAGGACACCCCATTGTAAAATACGATGAGCATTTATCTGAAGTTCAGGTGCAAAACAATCAAAATCTGTTTTGTTTTGATCCTATTATTTGTAGGGCTGGGACAAAATATCGGATCGGATCGCAATACTTTCATCAATTGTGTTTGGAGGCATTTTTATCACGCGCTCCTTTGTTTTCCAGCAACAGCACTTTGTTACATTTAGTGTTAATCCACTTTTCAATCTTAACGCTTCAAATTTGGACACATGAATATTTTCTTTCTTACACATTTGAAGATAAACATATAACTTCATAATGATTTAACTGTATCGTGATACATATCAGATCATGAGAAAAGTGGATCGTCCCAGCCCTGATCATTTGATATATGGCTCAATTTCAATCAAAAATACAGTGTAATACATTTTTGAAAAATACTGTCCCGGCGGACAGAGACCCCCATGCCTTAGATCAGGGGTTTCTAAACTTTTCAGGCCGTGAAAATCACTCACAACTCCCCTTCTTTAAAATTTAATTAGCATTTATAATAATTGAAGGTGCAAGATATTTATAATCTGGTTTAATGGTGCAAGTTTGGATACTGTACTTTGATAGTTGGCTTAATTTCACTAAAATATGCTGATTTCAGTCATAAAATACATCAAATTCAATGTCAGAAATGTAAAAAAAAAAAATATATATATATAGTCTCGAAATCATCTTGCGAACCACACTTTGTGAACTGCCTTAGATAATACCTTGTTTGTGTAAAGCTAATATAATATACAGTACATTTGAAAATCCCTGCTTTAGGCACATAAAAGGAGTGGGAGCACCAATTACCTTTACTTTACTGTCCTGCAACAATGTAAGCAGAACCCTTTTCAAAAAAAAAAAAAAAAAAGCACGTTACGTTTACGAATGACCACTGGATGTACAGCCCCACTCGAGTACAGCTGATCTGAAAGCTTTTTTTTTTTTTTTCCTCTCTCTCTCCCTTTCATTTGCTGTGCCAGCGCCGACTGCTACTACATGCCTCTCCCCTTGTGTCTGGCACTCACTCTATACTCCCTCTCCTCCCTTTTTTTTTTTTTTTTTCCTCCCTTCTCCCTCCTCTGTCCCAAAGCGCACTACTAGCTACTACAACTCTCCCTTAGCCCCGGCCATTCACTCCCGCTGCTCCCTCCGATTCAGGCGCATGCATTACTTTTTGAGCCCCGGAGTGGACCGAGGGAGCGGAACAATAGACGCCTTTCAGCCTGAGCGAACCGGCATCGGAGAGAGAGAGAGAGAGAGGGAGAGAGAGAGAGGTGAGGGGGATGGGAGGAGGAGGAGGAGGGGACTAGTATTTTCCTCCTACTGTCAATTCAAACTGGCAGACTGGCTTACTATTGGCACGTCTAGCCACAACGGTAGACTGGGCAGAGTGAAAGCAGCGCTGTGGGATTGTTTATATATTGAAAATGATGTTCACCGGGGAATGATTGCACAGAGGAGCGTGGTAGATGGTGGTAAAAAAAATACAAATTAAAATTTAAAAAAAAGATCCAATCAAGCCAGTTAATGGCCCTCGAGTTTGGATACAAGAATAAATATGATAGAATAAAATACATTTCATAGCGCGACATAAATATCCAGAGACTATGCACAACTGCAGACCCAATCCAATCTTTTGTACACTGATAGAAATAGCTTTGTGGTACATTTTGATTTCTATCCTTTTAATTTGTTGACGTGTTACTGTAGATTCAATCAATCAATCAATCAAACTTTATTTATGAATCGCTTTTCATACCAAAGGTATCACAAAGTGCTTTACAGATTACAAAATTTAAATCAAGTATCCGGGCAAACATAATGTCCAAATAAGCGTCAGCAGTAGGTGTCCTTAGACTCTCCAGCACGGCAAGGAAAAACTCAAAAACCCGGTGGGAGAAAGAAGAAACCACTACCCATATAAATGTCTGTGTCGATAGAATAATTTTTGAAATATAACTGACCTTGTATCACATGAATTACCGCATTTTCAGGGACTGTTTTCTCGCAGATCACTCCGCTGCTGCGTTAGCTTACAGCCACGAAGCTGACGCTCAAATATAAGTTATTTTAAATGCAAAATGGTTAAAATTATTCTATCAACACAGACATTTATATGGTTAGTCTGGCGTTATACGTGATTTACCTCAGGTGCACTGTGGAGTGGGTCAGACTGTTTTTAATGCAGGCTAACTGATACCATAGAAATGCTTTAGCCTTGCCCTAGCCTAGCGCCACTAGACTCTTCAAATATAAGTACTGCATGAATTTAAGAAAAAAATATCTCCGGACATCAACAACACTCTGGATAACTAGGAAATGAGGCCCTATGTCAAAAATCCTGAACTATCCCTTTAAGTACATGACTGGAGAATGTGGTGTCCGTTCGTACGTTGTTACCGTAAAGTGGGAAAAAACTGCTTTCTGAGAAAATGGCCTTTGTAAGCTGCAATCTCCCAAATACAGTCTATGGAGAAATGTTGAATCAGTGCAATAATAAAAAAGACCCTCCGGTGTAAGTGAGATGAAAGTGGACTTTTCAAGATAACAAAATGACCCCAAACCTCAAAGCTAAAGACACGTCTTCGCCACACCGACGGTAGACTGGGCGAAGCGAAAGCAATACCGCGGGATCGTTTGTTTGTTTGTTTGTAGAAATTATGTTCACCGGGGAATGATCACACCGAGGAGTCTGGCGCACAATGGCAAAATGATCCAATTAAGCCGTTTAACAGCCCAGACAATTCGCACGAACGAGCAGCGGGCCACGTCGAGAAAAAAAAGAAGAAAAAAGGAAAAAAAATAATCTGGAACCGTCCCAAGAATGTCAGTTTTCAACCAACACGGGGCCCGACCACACAACAGCCCAAAGAAGCATGCGTCAATGCGAAGAAGACGTATTGTGCCGTGAGTCATTTTACAACAGGCTACACAACCATCAATTAGGTCTTTATTTGCGCGCTGGAGATGTGTTCTCTTCTGGGATCTGTTCCTCACACCGCTGCCCAGCTAGAAAAACACCCCCTCCCCTCCCCAAGTTAAATAAAACGGCAGCGCTAGGAGTATGGGGGTCCGAGGCCAGCCTACCGTGAAAGGAATTATCTGTGGAAAATATGCCTTGTAAGAAAAGAAATATATATTTGAAAGACAGGCCCACTACTGTATGCTCTGTAAGTTTAAAGGTGCATTGTGCAACTTTTGATGCGGGGGGAAAAAAGTTGATATCTGTGTGTATTTGACCTTGTAGTGACAAAGCGGCCGTACGAGTGGTCAGTATGGTGGCTTTACTTTCTATAACGGTGGTCTCTACAACGCTCCAGGATGACTTGTTTCGCAGGTTTTCTCGTGCGAGGGTCCGCCAGCAGTGAAACCTTCCAAACAATTGATCCTGGAGCGTCCTGGAGACCGCTGTGATGGAAAGTAAAGGCGTCATGCTGAACAGTGATACAGCCGCTGGGTTACTACAAGGTAAAATACACAGAAATATAAACTTTTTATTCCCACATAAAAAGTTGTATAATGCACCTTTAATGTCAAAACTTGATGACAGAAGTGGGTAGACTGGCTGAACTGGTTAAGCGGATACTTAAAATATATGACTTCAAATAATGAGTAACTTTCAGAGTGATTTTTTTATATGTGCAAACGTGAAATAAAGTGAAAATTCAAATTTAAAAAAAAAAGTACTGTGTGAGAAAACTAGTCTTAGAAGGACGATTTCTACAATAAGTTACAACAATAAGGTACATGATGTACTTGAGAAATGTAGAATGTACGAGTAGTAAATATGAACAAATGCAGCAACAAAGACACTAACACAAGGGAAGAATGAAACATAAAAGTAACAACTATAAGTTAATATCAAGAAAAGAGGAAAAAAGTAACACTGCGGCAGTTGGGTGTAAACGGACAATGGACTTCAGTGAAAATGTCCAAAAGTTAAATTAACTGCTTTAAAAACCTTATGCAAAAAAAATCTAAATTACACCCCAAAAAGATTTAAAAATTAGAGAATGATTTTTTTTTTTAAATGCTGCATGGATTATTGTTATTATAGTATTCATTTATTTCTCTACAATGAGTGTAATGACGATAACCCGCAGTGAATTTGATGCAAAGGTGGCGCATTATGTTGGAAAAGAAAATCCTATGTGTATAGTTTGGAGCTGAAAATAAGGAGTCCAGGAGCACAGTGGTGTACGGGACGCTCTCAGTAGCGCCCCGCTCTGGCCAGGGCTGGTAGCACCCCCCCGCCCGGCGTTTCTACAGTAACAGCTGCTTCAAAGCCTCCATCTTACAGAGGGGAGCAGTGGAACGATATAGGAGCGCCATTTTCAGCCAACAATGAGATACAAAAAAGCGCTCTACGCGAGTGTGCCTTATCAGATTTAAACCTTTCGGAAATGTTCCTCCTTCTCCTGTCCCCGGGATAAAGCTCTGGACACACAAATTGGCCCGTTCCCTTCGTTGCGTATTAACACGTCTTCAAATATACTCAGGTGTTGTGGCTAGAAGCTTGGCTGGGGGTTCGTTTTCCCACAGAAGCTTCGGGGTGGCTCAGTGTAACTTTAGGAAAAATAAGAAACAATTGGAAAGGGGGAAAAAAAAAGAAAAGTAAAGGGAATGAACATTCACATAACCAGATATGGGATGAAATCGAGACGGTGGGACCAAGGCGAGGGAGAAAATTAGCCTCTCAATCAACAAACTTTTCTCTACAGTCAGCCAAAGGGAAGCGCGGTTGTTGTCTTAGAATATATGCAAGCTAAGTTAACGTAAGCCAAGCTAATACTTTATTGTTTCCAAGTAAAGCTGTACGGAAAGTTCCATCGAATGTGGCGTTTGATAGCGCTCACGCTGAAAACCAAAACCGGCACATGGAAGTTGTCTGCCCGCAAGAAGCACGAGCAAGACCAACGCAGCTGCCGCTCAATACGGACGCCCTTCGATTAACTCTCATTTAGAAGCAGTTGTGCTTCCTCAACATACTTTTCAATTTTGGTTTCTATTTGAGTATTATTTTGAAGGGACAGCACTCTCACTTTAGTTAAAGTTTTGGTCACTCTTTCCACTGTGAGAAGGTCTGTAAGTGACACAAGCTCCATGTTGACATATGAAAATGAAGTATGAGTAACTTTCTATTCATTTTCATGTATATTATCTGGAAATATACAATATGTTTTGGGGGAGGAAAAAAATATCTAAATTCTCAGATTACTTGGTGTTCCGTCTGGTCTATCACATTAATGCTACAACATAAGTCCGCCTCAGCGCTTGGTTAAGTAGAATTATTACCAAGTACTTTTATTTTTGTATTTGTATACTTTATTGCTTTACTTTTTTGCTCAAAATGATTGCTACAACTACTTTTTACAATGACCTAAGTAAAATCATTCCTAAAGCAACATTACTCTTACTTGAGTAACTGTTTTTATCCACCTCTGTTGATTATAAAGAGAAACCAGTTCCACGAATATAATATTTCAACTCATTTTTTAAAAGATTATACACAATTATTAAAAGGAACTGTAGAATTAAAACAATAATCCAAACTGATCATTTGATTTCTTCTAAGCTGCAGCAGTTCTAATTAACAGTTTAGTAAATACTGCCAACTCATCCACATGAATTTATTTTACAAAGTGTTTTAGAAGTGCTGCCGGGTGGACTTGGGGAAACATTTAGTGCGCACTGAATACTTTTTAAAAAAAGTGTAAACTCAGGGCTAACGAATTAAAGTAATAAAAAGGAGCTTTGTGCTGTGGTTTCAATGCGCTCCCCCGGTTCATGCCCGAGCGGCAGACGCCCAGCGCCGGCAGCCCCGCTTACAGGGCTGTTTCTGGGCCGTTTCTGCTGCGACCGGCCCCTGGTCAGGGTTCAGGGCCAGCGCGCGCCGGGACAGCTGCTCTGGCCAAGCACACAACTAACTCTGTCTCCCGCTCTCCCTCCAAAACATCAACACGTCTCATTTCAGCTAAAGTGCGACACAAATTACCCACGCGCGCTAATAAAAGAACTTCTCATTTGCCCTCACACGGCTCTCACGCGCTCGCACTACATTTTTTTCCCCCCTCATCCGGATTGTACCAACTCCAGATGAGACTCGGGAGTCATTTAACTTTAGCCCGTTTCTAGGCAGCCTTCGGCTTCAATTGTGTTGACGCGAACTTAACACTGGCAAAACAAAGGGGCTTCAAAAGGAGACGACAACTCGGATCAACAAATACTGACAGTTTGCAAACCATTAAGGACAAAAACAACAGCCGTAACGGACAAATGTAAACCCAAAAAAAAGTTACAAAGCAAAAAATAAATAAACGATAACCATGTGAAGCTATGTTATTTCACTTTCTGGGTTGTTTATATCTCTTTGTCCAATGCATAAAGTAAAGTAAAGAGGAACAGGGCAAGGGGTAAGGCACTAATAGAGTCTGGGGGGGAAAAGGCTAATGCTTAAAAGACTAAATATAACCATAAAAATGACTAATCATACAAGCATGCAATCAACTCATTTTTTTTTAAACCCAAAAACAACCAAACAGATCTGACTGACATAAAAAGGAGGGCGGGAGTACAAACAAAATATCAGAAGATGAGTTTTAGCAAAGTGGGCACGTGAACAAAGAGCATGTTAGTCATGTTTCGCTTCACTGCTTCGTGACAATAATGGCTTCTACGGACATCAAAAAGAGTAAAGCCATAATCTTTCCAAGTAATTTTGCCATTTTCTATGTGTACTGTAGTTCCAACAACAGGATAGCTCAATTTCTTATCCTAATAAACGTATATAATTTGTATCATATGCAATTGGATTGGATTGTGCCTTCATTTTCCATAATGACTATATTTGACAGAAAACGAACCAAGGCACTGTCTGGAAATCCCAATTATAATACAAAAAAAAGAACTATTTTAAACTTGAGTGAGGGGGGCTCTTAAATATATATAGCCGTATTCATTGAGGGGACGGAATGTCGAATCCAATGAAGAAGCACCAAAAAAAATAAAGGCTATGTGTGGTGGACTTCACAGCGGAGCCATCATTAAAGCGTCTCTCCGTCCCCTCATTAGAATACATAGTCACAGGCTAAGATGGGGAGGCCATAGAGTCACACAGAGCTGTGCATTTGAAGTGGGGCTGACGCACGGCCGTTTTCCACATTCTCGCAAATGACCCTCTAAAATGAGTGGCTGAGGGCAGAAGGGAACAGAGGAGCGAGGAGCCCGACTGCGCCGCGGCGGAACGTGGAAGCAACAGCATTCTCGGGTGAGGGGTGGGTGGATTTACGGCAAAATTGCAGAGTCGGAGAGAACTGAAACCAAAAAAATATATCCAATAGGAAATCCCCTCACAAACCATTGAGCAAGGCACCATTTACGTATGCATCACCTCACACACACACACACACACACAGCGAAAACCGGTTCGTCGATACCGCATTTTGAATCATCGACAGATATATGGGGCCATTACATGCCTTTTTTTTCAATACAAACAACACCCAACTGTCATTTCAGCCAACTCTTAGATTTGACTCAAACGTGGATGTAGCTTTGATTGTGTTTGGAAAAAAATGTGCAGAATTGTAAATGAGCAACAAATTTACTATATATATATATAATTCTTTCAATAATGGCAAAACTCATTCAGCGCGACTAAAGACATCACTCCATTTTTCGATTCATTTCATTCAGATTAGAAAAAAAAATGATTGGAGTCCATGAATTTCAACACATCGAAAGTGTTCAACAATAATGGATGTACCGTTTAGTGCTTCATATGGGAAGTAGAGATACTTACAACTGTCATTTCTAAAACTAATAAAAAGAAAAGTTATCAGTGAACTGCCAAACAAAACAAACAAAAAAAAACATTCGCAAAAATCGATCAAATTGCCCAAACGCATTACTTCCACAAACCCGACACTTCAATTTCTCTCATTCACGACGAGCAAAGCAGAAACACATCGCATATACTCAAGACGCCAACACACCCAACTCGGGCACCATAAATTAAAAAAGCCAGATGAATTTTTGTGACAAAACGTGGTGCAAAAAACCCCCAAATCTTTACCGTGATGGATTATCTAGCTACGGGCAATTGTGTGGAAGCAAGCTGCAGATTCATAAGCTGCAAGCGGACAGCGACAAATTGCTTTTTTCATAAGGTGCTAAAGTGAACTGGGGGGGGAATCTAGTGTCGGGTTTGTTGCAATTTGTTACCCTCAAAATGTCAAGTGTCTGAAAAGTTTGGCCGGAGAACATTTGTTGTGAAGAACGCTGGAAAATGTTCAGAACTTTACAATTGACGATCACGCTCAAAATGTGCTCATTAACCAGACAAGGTTGCCCTTTATCACCGCTTGTATTTTGGTTTTGTTCTAGTCTTAGTAAAGATAAGCAACACATATAAATATCTTTGCTGTATCCAAATATCTTACTGTATCCAAGCACAAGAGCGTTATCTCAACTTCAGATTTTTTTTTCCCAAAACATAATCACAATTTCCATGCACTTTCTTCTCACAAAACTTGCCCAGAGTTCCAGCCCACTCCCGTCATGCTGCATGGTCTATCGGGCCAAAGGATCTGCCGACAGCGCTCTACCCTCGTCCCGCTTGAGGAGCAGGGCGAGCAGCAGCCAGTACGTCCCGCGTCTCTGCCCCTAACCACTAATTGCCCCAGTAATAAATCTTGTTTGCCAAATAACTTTAAGCTGGGTATAAATAGTTGTGCAGTTAATTCAGCGGGTGTTAGTGATGGCTTTGTGCACAATCTGAAGTTGATATTTTTAACCAAATAAAGGGATTATGGGGTGAAAGATAGGCTTCGTTCGGTGGGAGAGTGCACGGGACAAGGCAGTGAGGGCAGACGGCTTGAGTTTTACACACTACGGCTCTGAGGAATATTTAGCTTCACAGCAGTTCTGCGCTTGCTTGGGACAAAAAAACAAAAAAAAGTTTGAAAAAACTTTGTGGCCCCATCTATTTCAAACAACAGAAAATGTAAGCCAAAATATTTCAACTGCTGCAATTATTTGTGAACAAGAAAAGAAAAAGAAAAACTTGATTATCCTGTATTGTGGTTTGATTTCCAGGAACCACATACTCTAAGTTGCGAAAAAAGTATTTGGAAAGGCAAGATTTGATATAAGTTTTCCAAAGTGTTGACTCACGCTCACAGAGTGTAGTGTACGTTTTTCTCTCTCTTTGAATCACTCAAATTAACTTTTATGGCTCACATTCAAGCAGATTTTTGTTTTGGAGGAATTGAGCAAAGAAATTGATTATTTATTTTTCTCCAACAGGATGGAAATGGCTGAGAATTTAAATGAAACGTCTTCGATGTGCAGTGAGCTATTGCAGAGTCATAAACAGCACAAATAGCTTTGACAGATGGACAGAATGGACAATTAATTTAGTTTTTTTGCGTGATGCGTTTCTTAAATTCTATTTTAATTGTTAAATAATTAATATTGTGTGTTTAAGCCAAAAATACAGTTTAGGTGCTCTCAGGGTGTTTTTAAGACTCGCTGTAATACTCAAAGAGACGAGAGAATATTATCCATGAGGCGTTGGAGTCAAAGCGCACAGCTCTTTCTGTGCGTAAAATACTGTAAGGTAAAGTTGTCATGTATTTTCTCTACGTACAAATTGCGAAGACGCAAGACACCAACATTTTAAAGACTGAGACGCTGCGCCCAGGTCCTTATCCACCAGCATTTCTATTAGCACAGATCCGAGAAAGGCAGTAATAAACCGGGCTACAAAGCGCTGTGAGCAGAGGGTCAGCGTTTGGTGGGACGTGGGTTTCGGGTTATGAAGCCGAAGCGGAAAGACGGAGTATAAAGACTACAGTCTCCTAAAGGTTGAACCTCAGATCAGACTAACTGTCCCTGTCACCGCAACAGTGATACCCGCTCTCGGCTCTGCTGCGCTCGGGGTCTATAGGCTACTATCCTCGGGAGAATTTACGTTCAGCCTGAAACACAACAGTGTCACTCTGCCGTGGCCTTCACCCACAGCCAGAGGCAAAGCAACGCACAGCGACCCAAGCGGGTTTAGCGAGACATCGGAGCAGGGCTGCCCACTACAAGACACTTACTTGGCGTTAGTCCGGTTCCAGAAGACGGCGTAACGATCAGCCACCACTTTGGAGCTGGGCTCCTGGCTGAAAACACACATCCAGAGCAGCAGACAGGCGAACAGCACCATCTCCACCTCCACAGTCAGCATCACTATCCTCGGGTCTGGGACGACTCTTCTGCGGGACGGGTGACGGCGGCTCTCGTTCACATGGGCACGCGCTGTGGGCAGTCACACAGCCGCCCGCAGTGCGAGACAAAGCGGAAGAGTGACACGCGGGACTCGGTGACACTTGTTCACGGCGTCCGGGTGCGTGCTCAGTCAAAGCAGCCTGTCCTCGCAAACACAGTGGGCTCCAGCTACAGCCTTCAGTGCGTACAGCCTTCAGTGCGCACGGAGCTTCAGTGGCACTGAAGTCCACAGAGCACAGTCACAATCTAACTGAAACAAATCGTGCAGAGACACAGCGCGGCGCACGTCAGATGTCCATGTCCTCACGGTAACTTTTTAAAGCCATACAGTCCCGCTGTGGTCCCTGCTCAGTCCCGGTGTAGTCCTGGTCCTGTGCTCCTGCAGCTGTTGTCACGCGTGGGGAGGAGTCCGTGTCCGCGTGCACGGACAGTGGCTGATCCAAGGTGATGTTTATGTCCGTCTCGTGTTGTCCTCGCTCATTTATAAGCCATTGCGCGACACGTAGCCAAGGAGAAAAAAAGCCCAGTCCTCTGCGCGTGCGGTGCGTGGAGTTGCAGCGAGTTGTGCCGAGCCACAGACGCAAAAGCCCGAGCAGTGAGAGAGTGGGTTTGGTGACGGAGAGCGGGGCACCGTGCCATTGGCTCTGCGCGGTTTGAATGGGCGTCGCTGGAACAAAGCCCTGTCCCTCCCCCCGCCCAAAACACACTAATTCAATTAGAGCGAGGTAGAGGCGGACAGGCTGGGCCGAGGAGAGGAGCAGGAGAACGGCAGCAGCGCTGTGACACACCGCTGTGGCCGTCTGATGGCTCCGATAAGAGCCGCAGATTGGGTTCCAGCGAAAGGACGCGGCGGAGCTCAACATGAGAGGACTTGAATTACTGTCTTATGCGTGGCCTTCGTCTGCGTCACGTGTTCCACTTGTTCGGAATGCGTGTGAAATGCAGGAGATCACAGTTTATCATCGGGCGCGCTAAAATGGCTCTTCCCACCTGCGCACGAGAGGATAACGTTTATTACGCGTTTCACATTTTTCTCCCGAATTAAAAAAAAAGAAGAAAAATCGAATAGCATTGCCTATACCGTATCGTGTTGCAAACTTGCCCAACCAATAGCCTGACTTCTAGATTCTTACACACTTTTGCCATGTGATAGAGCACAAAGCACGCGCAAGATTTGTGGAAGGAGAAGAGGGGGAAAATCGACACGCTGCACTTCAGCTTTAATTCTACAAACTTACTTTACTTAAAGACATTTATTATTTTTACTTTTTGTTTGGTTTTTGTCCCCCTTTGTTTGTTTGCTTTCATTATTTAATTCAACTTCTTTCACGTTTCAGGGTTACTGTGTGTGTTCTCACAAAAAAAACCTGCTACTGCTAATATCGGCTATTATAATTTGATGCACAGTGTCTTTTTTTTTTTTTTTTTTTTTTTTTTTACTGAAGGACAAAAAACAATTTCATTCAACTACCAGGAAAAATATCAGGGCCTTCCAGTAAATGTTGTTATGCATGTTTTATTTACAGGCATACTTCACTACTTTTTTTTTGTGCTTTTCTGCAGTGCACTTTAGACACTGTAAACTGTAATAAAGTAGCTCGGATCCAAAACATCAGAAAAACAAAACACCTGCAGCACATTCAGTCTTTTATAAATATCTGTGAGTACTTTTATATTTTTTGTCAAATTCCCATGTACATTTATTAGATTTTCATCTTTAGCAAATACATGTGTCGCTCCTGCACTTTCCAAGTCAGCACCTCTTACTTTGTATTGGATTTTTATGTTCATAAGTTTTGACTACTCTATCAGCTTTTATTTATTCCAAACTCAAAAAACCTGACTCCCCCTCTACTCCCCGAGCGTTCTTCCCGCGTGACATTGGCCTTGCCTTAACCCTGGCTTCCCATTCTATTTTCTCATAAAGTTCCCGCTGTGTGACTTTGCAACAGGTGCCTCTGGCCTCTCGCGCAGATACAGAAGCCCAGCAGAGACGAGACAGCGGCGCTGGGCCCGGGCCGGGGGGGGGGGGAGCGGGGTCAAAATGTGCCTAATATTTTAAGATAATCCCCTTGACCTCTCTACTCACGATCGTGTAAACTCCGGCTCTTATCTCTGCGCGCATAAACACCGCACGGTCAACTTCACGGTTTCCCAGGGAAAATCTGTCAAGCGCCAACAGCGTATTTCTAGTACGAGGAATGTATTAATAGAACCACTTTGTACGGATGTTTCATACAATAATTAACTATATCACCAAGAGAGAGAATATATCGTGTTATCTTAATTTGATTGAACCATTTCAATCAGAAAAGTGTCATATAAAACCACCTTTGAACGTGAATTGTGATCTGGCCAATAGAAGTTAGCAGGATAAAAAGATCTAACAAGTATTTGACATAGATACAACTTGAATAACAAGCCACAGAAGGGGAAAAAACAAACCTTTATACTGCACCAGAACGTTTACAACTTTAAAACAAATAATAAAAGAAGAGGAAGAAAATATGGTCTTATTGCATTTTATGTTAAGCAATATCCTGTAAGGCACTTGTCTGGAGCCCCCTTTGGGAGCCAGGCCACGCAGGGTTCGTAAAGCTAGACCTAGAGCATGTACAGTAATGAATTAACTATTTCTTTTATTTGTCACTTTCTTAGACCTATCTGATGCATTCCGGTGGAGGAAAATTTGCTTTGTCTTTCAATCTATTATAATGGCAGACATTTGTGAAAAAGACCTTTACGTGCCGTGCTTCTATAATAAAACATTTCCATCGATTATGAACTAGTTATTGTTGTTTGCATTCACCTGGTCCGTGACAGAAGTGCTTTCAAACTCATCCCTGCATTGGGATGTTAGACATGTTAACAGTGGCGGATATGGCTTACACTGTAACTGGGGTGATTATATCTAAGATGGGGTGGCTGCTAGACGACTAAGGAGGGTGGGGGTTTCTGTGCCTCATATGCCCATTAATAACAGATAACAATGAGTTTTAAGATGAGACACTGAAGGTGAATTGGGGAAAATATTCAATTTAGAGATATCAATTTGAAACCTTTGCTGCAGATTACTGATATAATGAAAAAATGTATTGCAAGTTTTTTGTCATTTTATGTTGTCATATAAAAAATAGGCATTTAATGCATTAAAGTGATATTTCAGGATTTTTCACATTGGGTCTCATTTCCTAATTATCCAGAGTGTTGTTGATGTCTGGAGATATTGTTTTCTTAATTTCATGCAGTTCTTATATTGAAGAGTCTAGTGGCGCTAGGCTAGGGCAAGGCTAAAGCATTTCTATGGTATCAGTTAGCCTGCATTAAAAACAGTCTGACCCACTCCACAGTGCAAAAATAAAAATATAATATAATATATCAAATATAAGAACTGCATGAATTTAAGAAAAAAATATCTCCAGACAAAAATGTCTAAAATCCTGAAATATCCCTTTAAAATTGCCTATATTTTCAGCAGCCAAATCTAAATAATGGATAGATCCAGGTTTACATTGATTGTACTATTTTGTCAAAATGTTGGTTGCAAAGATATTTTCAAATGAGATTTTGCGAGGATTGTGAGATTTTCACAGTTTTTTTTGTTTTTGTTTGTTTTTGTTTGTTTTGCAGTTCAAAGCTCAATTAATCAGGCTAGGAATTAGATATTTAACATTCTCTGAAACATATCAAGATATTGTTAGACTGAAAAGTTTGAATTTAGGAAAATAATTTAAGAAATGAGTTTAGACAACATATGTTTAAATATGTACACACCCTCTCCATAGTTGTATACAAAATAGCTATAGTGCTTTAAATAGGATGCATACAATCAGCAGAACATGAGAATTTGGACTATTGCATTGTTCCTCTTAAAACGAACCACAATTGATCAAAATATCAAGCATTTGGTAAGTGGTTGGTTGGTGTTAATGCCGAGCTTCCCATACATGCATTCACACATAAATAGATCCTAGCTGAAGAGGTCAGCCCAGAGGTCACGAGTGCATTCCTCTCCTGCTGCGCTTGTCTCTGGTGATAACAAGCACATAGTATGACGGTCTCCCTTCCAGACCCCCAGCTGCTTCCTTTTTGCACCCCAAAACTGTCCAAGCCGCATCTCCCATCCTCCCACAGACACTCCTGTTCTTACCCAGGCATCTGTGCACACCACCTTGATTACCTCTCATACGTGGCTATTTTCTGCATCACATCCCTCCGCAATATTCCGGTGGGCTAGCTGCGTCTCTGGCTTGAACTCTATTTCCACAAAGATGGCTTCTTTTTTCTGCTTGATTGATTAGCGGGGGGGAAAGGAAAACAATGCTAGCAAAGAGCGTCAACTGCATCAGTCGGACTGAAATAAATGCTGGGGTTTATGTGTGGGACACATATGGAAGGCTTGGAATACATTTTGGTTAAATTGTGCATCACCGTTTGGTTTTCCTGTTGCTATAAGACATATATGCTAGCCTTTTGGTGTTATTATCTCTGGTCATGGTTAGCCTTATTAAAGTTGTAAAGTAATTTAGATATCACATTTTATATAGATTTCACTGTATTTCATAATTTGCTTAACGTCTTTCACTGGAAGAAATCAGTATAAATGTGTTTTTTGTTTTTTACCATATTAGTCAGCAAACCATTTGCCTACAAATATACAAATCAACAGGAGTGGTTGACAGCGCAAGACAACATACTAAGAGACATTATATTTTACTTGCTATTACACTGATATAATAATATATACAGTTTAGGATAACGGTTACCATGAATTGTTGTAGACATTGGAATCAAACAAGAGCGAGGTTGAAACAGGTCCCTGGGGTACTTCTTTTAAGGTAGAAGCTTCTTACTATTTTTAACAGATAGTTCTTCCATTGGTCATAGTACATTCATTACAGACATTATGTCACTCCTTCAAGAACATGTTTAGTTGAGTGGTGCGTGTCGTCACGATTGCCTGAAAACTGTAAAATTGTGCAGAATAGCCACGAGAGACATCCACTGGCATACCTTTGCTCTACTTTAAGCATCTATGAATTTAGAACAGGCTTTAGAAACCTCTTGCTCAACAGAGTGGGAGAAAACTCTTAACGCAATTCAAATGTTGGATTTCCTTGGCCTGGAGATAATATGATTTTGTCCTATCCCATCATAAATCAGTGGAGTACTTGACGTGAAGAATCACCTCCGCCCACACCGCTGGACGTGCTCCCAAAGCTCTGCGCGCTCCACCTGGACTCTCTTCTGAAGTTCAGTTCCCAGGCGCGGTCATCTGCTCCCCGTCAGGCCTCTCTACAACATTATCTGTGACCAATAAACAACCATGTGCTGCAATCTTCGGGAACAACGAAGCCAGATCAGTTCCATTTAAAGGGGAAAACAGACATGAGGATTAAGCACAGAAAAGAAATGAGACTTGTTAAAGATAGTAAAAGTCTTACATGCTGTAACTACTCTTTCCACTCAGAGGAAAATCCTGTCTGTAGTTTTTCCACCAATTACTTTACAACTCTTCCAACTTATTGACATGGCTGCTCTTTACTTCTATTTCTAAAGTAACACTTTTGTTACTTGAGTCTATAATTCAGCTACTACCAACCATGTTCAATGGGATCGCTTTCGTCCTCCCAGTCAAATGCCAGACTGGCTACATTTACATGCCGGCCGAAAATCCGCTCATAATCTGATAAAGTTCTCAGATGATTGATTATTGGCATGTAAACAGCATAATCTGATATACAGTACATTATCTGTTCAATCTGATTTATTTCCAATCTTTCACACGTGTACATGTGCTAACACAGCAAAAAGGCACAGCAATGTTTCGAAGACAAATATTAAAAGATATAATAATAAGAATGAAAGCACTTTTAATGAAAAAAGAATAACACGGAGTGCAGTGTTATTTCAGTGGTTAAAGCTGCACATACATCCCTTCCTCAGCGTTGTGGGTTTGAGTCCCACCTTTAAGAAAGAAAAAGCACAGTTTATGTTATTTTTCATTGTGCTGAGATCACTACAATCACAAAAGAGGATAACAAATATTTTATTGGGCTCGAACTCTAAACCTTTGAGTTACTAAACATAGTCACTGGTTCATAATGTAAGCAACACTTTTAAGTGGCTAAAACGCCACTGGCTGTGCCGGTTATCGTAGTAATCAACATGGACACGATTCATACAGGAGGAGCTCAGATATTTATATGATGGAGGTTGTAGAGCCAAATACAGGTACAGTGTGTGACAGATTTCTTTTCTTTTTTTAGGGGGAGTCAGAGGTCAGAGTGGAATAGTCTGGACATGTGCAGAGGAGGGATAGATTTCAGGGATGAGATGCTGAGAGAGGCCTATAAATCAGGAGGCGAAATGTGATCTTCTTGATGATATGAAAAAAAGAATGAAAGTTTGTGTTCCTTGAGAATATCAGATATCTTGAACAATAATTCGAATGATACAATGCCGCTCTTACTCAGGTAAATACTTTCGCGACACACATCGGTCTGCCGGGAACCGCACATCAATAAACATTCACGCCGACATCAACACAGGCACGGTGTTGCAGTGTCTTGCCCGAGGACACAGCGTCAGTGTGCGTTCCCAGAAGCAGGGATCGCACCACCAACCTTCGAGTCATTTCTAAACCGAACCGGAGGCGAGAGAGAGAATGCATTAGTTTCAGGGGAAGAATGCATTAGTTACATTTAATTAACAGAATGACAAGGTGGCTCCCACAGGTTCGGTCTAATGGCCGGCTTTCAACACCATAAACCATGTAAGAGCTTTAAACGTGCTCTCATGACACCTGTAAAACCATCTTGTCCGTGATGAAATTTCATATAAAACGGCTTTCCGTTTTTTACAGTTTCCTCTCCCTTTTAAAGGTCCCTCATGATGCTGTATTGACTTTATCTTTAGTTTTTTTTATATTATTGTTTCCTCATAAAAAAACAAACCTGTGTATATAGCCTCCTCAAAAGCTCACCTGATGATGTCACAAGGTAGTGTTCCTCCATGAATTTAAAAGGTAATAATTTTGATAATTTCAGTGCTTCATTGCTTCAACTAATAGTAATTACTGGCTAATATATTGCTTTTGAATTTATTTTGTTTATTCCCTTTCGTGCCAGCAGAGAATGACTTCAAGCAATTTAAAAGCTCAGAAAATATGGCGCTGATTTCTCTTATTCACTGAGATTATTTATATCATCAAACGTAAAACACCAAGAGTGTCCAAGAGTGTTTTTTTTAATGGTGAATAAAACCTAACATCAGACATTTTCACCCGGACAGACACGGGGACAGTAGACTCCAGATCTTGTTGATATACAGCGCGCACATACATAAATATAACGTCCAGGTTCGGCCGATGGGACATTTGTCAGTCCCAGTGATAGAGCGCGGTGCCCTCCTGACCCCCTTCTCTCCATCATATGCACCAGATGCAGATCAGAGTCGGCTCACGGGCACACAGAGACGGGAAAGTGCGACCACGCGGCTACACGTGCGTGAGATCATTCGGCAGCATTTCAGAGGACAATGATTATGATTTACCAGCAGCGGGGGGGAAAAAAAGGTGAAGCAAGTGAAGCGTGATGTAAACGTCAATATGCGCCGCTGGTTGATATGTGGAATTGACTTGTTGCACAGGAAACGCTTTGCAAGTTCTGCTATACCGTAAACTAACACACACTGTTAGCTCAGACTGGCTGTAATATAGTGTTTTCTGTTTCGAGTAAGCGGTTGATACTCACTGACTGTAAGATACATATAAGTTTATAGCATGTCAATAAGTACTTCACTTCACAATATAGACAAGTGCATTTGAAGACGGACTGTTCCACAGAGTAGAGAGAGTGAAGAGCGGCATTAATAAGGCCTTAAGGTTTTTTTTTTCAAATAAGTTGTTCGCGAATGGGTCTCCTGGCGACTCCTGTTCCGCGTAGCTCTGGAAAATTCAAATATCAATTTGTATAATCATCGCCACCACTCAAAAGGTAGAACTGATGAATAATGGGTCACTTATCAAGGCATTGGCTATAGCGAGTGCAAGCTGGAAAATAGAATATGCCATTCGTGGGCATGTTGCACCTGATTCACCATTTGAAATATCCTGTATTACAGAATTAGGGCCCTAAATCTGACATATAAATGAGAGGTTATTTTACAGCTTTAGGTCTTATTTAATTCATTTTATGTTATGTGCTGAATACAAACTTAAAACAACAAGCAGGTAAAAGCAGCACAACAAAGTTTGGAACAAATGCCATTCAACATGGCAGTGAGGTAAAATCTCCTTGCTGGACCAACAGACCAAAATCCAAGCTGTGCCACCACTAACTAATGCTAACACCACCACAAAATGGGTTGGATTTGGTTACTTACAAAGTGTCAGTCAGCATTATATTTTGCTTAGTAATAGTAATGTTCATTGTGCCAACTTGCACTATAGCATTAATATTCATTTTATTTGATATTCTGTAAAGAATAAAAAATAGTGCTGCTGCAAAAGGCTTCTCCTGAGGATTTTGCAGAGGTGTGTGTGAGTGTGTGTGAAGCCACAAATATGCTTCCTCATGCTTCCTCAGCCTCCTGAGCGAGGTGATCAGGAGCCAGCAGAAATCAGGGGTGGCCCTAGCTCTGTTGTCGGGGACTTTGTGCCCCTGGTAGGGTCTCCCAGGGCAAACAGGTCCTAGGTGACGGGTCAGACAAAGAGCGGTTCAGAAGTCATTTATGAGAGACCAACAGGCCCAGTTAGGACCGTGAGGCCGTCCTTCTGTGGACCCACCACCTGCAGGAGGAGCCATAGGGGCTGGTGCAGGTCCAACAGCTGCCCCCACGACCCGGCAACGGACAAGTGGAAGAAAATGGATGGATGGACAGTCTAAACATTCACATGTTTCAGGTAGTGGGACTAGCTTAGCGTTTTTGTGCCACAGGCTAACTGAACTGGATTCTGCACGTGTTTGTATTACAAAATTTTTATTTTTTTAAACCAATATAAAGACGCCTGAAGGCACATTACGCAGAATTCCAATTATTAGTATCATTCTTAGACAGCGGTTATCAGCGCATTCAGTGATTGTGACCGAGGGGGGAGGATTTGCATTTGAACCCAGCACACAATCACAGGGCAGAATGAAGAAAAAAAATCTAGCCAACTAGTGATATGTGATTGGCAAAAGAGAACATACCTCACGTATATGAAAGCCCTGCAGGTACTGCATGTTATGGTCGATGATGTATATGGCCATGGGTCTGATGGAGCTTATACATTAACATGGGCATTCAGAACCTCCGCAAAGGCATTAGGCTACATTGTAACCCATTTCGTTTCATTTCGCCTCGAGTGACTGGGGTTAGCATTTTCCAGTTCTATCTCGCATACATGACGTCAAAGTGCTCAGGCAGCCAACACACCGTCAATCTTTGCAAAAAAGTCATTTATTCAAATCTACTGCAACATTACAGCACTGGGGCTTTCCTCGGGCAAAGTGCTCAGGCATGAAATAAATAAATCCAAGGAAAGAAAAAAAAAGCAGCTAACCTTTATTTAAAACAACAAAACAAAAAAACAAAACGTTTTTGTAACAACAGAAGTCGGGTGTACTCTGCCTGATTTTGGTTTTGTGTAACAAAAGATCACTCTTCACAGGGAAAGTTGGAAGGTGGTGGTCGCGAGGAATTGAAAATGGAACCATTCTACAAGCAAAAGGCGAGATGCAGCTGATATCAAGCAGTGTTGGATATTATTGGACTGCTGGTCGCAGAGTGAGCCATCCTCTCGCTAAAACTACAATCTCTCTCAAGTGTGCAAGAAATAAAAACACCACGAGTGCACGCAGAGTTAAAGAATACTGAATAGCTCACAACCATGAATAAACAGAAGTAAAAGACAGAAGTCTGCAGAGCTATCTAAAAAAAAAAATGGCGGTGTGTAATCTGGTTTACAAGTGATTGAAAACATCCACAAATCAATCTGAATAGACTATCCATTAAAACTAAAACAAAGCAGCAAAAGATCCTGTTCCACTAGGTTCAAAAGGAACAATTATATCCACAATTCATTAAGATCAGTGATGAAGTTGTACGGCTGTCATTTATGAACATTTCTTTTTTCAAATCAATTTTACACAAATGAAAAGGACAAGAGCAGAGCACACAAGCAAAAACACACTAAAAAATGACTTGTTATTGTAGGGAAAGCCTGCTTTACTGAGTTACAAAGTTTTACTTATAATCATTCCAGTAAGAGCCATTTGTTGTGATTTTTCTGCCTGACCTTTTTGTAAAGTACTGAAGTATTGAATTTTATAAACTCACCATTTACAGGAGAAAGCGCAAACATTGCCCACCGACCAGTGGTGGTCAAAGTACTTGATTTTATTACTTGAGTAAAAGTACAGTTACTACGTGTCAAATATTACTCCAATACATATATATATTTTTATTGGTTTATTTGGTCGGGACAGTGCATGTTAATGAACATACATGGGTCTCATGCATGTAAACACGGTGCCATGCCATTAGTCCGACAATGTACCATTGAGCAGAGGTGCCATTAGTCCGAAATCTCTCTAACCCAGTTGTGTTGTGGATTATAGAGCCATATACAACCACTGGCCCTAACCTTAAGGTCAGTGGACTCTTGCCTGAACCAAATTTTATTTTTCAACCCCTACTCAATGGGATATTTTCGGACTAATGGGCCGACCCCTGTAAGTACCATCCGTCGTCCCCCATGCGCACTCTCAAACACACACATCATTCATCCTGGCCTATTGTACCATGTTTTTAGTGGTGGGGAAACCGGGGTAACCCTACACAGACATGGGGAGAACATGCAAACTCCACACAGAGAGTGTCCAGGTGGGAATCGAACCCGGGACATTCTAGCTGTGAAGAACGAGCGCTAACCGCTGTGTTACCGTGCCGTCCAAATAAAAGTATAAGTTGCTCAGTCAAATTATTACTTAAGTGAAAGTACTGGAGTATTTGCTGTAGAAAATACCTACGTTTTCATAGTAGACAGTAATTCCGTCTGAGAAGTTTGATTAAACACAGAAATTGCTCCCAAATTCACCCTCTGTATGGCAACACGGCAGGTTCAGATCCTAAAAACTCTACTTTACTTTGTGTGTGTGTGTGTGTGTGTGTGTGTGTGTGTGTGTGTGTGTGTGTGTGTGTGTGTGTGTGTGTGTGTGTGTGTGTGTGTGTGTGTGCGTCATCAGAACGGGAATTTTATTTGTCTTTGTCTGCGTTGTATTTTTAAACAAAAATTCAAAATGAAAAATTCACCTTGAAAAAGATTGAGTGTCTTGTATATAAATATTTCAAATTCAACAGTCTAAATTCTGAGGGCAAAATGTGCAGCAGAAAAAACACAATGAAGACAAATTCCCCCTTAAAATGTTCAACATTTCAAAAAACCAAGCCCTTAAATTCAACAGTAGAAATTCAGAACGTGAAATTGTAATAATATTTGTAAATATGTGAATAAAGTTATAATAAAATCATAATTATGTGAATGATGCAACAGCCAAGTATTTGAATTTATCTTCAAGGTTAGCATATGTCTCACAATGTTCCAGTAGTATCTAAGAAGATACTGTTTGGTATCAAAAGTACGTGAGAAAGCAGCCTGGTATCAGGTTGACCATGTGTAGTAAGACAACGGAGTGAACTGGACGAACGTAAATCGAGGTTGGCCCCGGACTGTCTAGGTCAGACTGGGTATTATTGACATCAGGTGTCCTTGTACAGGCCGGGCCTTCCTTGATTAAGTATAGTGTGATTCATGTTTTAAGATATGATGTGATACATGTGTTTGAGAGGTGACGAGCAAATATCTGTAAACTCCACCTCCCTATGTGTGATATGCTGTGGAAAAACCAAATAAAAGGCTGTACCAAAAAACAACTCGTTGAGAATGGGTGCACCACTCTGCGGAGCTGTGGTGTATGGCGATTCTCCCTTGCAAGCCAACCAAAGTATTGATCTCTGTGTCGTTTCTTCTAGTTGAAGCGTTCTCCAGAATTGGAAAACAAAGGTATTAACCCTAATTTTCTGACATACAGATGGTCCTTCGAGCCGGATGACAGCTGATCTTCGTGGAGGGTGAACTGCGATTGGCGAAGTCTGTACAGCAACGAGAGAAAGCCCACTTTCCCGTGGCCGTCCATCTCACCTCATTCTCCGCGGAGACGGTTCGTCATCCGAGCCAGAGGGGAACGAGCGACAACAAACAGAGGTCAGATAACTTTGTGTGACAGAGTGAGACATATAGCGCTTATATGCATTTGTGGTTTAGTACGAGCGTTCAGGCTCAAGACAGAGTAGTCAAGACGGACGAACTGAACGAAACGTACGACCAGGCTCAAGACAGAGCAAGACAGACTGTTTGTCAAGACAGACAAACAGAATGAAAGGTATGATTGAAATGAATGTGAATTAACGACGTGCTGTTTTTAAAGTGTGTGAGCACCGTTAATTCTATTAGGGTCAAAAGGCGTTAATCTGAGGAATCTAAAATCTGTCAACGGGTGTGAATTTTGGACACCTAGCCAATGTCCGGTGGTAACCAACAGGGGAATCACTAGAAGCTTGACATTGGGTCCGTTGGCAGAGCACTTAGCATTTTCCCAGACGACCAGACCACATAATGGCTAACCATGAGGTGGCCCCTAAATCAGTAAAACCAGGTGATAACAGTGGAGAAAATTGGACAGGTAGTCGGCAACACAATGTAGAAGGAGCAGGGAGAGGAGAAGAGGCAGGTAGGCGAGCAGCAGAAGAGGAGAGACAGCGCAGGGAAAAAGGAAAGCACAAGGGGAAGGTAGAAATGACAAAAAGGAAGAGGAAGGAAAGGAAGTGACGAGGAAGATCCACAGAAAGTTGAGGACTGGAAAGAGGGAAAGTGTTTTGTTTGCCACAAGAAGGGACATCTAGCCAGGAACTGCTATAAGCGCAAGGCTGAAGTAGACAGCGAAGATGAAGAAGACAGTGAGGGACAGGCATGACTAGAGGGAAAATGTGAAGGAAATTGCTGTAAGAACTGCAAAAGCAAAAATGGACAGTGTGCTTCAGCAGTAGATGTTATCACAGATGAAACAGAAGAAGCAGACACAGGGACAGAAATGTTTTTGAATTTAGAGTTAGTTAATAACAAACAAAGGCCGGAGGTAACCCTTCTAGTAAATGGCGTCCCACTCATATTCCTAGTAGACTCAGGAGCAGAAAGAACAGTTTTACGAGATGTCACAGTGACATCAAAAAGCTCAAATCTTATCAGAACGATTCAAGATTTGCGTGCAGTAAACGAGGCTGTCCAACAGAGGTCACCAAATGTCCCAAATCCACATACGTTGCTCAACAGTATCAGACCAACAGCGAAATACTTCACTGTGATAGATTTGGCCAATGCCTTCTATTCAATCCCATTGTCAAAAGAGGCACAAACATGGTTCAGATTCACATTTGAAGGAGAAAAACTCTCTTTTTCGCGCTTAACGCAAGGTTTTTGCGAATCACCAACGATATTCGCACAACAAATGTCAATTTGTTTTGCGCAACACCAACCGTCTGTACATTCACAGATCCTGTCCTGTGTCGATGATTTATTGGTGGCCAGTGATACAAAAGAAGCATGTATTGCGGACACATTGGCTCTACTAAATCATCTGCACAAAACAGGGAACAAAGTAAGCAAAGACAAGCTCCAACTTTGGAAACCCCAAGTGAAATATCTAGGCCACACCCTTAGTGCAGATGGCCGGACGGTTGATGATGCTCGCAAAGAAGCAATCAAAGCGGCTCCAAAGCCCACAACTAAAAAGCAAATGATGTCCTTTCTGGGCTTGAGCAATTATTGTCGCATGTGGATTCTGGGATATGCAGAGATCGTAAAACCCCTCCAGGATATGATGTTCAAACAAAAGTTAGCCATGACCGATAAGTTAACAATGGAGTTTAAGAGGTTTCAAAACTACTACAGGGAAGCCCGTAACCCATAGGGGATTACTTAAGAAACTATTAGAGAATGTACATTTACCGTCAAAATTAGCCATTTGTAAATGTGAAGCACACAAGAAAGGAATAGATCCCATAATAACGGGAAACAAATTTAGCTGACGACATAGCTAAAAAAGCAGCAACTGGAATAATTGTCATGTACATAGAAAACAAGAAGACACTGACCCATTAGACATTTTGAAACAACACCAGAATGACGCACCACGATCAGAAAAAACAGTGTGGATCATAAAAGGCGCACTTTTAAAAGACAATGTATATAGAGCCCCCGATGGTAAACCCTGGTTACCGAAATCACTTTTCAAATGGGCTGCTGAATTGAGCCATGGGGCATGCCATGTCTCAACAGGAGGGATGGTGGCACTAGTAGAACAATATTACCACACCTATGGTGTGGTAGTATTGTCAATACGTATACAAAAAAAAATTTTTTTGTAAATGAAGTGATCTCAGCGATGGCCAGGAACCTCGAGATCACCATTTGAGATTATCCATGACAGACCAATCAGACTCCCTGGACTAGCTGACATACAAGAAAAAGACCACAAAATACCAAAGGACTTATCATGGCATATGAAACAGACAATGTTAACAAGAGAACTGTGCAAAACACATGAACTGCCGAAAGATTCTACTGTATCCACACAGCCAGTGCATGTCGGAGACCTGGTGTTCATCAAAGCTGTGAAGAGGCCCAAGTGGAACAGTCCGAGGTGGGAGGGGCCGTATCGAGTACTGCTGGCCACACCAACAGCTGTAAAAGTGGAGGGACGAACCACGTGGGTGCACCTATCTCACTGCAAGCTGCGGGAACTGCCAGACCTGAACCTCACCGAACCCTCTACACCGAGTGAGTAGACCCGCAGAGACTCAGGACTTCCAGACCTCCCAGACGCAGGACTTCTCTTGTAAGCAGAGACAACAACAGAGTACAACGGTGCGCAAAGTACCATTACTCTGCGACAACAGAGTACAACGGTGCACAAAGTACCATTACTCTGCGACAACAGAGTACAACGGTGCGCAAAGTACCATTACTCTGCGACACTGAGTGGCAACTCCAGACCGATCATCATGACTACCAACATGATTGCCATCTACCTGGTGATCATCGTGGCATGGACCCAAGGAGCAGACGGCACGAGCGAGAAGGAACAGGTCGTATGGTCAGATCCATGTTCTAGACAATGTAAATGTATATCACTGCTTAAGTTTTGCATACCAGTGAACAAGACTTACACCTTCCAGGTGCCCTACAACCAGTTAGTGCGTAAGGGAGTCAAGATATCAGATCAAGCAGATGTTAAAAACGATATAGTGTATGTTATGCCGGGGCAAATAGATAACTCATGGGGGAATGAGGTGGTAAACTCAGGAGAGCAGTGGGTACCCAAGGCTACGACAGAGCAGGCCAAGAAGTGGGCGGGCAGGTTAATCCTCAAACAGACACCAACACACTTATCAGTGACAGTATGGAGTAGCTTGGTAGTACCTTTTCTAACCACTCTGATAGTAGTGATAGCCTGTTTTGTATTCTGTGGTTGTTGTTGTATACCACTGTGTAGAACTACCATTGAACGTACGGTTGAGAGAGCAGTCTCGAGTAAGTTTACCACCACATACGCCCTAGTACCAGCAGAAAATGAGGACACTGAAACTGGCAATTACTATAGCGCCTAAATATTACCACTCTGGGTGTAAAAAGCATTAGTTTAAAAATATGACGGGTATGCTGAAATCTGTGAGGAATGGTATATCTGGATGTGAGAAAATTTGCTAATGTTTGATAAACAGGAGAGAATTGTAATAATATTTGTAAATATGTGAATAAAGTTATAATAAAATCATAATTATGTGAATGATGCAACAGCCAAGTATTTGAATTTATCTTCAAGGTTAGCATATGTCTCACAATGTTCCAGTAGTATCTAAGAAGATACTGTTTGGTATCAAAAGTACGTGAGAAAGCAGCCTGGTATCAGGTTGACCATGTGTAGTAAGACAACGGAGTGAACTGGACGAACGTAAATCGAGGTTGGCCCCGGACTGTCTAGGTCAGACTGGGTATTATTGACATCAGGTGTCCTTGTACAGGCCGGGCCTTCCTTGATTAAGTATAGTGTGATTCATGTTTTAAGATATGATGTGATACATGTGTTTGAGAGGTGACGAGCAAATATCTGTAAACTCCACCTCCCTATGTGTGATATGCTGTGGAAAAACCAAATAAAAGGCTGTACCAAAAACAACTCGTTGAGAATGGGTGCACCACTCTGCGGAGCTGTGGTGTATGGCGATTCTCCCTTGCAAGCCAACCAAAGTATTGATCTCTGTGTCGTTTTCTTCTAGTTGAAGCGTTCTCCAGAATTGGAAAACAAAGGTATTAACCCTAATTTTCTGACAGAAATTCACATTGAAAAATGCACACAGACTAACTGGACTAACACTGGCTAAAAGCAATGTGGCCCGGTGGAGAGCGGAGCCTGGTAACTACTAGCGAATACGTCTAACACATCGATTCCACTATTTGCCATTTTGAGATCTCCAGATTTTTATTGCCATGAAATCTGACCTCGTTCCCCCCAAAAAAACATGCCGGCATACCCCGAGCTATAATACATGATGTGAGTGTAAGGGTGAATGTGAGTGTGTGTGTGACGGGGGTAAAGCCTGTTTTGTTTTGTTTGCCTCTTAAAACCTGTAAATCACTAACCAAACTTAAAAAGAAAACAAGATTAAAAAAAAAATGCCCCATAGATAATTTCAATCAAAAAGATTCAAAAGATGAATGAGCCAGTAATTTGAATCGCTCTTTGAAAAGAAAGGGCAAAGACGCTTCTCAAAGGGCCACAGCATACCCCTCATTAATTATGATGACAAATCTATACCTCAGATAACATGAGGTAATATCTTCAGTGCGGCAGAGGATTTCACACTGGTGCCCCTCTCCATCCCGCTCGCCTGTTTAACCATTCCAAAGTCATACAGTATCTCAATGGCAGCGTGCTCCACAGGTGAACGTCCCGTCCGTCACAAAGCTTTCTCATTACATCCACATTATGGGGAACATTACCTACCCCCCCCCCCCCCGGCGCCCCCTCCCACCCTTCTTCATCTTTTATTCCACCCTCTTTAGGATGCATATTAGATTAAAGATTTTATTGTCACACTCAATGCACTTAGAACGCTGGCAAACTAAATCACGGCGAGACAGCGTGTCATAGGAGGAGACACCTTGGGTTGAGTATGTCATGACGAGCTGGCACAAATCGATGAAGGGGACTAATCGGATGTATCTGGGATCCGGACGCGCCCCGCTCTGAATGGTAATCACGCGCACCAGGTTGGGCGGGGGGATTAGGTAGAAGTAGAAGGACGAGGGCCATTCAGAGCGGCTGCAGTTCTAAAGCAACGTCCAAGGTCTTTTTCTTTTTATACAGCGCGGAACATACAGTTCCTCTTATTCAACTTGTACATGCTTCCATTGGGTCAGCTAATAAACAGTAACAATGTGTCGTACCACAAGTACGCAGATGACACTCAGATCTACGTGTCACTGACGGCAGGTGAACATGGGCCTGTAGATACTGTACACTCTGTCACTGCATCGAACAGATCAGTTTGTGGATGCAAAACAACTTTCTCCAACTAAACTCAGACAAAACTGAGATCATTGTCTTGTCATTGTCTCTCTCTAAACCAAAAAATCAGGTTAGAAATCTAGGAGTAATCATGGACTCAGACCTGAACTTAAACAGCCACATCAAAGCAATAACATCATCAGCTTTTTACCATCTGAAGAACATTGCTAAGATCAGAGGAATAGTGTCAAAACCAGACTTAGAGAGACTCATCCATGCATTTGTCTCCAGCAGGTTAGACTACTGTAACGGCTGCTCACTGGCCTTTCTAAACAAGCTGTTAGAGCTGCAGTACATCCAGAACGCTGCTGCTCGAGTCCTGACAAGAACCAGGAAATACGACCACATTATTAGTCCAGTGCTCCGGTCTCTGTACTGGCTTCCTGGCACTCAGAGAATAGAATTTAAAACAGCTCTGCTTGTGTACAAGTCTTTTCATGGTTTAGCACCAAAGTCCATCTCTGACATGTTAGAGCCGTATGAACCATCTCGGGCCCTGAGAACTTCAGGGAGGGGTCTCCTGGTGGTTCCCAGAGTCAATAATAACACGGTGAGGCTGCGTTTCAGTTTCATGCAGCTAAAATCTGGAACAGTCTTCATGAGGATGTGAGACAGGCCTCAACTCTGACAATGTTCAAATCCAGGCTGAAAACAGCTCTTTTTACCCGTGCATATGAAAACTGAAAGTATTTTATCTGCACTCTTGCCTTTTACTGTAATTGATTAACTTCATGTTGATGTTTTATTGATTGATTTGATCTGTTTTCTTGTAATTTTATGCAACTGTGAAGCACTTTGAATTGCCTTGTGTATGAATTGTGCTCTACAAATAAACTTGCCTTGCCTTGCCTTGCCTACAGTGAGCAGCGTCTGTCTCTGTCTAGGAAAGCATAAATAGGTACATTACTGGGTATTTTTTACAGAATAGTGGCTAGTTTTGGGGAAAGAAAAGGTTTTACGAATGGTCCCAACTCCAAGTGCAATGTCTGATTGGAGTGTTGGTTAGATACGTCATTGTCTTCAACCTGTAGGACACGATTACTTCAGAGGAAGATCTTCAGTCCTAGTAGTATCTAGGGCTGTCACGGTTACCGGTGTAGCGGTAAACCCCGGTAAAAATGTTGACGGTAATAATTCCCGTCTTGTTTTTGAAAAACTATATTATCTTGGTGGATTACCGCGATGTCGGCAAAGTGAGCCTCACCGGCCGCCGTCTCATCTGCTGAAAGCGGACTCCGTAGCTCCAAAACAAAACTTTCTCAAAGCTGGAATCATGTCCGAGACGACGGCGCTCAGGACGTCTATCAGCCTTCAAACAGGACCAAGTCTGAAGTCTGGGTATATTTTGGGTATTTTAAGAAAGCCGAGGGACAGTTGATAGAAGACAGTTATCCTGTTTGCGGAACGTGTAGGAAAGAAATGTCTCTAAAGGCAGCGATACTTCGAACCTCATGACTCACCTGCGTGACCGTCACCACAACTCTATAGCCAATGCAAGTAAGTTAACGTTAGCGTTTTAGCTGAAATGCATGATGTGGGGACTTAGGGTTAGGGTAACAAGTCGCCCATAGTGTAGCCGCACGGGCGCCACCGCCAGCATATGGCTATGCAGGCAGTGTCGCGGAAACCTCTGGCACAAATTTGTTACAGGGCTCACTCTCGCCACATTATGAATTTAACAATGATTACTGTCTGATGGCATTTTCCCAAATCTGCAAAGCGAAAGCAAACTGGAAGGACACAAACTGAGAACAATATTCCTGATATAGAGGGTTTATCTCGTTAAAAATATTCTAACATGGTTCTGGCGCTATAAATAGTACATGTACTTTGATGTGAAAACAAACACTGTTACACTTTTTTGAAACTATTTCAGTTTGTGTAGGACTATCAATGCTTCCTGAACTTATTAACACATATTACCGCGATAATACTGAAAACTGTGATAATTTTGGTCACAATAACCGTGAGGTAAAATGTTCATACCGTGACATCCCTAGTAGTATCAGGGAGAGCACTGCAGAATCTCGAGCTGGGCCAGGTTAAACTTATTGAAGAACATCTTCATACACCTGGTTGTCAGGAAGCCAAACTCCCAAATTCCCTCCCTTTGCTGCATTGTTTGTTTATTTGTTTATTTGAGCAGCAGACACTCTGCTCAAAAGGAGTGGGCCAAAG
This sequence comes from Neogobius melanostomus, assembly GCA_007210695.1. Classification (NCBI taxonomy): domain Eukaryota; kingdom Metazoa; phylum Chordata; class Actinopteri; order Gobiiformes; family Gobiidae; genus Neogobius; species Neogobius melanostomus. Next base: position 2,879,363 of record VHKM01000006.1, on the reverse strand, counting down.
CAAGAGCTTATAAGGAAAACAAAATAGACCCTACACACACGCAGCATCCGACCATACCCCAAAACGGAGCAATACTGATTATGTAACAACTAATTACGAAACAACTATGATAATGCTACATACTTAAACTATTTACAAAGAACTATAACTTACAAAACACTGTTTGAAGTGTTCGCACATCAACAGAGAAGAAGCACAATTACAACAACGGTCTAGTTTCAAGTATGAAGTCTAGTACAAAGCAAGTAACAAAAGGCGAGCATTACATTTCTTTCAGATGGTTACCATGCCTAACATTGTTAGCATTACCAAAAGTCACCAGTTTTATGTTAAAAGATTAATATAGATATTATACTCCGTGAATATTATTATGTACATTTATTATGTAAGCCCTACACAGTGTAGTGCGTTAAAAAGCCAGGTGTAGAGCGGCCAGTTGTAGAGGGCAGTAGCTCCTCATCAACAAACCCCTCCGCAGCTGCTCTAACTAGCTGATTTTGTAGATAATGTTCCTATGCTGTGTGGTACGTTAAAAGACGAGGATTACGAGCATTGGATCTGATGGAGTTGATAAAATAACAACTTTGTCCCCACTAAAACACAATACCTTTTCTTTTCGCTTCCCTTCCCTGACTATAAAATGCATTCCTCTGCTTCTCCCCTCATGTGACCTTTTATGTCATAACTCAGCAGTGAACGTGTGGGATGCAAAAGTTACTGTAGCTCAATTATCTGCTTGTGAAGTGAGGAAATTGCACTTGAAATAAAAAATATTATACTTTGTTTCTAAAGGGAGGGGATTCTCTGGAGAGAAATTCAAAGAGTGTCTAAGGGAGTCTCCTTGCTCCATGTTTTTGAATCCTGGCTCAGTGATACACGCTTCCTCAGAAAGAGTTTTGAACCTTATCTTTTATCACAAAGTAAATAATCCAATAGCTGTTTCACTTGTCAAATAAATATAAACGTCCGTGCTGGCTTGTTCTGCTCGGGGTTTTGGGACGTCCCACCAGTTGATAAGAATTAATAAGAACATTCTTGCTGCAGTCCTTATCTGGCAGCACTGCTGCCAAAACAGCTGTCTAGTGTCGGACCTGGCCCTTACAGTAAAGCTGCAGCAAAAAAACCAATGAAGACGCCAAACCTTAACACAGTTGCTGTTTTTCGGACAAAAACATATTTGTTTAGTAGTATATTGTAACATTTTTAATTCAAATTAAACTTTAATTTTAATTTTTTGTCATTTTTGAGTTTACAAAACTTGTGTTTTAAGCTTCATACAGGTATTGAGTAATAATGTGTGTGTAAATTGTAACTTAGCTGTGGTTTCAACTCATTTCAAACTCTATAACATGTTCTAAACATTCCAATTCTTCTGCTAGTTCACCATAGATATAAAGACGTTGTAATTAGTCCTAGACATAGGTTTTTGAGTCATCAAGAGATGACTTAATAGAGTGGCTGTTATGCTTTTCGCAGGTGTTTGGTGACAATGTCAAACACATCTTTATCACTATATTACACTGTGTTGGTTAGAAATTGCCATATTGATATAAAACAGCTAAAACAAAAATATCCAGTAGCTTAACTTCCTGATGTTTATGCGATCTCACTGTAAGCCCCTCCCACACACCCTCCTCTTGTTCCCCTTTGCTACGCAGCTGTTTCAATAAAGAGAGAATGCACAGGTCTTTTTTATTTTTATCACAAATGTCTGCTTTTTGCGATACACAAAAGGACAAATCACTTTCTAAAACAGGCCTGAAGAAGCTTGAAGACTTGCTGGTACCAAAAGAAGTCCAACTGTACCCACGCCACACTTTGAGAAGCACTAGAACACGCTGCATGGAACACATTGTTATCCTGCCATCTAATTCAGGAACGATTTCATTACTGAGACCTGTGGAGGAGCAAATGACAAATCACAGCATGTAAAATAAAGGTGACACTGTGAAAATCCTCCTGGCCCACCTCTGTTTCACCGCCTTGCAAGCCTATTATGAATGGACCTAATAAAAATGAATTACGATGCAGCCGTGTCTGATATAGATATGAAGAGCACATTGTCCAAACCTAAATTTGGAGATCCTCAAACTCATGAGTGCACAGAATCAATTCATTGAGAAAGGGGAGTGAGCTAGCTCTTTCATTGTAGCTGTGAATGTAGAAATCCTTGATATACCCGGCTGCACCGCTCAAAGGCGTTCTCCTTTGCTTCCATGAGGCTTTGACGTCAGCTTTGAACGACCTCATGCCTCCTCCAGTTCTCGTTCAAAGCGTATAAACATAATAGACCCATGTGTTGGAACTGCACATAGATGATTCCCTCTCTCTGGTGGATGTCTCTCCGAAAGGGTATAGGGCCACCAGTGAAGCGCCCCGGCTGTACATCATTGATGACTGTACAAAGGAATTAGCGTATGCTTAGCCTGCTAATTCCCGCGCGCTATTGTGTGAAGTTTTCTAATCGGGCCTCGCTTGTAATTTGCGACATAAAAGGATGAGCCCAGAGCTGGCAAAGAGGGGCTTACGACGACGATTGAATCAAAGTTGTTCTCATGCCGAAGAACATACCTGGAATGGAGAGGGAGTGGAGAGAATCACTGGCAGGGTGTTGATATAAAAGAATAGTTCTTGCCTTAAAGCAGTACTAAGTAACTTGTGCACCCTAGAGGCAATAAGCGCCACTGTAGGTGTCGTAGCATGTTGCGTTTTTTTACTTATTCATTGTAAGTGAGAGTAAATACTACGCTGACAGAAAAGACAAAGGGAGAGAGGGATATTATAAATCCGATTACACAATGGAGATCTTTTTTTTCACTCAAACACGGCTGTAAATACTGTTTAAGTGGTGCTAGCCTGCAGTTAGCTTGGCCCATTAGCCCGTTAGCTTATTATTCGTGATTCCATTAGTGTGTATTGTGCCTCCGACCCGGTGGCAGTCAAGTTGCACTTGTATTACCCCCCAGGGACTACGAAAAGGATTCATTAAGGTAAACAAGTTACTTAGTACTGCTTTAACGTGGACTGATTTATGCTATCCATACTTTAAACAAGATACCCATGTAGCTACATTATTTGGTAATCATCTCAAACATTTTTATTTATTTGCTTCTTCGCGTGTGTGTGTATGTGTGTGTCACAGTTCCAATTTGCTATTTGTTTATTTGTCACATATCCGGTACTGGCTATTCTTTTGCATAATTCTACATTTGCATTTCAGATGTGGCGAACATAAGATGTCTTCCGCATGAAAGGGATTTAGCATGTTTTATTGGCAGATATTGGCCCCATTGTGTCACCCTTGCATTCCCGACAGGTTGCATGAATGTGAAAGTGTTTTGCGTCCCCTGATGCCGCGGTAATCCACCCTCCCCAATATACGTCATTCATGTTCTGAGCTAGACCAGCCGTGTGTCTTTCCAAAGCAGTGAATGCAAGACACGTTGTAGCTGTGGGTAAACTCAAGCTAATCTGCGAACTGGGTGGATGTTGGTTGGCAAACGAGCCGAAAATGACAAAATGAGACTTGCAAAATGGATGCAAAACAGATCATAGGCTGTTCCTAAAAGACATGCTAAACATGCTTATGGGTGTTAAGAAACTGTGCGTAATTTGGGGGTTTAGGGAATTAAACCGTGATGTCAACCATGGAAAGATGAGATTTTACAGAGGTCTGACAATATTGCTAATACGCAGAGGTCGTCAGTAACAAAGTAAATTAACTAAAGTAGTTTTTGAGGATCTGTATACTTTACTAAAAAATAAGTAGTACCTAATAGTGTAATAATTATGTTATTACTGTTGTTGTTGTTGTTGTTGTTGTTACTACTACTTTTCCTCCACTACATTTGAAAGATAACTATAATATTTTCTACACTTCATTGCTAAAAAGACTCCAAATTAAAATGTAAATTTAGCCATGTGTTTGGTTCATTTTAAAAGCCTATAATACACTCTGAGGTGGAGGAGCTGATCAGTGCAGGACACCACGCTCTGAAACAGGGACAAACCCAGGAGGCGGTGCATTGTTTCAGAGAGCACTGAAGGCAGCCAGACAGGTTTCCCCGACCTCCAAAAAACATGCTGGTCAGGTTGACCCACAGTGGTGCCGCACTCAGTCGCACAATTGTGTTGTATGGTTGTACAATGAAAAGTAAAGCACTTACTTACTTACTTACTTACTTACTTACTTACTTACTATATAGTAGGTGGTGCTGTGCAGACTGTGAAATGCTTCTAAATCACAACAAGGAAGATGGTCCTCATTTCATTAATTTAATTGTGTTGCCGTGCTGGAGGGGAATTTGGGTGCAATTTTTATGTTTTGTTAATTTTGCGCTCTTAATTAAATAGACTTGTACTTTCCAGTTTGAATACTTAAAGTATTTTCCACAGCAAATACTCCAGTACTTTCACTTTACTCAAGTAATTAAAAAACAGATTCAGTTTATTTGCCATTTGCAGTATAAAACCACAATGGAAAAAAGGTAAAAGTAGCTCAAAGTGCACTGTAAAACATGTATTCATAAATAAACATTTATAAATTCATTCATTAATAAACAGTACTTTGACCACTAGGGAATAGAAAGTGTGATGACGGTCAAAATACTGGTGCTATCACTGTTTGTTAACACCATGGCCATCATTGTGCTCCTGAGCAAAACACAGGGACAGAGAAGAGGCAACACACCATATAATATTGAATCATAAATCACTGCATGAGTTTTGATAAGATCCACATGATCGATAGGCTCCATCCACGTGTCATTGTTAATAAGAAAAGGCATGACAAAACGGCAAAATAACATGTCTAGTAGTATAGACATGGGAGAGAAAACTCTTCTTCACTCAGCACAGACGAGCAGAGAAGTGTTTATTTGATCAGAAAAACGGCTTATGTCAACTGTTTGACACTACCTTTCACTACAGAATGGGCCACTGTTGTCAGAACAGGATTAGCGGATTAGCTCAAAGGAAAGTGAGTCGAGAAGGCCTTTTAGAGGGTAAGTGCCGTACAGTTTGGGTGACAATTTGATTTTACCCGTTGTCGTACATAGCTGTGCAACAAACTAAAATGGCAACTGTGACTGCGTGAGAGAAGAAAATACTAAATGTCTCAAAGTGGATACATTTTTTTTTTTTCCTGCATTTGTTATAATCTGGCGTAAGCAAAGTTCAACTGAATTTCTTTTTCAACCTTATATGCCACTGCAGCCTCCCCGAATGCAGTGGCTAACACACTGCCTGACCATAAACAAAGTCGCCATTTGGATTTAACTACCTGTTGCTCTGGAGTTGCTGCACTAGAATGAAATCAGCTGACTACCTATCCTGAATGACAAGGTTATTCAATCAATGGGTTTTCTTCTTCCCTGACGGGCATATTCCTAGATGACGATGCCAGGATTCATCAGGCTTCATTTCAGGAAAGGACACCCCTGTAGACATGCCCTGTTGAACTTGATTTAATATACTATAAGCCCATCCCCAATGACTGTTAAAATGACATAGCACATGCTGACTAAAGATATAAAAAGTGTGTGGAAATAAATAGTAACTTGCCATCCAATGACAGTAGTAAACAAAACCCAACTTTAACCAAAAAGTGCTCTATATCCACATAAGACGTAACCTTTTATAAATGAGCAGAACTTCACTGCTTCCTCTCTCCAATGCCCCCGCTGTATGTTTTATGTATTTAATCTCCGGCATTAATATTGACTGCTTCTGTCTCCATGGTGTAACTTATTCAGTTTTGGGGAAGCGACGCCCACCACACCTCTGCGCACACACACTGTCATCACTCAGGGCCCTGTCCCGAGAGAGGGTCCAGGCCCGTCTGAGCTCACACCCAACGGGAGAGCTTCCCACCGCCCGCCCCACAAGAGCCTCATCCATCAGGCTGACGGCAGCATGGGCCATCTTCCTAAACGCATACATCAACTAAGTCACGTCACTGCTATTTAGATTTAATCACACGGCAGCCCCTATATCACCGCAGGCTGACAGTTTAATTACGATCATTAGCAGTATACATGTTCAAGTAGGGCTCCTGGCAAAATAGTAGAAGAGCAACAGGTACCGAAATGGTAGAGACTTTAGACAGAGGTTTGACATTAGATAGTGGGTGGAGAAGTATTCCAAGAGTACAACGCAATGTCCCAATCCTCACAATGGTTAGTGCACATACCATAATCTCCAACAGAGGAATTTGGTTGTTAAAGTGGGGGGCCTCTCTGTGTTGTGATGCTTTCCCATGTCTGGATAGGTTTACTACTGCGACCTAAAACATTAGGCTAATCCTTCTCTTGACCAAGGTTCAGGAACTGCTAAGGCTCATCACTTCTGACAGGTTTCAGGGCACTTTCTGTTTGTACAAGTGAGGATTATGGAGATGAACACAAGAATCTTACGCTATTAAGCTCTCAACAAAACTGGGTTTAGCAAGAGCATGCTGGAGAAAAAAAGAAAAAAGGTACAGTTTGATCCATTGATAATGGGACACATTATTGTAAATCTATTTTACAAACATTCTTAGAGCCACGGAGGAAGAGAGAGGAAGAGTTCAGGAATTGCAGCTCCTTAAAATGAAACGGTCTCTTTTTCAGGGGCTCAAAGTAATTGTATAAAAACATTAAGCAATTTAGGGATTGCTTTTGGCTAACTTCCTGTTGGCCAGTGGAGAGGAAAGACAACTTCCTGTCAACAACAATTAAAAAATAAAAGATTAAAGAAATAGAAGAAGACATAAATAAACATCTGGGTGAGTGTGTTTAGTTCAAAAATAAAGTCCAGATGGTTGCACTATTTTGACCTTTGTTAGCGTCACATTTACGTTAGCTTTTAGCTTCAAGGCTAAAGAAGAAGAAGAACTTTATATATATAGCACCTTTCACAGACATAGTCACAAAGCGCTTTACATGAGATGAAACACACTAAAACACAAAAGTCTCCTTCAGTTATGGTTTGAACATGTTGTAAGTTATTATCCAACAGCTGCATGTTTTTCAGTCAAGTACTGTTAAATGATGTATCTATTTCAACAAGATTCTGCTAACTCTCCATAGGATAAAACACAGGAAACAGTCCTTACCCTAGGAAGTTAGCATCATGGTGCTATGCCACATTCCGTGCACAGAGCCTTTGGTAGCTAGATGGAATATATGGAATATAGAATATAAACTGACCAACCAGGAAATAAAACAAAGCCCTCTCATAAAGCTAACCGTAGCACCATGCAAGTGGCTGCTAAATTCATGAAAGACAAAGCTTGTCAAAATGTCACAAGTTCAACAAAGACTTGAAATCTGCTGATGAAAATAAGCTAATATTTAATTGATGCAATCACATCACCGTTTCTTCCACTTTTGCAAGCATGTCCTCACCTGCTGAGAGAGTCCTGGTTCACAAAGGCGTCCTGTGCACCGCCATGTTTGACTAATACCAGCCTGTCAGCACTGCCTGCCAATCCCCGCACGTCAGGATATTGGAGAAATTACCTCCCAGCATCGCCGGCCCCAATCCATCAGTGGGACCCCGAGTCAAAAAAGACCTCCGCACCTACTTGTTAGCGGACACGCCACCTGTCATAATTAGCTGTGACATTTGCTGACAGAGGTTGGGATATTTTAGCAAAAGGGTGCAAAGATCTATGAGACGCAGCAAGGTCCCGACTGGAGCCACTGCCTGAGGGCCCATTGTGCCAGTCATCAACTTCCAAACCAAATCATTTGCATCATAAACAGTCTGTCACCACGCACTGGGAATTAATGTGCCTGTTGGTTTAATGAGTTGGACTTGGAGATTGTTCTGTAAGTAAATTATTCATGATCACACATTCCTGTTTAGTAATTACAGCACGGAAAAGAGCCAAATTACAAGGGCCTGTGAGTATTTGTGTTTTCAGAATGTGCTTGATAGACCTTTGCACATATGATGGACAGCACATGGTGTTTGGAGACAAAAATCTGCCATTTTTTATTGGCAAGAATAAGGGTAGGCACACTTTACTTTTTACTTTTTGCTCCTCTGCATTTGACCCATCCTTCTAATATCGCTAGGAAAAACGCACAATCTTAAAGTTATGGGGGAAACCAGAGGACCGAGAGAACATCCACTAGGTCAGAATGCAGACGTCAAACAAAAAGTCTCAGGAATCAGCCCTAGGACCTTCTTTTGCCATTCGGTGAGAACGATAACCATGTTGCTTTGCCAATGCGCCAACAAAACACTCACAACTAATCATTAAGTGCAATCTATGGCTGGGTTTCAGTCACGTCATGTCGTTTTAATGTTATGGATGCCACCTCAATGACTTTTCAGCATTCAAAATAATTTGTAATTGCTATGGCAGCAGTCTTATTTCATCACTTTGGACCCACAGGTAGGGACAAACTTCTGCCATCTGCTACTGTACTTCCTTTAAAGGAACAACCCACCGTTTTTCCAAACTGAGATATGTTCTTACCTGAGCTTAGACGAGTTGATGCGTACCTGTCTGGTCTTTGTGCATACCCTCAGTCACGCATAACGACCAAAGATGTTGTTAGCATTTGGCCTCTCCCAGCATATTCCTATGGCTCCAAACGGGCTGAAGCGACCAAGCTCTTCCACGGGCACGCACAAAGACCAGACAGGTACGCATCAACTGGTCTAAGCTCAGGTAAGAACATATCTCAGTATGGAAAAACAGTGGCCTGTTCCTTTAAGATGCTTTACCTGAATAGCTTTCAAACCATGAAAGTCGGACGTTGCTGAGCTAAACACATTTTTTGTTCTCACAGATCCTCGTGTACATGATCCACCATACCTGCTATTTGGCTGATTTGCAAGCAAGGGCACTCCGAACAAAATAACTAAACAATGAATGGTTTCAATTGACACATGGTCATGTAAAGTCAGCATATAAGAGCACCACAATAGGCCGGTCTTGGTTCAAAGCTTGGGGCGCTGATGCAATACTTGGCACTCACACTCATAGCTATAACTGAGAGGTAAACGCAGCATGTATCCTTATGGCACCGTGACCAAACGCAGAAGAAATACATTTTGGGAGAATGAGTGTTACAATATTCGGAGTGCACATGGGGAGCGCTCCATAAAAAACACATCTGGGCTCCATCACAACCTCCACTCAGGTCAAAGGCCACGGGATATCCAAGGCTTCCATCAAAGGAGGCAGATGACAGGCTAATGTCTCGGACTGCGACGCGGCCTCATTAAATACCTCCTTATGATCCGCGGAGAAAAATTACATTAATCATTTTTACTACTCCCAAGTTAGGTTTGCTTAAGCCATACGCATGCTGCACAAAGGCTTTTCAGTTGCAGTTTTGAAGGCTTAGCACAAGTCCAAGTCCGAATAGTAAGTCGAGTCAGTAGCACTTCAGCCCTTTCCAAGAAGCTCCCCACAGACTTTTTGCATTTCTACATATGCTTTTGTATTCATGCTGAACACAAATTGCAAACATTTACTGTGATCAATTATAAAGAGGAATCTTCTTTAATTGCCTTGAAATACACTGCCTGACCACAAAATAAAAAGTGTCCACCTGGATTGAACTAACTGTTATGATCTGAGGTCGCTGCAGCTGGTCTGGTCTAGGTTCAGCAACACTATGTGCTCAACAATGAGATTAGCTGATGACCTGAACATCCCGAATGACCATGGATTGCACCTTCCCTGATGGCACTGGCATATTCCAAGGTGACAATTCCAGGATTCATCAGGCTCACTTCCGTCAGCCTATTCCAGGGTAGCTGTGGCTGCATACTTAGCTTAGCATAGTGTTGCTTTACCCCGAATATGATATGATAATGATATTCATTATTAACTCTTCAGGGCAAACTCCACTGATATTACATAGTTGCACAAGTACTGTATCTTTGTAGGTCTGACCCTTTTGGATCAAAAAATAAGCTCACAGGGTAAAAAATCTTGAAGACCCCTGCTTTAAACTCTCTTTGACCTCAAAACCACCATTTAAAACTTGTTTATCAAAGCGGATATACACGGGTCGGCAGTGGCATTGACTTGGTCCGCACTTCTAAGTCCATGAGTGAATGCTTTTTGCACTAAAATTATCTGGTATAGCACTTGTAGTCTGTTTCCACAGCACCACAGTCTGTTTCTTTGCAGCTCAAAGGTTTATTTTACATGCTGGTATTTCAAAGGGAAAGCCACTAACAAGTCTAAGCTTCAATGATTTCAAACTTTCAGTTATTAGTTTGTGAATTGCCAGTCCTTCAAAATGAACAGATCACAAAGATTTCAAAGACCTATGAATCCCATCGCTACGTTCACGCCAAAGCACACATTTCTTGCTTTCTATAGATTTTCGCCCCAGGGCAGGAGTGCAACACCCATTACGCTAAATATAGGTTGCTTTCTTTCATGTGCCATTTTTCAAGCATGTGTCATGTCTGAGCCGCTGTAAAACAGAACAGATATCCGGGATGTCAGTCACTCTGGTACAGGTGAAGAAAAACGCACAGAAAAGAGAGTGTCACCTTAGAAGATAGATCAACGTAAACATGATGCGATTGCTACCTGCCACACGTGAGGAATGTGCCGCGTCTCTCCATCTGTACAAGCTCAAAGAGGAGGAGGATGACGGAAATACGTTTTAAAGTAAAAGATGGTCTTTAAAAAGTAGTGGTGAGTAATGAGACAGTAACGGCCTGATTTATCAACTGCAGTGTGCACGCTAAATGAAAAAGGCGTGCGAAAAATGAAGTCAACCATGGCGCAGCTGGGGTTAGACTTTCTCTCATGTAGATGGTTTATCTCTTTGACCAGCATGGAAGGAGGAGAAAATTAACTGTAAACCTATTCATGTCTGATTAATGAAACTCAATTTACAATGAAGACTAGCCAAAGACGAAAATTTCCTCTGACCGCAAGTTTGGCATTGCTGGTTGGATTTGACCAGGATGTCAAGTAAGTAGAGGTTTCGGCCCATCTGATGAAGACCAAGTACGACAGTGTGCATGTTTCCCTCTATTGAACAATGTCCTGACATCTGTAGTCAGTGTCCCCTTTATAGAGCATATTCCAGATAAGGTGACTCACAGGTACATTTTATCATTGGAACACATAGTTAATTGCATTAATGATGTGTTCCAATGATCAAATGTACCACTTTTCTGTACATCAGACCGTATTTACAATGCAGATTTGAGCCATCCATCCATCCATTTTCTTCCACTTTTTCGTTGCCGGGTCGTAGGGGCAGCCGTTGGAGCTGCCCAAATCACATTGCACCAGCCCCTATGGCTCCTCCTGCAGGTGGTGGGTCCACAGAAGGACGGCCTCATGGTTCTAACCGGGCCTGTTGGTCTCTCATAAGGGGCTTCTGAACCGCTCTTTGTCTGACCCGTCACCTAGGACCTGTTTGCCATGGGAGACCCTACCAGGGGCACCAAGCCCCCGACAACAGAGCTCCTAGGATCATTCAGGTGCTCAAACCCCTCCACCACGTTAAGGTGGCAGTTCCAGGAGGGGAAATTTGAGCCATTCTCTGAATGAATTGTTCATGTGTTGAGAGAATTCTGAGTACACTTGTCAATGGACAATCTTTGTTGTCAGAGAACTGGTCGGACTCCTGTCTCATTCGACATGCAAATTGCACTAAATTACTGGAGACGACATTACTTTAATATATTGTTGTAAGAAAGTTTGAAAATGATGATTGAATCTCTCACGGAACATATCCAAGCTTTGTAATACCATTGTCAGAGAAGACGTAGTAGCATTTCAAGTTTTGAGAAACAACGTCCCCCAATCGGAGTTTGGAGTTAACAAGTATTTTGGAAATCCTGCTAATATTGGAGTAGGTCAGTAATTTGGATTTTGCATCATGTAAGTAAACCAGCTCACTGTATTTGAAATGTTGTACTTTAAAATATACAGTACCTTAAAAACTTGTTCCATTTTTAATCAACCATACATTCCAGCATTTCTTATTTTCTTTTTTTTTACGTATAGGTCTACTTCTAGTTCCCTTTGAAGCCTTACTCCTAAAAAACGTAAACATAAATGGTTGTAACTAGTAATTTTCCCCTCTCAGCCTTGTTTGTTGACGGTGGTTTTGCGAGTGTCTAAGTGGTTTCCATACCTGGGGCATAGCACAGACCACCTGCCTATAGACCAGACAGACCAAGGCAGAGTGAAGGAGAGGCAGCCGCCATGACAGTGTCCTGGGGCTGTGAGCTGACAGACAAGGGGAAGTGCGGTGTTACGGAGGGGGGAGGAATGAGCGGATTAGGCCCCAACACAGTGTTAAGGTAAAAAGGCCTTGGGAAAACATGTAAAAGGTACATATTCTTCTAAATGGCTGTGGTAGAAGTGACACAGGCACAACATAGAGCTTTTTTTTTCTTAGGGTATATATTAGATGGGCAAACACAATTACAGTTTACAATATGCTCTGTGCGTTTAATGTTTTTGGCTAACTTCCTGTTGGTCAGTGTAGGGTAAAGCATACTTCCTGTCCACATTTTAACCTAGATTATGAATAAAATTATATGTACAAAAAAAAACTTGGATAAACGTCAAGCCAAGTGTGTTTCATAAAAAATCATTTCAGATAGTGGTGCTATTTTAACATTTGTTAGCATCAAATTAACGCTAGCCTTTAGCTAAAACATGTACCGTTATAGGGCCTCATTTCCTAGTTTTCCAGAGTGTTGTTGATTTCTGGAGATATATATATATTTTAATTCATGCAATCCTTATATTTGAAGAGTTTAGTGATGCTAGTGCTAGGCTAGGGCATGCCTATGGTAACTAGTAGCCTGCATTAAAACCAGTCTGACCCATGCACAGTGCACCTGAGGCAAATCACTTATAACACCAGACTACCGATAAATGTCTGTGTTGACTGAATTTTTTTGGGAAATATAACCATTTTTCATTTAAAATAAGTTATATTTCAGCAGCATCAGCTTCCTGGTTGTAAGCTACGCAGCAGCGGAGTGATCTGCTAGGTTACCGGATCGACAGTAGTTTGTTTACCTGCGGCCGGCATTACTAATTCACAAAGGAGCTTTCTACAAATCAGGTATGGTAACGTTTGGAGGACTACCCGATCATTTTGAAGAGGTTTTTAATGCAGGCTACTAGTTACCATAGACATGCACTAGCCTAGCACTAGCCTAGCACCACTAACTCTTCAAATATAAGGATTGGATGAATAACATATATATATCAGCACCACTAAACTCTTCAAATATAAGGACTGGATGAATAAACATATACATGTACATATACATTTTTAATGCCCAACAGCTGCATGTTTTCTGCCATATACTGTTTAAAAATATATTTATTTCAACAAGGCAGGACCAACTCTATAGGAATAAAACTATGACAGGAAACAGTCGTTCGGAAGTTAGCATCTTGTTGCAATGCTACATTCCATGCAGAGAGCCTTTTGCTTTTGGTTTACATTCTAGCATGGGTAAAAGATAAAAAGCACAATTGCGCACATTATAATGCATAAGTAGCTTTTTTTTTTTTGCAGGAGACAAACCCCTCTCAAAGTGCCTTTAATCAAAAAGCACATTTCAAAATTACAAGGAAAAAGAGGACACTCTTTTTTATGCCTGCACGGTTGTCCCACTATTAAAGACACAGCATATGAGAGCGTCTCTTCAACAGAGAGTCTGTGGATGTGGAGGATGTGGAAGAATAGCAGAGGACAGATTGACGAGAGTATGGAGGGGACACAGGTCATTGTTTTGGCAGGGCCACAAATAAAAGCTGAACTTTTGGACAATGCGAGAAGGTCAGTGCGGTTCTATAAAAAAAATAAAGGCATGGAGAAGGATGTGAGCTAAATCCACAAAAATGTGCTGCTTTTTTACAAGTCACGATGAATGACACAACCGGGCGGTACTGTGGAGGAAGAGCTTTGAGTGATGGATAGTGTTGGTTTGGGAAAATCTGTCCAGAAAGGTTAAGAATGTTGCCAGAACGTATCATAATGTTTTGTTTTATCTTTGGGGTTTTGTTAGAGCATGCCCCTGTTTTCATGGTTTCCTGTTGCAACTCACCACATACTGGGACCTAGGTGGGAAAATAAGAACAAAATATTGCTCAAGGTCTCAAATAGGGGCCAAACCGTGGAAACGTTTTTTTACCTGTTAACGTCTATAATGTGCTTCATGAGGGCTCAAATGTACCAACATTGAGAGATGGGCATTGTGCTGCGGTCGCCTATTGCACTTGACAGTTGGCCAAACTGTCATCGAAGGATGGGTCAAATGGTAAATGGTCTCCACTTAATGCGAGAAGGTCAGTACATTGAGTACAAATGGCACTCGAAACACTTTACAGCAAGGATCCACTCACCCATTCATACACCAGTGTACGCAGACACTGGAGGCAAGGTGGGTTAAGTGTCTGGCCCAAAGATACAACGACAGTGCGCAGCTTCAGAAGGCGGGATTCGAACCCCAGACCTTCCATGAGACGACCCGCTCTACCTAACTGCGCCACTGTCGCCCAAATGTTGAACACATTTCCCTATACGCAGACAATAAAGTACTTCTTACTTAAATAATGTTTTTTTTTAATGTTTTTGGTGCTTTGAGTGCCCAATTAAGGTAGAAAAGTTGTATTTAAACCAACCAAACATGATACATTTTTGATTATATTATTGATTATTTATGATCCCCTGTATTTTCTGCTAGTGAAATTACACACAATCTACACGCTTCTATTGAACAGTCTCAATAAACTACTATCCTGCATTCTGTATTTGCACTGTCTCTCCCCTATACAGCACCTGTTGTGTACATTTCCTTGTGTCGCCCAAAGCTGCTGGAGCAGACAGGCTGGAGCTCTCTGCACAGTGGAGCCACAGGCAAACCATTAATTAAGCAAAGAGATAGAAATTGACCCAGCTGGCTACACTACGAACACACACATCCACACACCCCGCGAAGGCACTTTCAAATGCATTTATATGTGCCAGCTATTCCACTAAAGCGCCTAAGATGCACACGGATTAGCATATAGCAAGTGTAAGCATGTACCCGCAAAGCTAACATACTGCCAAGAGTCTGTCCGTAGGCAAAAACAATTACGGAGTTTCATTCTGGAGGAGGCCTTAAATGCTGGTATTAACCTACTTTATAGCATGACAACATCTCCCTGATGTATACAGGCAGACTGACATCGCATCAGGATTGGAATGCAAGCAATTTTCCCGTGACTGGTGCGAGCTGTACACCTGTAGTGTACAGAGATGTTATCTGGACGTCTCTGCACTCTGAGATAAAGCTGGAAAAATCGTCCAGACTATAGCGATACAGCCAGGTGGGTTGTTATTACAGATTTCTTGCAGGGAAAGTCAGAAGGTTCATCAAATTCAATTCAAGGCAACACATCATTACACTGAATTTGATGCATATTTGAAAACAGTATATTTTAATCAAATTAGGCCAAATATTAAAATATAATATCCAAACAAACATTGTTTTGTTTGTTTTTCACCTGAAATTATTGTAAATGCTAACTTCATTTTACACTGAGCGGTCCCGACTTTTTGTTGTAGTGATTTTGTAGGTTGCGGAAAGTCCGGAAAAGTTTGTGGAACCTCGAGGTCCCGAAAAGTTTGTGAAACTTCTGCTCTAAAGTTTGAGCACACTTACCAAAAACTTGAACATTCAGATATGTTAAAGTTGCAAAGTCAATTTTGCATAGCATGTCTCTGCAAGGCTACAATGGAATGGAAGGTTATTTGTATTCCACATGACACAAGTCACCCAAAGCGCTTCACACAGTGTAGAGGATTTGTAGTTAGTATGTCATAAACTATTAATTGCATGTTATTACGAGCTTTAGAAAATGGATGGATACTGGAAGTTCTGATCATTCAAATGTCTTTGTGCTGGGACGAAAACGCCATTAACAATTTAGTTTTAAACAACCCGACAATAGCTTATCCCTGCCTGTCTATCTTTGTCCCATACATCTTAGTAGCTGCTGACATTGTAGCCATTTTCTCTAGCCGGCAGTGTCTCAGCCTCATACGCACCTCTCCTCACACGCTGGAAGAGGAGGGGGTAGAAGTGAGCCCAGGTTGTTTAGATTGGCTGTCTCAGAGTAAATCCTGGCTGCTGGACCCTATGGGCTGAGGTCATGGAAGAGCAGTCAATAAGGATTAGAGCAAATGGCCGGCTTGTCTATGGCAGAGGAGTCGACCTGATAAAGAAGTACAAAATACAGGTAGGAGTCCAAACAGCATATTTGGGCTGGGGTTCACCGAGGGGAAGAGATGTTATTTGGGTGAAGTTCTTTAAGGTAAGCAGCAGGGTGGTATTACAGGTCCTGCTACTGTGGACTCTTTACTTTGACAATATTTGAACTATTCTTTCAGGAACTAACATATTTTTAACCAACAATCACAAGTTGATTTGTTATATACAGTATGTACATGTATATAGTGCGGCACTATATGTTGCACTAATTCCTGTTTGTGCAGGCTCTCAGTCGTTCAGGAAGTATTCAACAGAGAGAAGCTTAAATGGTCGACGGGACAGGGTTTGGTTGAGTAGAGGGCACTTAGCTTCTATTCGCAAAAGCTTTGTTCAACAGTGTCACTGTAAACAACTTGAATAGGTGGGTGTTTTGTTCTCGGATCTTTGGAGTCTGAAGACCTCTCCAGCTTGAGTCAAGTGTCATATTCTGATCACAGACGCTGAGAGGAAAGCTGTGAATGGAAGTGACAAAACTCAACCAAACAAGGTCTCGTCGACAATTGAAGCTTCACTACAGTTGCGCTCATTTATGTGTTGATTCAGACACACAGCTCACAGCTCTTACTTCCAGTAGAAATGGATTGTGGCAATGGAAATTGGTCACATTCAAGTGAACTTTCAATATCTAAGATTAAGTTTTGGTCTGATATGTTTTAGGAGGCAAAACATTTTTGACTCAGACTAAAAAACAGTAAAATGTGCATTTAGACATGTTTTTGTTTTATGAAAGTGTCCAAATAGTCAAGTATATCTTTTTTTTTCCTGCAGAAACAATACGCATCTTTGTCCCTAGATATAAGGTAAGCATGTCCTATGAATATTATCATTTAATCACATTAACAATTTTACATGATGTAAAAGTTGCTTATGTTTAGATTTATTTGTTTCAACTCTTCAGATAATTACCCCATCAGAGAGCAGTAAGCCCCTCGGGGTGGACGGCATAACCTGTGGCTAAAACCAGTCTGCAATAAATATAAAAGGAATTTCAATATTCACCACCAAAATCCCAGCACCTACCCCCGTCAAGTCCTAATTAATGTGCCGCATATCTCCATTTAACCTGTTACTTGCTGTGGGAGCTAGGGTTAGGGTTGTGATTAGGGTTAGGAACGGCAAATGTGATGTAAGTTGTGTTTAACTCACACAGATCTCACACATTGTTTTAGAAACTAGAAGGTCTTGGCTTTCAAATGAGGTATCACACTGGGATATAGGCTGTAAGGTCTCAAGTCAATACGCTTTGAGATTTGAATAACTCTAACCCTAAACCTAACCCTAACCCTAAGATGGCAGGTAACAGGTCAAGCTTAGAGGCTGAATTTTGTTGTTTAGTTTTAGTTTTTACTTCATTGTCATTTCACCAAAGTGACTCAGCAGTTTTATTTCTAACAATTGCAGTAGAACGTCTAAGCATGTCATTCCCTTCCTTTCAATTGCATTGTACTTCATGTTCATTGTTACCGTGCCAAAGGGATCTTCGACCACTACCAATCAGTCATTCATTCTGAACGTTCCTACAGAGAAAAGGACGGCAAAGCGTCCCGCCCGAGGACATAAAGAACACTGTGTATCGGTCTGTGCAAGGGAACCACTCTACCAAGCCACCATTGCCCCAAAATCTCAACGCTCGATGCTCCTGTTCCCAAACAAGTCCTACCCCTTCTTCTCCCGGGGCTTGCCACATGTTGCTCTGGTTTGGATTATCCGGGCATCACCAGAAAGCACTCCTGGTGACACTTCCAAAGATCTGTCACGTCCAACTCTTTCAATATGTCTCGCGGAATTTTGTCTTTCAGAAAAAAAAAGTTTCCTCTCCAATAGCACAAAAATTGTCCGCCACCGCTGTCTTTCCCTCACACGTTCACAAAGCTCCATAATGGTAATTGGTCTTCATGCGGTGATTAGAACATGTGCAAGGAGTGAATGGGCAACAGATGTGGCCAGATAATCCCAGCGTTCAGGGAGGGAGATCATTGTAGCCTTGAATGCACAATCACCCTCCTTTTGAGACACGGGCCGCGGTACTGTTAAGCCGGACTGTTCTCGCTATATGAATGGAATTGCGCATTGCTGGGAAAAGACCATTGATACTTGAAATGACAAAGAAAAAGTATTCATGCACAAGTATTAATCAAAAGAGGTTAGTGAGGTCGTTTCGCCTTACTCATCAGTAATGTTTGCAACAAGAAGTGGTATATCTTTTTTGGCAGATTTGGTCATTTTCTGAAAAAATGGCAATGGCACAAGAACCCCTGATGGTACCTGGATCCTCGAGGGGTCTTTTACTGGTCAAGCTTCAGGAGGTTTGGAAATGAAATTTGCATAATCAAATTCCTCATAGTCATAGGGAGTTTTTAGTTAATTTTAGTGAATTGGTGCAGCCTGTAGACCTGACATAGATCTAACACCTAACAGAGGTCAGCACGTTAGTTCTGGTTGGGTTTACTTTTGACAAACATAACTAAATGGATTTAGGTTTGTCTCCAGACTAGTCCCGTCATAGACATAATCCTTGTTTACATCTTGTTACATTATTTTTTCCAACAACAGTCTTGGTCTAGTTGATTATTATTTTAGTCATAGAGCTAAGGACTGGTTTAGACTTCATTTAGTTCCGCTTTAGTCTTTACAGTGCTATTTTCAATCAATTTTCTGAGGCTATGTTTGGGGTCGAACGTTGTAAATTATTGCTTTACTACAACTGAATCAGGCGAGCCAGCCAATTCTTTTATTTCTATTCTAGATTCAAGGCACATGTCTTATCTTCCTGGGTTCAAACAGAGAGGCACATGGTATTTTGTGTTTAAACAAACACGGCGGCTAAAGCGAGATCAAAATAGAGAAACATTGCTGATAAATCATCAGACGAAGCACTCAACACAGTTAATCAGAAGTCATAAAGTCGACTGACAGAGAAATATGGGGCTATTTGAGCAAAGATGCATTGAGAGGTGCATTGCATATAATCAGATTTATTTGACAACAAATGAATTGGAATTTGTGTTGCGTCTAGGACCATAGCCCATGCAAATCCTTTACTCAGACAAGTTTGGTATTGATTCAGTCATAGATACACATTTGTAACACCTCTTTCAAATGTGAAAACTCTCTCCACTCATTCAGAATGAACATCACAACTTCTCTCTGTCTTCACCAGTTGGTCAGGCAGAAGATGGCGAGTTTCCCAGTCATATATTTCTTCATTCTGGGGTAAGCCACCATGTTTGTTTTGATATGGATGATGTGATTCACTGATTGGAAAATCACGGTCAATCACGCCTATCGGATCTGACGGCAATAACACCAGGTCTCAGACACACACATCTTTGTATAAAACAGGAAAGGTCACACATTTGTTGGATGCTGATTTGCTGTGTTTTGGATTGACAGGCCAGAACTGTAAGGGATTATGTGTCATATTTTGCTGAACATACATTTTTTTGAATCAAGTACATAACAGCCATCTGACCAATATCGCTCTCACTGAAACATGAAAAGGGGGCATGTCCTTAGTGATCCGCAGCACATCTGCCTGTCCTCTGCCCATCAGAACCACCGGAGAGTTTGGAAGGCATGTTTGCTTTGGCCAGGGGCAGCATGTACACTCACTTCCTTATGTTTCCTGTTATTGTGGCAGCCCTCCCATCTGTACCACACAGCGATCACTTTCTAGTCAACCAGGGCTGGAAAATTGAGCTTCACCCAGTCTGACCCACATGTTTTCCATATTCGGGAAGACGTTTTGCCAAGAACAAGGCTAGATGGACAGATAAGACGCCAAAGATGAGCGACTAAGGGAGGAACTCAAAATATATTGTCCAAGCAATAGATAGGATCTGAATAAAATGATACCGCCGCATTGGAAAAATCACAAGACAATCATATCTGGTATATCATGACATCTGTGTAACTCAAGATCAAAAATATTATTCGAACAGAACTCACACAAAAAGGAGGTTCAACAAAGCTATGTGCGCACAGCAGACACAACTACAGCGTGGAAATATAAACAATCAGATAGCATAAACCTCTTCCAAGGCAACGGCTCAATCATGCAAGAGCGCTATAAATCTCTTAGATACTTCATCGATCCTTTCCAGGAAATTACACGTACATCTCAATCATGTACTTAAGTTAAGATCTTTGGCCGTATTGCTTAAATATGTTGGGGAAATAATGTCGGAAAGGTCAAATTGAAATGTTCCCGGAGTATTATCCAATCACATGTCATATGGGGTCAGCCACACTGACGCCTCGCTCTCTGGGATTACTGCAAGGGCTGAATACCTATTACCCATCAAGCACTGGGCTATCCCGGGCTCTCCATCACAAATGAACCCATCTGCCTCCGCCATCTGCACCCCTCGTCTGCAGTATACTCCCGCCAAAGTCAGCCCAAACACTTTTGCTCCCATGTGCTTGTTGTTTACACGCCACCTTTTAAATGCCGCACTTACTGGGGATGACAAACAGCAACTCGCAGCAACCGCAACTGCGCAATGATTGGAACTCATTTTCTTGGGTGTCAAGTCAATTATCTTTTTGTCGGTAAAGTTGCGAAGCCCAATTTGCCTTCCTTATCTTTACCATGTGAAGTCGAAGATGACGTGTAATTGAAATGCAACTTACTGCATTTAAATTCACTCTTTTGTCAAATTTGTTTTTAAATGTGTCAACAACCTCGCCCCTGATATCGCTGCAGGGATGATAGAGAAACGTGCAGCTCGCGGGATCACCACCAGGGGCGCTGTCAGTGGAGACAGACAGTGTTCGCAGTAAAAGGGCCACAGATCTGGAAACACTTTACCTGCTGATCTGAAATCTTTAACAGATTTGAACGAGTTTAAAAGTAAAGTTAAACAATGGCTCAAACTGAATCCAACTTGTGGACACAACAGAAGTGTATAATAATTTATTGCAAACCTTTTGTAATTTGTATTATGTAAATGTATTACGTATTTTTATGTCTTAGGGACCAGGTCTATGAATTAGCTGTTAGCTATATGGACTATGAACATGGCATTGGTTATTTGTAACAATGTTTCTTGTTCTGTCCCTATCAAATAAATATATAAAAAACGAAGGAGCTCTATCTGATTTTTCACATTATCAAATTGATTGTAATTCATAACAGTGAAAAACCTTGTAGTGTAATGCAAAAGATACAGCAACAAGTATGTTGCTGCCGCATTTTTAGAGATTGTACAACTGAAGTAGAAACAGGGCTTCACATTAACACCTGCCAAATGTGGGTAGATTCTGGTTGTAGCGGGTAAAGCCGTCTCCCTAACTAGCCACAGTGGCAGGTTAGTCTATTTATTTTCATTATACTCACTCAAAGACGCTCATAGCTCTACTTAACAACATTTCAACGCCACAGTGTAGATTCTTTCACTGGGCTTTCACTGTCCCTTTACGTCCTTCGACTGGCTCTGGTTTGGGTCTGTGCAGTGGAGATGCAGTACAGAACCTGACTCGCGTGACAAAGCCGCTGTCTGAAACTCACGTCACGTGTACTACCTCCCTCTCTCCCCTTTGTATTCAAGTCTCCGGGTGCGATTGAGGAACTTTATCTTTACTCAGGACAACGTTTT